>CM062804.1:1294775041-1295375041 GCA_031772625.1 Pinus tabuliformis | reverse complement strand
AAAGATACCCTTCTCTGCGGTGGGCTCTAGTTTGGTCCTCTTCTCCTTGGGTATATAGGAGTATGTAATGCATCCAAAGATATGTAGATGACCAATATTAGGCTTCTTCCCAGAGAAAGCCTCATCCGGAGTCATGTGCCCCAAGGCACGATGCGGACTCCTGTTCTGCAAGTAAACAGCTGTGTTGCAGGCCTCTGCCCACAAGAACAATGGCAACCCCTGATCATGTAACATGGCTTTGGCAGCCCCTATGATGGATCTGTTCTTCCTCTCCGCAACCCCGTTCTGCTGGGGGTTGTAAGGAACAATGAACTCCCTCCTAATGCCTGCCTCCGCACAATAGTCAACAAACTCTCCAAGGGTGTACTCTCCTCCATTGTCCGACCTTAGGGACTTGATCTTTCGACCTGTCTGTGTCTCCACAAGAGCTCTGAACTCCTGAAACCGCTTGAAGACCTCACTCTTGGTCTTCAAAAAATAAATCCAGGTCCTCCTGGAGTGATCATCAATGAATAAAACATAGTACTCATATCCACTCAAGGAAACATGAGACATTTGACTGCTCACATTGGAATGAATCAAATCAAGTATCCCAGTCGCTCTGCTGTCACTGCTGGGAAAAGGGGATTTGGCAAACTTGCCCATCGCACAACCTTTGCAAGTATCAAAGTGATCAATACTGAAATCTGGCACACCTGTAGCGATCTCCCGCAATGTCCTCAAGGCTCCATGATACATATGTCCCATCCTGCGGTGCCAAATCTCACACAGCTCAGAACTGCTAGCTCTGCTGTCAGTACTACTGCTCAATGCCAAAAGGGGCTGGAATGCAAACTTGTACACCTTTGCATGGCGTACACCTATCACTCTAGCTGAATCAGCTGGAGTGCCCCTGGGATACATCAACACCTGTCCTCCCCTGAACAGTACCTCATATCCTTTGTCCTCCAAAGTTGAGACGAATATGAGGTTCTTCCTCATCCCTGGCACATAAAGAACATTTGACACTTTCAAGGGAGGTTTGGACTCCCTCTGAAATGTCAGTGTCCCCACCCCGACTGCTCTAACAACTCTGTCATCACCGAGTACTACCTCTATATCAGTGCCACTCTCTGAAAGCTCTGAGAAGTACTCACGGACTCCTATCATGTGACGTGAAGCCCCACTGTCCACATACCAGATACCTGAAGATGCTCCGCTAATCGAGGGAAAAGCATGCTCCCTATGAACCTATGTGGCAGGTGATCCTGCACTAGAGGACTCACACGTAGTGAACGCAAACTCCCGGTCAAAACGACTTGCAAAGTCCTCAATCTCTGCTGAAGCTGCCACGTCCTGGTTCTTCCCCTTCTTCTTCTTCTTCTCCGAACACACAACTACATAGTGTCCCATCTTTTGACAATTCCAACACTTCACCTTGGAATAGTCCTTCTGTGTGTTCCCCTGTCCTTTACCTTTGCCTTTGGCCCCACCACTGCTTGTGGAAGCCTGCTTCTTCCCTTTGCCTTTCTTGCCTCCTGCCACCAATGCTACATCCTCATCCTGCTCAACTGGTTTGGCTGCCCCAAGCTGAACTTTCCTGATCTCTGTCTGAATGCAATCATCCCAAAACCTCTCCCATGTGGGAAGGGTCTCACGTGCACAAACCCCATCAGCAAAGTTCAACCATGAACAGGGGAGGCCATTCACTGCAATCCGCACCAACTCAGTGGGTGGAATGGCCTCTCCAATCGCTGCCAACTCATCTCTCACATTAGTAATCTTTGTGAGATATCCAGCCACACTATCATTACCCATCTTAATGTTCTTCAGCTTCTCCTTCAGGACCATCTTCCGGTTCTCATTGGTACTCTGGTAGAGATTGGACAATGCTGTCCACATCTCATGGGCATTGCTCTTTCCTCTCACATGAGGAATGCAATGGTTTTTGATTCCGTCTAGAATCAGCCTCTTACCCTTGTTGTTCTTTTTATTAGAAGCTGTCAACTGAGTAGCATCAGTAGGCACAACAACAGGGTTTTGTGTGGTATGCACCATGATATCCCAAACTTTTGCCTCCTCAAAGATACTCTGCATTCTCTCATTCCAAACCCTGTAATTTGTATGCCCATCCAGCCTATCCTCCACCCTCAATCCCAATGACATCCTGCTGTCCTAAAAATGAAAAGTAGCACTGCTGTAGTAAAGATAAAACTGCTGTTTATGAAAAAATCAGCTTGCTGGAATTTTCTGAGTGAAAAATCAGCCGTTGTAATTTTTCCTTTTGCTGTCCCAAACTGCCCTTCAGCACTCAAGCTCTGATACCATGTAGAAATTTCTGTTTTCCCACCCTGGTTTTCAGTTTCACCTTATTTCTCCCATGTAGTTAAATGCCCTTTCCCATAACCATACATTTAATAAGCTGAAAACACAAATTCTGGAAATTTTACAAAATGCTGGAAATTGCAGAAATAAAAATCAGCAGTAATAAACAGCCATTAAAACACATTTAAACACTGAGATTTTTGGTCAACTTGACCCTGGAAAAACCCCCTACAACTCTTGGGGAAAACCAGTTCGAGAGCTCTTCTTTATTTCTGAAAATTGCCTTTTTACAGTGAGAAATATTCAGCAAAAATCAGCAAGCAAATTTACAACTTATCTCTTTTCCCGTGCCTCACAACAATCTGGAAATTACAGCAAACAGGACAACAATAAATGTTGTACGGCCTCCTCGATTTTCGTGCCCACTTTCAGCATTAAATGCAGCTGTACGGACAACATTAAATGCGCTGTACAGCCTGCAATAAATGCGCTGTACGGCCCTCGTTTTGCGTGCAAAAAAACCAGCAAACTGCTCCTCGATTTTTGTGCAAACCACTCCTCGAAAATCGTGCCAAAATCTGCCTTTCACTGTGTGCTGAATCAACTGTACAAATCTGCTCAACTGCTGCCTTGGAATGTGTGCCAAGCTGCTGTCTCCTTCTCCTCCCTGCTCAGAAATCTCTCTTGCTCTCTTGCTCTCCTTCTCCCAATCTGCTCATGAAAGAATGAATGACCTTTTCCTCCTTTAATCTAACCCCAAGTGACTTTTGGGTGATCCCTAAATCCAATGGCTGAAATAGATTGAGATCTAAGGCTGAGATTAAATGCTCATTTAAATCTCACTTTTTATTTTTTAATTCACCCCACTTTAATAAAGACCCACTTAGTCATTTATTTCCAAAGTCACTTTTCCTTTCTAATTTTTCATTGACTTTATAAAAGTCACTTTAAAATTAGACTTAGTAACTTTATCACTTAAATTCACTTTTAAATTAGATTTAACTTTATAAAAATTATAAAGTTACTTTAGGAGAAAAATTAAATTCTTTTGGACACTTTTCCCTAGGCCAAAGATCAAAGCCTAAGGGAACCACCTGTCCTCCGGTACCAAATTTCAACAATTGAAGAGCTTCCCCAACTAGGCAGCTTCATACGAGATCATACTCGTAGATATGTATCCAGTCTCGGCGGTGCTTATGGCAACCAACTTCTGCTTCTTGCTCATCCATTATATCGAAGCAGAATCCAAAGAGAAACAACACTAAAAATGCTCGAGTGATCCTCCACACTACCTACCTAATCAACATTCGAATAATCATGCAGTTTCATATTTCTGGTAGTGTATCTCAATCGATGAGAGATTGTGTCCTGAAGACATCTCAGAAGATTCTTGGCACCAATCTAGTGAGGCTCAACAAAATATGAGCTCCCAATGCTAACGCAAAAAATATGTTCGGACGAAGGTTCACCGAGAACATCAACGCGAATGAGTTTTTGAAACTCAATGGCATTTCCGAAATCTGGTCCGACATCACTACCATATAACTTCTGAAAGTTAAGATCCTCAAGGTAGGCACAGGCTTGCAGTCCATCATACCAAATCTTTTCAGAATCTTCACCACATATTTTCCTTGAGATAGGAAAATTTCCCTTGGCTTCTGCCACACTTCAAGTCCTTGGTTCTTCATTTCAAATTCAGAAGCCAACTCCCTCTTACATTTGTGAATGAGAGTGTATGCACCTGTTAGAAAGAGGTCATCCACATACAACACCAGTATGAGAGGCTTGTCATCTTCAACCTTAAGGTAAAGGTTAGGATTGGCTTCACTCCTAGTGAATCTCAACTTCATCAAGTAGCTATCGATCCTCTCATACCATGCTCGGGGTGCTTGCTTCAGCCCGTAGAGAGCCTTCTTCAACCTGCATACATGAGATTTTCAATCATAAATCTCAAATCCTTCGGGTTTCTCCACATAGACCTCTTCTTTGATCGAATCGTTCAAGAACGTGGTCTTGACATCCATCTGATGTAGGTTCCATCCTTGTGAAGCCACAAGGGCTATGATGAAGCAGATGGTTGTATATCTGGCAATAGGTGCAAATATCACATCATAGTCTATACCTTCCTTCTAGGAGAAACCATGAGCAACAAAACGAGCCTTATACTACTCTGTACTTCCATCTGCTGCAGCTTTATCTTGTAAAGCCATTTTGAAGTAACAATTGTCTTGTCCAGGGGTTTGGGAACTACTTCACAGTCATCATTCTCCAGAATGGTTATAGCATCCTTCCATACTTGATGCTTGACGGCATCTGAGAATGATAAAGGCTCATTTTGTATGATTGTGCTCATACTGGTCAGGTATCCCTAATACCTGTTGGGTTTCTTACTTTCACGGAAGGTTCCTCGGGGTGCAGTATTTCCTTCAGCGTCATCAAGTAGCCCCCTAAGCCATGAAGGCCTCTTTTTGGAAGAGGAAGGCTCAGGTAGATAAATAGGATCCGTTGGTTCTTCCAAATCTGGGATTGTTTCATCATCTACCCATAGAGACAGCTTCCACAATCGTACGGTGCCACACAATTCTGCTCTGGAGTATGTGGTGTAGTAGTCTTCCTCTTAATGCCAACCTCAGGTATGCCTAAGTGAACCAACTGTAATATATCGGAGGTCTTGCTTAGGCTTGAGGGGAATGGTCCCCTTTTGAGCTTTCCTTCGACACATCCTGGACATACACCTTCTTTCTCTACTCGGAATTCGGGCATCCCTGTCACCATTTGTCTTACATTAGGTAGAGCTTTGTAATGAAGGTGGGCAAACCTCCGATGCCAAAGTTTGGACTGAAGAGTTGTGTCACAAGACATGACACCTAGCGGACTTCCACCAACCTGATATAAAGAATCAACTCGAAACCCAAGAGTGAAAGCATCTTTAACATTATTTTTCCATATACGTACCTTGCCATCGCTGAAGGTTACCTTGTAGCCTTTGTCTTCCATTGCCGAGATGGATACCAGGTTCTTTTTGAGATCAGGTACATATAATACATCTTGTAAGTGAATCGTATTACCTTGATTCAATTTGAGAGAAACATTGCCTACACCTTTCATGGGGTATTTCATGTCATCTCCAAGGACAATTTCCAGGTTAGTTTCTTTCTCTACCAGATTATGGAGTACTTCTTTGTAACCAGTGAAGTGTCTTGAGGCATCACTGTCAATGAGCCAAATTCCCATTGAGTCCGAAGGAGCGGAGGTAGATAGAGTAGTTGGTAGATAATATTCAGCCTGCTTATTGTCAACAGTGTTAAGTTCATACCTGGAATTTTTAGCCTTCTTGAATGGTTGCCCTCTTCCTTGATTTCCAACATTCCTTTTACCTTTGCTGTTGAATTTTCCATTCCTTCGATTACCATGAGAGGGATTTTGATCATCGTCACGGTGAGAGTCCTTTCTATCAGGACATTCCCTTGCATGAGAGGGATTTTGATCATCGTCACGGTGACCTGCTTTATTGCAAATGAAACATCGTCCTTTTCTTGCACCCTTAGGTGCAGCGTTTCTTTTCGATTTAGACCCAGAATTATTTCTTTTCTTAGCATGAGAAGAAAAAGCAGCAGGAGGACCTTTAGGCAAGGGCATTTCTTGCTCTTCTACCCTTGTTTCTTCTTGAATGCATCTAGCCATTAATTCCTCGAAACTAGGAATTACATTATTGTTCAGAAGAGTAGTTCTGAACACGTACCATTCGGATGGTAATCCTCCAAGAGTTGTGAGTGCCATTTCTCTGTCAGTAATAGTCTCCCCAATAGATAGGAGATCGTTCTTGATTTCGATGATTCTTAAGAAGTATGCTTGCATACTCTCATCTTTACCCTTCTTTATTTCCCTCAGCTTATTTCTAAGAAACAAAACTTGATTTGCATCATTAACTTTAAATAAACTCACCAGTCTATCGTAGATTTCCTTGGAGGTGTCTAGTTCAAAGATGTAGGCCACCAAGCGCTTGTCGATAGAGTCCCGAATGATCTTCTTTGCTTTAATTTCTCCGTTCTTCCATTTGTTCCTGGCAGCAGGAGGTGCATTTGATGGAGGCTCAACAATATTGCCTCTCACATGATCCAACACTCCTTGATCCTCAAGGGTTAGATCGATAGACATTTTCCATCCATGATAGTCAGCTTTCTCACGGAGCTTGTCTTCGGCAGGAAAGAGTGTTGAGGACCCCATCGTTCTTTTAGGATAGCCTTGCCAATCTTCTCTTCGGTGATTGCTCTTGCTCTTGCTCGGGCTTTGTCTTCACCTCAGCTCTGATACCATGTTAAGTTATGGTATGTTCTATGCTTATAACAATTTACTTCTTTTCCTTATTATATTCCACAGATTAACAATTACATGTACATAAAGTAAAGTGCAGATAGAACATTAGACGATCGACAGAAAACAAGCCAATACAAGAGACACAAGATGTGGTGGCTAGCCAGGGACAAACCCCAAAATGTGTGGGGAAATCCTTTGATCAAATCTTCTTTTATCTTCAATAATTCAGCAGAGAGAAATAGTACAATAAATCTGATTCATATCAACAGTAGCAAACCCTAGATCAGCAGCATCAGCATTAGCGGCTTCATCATCAAACTAGGGCATACGATATCTCACAAACCGACCGTCAGATCGGCTTAATTCCGCCACCAAAAGTTGCGGCTTCTAGAGGAGGTTCAGATGAACCTACAACGCAGTTCAGATGAGGAGATCTCCTAGTCCACGCAGGTCAAACTTTACTTCTGCAGTTGCAGCTTTAGTTTCGGCAGCTTCCGGCTTCAAACTAGGGCAGTCGATATTTTGCAAACCGTCCGTCGGATTGACTTTATTCCACCACCAAAAGTTGCGGCTTTCAGAGGAGGTTCAGATGAACCTACAACGCAGTTTAATCTTTACTTCTGCAGTTGCAGCTTCAGTTTCGGCAGCTTCCGGCTTCAATGTGTGTGAGGGAGAGACCCATTTCTGCGCAGTAGAGAAGAGACTCTTTTCTGCGCAGTAGAGAGAGAGAGATGTGATGAGATGAGTCCAAATGAGGAAAAGTCCTCCTGTATTTATACACAACGTTGGTGTTTGAATAGATGCAACTGTTGGGCTTCTGAGCCTACATGAGTTGTAGGTCGGCTTGATAATAATTCCATAATTAAAATAAATTCATATCTCCATGAATACTTACCGGAATCGGATGATCTTTATATCAATCCTACACCTCTCAACGAGAGGAATCTAATAAAAATATTATTAGCCATGAATAAGATGACCCACATGAAGTTTTGCCCTAGTTGCCAATTTTAACAGAAATTGAAGTAAAAATTGCTTTAAAGCATAGAACATACCATTGTTGCCTAAATTTAACAAAAAATAATTAATCCCCTCTAGTGTCAATTAATTAATTTTTTTGACAAAAATAAAATTAAATCCTAAGTCAGAAAATTAATTAATTTAGAGTCAAAAAATAAATTCTAGAGAAATTAATTTTTCCAAGTGACAAATGATAAAAAAATTGGTTGGTCAAAAATAAGTTAATTTTTGGAGGTCCCCACCAAGGCAAAAATGGATATTTTAAGAAAATTCTAGCCCTTAGACTTTGGTGGTTAAATCAAAGTCAATTTTTTGACGAAATTAATCCAAAATATTTATTTTTGGATTAATAAAAAATGGTTTTGATGAGAAATTCAAAACTTTTTACAAAATAATTATTTTCAACGACATAGATTAAAAGATGATCAAATATTTATCAACGGTCGAGATTACTTTGATGGAGATCAAACCAACTAGCCATTGTTTTCCGTCTGGAGAATTTATCTATAAATTAGAAGCGATTTGCTTCTCAAGTCACGATGATGAAAGTTCTGACTCTAGTCGATGTAATTTTGTAATGCTGGTTTTGTTCCACTGATCTGCTCGGAACATTTGAAATATCATAGTAAAAGACTTTGGGTTTTAGTTCATAATGTTCTTTATTTGATGGTCTATGGTATGTGTTGGGTATGTGCTTTCCTATATTGTGCTTAATTTTTTTTTAAGCTTGTTTATTCATTAGATGGTGATAAGAGCATTCTATTGATAGATTTTGGGTCTATCTTAGGTGATCTCATTCGCCATATGTCTAACAAGTTTTCTTGAAGAAATATATAGAGTTTGCAGGTTCCCCTGCCCTTGGGCTCTATTTTCACAGACTTTGGAGTTGAGCTGACCTTGTTTGGGCTCCGGGTATTTCATATGGTTTTCTTACTTCGTTAAGGGTGTGGGCAATACCATAACTTTCAAAACACATCTAATCTATTGTCATTATTCATCATTTAAAAAATTATTTACTCAAAATTCTTTTATATTCACAAGCATTGTATATTTGTATAGATTTTGAAAATTAATTTTTGTAGAATAATTTTTTCTAACCCTTGCTTTGCAACTATTTGGGGTTTGGGGTTTATTTTGATTTTTTTGTATCTATTGGGGTTTTGGGTATTTTTATTTTCATTTGTGCAGGTGATATCCAAGTTATTTCAAGAAGATTCGCTAGGGTTTGAGCTAGATCTAGGCCCTTGATGGTAAGATATAATCTCCATTTTTTTTTACAGGGCCAACGTCAAGGAATTTTGCAGTGATTTGGGTGATTATTGAAGATCTGAAGAAAATAATAAACTTTTGTGAGGGTTTCAATTTTTTTTTGGGCCTTTAGGCGTAGCGTGGCCCTCTCCCAACCTAGCTGTAGGCCAATTTTGGCCTTTTACCCTTAGTCGTGGGCCTAGTTTCCCTATCCATCAAGCCCTAAGGGATTTTCTCTCTGACCGCAGGCCTATTAGGCCTTGCGACAATCTCTTTTGGCTTCTTAGGCCTCATCGCAGGCCCTTTGGGCCTCCCCCTTGTTGATTTTCGGGTAACATCGAATGTGCTCTAGCTTCGAAATTTTGTGGAGGGGCTAGAACACATGAGATCTCCAAGACCCAGAAATCGTTTGGTGAAATTCCACTTGGATTGTATTTTATTAAAAGAATTAATATTTTTTAAGGGGTTCCTAAGTCTAAACTTAGGAAAATTAAAATATTAATGGGTGTTAATGAAAATATGGGTGAGAAGCTTCTAAGAGACGAGGATCAAGTCTAATTTAATCTTAGCCGTTGATTAGAGATTAGATCACGACCGTTGATTTCTCAACAAGAAAAGTATAAATGGAGGTTTGGGGTCAATTGGAGAACACACACATAGAGATTGAGGAAATCGATTTTCTGAGGTGTGAAGTTCTCACGAGAGAAATCGATTGGGGAGATCTTGCAGTTGAGGGGCAGTGATAGTTTGGGAATACAGATAGAGAGGCGGAGAGAATCTTGTGGAGGCAGCACAATAGCCAGGAGAGCTGACGCTTGGCCAGTCTAGGCGCACGTAGCGTTGACCCAGAGCCAGAAGGGCCAACACAGAGGGAGAGAGCTGCCTTCCACGCAAAGAGCCGGAAATGCCGGAACAATCGGAAAAGCTGACGCAGTGGGCAGAAAAGCTGATGCAGAGTTGACAAAGAGCCTCAGAGAGCTCCACGCAATTACTGTGAAGGGGCAGTGCAGTTGTAGCTGGGGCCCGACAGTTTTGCTGCTGGATCAACCGGAATCTGCCGGGTGAAGTGAAGTAAAACTCACTCAAGTTTTCTGCCATTGTATTTCTCTGTCACTGGTTTGCCGGGAGAGCAACCAACATTTGTATTCAAAACTTCTGCTTAATAATAGAAAACCCTCAAAGTTGCTGCACTGGTTTTCTCGCATTGGGTTTTTCTAGGGACGTTTAGTCCAAAAATAACTGCGTCCTTTGCATGATTGTCTCATTTATTTTTCATTACTTGATCTGTATATTGGTGTAGGCTGCAGTGTATTTGCATTAATATTTTCTTAATATTTCTGAAAATAACTTGTTAAATGAAAAACACAAGTAGGTAATGCAAGTCAGTTTACCGCAGTAGGATTTTTGGTTTGTTAGATTCAAACTTTTTCACACCCCTCCCCTCGACCCCTTCCTTATCCCTCCATCAACCCTCTTTCTCCCCTATTGCGGCCTCCTCTGCCCTCGGCCTGCCTTCCGCTAGCCTTTTCTCCCTCTGTCGTGGCCTCCTTCCCTTCCTCCAACCCTCACCCTGTTCTTTCTCTTAAGCCGCAACCTCTAAAAGGTCTACGAAAACCTTCTAAGGCCTCTCCACCCTTCCCTTAGCAGGGTGACAACCCTTTCAAGGCTTGTCGTGAGCGCCTCTTTGGCTCTCTTCCTTAACGCAGGCATATCTAGGTCTTTTCTCCTTGCATTTCGCCCTCTCCTCCCCTTAGTTGCCTCTATGGGTGATCATTTATTTTTTGAGCTACTAATTGGTGTGTTTTGTAGTGGTTTTGGCACAAGTGTGTAATTGCAGGTGGTTTCTCTTCATTGGAGAAAAAATTGGCAAGTTCTCCAAGGTCATAAGGCCTAAGGGTTTGATCTCATAACCCTCCTTATATCACTGTTTTGCTACAAGAAGTTAATCATCTCATAATAGTGATAAAACACTCATAAAGGTGTCTTAAAAATAATTCATAAATTGCTTCACACACTAAGGAATTTCATTGTGTCATGCTCTAGAGATAATAATTGCTCATTGTGGAAAGTGGTGTTTACATTAAGTTGCTTTTGGTGAAGTATCTAACATTTGTTGTCTTGTGAAGTTCCATAATTCCTAATTGTGCACATAAACTCACTCTCTAAAGCACTTTAATCTCAAGTAGCATCGTGTTGAGTTATTTGGACATCTTGTGTCTTGATATTGGTGTGGGCTGCAGTGTATTTGCATTAATATTTTCTTAATATTTCTGAAAATAACTTGTTAAATGAAAAACAGAAGTAGGTAATGCAAGTCAGTTTACCGCAGTAGGATTTCTGGTTTGTTAGATTCAAACTTTTTCACACCCCTCCCCTCGACCCCTTCCTTATCCCTCCATCAACCCTCTTTCTCCCCTGTTGCGGCCTCCTTTGCCCTCGGCCGGCCTTCCGCTCGCCTTTTCTCCCTCTGTCGTGGCCTCCTTCCCTTCCTCCAACCCTCGACCTGTTCTTTCTCCTAAGCCGCAACCTCTAAAAGGTCTACGAAAACCTTCTAAGGCCTCTCCACCCTTCCCTTAGTAGGGTGACAACCCTTTCAAGGCTTGTCGTGAGCCTCTTTGGCTCTCTTCCTTAGCGCAGGCCTATCTAGGTCTTTTCTCCTTGCATTTCGCCCTCTCCTCCCCTTAGTTGCCTCCGTGGGTGATCATTTATTTTCTGAGCTACTAATTGGTGTGTTTTGCAGTGATTTTGGCACAAGTGTGTAATTGCAGGTGGTTTCTCTTCATTGGAGAAAAAATTGGCAAGTTCTCCAAGGTCATAAGGCCTAAGGGTTTGATCTCATAACCCTCCTTATATCACTGTTTTGCTACAAGAAGTTAATCATCTCATAATAGTGATAAAACACTCATAAAGGTGTCCTAAAAATAATTCATAAATTGCTTCACACTCTAAGGAATTTCATTGTGGAAAGTGGTGTTTATATTAAGTTGCTTTTGGTGAAGTATCTAACATTTGTTGTCTTGTGAAGTTCCATAATTCCTAATTGTGCACATAAACTCACTCTCTAAAGCACTTTATTCTCAAGTAGCATCGTGTTAAGTTATTTGGACATCTTGTGTCTTGAGGGAGATCTAATTGTTTCTATCACTCTAATTGGCATTGAAGTAATTTGTTCCAATTGTGTTTAAAGAATATCATTGAATGTCTCTTGAGCAATTGAGAATCTAATTGGTAATGGTTGTGATCTAATTACGACATTGGCATCTAAGATCTAAGTGTTCTCAACTTGAGGATTTGTTGAAAGTCTCTTGAATAATTGGCATTAAGGAATCTAATTACAATTATTTGGAAAGCTTCTAAGAACATTGACAAATCTTATTGCCTCTTTTGAGTAATTGTCACTGGCACTTTATATTGTCTCATTGGCTAATTGTTCTAAGTGGATAAGTGCTGTAGTTTCCTTACTTCTTATCATTATTATCATTTCTTAATTATATCTTTTTGGATGATAATTTTATCTTGTGCATCATTGTGATGAGCATCTATCTTGTTGAGTACATCTTGATATGTTGTTGGCACTTGTTAAATTGACACTTATTCTTGTGGTTGAGATTCCCTTAAATACCATTGTTAAATACTTGTTGTCATAACTCAAGATCAATTATTAATTAAGTACTTAAAGGAGCACTAAACAATCTCACCTTAAGAATCACTCAACAATCTTGTATCAACATCCTAAGACTAGCATTGCATTTAATAGCGTACCTCCAAGCATAAGCTTGGTTGGTAGTGAATAGGACCACCTTTCTCATCTAGCTTGAGGAGCCTAGCACCGCTTTAGTGGTTAACACGGTGACCTTGCAGTCATTAGAGCCATAGACTCTGCAGTGCCGGAGGCATCGGGTGGCTAGTACTTAAAGGGAGGTATCGTTAATCAAGCCTCTACTTGCTTCCCCTTGGCGTCTTTCTCACAACCTACTCTAGAGACTAGCTTCAAAATAGTTAAGAGGAAGGATACAATTAGAGTAGGCATCTAATTAAAAGCAATCAAGATTCTTGTGTCACATCTAAGTTATAGGATTTGCATAGCATATAGGATAGTTAAGATTCAAGCAATGGTTGTTCATCTGGTCATTTGATCCATAATTGATCTAAAGCAAGTAAGTTCACTCCACGAGGCACTGGTTTCAAAGTAATTTAATCTAATCTCTAAAATCTTGCTAAATCAACCTAGTGGCTAGGCCATTCAATCGTGTCTCCCAGACTCTGTTGCCAACTTGTCTTTCATTTCCATCTTCCCTAGGGACTACCCCCCATAGCTTGATGTTGGGAGACAGCTAGAGTGAAGAGGTCGGGGATCAAGGTGACAACCCCTGACTTGAGTCGTCGTCGCACCGTGCCTGTACAATTTGAGTGACAACAGGACTATTGGTTTAGGAGTTTTGGGTCAAAACAACTTTTTGCCTTATAAAATCAAACTGTAAATTCTGCATAAAAATATAGGGACAACAATCTATTAGGCCCAAATTAGCCACCCAATGAGTGTGGAAGCACTTATTGATCACAAATATAGGGGTGGGGAGGTTAGAGGATGTTAAATAAGTTATTAAAACCCCCTTTCTAATCTATAACAACACCTTGTCATCATTTGGTCTACACCCCATGGGCTTAGCTTCTAATCTTAGATTTGTATGTCAATTTGTAATTTATAACAGTCAATTGATTTGTCTATTTCATAGTTGGCATGAGAGTAATAGGTGCTTTAAAACATTATATTTTAATATTTTAACAGTGTTGCGGTTACATTGCATTAAGATCATAATATAGCTATAGTAGGTGCTTTAGCACATTACAAATGAAGATTTTAACAATGTCGGGGTTTTATTGCATCAAGATCATAATATACCCATTTTCTCTTCACTTGGATCAATAATCATTGTCTACAATGTTTAGACTGAAATATTCATTATAGTTGGATTTTCAATGTTTATGAATTGAGAGCACCTCTTTTGCTTTTTAATGAGATAGTGATTTTGTATTTTGCTAAGGAAATGCATCTTTATGTGAACATTTTGTACTATATATATATGAGTAAAATATTTATCACATCTTTCTCAATGGTACAACCAAACATAATGCAATAACATTACTGTATAGGATCGATTGTTAATTGGCTTATTGGTAATTTAGCAGAGCTTTGATGTAATCTTCATTTACCTTTATCTATATTATTGTAGATGATCATGTTCAAGCTGCAATTGCAAACCTTAGAGGGGAGTTTGGGGATCAACGTGTGTGGGTATCTACCATTGAACTTCTGTTTTAACACTTTGTTTATACTGTTGTGCTTATACTTTTCTATCTTAGATGATATAAAGCATGATAGAGTTGCTTTTAAACAGACTTTGAAAGTTGGTGTAATATGTGTTGCAGGGAACAACTTGTGATGTAAGAGATGGGGAGAATGTTCGTGCATTACTTGATTTCACAAAGAAAACCATTCGCTATATTGACATTTGGGTATGTTCTAAAATTATATTTGGATGCTTGACCTCCTTAGTCTCATTTGACCAATTTTGATTATAAGATTGTACACTTTTATTTTGGATTAAAAAAGTTTCTTTTTTATATTTATTTTTATTTGATTAGAATATGCATGATATATTGCAATTTTTCATTATAAATCACTATATGTACATCAAGAAACCAAAGAGCTGTTACATAAGATTCCCTTCCTACATAAGTGAAGGGACCTAACATGCTCAACTTCACGAGTGCAAGGACAAATTTGAGGCATCTTGCTTTTTGGTAGCAAGTAATTATGACATGGTCATTTTGTTGATGACTAAACTGTTGAAGAAAGTGTAACTAGGTTTGGTCTTCATAAATGTAATTTTGATCTTTGTACTTGTAAAAGAAAGTAATTATTATTTTTGTCATTATCAAGAATGGGTTTCTTGCCCATTTGATAGGTCAAGCACATGTTTAAGTGCTTCTAGAAAAGTCAAAGAGTCAATGTAATTATTGAAGACCCATGTGGGCATGTTACACTATGTAAATCTATGTATTAGAGTCAAAGAAATATGTCAAAGAAGATCCTCCAAAGCAAAGACAAGTCTCCTCTTCAAGTCGGCTCAAGAAATGAATTTTTATGCACAAATGTCAAGTCGGCCTCACCAGTTGATCAAGTCGGCCTAAAAGGAGGGACAAACTCCTATATATAGGGCAGTACAACCTCACCATTAGACCATCAAATTATCTCTGAAATCAACGAAGAGAAGAGGCGAGAAAGAGGTGCAAAAAAGAGCAAGAAAATTACTTCTAGGGCAGCGAAGAAGAGAGGAAAGAAATCCGAAGTTTGGGTTCGTTTTGGGCTTCTCTCTATCACACGTGCGAAGGCAAAGGACCTTCTATTGCTGCAACAAGTCAGAAATTGCAGCCCTACAAGAGGTTTCAGTTGGGCTAAAAAGAGGTCTCAAATAGGCCTCCATACCAAGCGAAGTGGGTCCCATCTCAAGTGAAGGAAAGGAGCAAGCTAGAAGGGCAATCTTGTGCCCTAGATGAGCCATACATGCGAAGAAAACATTGCAGTAGTAAGGGTTAAGAGGATCAGCCTCTAACCTCAAGGACATACCTCAAGAAAGGCCTCATTCTCCAGCTTAAGAATCAAGGAGAAGGAAAACTGCATAGTGAAGTAAAGAAGGAAAGAAGGACACCATAGAAAAGGTCTCTAAAGAGACCTAGGGTTTCTGTAGTTGCCCGGAAAAGTGCTGCCAGTTGCCGCAAGGAGTTTGAAGGAAGAGATCGAGGTGAAACCCAGAAGAAGGCATCAATTGAAGGACAAAGAAAGAGACACTGTCTTGCGCTTGGATGATCTATTGGTCAAGGGTCTAGGGTTTGACATTTGTCAATTGAAGCTTCAATAAGAGAAATTTGCAGAAGGGTTTTCCTCTCTAAGAGAGAGGTTTTTCCCTGGCTGAGAGCCAACATCTTGTGTTCTTGTCTCTTTTGTTTTGGTTAATGTTTGATGAAGTAAGAGAACACACGCTAATAGTAATACAAGAAGATTGTGCTAATAAAAAAAAAAAATACTTCACAAATTGTTATCATCGTCAGAAGAATCTCATCATACCTAGATGCCCTAGATTCTTCAACATGGTATCAAAGCTAAGGTGACACATCAAGGAAGGGCATCTCAAGAACACATAGAAGGTTGAAGCATCAACTCTACAAGCAAGAGGTCTAGATCCATCAAGAAGGACTACCAGCCTGGGAACAAAGAAAGAAGAAAGCCTTTCATCTAAAGGCTTCTACAAGAAGGTTCATCCAAGAAGGGTTTACATCAAAGACTCATCATCTTCAAAGGAAGGTACTCAAATCCAAACTCATCATTGAAGATCTCCATATCTACACAGTGAGAAGGTTTTCATCACCAAGCAAATCTCTCATAAGGCCCCTTGAAGGAAGCATCTTGAAGAACTCCAAGATTTAAGAAGTCAAATCGTCAAATCTTCAAGGAAGCAACAAGATCTCTTCACAACAACTCTCTCATGTAAGTATTTTTATGTCCTCTTCTGAAAATATAAAAATGTCTTTTGCAAGGAAAGCAACAAATTGGTTGGGACTGCTAATTTCCTTGCATGGAAAAAGAGGACTGATCTACTTCTCAAAGAGAATGAACTTCTGGACTACATCAAAGGGAGTGTCACTGTTCCTGCTAAGGAACAAACTCAAGCCCTAACAAAGTATAATAAGGATGAAATTAGGGCTGAAAGGATTCTGATAGAATACATCAAGGACCCTCTCATTCCTTATGTTTCCAAACTTGAAACATCTAAAGAAATATATGATAAGCTAGTGGAGCTATTCTCAGTTAGTACAACTGGAGAAGTGATATCGTTGCGTAATGAACTATATAAAATGAAGATCTCAAAGGAAGAAGGAATAGCTCCCTACTTCATGAAGGTCTCATCTCCAAGGAAGAAGGAATAGCTCCGTACTTCATGAAGGTCTCTGAGATGAGAGATCAGCTGCAAGAACTAGGAGAAGTTATGTCAGACAGAGAAATGACAACTGTGGTGCTCAATGCATTACCTGAGGAATGGGGCAACTTCACATCAAGTATATATGCCAAGAAGGAAGCTACCCTATTGAATGAACTTTGGTCTCTATGCAAAATTGAGGAGACTAGACTCAAAGCCAAGGATGATGTGGGATCGAAGGAGCAGGCATTTGCTGCTATGGCCAAGAGAAAAGGGAAATTTGGCAAGTTTGGTCCACAGAGGAAGGGTAAAAGAGATATGTCCAAAGTCCAATGCTTTGGCTGCTAAGAGTATGGACATTATAAGAGGGATTGTCCTAAGTTCAAAAAGGACAACAATAAGAGGAAATGAGAAGAAGCCCACATTACCCAAGAAGTGAAAGAAGAAGAGAAGAAGCAGAAGAAGGAGGACGCTCTGGATCTCTACTATGACAGAAGATTAACTTCTTCACATAAGTCTTCTTTAAAGTTTTGGGTATCATAGGAACATGTAGCAGTAGGATATAATGCATGATTTATGAGAATGGTATCTTCAGGAATATAGGAGCATTATGTAGAGATAACTCAGATAAAGATATTCATGTAGGAAGGATGTAACCGTTGAATGACCTCATCAATGCATAAAGGAATGATCACGATCAAGAAGAATCATCTTAGAAGGCCACTATCATCAATAAGGAGGAACATCTGTAGGATGAGGACTACTAAAATCCTCTGATGAAATATTCAATAGAAGGTTCATAATCTTCAGAAAAGGCAGAGGTCCAGATGGGAATTCCACTTATGGGGATTCAAGAAAGGATGATATGTAGGCAAGGAAAGATGTAGCAAAGCAAAGGAGATTGAGGTAATCTCAATCTTGGAAGCTGTCAAAGGAAGCTGAGATGATCAAGCAAAGAACTAAGATGAGATATGTATGCGTCTATGTTTTTCATTTATAGTCATGTCATCATTTGTATTAATGAGCATGGGGAATTGCTCTAGTAGCATGGTCAAGGACAGGGTAGATCTCCTTCATTGAAGAAAGTGCACGAAGCATGATTCACTCACTGATAAATGCCAACATGAGAAATGCCCTCATATGGAGTATGAGGTGGTTGACAAAAAAAATCTATAAAGAAGCATATGAGAGAAAGAGATCAGGGATAAAAGGACACCATGGACACTAGGAATCAACATCCGACAGATTTGTTGAGACATCTCTTGAAGGAAGGCACAAAAGTTTTGTTCAAGGAAGAAAAATATCAAAGGACCCTTGACATCTGGAAAGGCTTTGGAGATATGAACATGTAGGATGATGATGATTCAAGCCAACAAGATGTCATGATGAAGAGCCATCTTGTAAGGTACTATTTGATTTATTGCTATGTTTTGATTTCTTATCTAGGTGGATTCACATAGGGCTACTGAAACAAGGGTTGTAAGTGCAAGTACAACTAACATTCATGTGGTGGATGGGATTTCGTGAAAGAAACATGATGATAAAGAAGTAGTCATATGACGGAGGTTCTAGATATGTATCAAGAAGGCCACTTTCCATGAAGAAAGAAATGACATGACGAACTAAGAAGGAAAGTGATTGATGGCTGATGCCCTACAAAGAAGAAGCTCAACTGAATTTCATGACATCAAGGAAAGAAAGTGATCAAGCAGCTGAAGGACCCACAAAGAAGAAGTTGTTGATGGAAAGGAGAGTCCCTAGTTGAGAGGGAGCTCTGACAAGTCCCTAATTAAGAGGGAGCTTGGGCACATTCCTTCACAGGAATGGGAATATCTTCCCTAATTGAGAGGGAGAGATAGACACAACATTCTTGTCTTCACTTGGGAAGAAAGGATGGAGGATTATGTAATCATCTGGCATCCAATGCTCTTTGAGGATGTGTAGGGCATCCAAGATAAGAGTAGGCAAGAGGATTGATATTCTTTGAGGGTCTGGAACCCATAGTCCTAGAAGGTCATACTCAATGAACACCCGGGTGGGTATGTACCTTGAGAGACAATGATGAAGGTGTCTATAGTCATTAGTCTCGCCAACATTGTGCTCTGATCTATTGAGAGATAGAGTTGTCAGTCAAGGCCTTGCTGTGGAAACAATGTTGGTTACTATGATGCTATAACAGATGGATTGCCAATCCGATTTCTCTTATGTGAATTCTTCAGATTGAAAATGTCCAAACACCTTGTAATGATTTATGAATACCTCCCTAGTTAAGAGGGAGTGTTGAAGAAAGTGTAACTAGGTTCGGTCTTCATAAATGTAATTTTGATCTTTGTACTTGTAAAAGAAAAGAATTATTATTTTTGTCATTATCAAGAATGGGTTTCTTGCCCATTTGATAGGTCAAGCACATGTTTAAGTGCTTCTAGGAAAGTCAAAGAGTCAATGTAATTATTGAAGACCCATGTGGGCATGTTACACTATGTAAATATATGTATTAGAGTCAAAGAAATATGTCAAAGAAGATCCTCCAAAGAAAAGACAAGTCTCCTCTTCAAGTCGGCTCAAGAAATGATTTTTTATGCACAAATGTCAAGTCGGCCTCACCAGTTGATTAAGTCGGCCTAAAAGGAGGGACAAACTCCTATATATAAGGCAGTACGACCTCACCATTAGACCATCAAGTGATCTCTGAAATCAGCGAAGAGAAGAGGCAAGAAAGAGGTGCGAAAAAGAGCAAGAAAAGTACTTCTAGGGCAGTGAAGAAGAGAGGAAAGAAATCTGAAGTTTGGGACCGTTTTGGGCTTCTCTCTGTCACACGTGCGAAGGCAAAGAAGGACATTCTGTTGCTGCAACAAGTCAGAAATTGCAGCCCTACAAGAGGTTTTGGTTGGGCTAAAAAGAGGTCTCAAATAGGCCTCCATACCAAACGAAGTGGGTCCCATCCCAAGCGAAGGAAAGGAGCAAGCTAGAAGGGCAATCTTGTGCCCTAGATCAGCCACACATGCGAAGAAAACATTGCAGTAGTAAGGGTTAAGAGGATCAACCTCTAACCTCAAGGACATACCTCAAGAAAGGCCTCATTCTCCAGCCTAAGAATCAAGGAGAAGGAAAATTGCAAAGTGAAGTAAAGAAGGAAAGAAGGACACCATAGAAAAGGTCTCTAAAGAGACCTAGGGTTTCTACAGTTGCTGGGAAGAGAGCTGCCAGTAGCCGCAAGGAGTCTGAAGGAAGAGATCCAGCTGCAACCTAGAAGAAGGCATCAATTGAAGGTCAAAGAAAGAGACACTGTCTTGTGCTTGGATGATCTATTGATCAAGGGTCTAGGGTTTGACATTTGTCAATTGAAGCTTCAGTAAGAGAAATTTGTAGAAGGGTTTTCCTCTCTGAGAGAGAGGTTTTTCCCTGGCTGAGAGCCAACATCTTGTGTTCTTGTCTCTTTTGTTTTGGTAATTGTTTGATGAAGTAAGAGAACACACTCTAATAATAATACAAGAAGGTTGTGCTAATAAGAAAAAGTAAAAGTACTTCACAAATTGTTATCATCATTAGAAGAATCTCATCATACCTAGATGCCCTAGATTCTTCAACATGAACCCTCACTCTAGTGTTATCTCATGACTCAATAGAAGGTAAAA
Organism: Pinus tabuliformis; assembly: GCA_031772625.1. Taxonomy (NCBI): domain Eukaryota; kingdom Viridiplantae; phylum Streptophyta; class Pinopsida; order Pinales; family Pinaceae; genus Pinus; species Pinus tabuliformis. The sequence goes on along the minus strand of CM062804.1, from coordinate 1,295,354,538 downwards.
TTCATTGCCTTGATATTATTTTGAAAGTTGTTCAAGCAATTGAGTGAAGAAAATGGTGACGTTTGTAGCTCGGGCAAGTACTTTTGCACAGGCCTAAGTATCTAGGTATGTAAAAGTCGGCCAAAGTCTCCTTAGGCACTTGCTCTAGTGTGGGCAAGTTGCATTTGTAACTTAGCCTAAGTTAGACTTAAGAAAATCACATAATTATTATGTTGGCTTATTGAGCTAAAGTAAACTTAGGAAAAGTAAATTATTTACTTCAGTGATTATGTTTTAATCTCGGCCTTGATCTCAAGTGAGACAAGCCCTAATCTCGGTTGTCAATCACTTGATTAGTGTTAGGGATTTAGCTCAATGTGAAGTTATACAAGCAAGGCTAAGGAGAAGGACTAGACACAGAAGGAGAAGACACACCATACAACATCACACGATTGAAAGAGGCATCTTTGTGAGTGTGTTGGGTTCAAGGAAGGGGGCAGCAAGGAGATCTAGATCAACCAAGGAGGGCTTGATTAGCTAGATCAGTTCCAGTGGTTGTATGTATTTCCTTGATTAGACGATTTTCTTTGGAAGGGAGCCTAGATAAGTTTTGAAAATTGATGAAGAATTGTAATTGGGTAGATTTTGTTGTGTCATTTAGTTCGTGACTGAGATTAATATATTTTGCTTCCACTGAATTTTATTATGTTTATGAGCCTAGTTGTGCAATTAATTAGTAGATCTATAATTTGCTAGGAATTAAGTGTTGGGTGTTAGGTTTGTAGTGTTGATTTTTCCTAGTACATCAAAATCAGGTCTATGTCTAATCATGATCCTAAACACATTGAAATACACACAACTCCAAGCACTTTGCACAGTGGAAATGTTCAGCAGTGAGATCAATTTGGTACACAGATCTTTTTGTTAAAGTTTGGCAGCTTAGGGATGAATTTCTCCTAGAAGAAATCATATCTTTCAGTTCTGTTTGAACCACCTATAATAAACTTTCATTTATGACAATTCTAATATGACTTTCCAAAAATAGAAAGTGATATCTCAATTTGGAAGTGACTTTCCAAAAATAGAAAGTGATGTCTAAATGATCAAGGATGATCTCGACATATGGAATCCACTTTAAAATCAAATCAATCATGATTATACAAGTCAAGAATTAATATTTTTATTTTTACTAGTATTATTATTATTATGATACTATTATTTATAAAATAGTCTAAAGTCATTCACCTTTAATAGATTAATAAAAACGAATTCTCTCATGGAATAAATAAATTAAATTGAGAATCTCTTACTTGGCGAATCGAACCTCTCTCTTGGAATATAATAGTAACTCCACACTTAAGAGAATGTAACTCTCTGTCACTAATTCAATGTATGGCAAAAGTGTAAGTCCTCCTCATTAAATGCACTTGTAAGTCCCTCATTCAATTTGATTTGTAACTCTCACCAAATATTCTCTCACGTCTAAGTGTAACTCTCTCTCTCCCTAATTCGAATTGTAACTCTTCAAGACAAGTGTACCTCTCTCTCTATTCTTGGGATGAGTTACACTTCTCCTCAACTAACTCCTCCCTCATGGAATTCGATTCTCTTACTATTGGCTCAAGGCATGAATTCATTGTTGAGAATTCAATAAGGCAATGATTATGATTAATTCTCTTTACTTGCTAACTGCTTGTGGTTCCTTTTTACTTATTAGCTTTGTTCCTTATTATTATGTGTGTGAAGCATCAAACAACTACCAAAAACAAAAGAACAATGACACATACGCTGCAAGCCAAGGCAAAACCTCTCCTCTTGAGAGGAAAACCCTTAAATCTCTTCTCTTCCTTATAGATTCTTCAATTGATGAATTCCATGACCTTAAGACTGAGACCAATACCCTCCAAGACCAAGACCAACCTCTTTGAATGATGTGCCAACTTTGATCTAGTCAAACCTAGTCAAATCTCTTCCAATAGCACCTTTTCGACCTCCTGCTGCAAGATTTTCGGCCTCCTACTGCAGATTTGAAATTTCAGCTTCCCAGCAACTGCTGCTGCCACACGTGGGAACTTTGATCTTCTTCTAGAGCCCTCCTATGACCTTCGCTTGCTTTTCCCTGACTTCGAGAGCTTGAGAGTGATCCTTGGTGACCTTCGCTTAACCTCTTTGCCTCCTTTTCTCCAAGATCAAACTTGTAGATGGATGCCCTAGGTCAGTTGCAGAAACCCTAGTCCTCTTTAGCATGTGTGGGAGAAAGATAGCCCAAACATAGAACTCCTTCGTCCTTCTCCTCCTTTGTTGCCTCTTCCTTCCTTTTCCTTTGCTAGAATGAGTGATGAGAGAGTGTGTTTCAAGGAGGACGAGTCCTCTTCTATATATAGGCTTCTTCAAGGGTGGACATGGTTCCTCCTTTAGGCCGACTTGGTCTTGGAGGGTATTCCGACACTTTTAAAGACAAAAATAATTTTCTTTACAAGTTACAATGTGCCCAGTGGGGTCTTCAACTTATGATAGTGACTCTTTTGACTTCTTGACCTAGGACAAACCCTAGAAGCACTCAATGGGTGCTTGGCCTATAAAATAAAAGACCTTGAGCATGAAACCCATGCTCCAAAAACAATAATAATACCCAATACCCTCCAAGACCAAGACCAACCGCTTTGAATGATGTGTGAACTTTGTGTTAGTTTTTGGTAGTATCGGAAGTGCTCTAGCCTTGAAAATTGGTGGAGAGGCTAAGGCACTTGAGTTCTAAAGAACGAATAAACCGTTTGGTGAAATTCCACACAGATTGTATTTTATTAAAATCATTAATATTTTTAATGGAGTTCCTAAGTCTAAACTTAGGGAAATTAAAATATTAATGGGTATTAATCAAATTATGAGTGAGAATGATCTAGAAGGCGGATCAAGTCATGTTCTAATCTTAGCTGTTGATTAGTGACTTAATCTCGGCCGTTGAAGACTCAACAAGAAAAGCATAAAATGGAGGCTTGGGGTTCATTCGGAAATACAGAGAGAGAGAGAGAATTGACCAGTAGTTCAATTTCTGGGGCTAGGAAACTGAGAAATTCAAACCAAGTGATCACTCAGCAATCGAGGGGCAATGAGAATTCGGAAGGACTTTTTGGAGAATACTGACAGAGAGGAGGAGAGAGCTTGGAGAGAGGTAGCACAATAGCTGGGAAAGGCTGATGCTGGGCCAGTCTGGGCCCACGTAGTCCCTACACAGAGCCAAAAGGGCCAACGTATAGCAGAAAAGCTGTCTGTCACGCACAATCCAGAATTGCTGGGAACAGTCGGAACTGCCGGAATAACCGGGATAGCTGATGCAGAGGGCAGAGAAGTTGACGCAAAGCCTGAAAGGCTGACGCAGGGCCAACGCAGAAATAGCCGGGGTTAGCTAGTCTTGTGCCGGATCAGCCGGAATTCTGCCGAGTGAAGTGAGGTAAAACTCACTCGGATTTTCCGCCAGTATTTTGTCTGTAGAGGATTGCTAGATGAGCATCCTAGATTTGTATTTAGATATTTCTCTTGCATAATAATAAACCCTCAGAACTACTGCACCGGTATTCCCGCATTGGTTTTTTCTGGGGACTTGTGTCCAAAAATAAGTGTGTCCTATGTATCTTGTTCTTTGCTCTGTTTTTTGTTTCATGAGATCAAATATTTAACTAGTGTAGGCTGCAAAAGTAATTTGCTTTAGTATTCAGAAGAATAACTTGATGAATGTAATTTTAAAAAAATCAAGTAGGTGAAGTAGGTTCAAATTTGTTGCAGTAGGGGTTCCTTCGAGTCTAGGAATTTTCACATGGTATCAGAGCATTGATTTTGAAACAGGAAGAGCAGCTCCAGTGCTGAGCAGTGAGGCTGAGAGCTGCACTTAGCAGCAATTCGAATCCTTTTGAAGGGATTGCGCAGTCCTTGCCGGAAGCAGATCCGAGGAAATCTCTCTCTGAGTGAGATGACAGAGAGGTACGATTTCCAGTTCGTGAGTTTGCAGAGGTAGAGGAAGTAACACAAAGCCTCAGCACAGTGCTTGAAGGGCGCAGTTTTTGTCAGCGCAGAAATACGCTGGAAAAGAACGAAGACACGTAGAAGGGGAATTTTCTCCTCATCGAACTTTCTACCAGAAAGTTCGAATTTATCACTTGCTGAGGAGCAGTGACTAGAGGAGTCAATTCGACAGTTGGGTGAGATGGCATCGCATGGGCTCAAAGATCAGGATAGGTTGGAAGGAGCTTCCAACTGTCATATGGAAGACCAAAATCTTAGCTGTTCTGGAGGAATATGTTCTCGAGGCCTACGTCAATAGTGTTGTAGCTGTTCCTGCTGACAACGATCAAAAGAAGAAGTACAAAGCCGAGCATGGGAAGGCTCATTCTTGATGGAGTTCGAGATCATGTGGTCTCACACTTGCAGGGAAAGGATACAACTCGGGAGATGTGGGAAGCCTTGTCGTCTCTATATGAAGGCTCCTCCGAACAACGGAAGATGTATTTGGAGCAGAAGTTGCAACAGACTTTGATGCAGAAAAGAGAAGGGGTGAACCTCTATCTTCAGCGTCTTCAGGACACTAGAGACCAACTTGCTGCAGTGGGGTCCACTCCTAAGCCAACTGCGATGGTGAGGATAGCCCTGAATGGAGTCTCAGATGAATGACAAGTTTTCGTCCAAAGCATATTAGGCAGAGAAAAACTACCTTCATGGGAGGGGATGTGGGCAGCTCTTCAACAGGAGGAGTTAAGGAGGGACCTAGTGGCAACAGTGGGAGTGGCACAAAGACGAAGGAGGAGGAGGAGAATGCAGCTCTGGCATCGAAGGGATAGCAGAAGCCAAAGCGAAAGAAGGATATTTCGAAGGTGAAATGTTTTGGTTGTGGCAAGTTGGGCCACTATGCATCCCAGTGTCCTTTGAGGAAAAAGGACAAGGATGAGAAACATGATCCTAAGGCTGCTTCAACAAAGATTGACGAGGATGAGTTTGCCATGAGTGCCCGCACATCTCCAGGAGAGGGATGGGGCGATATTGTGCTGTAGTCGGGAGGACTACATGTGGGCAGGATCCTTGAGGAGTTCACCTCTTGGATCAATTCCTTGCTCTGGGAGCCCAAGATTCAGCAGTAGCGATATGGACTTAGTGTCAGATGACGCAGTGGAGTGTTTGGAGGATAGATGCAGTAGCTGGAGACCAAAGACTGATCAGTGCAGAGCAAGGTTCGCAATAGTGCAGTTGGCACAGTGCAGAAGTCAGCAACAGTGCAGAAGTCAGCAGTAGTGCAGAAGATTTAGAGGGTCAGAATCAGCAGCAGTCAGATTCCAACATTCATTGTATTATGTTGAACACAGTTAAGTTCAACTAATTTTGGATGTTTTTCAGTTGCTTCTCTCAGCAACTGAGTTGCAGTACGAATGCAGTGTTAGCAGTGGCAGTGCTAGCAACATAGCAGATGTAGCGTTTGAGAGGGAGCTGTAGTACAGATGCAGTAGTGGCTGTGGTAGTGTCATGGGCAGCAATACAATAGCAGAAACAACACAGTGTTGGTGGCAGCTACAATGCAAAAAGGAGCTGCTTCAGAAACAGAGCAACATGCACGTGGACATTGTTACTACAACACTTTCCTCGCTAAGAGGGAGTGTTAGTTTTTGGTAGCATCGGAAGTGCTTTAGCCTTGAAAATTGGTGGAGAGGCTAAGGCACATAAGTTCTAAAGAACCCAGAAACCGTTTGGTGAAATTCCACCCGAATTATATTTTATTAAAATAATTAATATTTTTAATGGAGTTCCTAAGTCTAAACTTAGGGAAATTAAAATATTATGGGCATTAATCAAAATGTGGGTGAGAATGATCTAGAAGGCATATCCAGTCATGTTTTAATCTTAGCTGTTGATTAGAGACTAATCTCAGTTGTTGAAGACTCAATAGGAAAAGTATAAAATGGAGGCTTGGGGTTCATTTGGAAACACAGAGAAAGAGAGAATTGATCTGGAGTTCGATTTCTGGGGCTAGGAAGCTGAGAAATTCGAACTAAGTGATCACTTAGCAGCAGAGGGGCAGTGAGAATCCAGAAGGACTTTCCGGAGAATATTGACAGAGAGGTGGAGGGAGCTTGCACAGAGGCAACGCAGTAGCCAGGAAAGGCTGACGCTGGGCCAGTCCGGGCCCACATAGTCCCTATGCATAGCCAGGAGGGCTAGCGCAGAGCAAAAAAGTTTCCTGTCACGCAGAATCTAGAACTGCTTGGAACAACTGGAACTATCGGGAACTGCCGGAACAATCGGGATAGCTGACGTAGACGGCAGAGAAGCTGACGCAGGGCCAGTACAGAAATAGCCGGGGTTAGCCAGTCTTGTGCTGGATTAGCTGAAATTCTTCCGAGTGAAGTGAGGTAAAGCTCACTTAGATTTTCCGCCAGTATTTTCTCTATAAAGGATTGCTAGATGAGCATCCTAAATTTGTATTTTGATATTTCTCCCGCGTAATAATAAACCCTCAAAACTGCTGCACTGGTTTTCCCGCATTGTGTTTTTCCGAGAACTGTTGTGTCCAAAAATAAGTGTGTCCTATGTATCTTGTTCTTTGCTCTGTTTTCAGTTTCATGAGATCAAATATTTAATTAGTGTAGGCTGCAGAAGTAATTTGCTTTAGTATTCAGAAGAATAACTCGATGAATGTAATTTAAAGCAAATCAAGTAGGTGAAGTAGATTCAGATTTGCTGCAGTAGGGGTTCCTTCGAGTCTAGGAATTTTCACACTTTGATCTAGTCAAACCTTTTCGAATTCCTGCTGCAAGATTTTCGGCCTCCTACTGTAGATTTGAAATTTCGGCTTCCCTGCAACTGCTGCTGCCACATGTGGGAACTTCGATCTTCTTCTAGAGCCCTCCTCTGACCTTCGCTTGCATTTCCCTAACTTTTAGAGCTTGAGAGTGACCCTTGGTGACCTTCGCTTGACCTCTTTGCCTCCTTTTCTCCAAGATCGAACTTGTAGATGGATGCCCTAGGTCAGCTGCAGAAACCCTAGTCCTCTTTAGCATGTGTGAGAGAAAGATAGCCCAAACATAAATCTCCTTCGTCCTTCTCCTCCTTTGCTGCCTCTTCCTTCCTTTTCCTTTACTAGAATGAGTGATGAGAGAGTGTGTTTCAAGGAGGACGAGTCCTCTTCTATATATAGGCTTCTTCAAGGGTGGGCGTGGCTCTTCCTTTAGGACGATTTTCCAGCTGCCAGGCCGACTTGGTCTTGGAGGGTATTCTGACACTTTTAAAGACAAATAATTTTCTTTGCAAGTTACAATGTACCCAGTGGGGTCTTCAACTTATGATAGTGACTCTTTTGACTTCTTGACCTAGGACAAACCCTAGAAGCACTGGGTGCTTGGCCTATAAAATAAAAGACCTTGAGCATGAAACCCATGCTCCAAAAATAATAATAATAATTTTCTTTCATTTCATAATTTATTAGAATCAAAAATACATTTCATACTTATGAAGACCGAACCTAGTTACACATTTTTCAACACTTCGTCTTAACTAGGTATATATTCATAAGAGGTACATGGACATTCTCAATCTGAAGATATCTCATAAGAAGAGTCAGATTGGTAACCCATTTGTCTAGCATCATATCAACCAACATTGTTACATAGCAAGGCCTTGACTAACAACTCTATCTCTCCACAAGATCAGAGCATAATGCTGGCGAGACCAATGATTTATAGACACCATCATCATTGTCTCTCAAGGTACATACTCCACTCGAGTGTTCACCGAGTATGACCTTCTTTGGACTATTCTTGTCTTGGATAGCTAGTCCTCAAAGAATATCGGTCCATGACTACTCTTATCTTGGATTCCCTACCTCATCCTCAAAGAGTATTAGATGCCAGATGGTTACCCAATCCTCCATTCTGTCTTCCCAAGTGAAGACAAGAATGACGTGCCTATCTCTCCCTATCAACTAGGGAGGATATATTAACCAAGCCAAACTTGTCTCTCAAATACACAAGCTTCTTGTTTGGAAGAGATTTCGTCTATATGTTAGCTACCTGCTCATCAATGGAGATATATTGTAGCTGCAACACACTATTTTGTACTAGCTCCCAAATATAGTGATACTTGTTTATATACTTTGTCTTTCCATGAAATACTGGGTCCTCAGACAAACGTATACAACTGGTGTTGTCATAATGTATCACTGTAGGGTCCATCGGTCCTTTGAATAGATTGGATAGCAGCTTCCTTAACCAGATCGCTTCTTTGCTTACTTCATAGGCCGCAACATATTCAACCTCAGCACTACTCAAAGAAACTGTGTCTTTCTTTTTGCTCATCCATGCGATCATAGAGGATACCAAACTAAAACATCCTCATGTAGTGCTTCTTCCATCCTGCTCGCTGCCTCCCTAGTCAGAATCTGTATATCCAATCAGGTGGGCATCATTCCTCCTATCATATTTCAAGCAATAGTGGATAGTTCCTCGCAGATATCTCAGTATATGTTTTGCTGCTATCCAATGATCATGTTGTTGAAGAATCTAAGGCAAGATGACATTAATGATTCTTCTAACTATGATAATTGCTTGTGATGTCTTTTTACTTATTAGGATTATCTTCTTCTTCTTATAATTATAGTGTGTTCTTCAATCATCAAACGACTATCAAAACAAGAAGATCAACAAGATACAAGTACACAAGATGTAGGCTCCAAGCTAGGGAAAAACCTCTCCTCTTGAGAGGAAAACCCTTCAATCTCTTCTTATAGATTCTTTATTGAAGAATACCAAGACCCTTGACTAATACTGAAGCCCTTCCAAGACCAAGATCATCTTCTCAAGAATCTGTTTGCTTCACTGCTTTCTAAACCCAACAAATCTCTTCTGACAACACTACTTCGACCTTTAGCCACAACTTTTCGGCCCTAACTGCAGATTTGCAACTTCGCCCCCCTGGCAGCAACAACTACTTCGCACGTGTGGACTAGAACTGCTTCTTCTTAGCCTCCAGCTGCCTCGCTTGACCTAATTTGTCTTTTGGATCTAGAAGGGGACTTTGTTGGCCCTTCCTTCAGCTCTTTTTCACTAGATCGAACCTCCACAATGAAACCATAGTGCGATAGCAGCAACCCTAGTGAAAAGCTGTAGAATTTCAGCCCTCTTCTTCACACGTGTGGAGAGAAAGAGAGAGAGGAACCCAAAACACTTCTTCTCCTTCTTCTGCCTTCTTCGCTTGCCCTTTTCTGCTTCTTCCTTTGCATGAGAGAGAGAGGAATGAATGTGTCCAAATGAGGTCGAACTGTCTTCTATATATAGGTCTTCCAGGGGTACGAATTCCAACTTCTAGGCCGACTTGACAGGCTGGCAGGCAGATTTGATAGGCTGGTAGGCCGACTTGACAGGCTGGTAGGCCGACTTGACAGGCTGGCAGGCCAACTTGGTCTTGGAAGGCTTAGTAAAATACAAAAATAATTCTTTTTACAATTTACAAGATGCCTGATGGGGTCTTCATATTATGACAATGTCCCTATTTGACTTCTTGACCTAGGACAATCCTAGAAGCACTTTCAATTAGTGCTTGACCTATAAAACAAATTTCTTGGGCAAGAAACCCAAGCTCAATAATAATAATAATCATTTTTCTTTCTTTTACAAAATACAAGAATCAAAAGTACATTTCATATTTATGAAGACCGAACCTAGTTACACTTTCTTCAACACTCCCTCTTAACTAGGGAGGTATTCATAAATGGTACATGGCTATTCTCAATACTGAAGAGATCTCATAAGAAGAGTCAAACTAGTAATCCATCTGTATAGCATCATTATAACCAACATTGTCACATAGCAAGGCCTTGACTAACAACTCTATCTCTCAATAGATCAGAGCACAATGTTGGCGAGACCAATGATTATAGACACCTTCATCATTGTCTCTCAAGGTACATACCCACCCGGGTGTTCATCGAGTATGACCTTCTAGGACTATTCTTATCTTGGGTCCCCAACCCTCAAAGAATATCGGTCCTCTTGCTTACTCTTATCTTGGATGTCCTACCACATCCTCAAAGAGTATCGGATGTCAGATGATTACTCAATCCCCCATTCTTTCTTCCAAAATGAAGACAAGAATGATGTGTCTATCTCTCCCTCTCAACTAGGGAAGATATGTCAACCAATCCAAGCTTGTTTCTAAAATACACAAGCTTCTTATTGGGAAGAGATTTTGTCAAAATATCAACAGTTTGATCATCGGTGGGGATATACTCTAGCTTCAGTACACCATCTTGTACCAACTTTCGAATGTAGTGGTACTTGTTTTTTATGTGCTTCGTCTTTCCATGAAATACTGGGTCCTCAGATAGTCTAATACAATTGGTATTATCACAATGTATTATGGTAGGATCCAATGGTCCTGCAAACAGATCAAATAACATCTTCCTTAACCAGACCGCTTCCCTACTCACTTCACAGGCTGCAATGTACTCGACCTCAGCACTACTCAAAGCCACTGTCTCTTGCTTTCTGCTCATCCAAGAGACCATGGAGGATCCCAAGCTAAAACATCCTCTTGTAGTGCTTCTTCCATCCTTCTCGCTACCTCCCCAATCGGAATCAGTAAATCCTTCAAGATGAACATATTTTCCCTTTTCATACTTCAGGTAGTAATGGACGGTTCCCTGCAGATATCTCAGTATATGCTTGGCAGCTATCCAATGATCATGTCTCGACTCCATTTGAAATTGATTGAGAACATTTACTGCAAAACATATGTCTGGCCGAGTATTCACCAGATACATCAGGGAGCCAATCAGTTGTCTATACTTAGTAGGATCCACTAGACTGGATTCAGAATTCCTTAACATTTTCAAGTTTGTGATCATTGGAGTTGTCATGGGTTTGCATTCCATCATATCAAACCTTTTCAATAGCTCGATCACATACTTTCCTTGTCCCAGGAAGATTTCATTCAGTTCCTGCCAGACTTCCAGTCCCAGATAATAATGCATAAGTCCTAGATCCTTCATATCGAATTTGGCTGCCAACATTTTCTTACACTCTTGAATTCTTTCTTCATTACCAGTTAATAGAAGATCATCTACATATAGAAGAATGATGACAGGTTCATCATTCTCTACTTTGATGTAGAGATTGGGATCTGTCGTGCTTTTCCTGAAACCCAACCTTTGCAAGTATGCATCCATTCTAGCATACCATGCCCTAGGAGCTTGCTTGAGGCCATAAAGTGTCTTCTTCAATCTACAAACATGAGTTTCTCTGTCCTTTACTTCGAATCCCAATGGTTTCACTATGCAGACTTCTTCATCTATGGTACCATTCAAGAATGCTGTTTGACATCCATTTGATGCACCTTCCATCCCATTGATTTGTGAAAATTCTATCGCTGCAACAACTGATTTACTTTTCCTACTTATTTCATCATAAGTTATTCATGAAATTACTTCAACAAACATTAAAATAAATATTGCTGCAGATATCACATCGTAACACAGAAACAAACATATGCACACATTGACACAATGATTTTGGACTAATGTCCTCGGAAAAACCCAATGTGGGAAAACCAGTGCAACAAGGGAGGATTTTATTATTCAGCAGTTTTCTAGTACAATAGGGTGCCAAACTGGCTTACCCACAAATAGACAAATTTCCGCATTTCTTTTGATTCCATCGTAGGCCCTGTTAGTGCTCGAATTTGCCTCAGGCTGAGGAAGGCAAAATCCAAGGCAACATCAAACCACTTAGCCTCGTAGCGAGCCCTACGAGGATAGGAGAGGGCTCTCTCCGGGTCTATCTCGGCAAAAGGTCTTCAAAGGGCTGAGATGACCAATAAAGAACACTGATTTTAGGCTAGTAAACTGATAAGGAAAGTTTGATTTCAAATTTTTTAGGGTTTTGTTGGAAAACTGAGCACGGCAATTTTGGGTGTGGGGATGAGACACAGTTTTTGCAGAGGTCTTTTTGGGGCAAGGTAGGAGATTGTCTTGATGCCTTTGAAGGAAGTGAATGGATAGGTATGACTGGTGAGGAGCTAAGGAGAGCAAGAAAACATCAGGAGTTCTCCTTAAACAGACGAAAACATAGATATTAAGCAAACTTAAAGGCAGAGCATAGAAACCATGAATTCTACCTTAACACTTCATTTACTTAATTTGCAGAAGAGAAGAGTAGGAAAATGATACACATAACAAACTTACAAGTACATGAGAGAAACACACCATCAACACAAATCACCACAGGAATCCCAAATAGTGCTGCAAAACTTTGGTCTTTCCTTTGCCAAAATTGCAGAGATACAAAGAGTAATACAGTCTAAGCTTATCCCTCAAGAGTCCAACCTCTCCAACCATGAAAATGATTTAGAAAATACATAATATAGAGCATGCCAACCCATTCCCTAGCCTCTAGGGGTCGAGCTCATCATCCTAGGAGCTGTTTCAACCAATTCTAAACTGAGCACTACAATCTAGGCAGTCAAAACAACTTGCCTCTATAAGCTAGGAAACCAATTCATTCCTTAATTTTTTGCCATTTTATGAATGAATCTTCTAGAATAGGTAAAAAAGTGTCATGTCAACATGAAATTACATCAATTACATCAAAGAGGATGAAAAATCCCACTAAAAAGTCAAAACTAGTCAATGCTGCATTTTCCTGAGCTGAAGGTGCAAAACTGGCAAATTTTCCCAATGCGTAGCGCGCCATTTCCCAACGCGTAGCGCGCCTTTCAGGCCACTTTTGAGGCACTTCCCGGCATCCAAATGAGGCACAAGTGGGCTTGTTGGAAAGGTCTGGATGTCTACTCTCCAGCCCAAGTGGAATTTCTCAATTTGGTGGCCATTTGCCCCTCCAAAATTGCAATCTCCCAAGACTGCTTCCTGTGTGTCCAAAAAGTGGCAGAAGGTCATTTTTTGCTTTTTTTTGACCTTTTGGGGGCTCAAATCTCCATGAAATGTCTTGGCAATCGCTGAGCAAGTGTATTTTGTCATGACAAATCCAAAAATGCTGAGTTTTTGTGAAATGGACCTCCCCAACTTAAGGGTAGCGCGCGGCGCGCTACGCGTTGAGGGCAAAAACCTGTTTTTGGCACAAAAAATTCAAAATTGACCAAAATTGCTCCAAATTTCCTGAATTTTGAGCTGGAGGTGTATCATTGAGCACCATGCTCCCTCAAGGTGGCTTCAGCCAAAATCTGAAGCGGATCGGGCCTTTTCCTCCGTTTTAGTGCCTTGGCCAAGCGTGCTTTGAGTACCTTCATTTTTGCTTTGCACACATGCATGCGGGCCCAATAATGATTCTTCATGTGGCGGAGCATGTCTTTGTCCCTGTTTGCCTTGGCTAGCAACTTCTCTAAATGAGTGTTCACCTGAATGAGCATAGACCCTTGCTCAATAGGTGTCAAATCACTGGGTCTCTTGCGAGCCAAGTTCCGGTCTTCTCGGATCCTCCGCAACTCATCAAGAGTGTGTTCATCCTCTAACTGTTTGTTGCGCTGCTCTAAGTAGTTGATTGTCCAATTTGCCATTTCCAACTTCTGCTGCAACAAGTGATTTTCAGCCTTTTGTTGCTAAATGATCTCCTTTAGCTCCGAGCTAGGAGAACTGATGTCAAGGTCAATGATGTCTATGTCATCCATACACTTGCAATAAAACTTCCAATTGTAGCACCCAGTGCAACAGCAAAGCAACTGGTGAATCAAGAGGAAGGCATCTCCAACTGTAGTAATCAGCCCAGCTTCTCAAAACGACAGATAGGGAACTCTGAGGCTCTCTGCAGGGGCACATGTCCCCTGGCAAGTTCCAACTGCCTTCTGTCTTGAGGAACTCAGCTTCGAGACATTCACCAATTGCAGCTTTTCTTGCCATCAATGACAAGCCACATGTACATTCAAATTTCCATAAATTATCTTGATGAAGTCCTTGTTTCATTAAGAAAGAGCAACATGTTATCTGCCCCAGCTCCACCTTCTCTATACTTTCTCCAGTGAATCTACACGGGAAATCATGCAAGATGCTTATGCATTTCATTTGTTCTTCCATTCGCTTACATTCATCTTTGTGCTCATTCCAATGAAGTTTTTGTATTTTTCTTGAGTTAAGAGAGAATTTGAGAGCTTGCTAGCAAGTCACAAGGCAAAAAAACCCAATGCATAGCGCGCCTTGCCCAACGCGTAGCGCCCCTCTGACGCGTAGCGCACGTGCAAAATAACACTGAGAAAAGCTCCCTGACGCGTAGCGCGCCCCTGACGCGTAGCGCGCCCTTCCTGACGCGTAGCGCGCCCTCAGCTACATAGTGCATTTTGCAGGAGGCTTTTGGAGGCCTTCCCGGTGTCGAAATCGGGCGCAGGATAGCTCGTTGGAAAGGTCTTTGAGTCTACTTTCCAACCCAACTGGAATTTTTCAATTTGGAGTTCATTTGCCCTGTCAAAAATCAAATCTCCCAAGACTGGTCAAAATGTGCCAAATGAGGCTGCCTCAAGGCAGAGTGCTGTTGCAGTCAACTTTTGAATGCCTTCCTCAACTCCAAATTGAGCTCATGATAGCTCATTGGAAAGCTCTTTGTGTCTAGTTATCATTTTACTCATCAAGAAAGTCATTTGGCCAACCAAGCTAGGAGAAAACTTGATTTTCCCAAGGTCACTTCAGAGGTGCATTCGATTCTCCTGAGGCAACGATATTTTTGACATTTCTCTAAAACCATGACACCTGTGTAAAAAGTGAAGGAGGTTTTTCTTCTTTGGCATGTTGTGGACAAAAACCTCTCTCAGTTTTCCAAAATTCATCTTTGATTGCTTTGAAACATCTTTTGAGTGAAACTTATCCCGATGTGTGAAACAAGGAACTTTGTGGAAATGAAGCGCAATGAAGGGGATGAGGGGCTTGTAAATTCTTAAGGAAATTTTTGGGAGTAGGGAGGGATGTTAGGAAGCAGGGGAAAGTGGAATTGTGGAGATCGAGTGAGGGGAAGGGGTCCAAACGGGCAAAACACAGGTCCAACCTAGAAAATTGCCAGGTTGTAGCAAGAAACTAGGGTTTGTGCGAAAATGAGGAATTTGGGGGATCTCAGTGATGAGAAGCATTTGATAAGGTACATGAAGGATAGGGGAAGGTGTATGAACATCTGAATACAAGTTTTGCTAATGATTTGACCATCCAAGAGAGATTGCCTTCAAAACCCTAGGAGAGGGAAATGACCTTACCTAGGCTCAACTGAAGCATGAACAAGGTGTAAAATGACTCATTGGACACTGACATGATAATGACAACCCTATGAATGATGATAGACTCAGCTGAATGATGACATGGACCGACATTTGGACAACTTTAGAAAGAGTGAAAGCAAACCCTAGACCTATTGCCTAGTGACCAAATTTTGCTTCAAGACTCTTTGAAATGACAAAATTTGACCTTGACACTCTGAGACCACTTTGTAAGAGCATATTTGATCACTGGAGGAAGGCTGGAAAGACTGACACTAACATTGGCTCCAATGGGGATGGTAGCTCCTTGGAGGTGCCAAGAACGACAGATCTCTCGAAGAGCTAGACAGTGCCTTCATCCATTGGGCAATGGAGTCAAAAACTCAAGCTGAAATGCATGACTGAAAACCTACACAAACTAACGTAACAACAAGACTAAAAATTGACTCACAAAGGACTCATGACTCAACTAAAAACTGACTCGATACTTAAACACAACTGACAACTGGAAATGATGCTCGAAGTGGAGCTTATTCATCAAAACCTACTCTAACAGTTTCATTCATCACCTGATCAAGTGAAATGAAACAACCAATGCAACCAAGTAAGTATCCCGTTTGCTGTTCGAATTTTGCACAAGTGCTCACTTATGAACAACAAGAGAGAACTACTGAAAGGAAACTCCCATGACAACTTGGAAACAGATCCGTTGAATGATATGAATTCTCTATCCACCTCCAAAAACACTGCATAAGGATCTTGAAATTCAAGCACACTGGAACTTAGCTCATCTAATGGATTATTTCTCGTTTCCTCATACCATGAATGCAAACTTTGATCTGAGCCTTGTGACGAGACCTCTGCTGAAAATGAGAAAGAAACCGGCTGCCGGACCAAATTCATATCAGCACATGTTTCAAGCTCACATGTAGTCAATGGAGAAAGACTTTGACTGCAAACCTCAGCCAAAACATCAGCTATTGGATCATGAAAAACTTGAAAAGACTGCTGTAATGTATCCATTGAAAATGTATGACATCCTTCTAGCTGTTCGTCTTTTTCTTGAGAGATTTTACGAAGATTCTGCCTTATAAACTGAAATGCTTCGAAACAAAAGGGTATAGAATCTTCCTGCATCATCAAATCATGTATTTCGTCTTTCACAGCTTCATCTGTAATCTGCCCTTCAATTTCATTTGGTAGCTGCAAATCTGATGCTACAGGCTGCTCAAGAATTTTGTTATCTGTCTCATCCTCAACATTAACACTAAGAGATTGCTGATTTGTTATAGGCTGTTCATTTGAAGATTTACTATGCAATCTACCCTTCAAAAACTGAAATGATTCAAAACAGAATGGTACGGAGTCACCTTGAATCATTAAATCATGTGTGTCCACTTCCAAGTCTTCATCTGCAACTTGACAATCAATGGCTTTTGGGGGCTGGATATCTGAATATGAGAAGTCTTGAACAAAATTTTCATTGCTCTCAAGATGATTCAAATCAAGACTTGTTGACATTTGATTTCTGATTGCATGGTAGTTATCTCTGATGAACTGAAACGAATCAAAACAAAAAGGCAAAGATCCTTCACTTACTTCAAACTTTGATGCACTTTCCTCATCATTGTCATAGCTGCTATGCATCATTTGATCATTGTACTCGAGCTGCTGTAAGTGAACTTCTTCCTCCCACAAACTAGCTGCTTGTTTGATTGCAAGATTAGCTTCTGTTTGGAGAACATAATCATCATCATACTGATCAAACTGAGGCAAATCATCGGTATAAAACATATCATCAAGCATGCAGGTCATATCAACAGTTCTTTCTTCGCCAAGGTGATCTACAAAACAATCATTATCAGATCTATGACAACTAGGATAAGAAACAAAATGTTTTGGATCAGCAACTTGTTCTTCTTCAATCAGCGAGCCATGGGCTTGAACATTATTCTCATTCCTTGCGTTGATCTTGTCCATCATCTTTTCCACTGCACTTACCAAAATGTCAAGCTTTACCTCTAGAGATGTCGATTTTTCCAGATCTATGTTTTTCATCTCTTCTTCCTTCAACCTTGCCCTTCGGATCAGCAGATGAGCCTCTACATTTACTGCACTGTTTTGCATCTCGTGAAGTGTTGCAATATTCCTTTCTCTCAGCTGAAACTCCATTTCCGGATCAAAGGCACCCGGATAGTGCAAGAGAGCAGATCTAGGAGTAGGCCTTATATCAACTGGCATCGAATAATAAACTTGGTTAAATCTGGCTGAAAACTGTTGTACTGTCTCCCCTGGCAATCTTTTCAGCTGGTTATACTCTTCTATAATCAAAAAAAGGTTCTGCCAGATCATCCACCTGTCGAGAAAAACTTTGACAAACTGCTGGAAATCTGAAATGCTTGCATCAGGTAGGGCTTTGAACCAACTCTTCACTTTAGCTTGCAAAGAAAGAGCAAAAAGCCTTATACTGACATCTTCTTCATCAACTTCAAAAATATCTAGAAAAGATTCAAAATTCTGCACATGTTGCTCAGCGTTGACATTCTTACTTTCACCATCGAACCTCGGCAAGTATAGATCATAGTTTTTGGGGAAAGCATGGAGAACAGAAGGTAAAACAAGAGGTTTATACCGATCTAGAATTTTACAAGGTGTAGGGGTATGTACAACAGGTATAGAATCAGTCGTGGTCTCTTGAGGCTCATCAATTTGAAGATGGTCATCACAAGATTTAGAAGAAAGGTCTTGATCAAGCTCAAAGTTATGCAAATCTTTGGTATTCACAATCTTCAAAGGGAAAGAATCAATTGCAGGCCTGGTATCTTTTTTCAAGCATACTATACTTTGCAAAGCCTTCTTTACATTCTTGGGAAAAGAGAAGAAATAATTTATGACAAAGAACAAAATGTCTTGGATGAAATTCCAACTTGAATACCTGATCTGTCCATATTGTCCTTTCATGTTTTTGCTGGTCGGGATCATCCTCCAGTGGAGTCTTTGGATCTGATCTCGAAAATGATTTAGAGTCGCCAAGTGAATGATTTCAGCCTTGCCAGTGTCTGATCGTTGTCCACCGTCAACAATCAGATCTGAACTTGATACATGTACTGGGGTAATTAACAAGTTAAATGTCACAATTACAAGCTAGACCGGAGATTGACTGAAGTAGCGTTTATCTACTTCCGTTAATGCAAAGCAAAAGCGTTTCGAAGGCTACCTGGCATAACTTCAGGCTCCCTCTGTAGCTTATAAAACAAATGACATCAACCAACAAACCATTTGTTCTCCCCAGTATGGTCGCCAATATGTTAGCGCTCGAATTTGCCTCAGGCTGAGGAAGGCAAAATCCAAGGCAACATCAAACCACTTAGCCTCGTAGCTAGCCCTACGAGGACAGGAGAGGGCTCTCTCCGGGTCTATCTCGGCAAAAGGTCTTCAAAGGGCTGAGATGACCAATAAAGAACATTGATTTTAGGCTAGTAAACTGATAAGGAATGTTTGATTTCAAATTTTTTAGGGTTTTGTTGGAAAACTGAGCACGACAATTTTGGGTGCGGGGATGAGACACAGTTTTTGCAGAGGTCTTTTTGGGGCAAGGTAGGAGATTGTCTTGATGCCTTTGAAGGAAGTGAATGGATAGGTATGATTGGTGAGGAGCTAAGGAGAGCAAAAAAACATCAGGAGTTCTCCTTAAACAGACGAAAACATAGATATTAAGCAAACTTAAAGACAGAGCATAGAAACCATGAATTCTACCTTAACACTTCATTTACTTAATTTGCAGAAGAAAAGAGTAGGAAAATGATACACATAACAAACTTACAAGTACATGAGAGAAACACACCATCAACACAAATCACCACAGGAATCCCAAATAGTGCTGCAAAACCCTGGTCTTTCTTTTGCCAAAATTGCAGAGATACAAAGAGTAATACAGTCTAAGCTTATCCCTCAAGAGTCCAACCTCTCCAACCATGAAAATGATTTAGAAAATACATAATATAGAGCATGCCAACCCATTCCCTAGCCTCTAGGGGTCGAGCTCATCATCCTAGGAGCTGTTTCAACCAATTCTAAACTGAGCACTACAATCTAGGCAGTCAAAACAACTTGCCTCTATAAGCTAGGAAACCAATTCTTTCATTAATTTTTTGCCATTTTATGAATGAATCTTCTAGAATAGGTAAAAAAGTGTCATGTCAACATGAAATTACATCAATTACATCAAAGAGGATGAAAAATCCCACCAAAAAGTCAAAACTAGTCAATGCTGCGTTTTCCTGAGCTGAAGGTGCAAAACTGGCAAATTTTCCCAACGCGTAGCGCGCCATTTCTCAACGCGTAGCGCGCCTTTCAGGCCACTTTTGAGGCACTTCCCGACATCCAAATGAGGCACAAGTGGGCTTGTTGGAAAGGTCTGGATGTCTACTCTCCAGCCCAAGTGGAATTTCTCAATTTGGTGGCCATTTGCCCCTCCAAAATTGCAATCTCCCAAGACTGCTTCCTGTGTGTCCAAAAAGTGGCAGAAGGTCATTTTTTGCTTGTTTTTTGACCTTTTGGGGGCTCAAATCTCCATGAAATGTCTTGGCAGTGGCTGAGCAAGTTTATTTTGTCATGACAAATCCAAAAATGCTGAGTTTTTGTGAAATGGACCTCCCCAACTTAAGGGTAGCACGCGGTGCGCTACGCGTTGAGGGCAAAAACCTGTTTTTGGCACAAAAAATTCAAAATTGACCAAAATTGCTCCAAATTTCCTGAATTTTGAGCTGGAGGTGTATCATTGAGCACCATGCTCCCTCAAGGTGGCTTCAGCCAAAATCTGAAGCGGATCGGGCCTTTTCCTCCGTTTTAGTGCCTTGGCCAAGCGTGCTTTGAGTACCTTCATTTTTGCTTTGCACACATGCATGTGGGCCCAATAATGATTCATCATGTGGCGGAGCATGTCTTTGTCCCTGTTTGCCTTGGCTAGCAACTTCTCTAAATGAGTGTTCACCTGAATGAGCATAGACCCTTGCTCAATAGGTGTCAAATCACCGGGTCTCTTGCGAGCCAAGTTCCGGTCTTCTCGGATCCTCCGCAACTCATCAAGAGTGTGTTCATCCTCTAACTGTTTGTTGCGCTGCTCTAAGTAGTTGATTGTCCAATTTGCCATTTCCAACTTCTGCTGCAACAAGTGATTTTCAGCCTTTTGTTGCTGAATGATCTCCTTTAGCTCCGAGCTAGGAGAACTGATGTCAAGGTCAATGATGTCTATGTCATCCATACACTTGCAATAAAACTTCCAATTGTAGCACCCAGTGCAACAACAAAGCAACTGGTGAATCAAGAGGGAGGCATCTCCAGCTGTAGTAATCAGCCCAGCTTCTCAAAACGACAGATAGGGAACTCTGAGGCTCTCTGCAGGGGCACATGTCACCTGGCAAGTTCCAACTGCCTTCTGTCTTGAGGAACTCAGCTTCGAGACATTCACCAATTGCAGCTTTGCTTGCCATCAATGACAGGCCACATGTACATTCAAATTTCCATAAATTATCTTGATGAAGTCCTTGTTTCATTAAGAAAGAGCAACATGTTATCTGCCCCAGCTCCACCTTCTCTATACTTTCTCCAGTGAATCTAAACGGGAAATCATGCAAGATGCTTATGCATTTCATTTGTTCTTCCATTCGCTTACATTCATCTTTGTGCTCATTCCAATGAAGTTTTTGTATTTTTCTTGAGTTAAGAGAGAATTTGAGAGCTTGCTGGCAAGTCACAGGGCAAAAAAACCCAATGCGTAGCGCGCCTTGCCCAACGCGTAGCGCACGTGCAAAATAACACTGAGAAAAGCTGCCTGACGCGTAGCGCGCCCCTGACGCGTAGCGCGCCCTCAGCTACATAGTGCAGTTTGCAGGAGGCTTTTGGAGGTCTTCTCGGTGTCGAAATCGGGCTCAGGATAGCTCGTTGGAAAGGTCTTTGAGTCTACTTTCCAACCCAACTGGAATTTTTCAATTTGGAGTTCATTTGCCCTGTCAAAAATCAAATCTCCCAAGACTGGTCAAAATGTGCCAAATGAGGCTGCCTCAAGGCAGAGTGCTGTTGCAGTCAACTTTTGAATGCCTTCCTCAACTTCAAATTGAGCTCATGATAGCTCATTGGAAAGCTCTTTGTGTCTAGTTATCATTTGACTCATCAAGAAAGTCATTTGGCCAACCAAGCTAGGAGAAAACTTGATTTTCCCAAGGTCACTTCAGAGGTGCATTCGATTCTCTTGAGGCAACGATATTTTTGACATTTCTCTAAAACCATGACACCTGTGTAAAAAGTGAAGGAGGTTTTTCTTCTTTGGCATGTTGTGGACAAAAACCTCTCTCAGTTTTCCAAAATTCATCTTTGATTGCTCTGAAACATCTTTTGAGTGAAACTTATCCCAATGTGTGAAACAAGGAACTTTGTGGAAATGAAGCGCAATGAAGGGGATGAGGGGCTTGTAAATTCTTAAGGAAATCTTTGGGAGTAGGGAGGGATGTTAGGAAGCAGGGGAAAGTGGAATTGTGGAGATCGAGTGAGGGGAAGGGGTCCAAACAGGCAAAACACAGGTCCAACCTAGAAAATTGCCAGGTTGTAGCAAGAAACTAGGGTTTGTGCGAAAATGAGGAATTTGGGGGATCTCAGTGATGAGAAGCATTTGATAAGGTACATGAAGGATAGGGGAAGGTGTATGAACATCTGGATACAAGTTTTGCTAATGATTTGACCATCCAAGAGAGATTGCCTTCAAAACCCTAGGAGAGGGAAATGACCTTACCTAGGCTCAACTGAAGCATGAACAAGGTGTAAAATGACTCATTGGACACTGACATGATAATGACAACCCTATGAATGATGATAGACTCAGCTGAATGATGACATGGACCGACATTTGGACAACTTTAGAAAGAGTGAAAGCAAACCCTAGACCTATTGCCTAGTGACCAAATTTTGCTTCAAGACTCTTTGAAATGACAAAATTTGACCTTGACACTCTGAGACCACTTTGTAAGAGCATATTTGATCACTGGAGGAAGGCTGGAAAGACTGACACTAACAGGCCCTACTGACCTCTGTATCATCCTGAAACCCTCTATGTTGGCCTATTGAGGCTCTGCGCAACCTCTCTGGCTTTTTGCGTCACTCCTGTAGCCTCTGCGTCAGCCTGAAACCCTCTGCGTCGGCCTACTAAGGCTCTGCGCAACCTCTTTGGCTTTCTGCGTCACTCCTGCAGCCTCTGCGTTGATGACGCAGGCCCTTCTGGCTTTGCGCAGTCTCTGCATTTGCCTCTGTGCTGATCTCTCGTCTCTTTGTTCCGTACTTGCTTCCTCCTAACTGCTCTCCAGACCACTGGTTCAATTTCTCAGCAAACCTCGCTCCAGAAATTGAACTGACTGGTCTCCCTCAGTATGTTCGCCAAGTGACCCTCAAGCCTCCTCTTATACTTTCCTCGTTGACAAATCAACGACCGAGATCAAGTCCCTAATCAACGGCTAGATTAGATCTGGCTTGATCCATGTCTTTTGGACCATTCTAACACAGTTTCATATTAATACACTTTAATATTTTATTTTCCCTAAGTTTAGACTTAGGGTCTTCATTAAAAATATTAAGTATTTTAATATCTTTAGCATAAGTAGGGTAGTTCAACACTTCTCCATGAAAGAACTCTGAATGGTAGCAAATCGGTCTTCCTCCTTGCATAAGAACCGCCTATATGGCAGTGAATCCTTACACCCTGAACTGTTTAGAATCTGCCCAAATCCTTTCTGGGTATTGGAGATCTCATGTGCCCCAACCTCTCCACCAAATTTCGTGGCTAGAGCACATCCGATGCTACCCCAAATCAACAGATGCTACCAGAGATATTAGAGATCGGATCGTGGTATACTTTGTTGTGGGAGAAAAGGTCTCTCAATAGTTAATGCCTTCTTCTTGAGAGAAGCCTCGATCCACGAATGTAGCCTTGAATTTATCTATGCTTCCATCTGCAACATGCTTGATCTTATACAACCACTTAGAGGTCACCACTGATTTGTTTTCCAGTCTTGGGACAATTTCCTAGACTCCATTCTTCATAATAGATTGGTATTCCTCATTCATTGCATTCTTCCATTCTTGGTGTTTGGTTGCTTCTTAGAAAGTGGAAGGTTCATCTTTAATGAGCTTTGACATGTATGCTGCATATCTTGAGTATCTTTTCGGTTTCTTGCTCTCCCTGAATCTTCCTCTTGCGGTGTGACCTTCTGCTTCTTGAAGTGTAGAAGTTAACCAATTAGGTCTCTTTCTTCTTTCAGGGAGAGAGATTGGTTCACTGGGACCTTCTTCTTCATGATGAGAGACTTCTTCTTCCTTATTAACTTCTTCCTCAAACATAGGAAGATCCTCCTCATCAAAATCAGATGGGAGATCTTTAGATTTCTTGAAGGCAATGCTCTCATCAAAAATTACATCTCTGCTTACTTCTATTTGATGTCCTTTTTTGTAGATCCTGTAAGCCTTGGAAGAGTTGCTATATCCAACAAATATTCCTTTCTTGCTTGCGGGATCTAGCTTCTTTCTTTTGTCCTTGGGAATGTGAATATATACAAGACACCCAAATATCCGGAGATGATCAATATTTGGTTTCTTCCCAGTGAAGACTTCTTTTGGAGTTATATTACCAAGTGACCTGTGAGGACTTCTATTTTGAATGTATACTATAGTCTTCGTTGCTTCTCCCCATAGGAATTTCGGTAGATCTTGATCATGGAGCATAGCTTTGACACTTTCTTCTATAGCTCTATTCTTTCGTTCAGCTACTCCATTCTGCTCGGGATTGTATGGAACTATAAGCTTAATCTGAACCTCCTTACAGAAAGCAATGAGTTCTTTGGAAGTATACTTGCCTCCATTGTCTGACTTTAGAATCTTTATCTTTCTTTCTGTAAGATTTTCTACCTCTGCCTTGAATTATTGAAATTTTATGAATACTTCGTCCTTGGATTTAAGTAAATAAACCCAAGTTTTCCTTGAATGATCATCAATGAAAGTAACATAATATAGATGACCTCCAAGTGATTTAGACATGGGACCACATACATCAAAGTGGATGAGATATAGAATCTCTTGAGCTCTAGATGTACTATTTGCAAATGGTTTCTTTGCATTCTTTCCCAGAGCACAGCCTTTGCAGACTCCTTCATGGTCTTCTTTGAGATTTGGTATCCCATTTACAATGGAGTTTAGAGTTGGCAAGATCTTGTAATGAAGATGGCCCAATCTTCTATGCCAAAGTTCACACAGACTTATCTCAATGTGGACAAGTGCTTGATTTAGAGGAGATGAGAGTTTGTAGATTCTTCCTTCTCGAACTCCAATGGTTCTAGCTTTTTCAATGCTAGAATTTTTAGACCAAACCAATACTTTACCATCTATAAAAGAAACTCTATCTCCCTTTTCTTCTAATGATGAAACAATAATAAGATTTTGGCACAAACCTGGAACATATAGAATGTTGTTTAGGTGAATGTTGTCTCCTCCTTCTAGCTCAATTGGTGTAGATCCAATCCCTTTTACCGGATAGCTCTTGTTGTGACCAAGCTCCATAGAGTGTGAGGACTTCCCTTTGGATAGGGTTTTGAGTTGCTTGTGATATCCAGTCATGTGTCTTAAAGCTCCACTATCTATCACCCATATATTTTCATCTTGAAATGTTCGGTGAGGGCTGAGAACAATCCTTCATTCTTTGAAGATTTGAGATATTTGGAAGAGAAGAGACTATTCCATACTGCCTTGAAACTTTGCTTGATGAGACTTGCTAACGATGAACACTTTTCTTCAAGCTTCTTCATAATAGAATTGACCTTCTTCATGCCTTGTGCGAACCATAGCTCTGATACCATGTTGAAGAATCTAAGGCAAGATGACATTAATGATTCTTCTAACTATGATAATTGCTTGTGATGTCTTTTTACTTATTATGATTATCTTCTTCTTCTTATAATTATAATGTGTTCTTCAATCATCAAACAACTACCAAAACAAGAAGATCAACGAGATACAAGTACACAAGATGTAGGCTCCAAGCTAGGGCAAAACCTCTCCTCTTGAGAGGAAAACCCTTCAATCTCTTCTTATAGATTCTTTATTGACGAATACCAAGACCTTTGACCAATACTGAAGTCCTTCCAAGACCAAGATCAACTTCTCAAGAATGTGTTTTCTTCACTGCTTTCCAAACCCAGCAGAATCTCTTCTGGCAACACTACTTCGACCTCCAATGACAACTTTTCGATCCTAACTGCAGATCTGCAACTTTGACCCCCTGGCAGCAACAACTACTTTGCACGTGCGGACTAGAACTGCTTCTTCGTAGCCTCCAGATGCCTTGCTTGACCTAATGTCTTTTGGATCTAGAAGGGGACTTTGTTGGCCCTTCCTTCAACTCTTTTTTCACCAGATCGAACCTCCACAACGAAACCCTGGCGAAAAGCTGTAGAATTTCAACCCTCTTCTTCACACGTGTGGAGAGAAAGAGAGAGAGAGGAACCCAAAACACTTCTCCTTTTTTTGCCTTCTTCGCTTGCCCTTTTCTGCTTCTTCCTTCGCATGAGAGAGAGAGAGAGGAATGAATGTGTCCAAATGAGGTCGAACTGTCTTCTATATATAGGTCTTCCAGGGGTACGAATTCCAGCTTCTAGGCCGACTTGATAGGCTGACAGGCTGACTTGGTTTTGGAACACTTAGTAAAATACAAAAATAATTCTTTTTACAATTTACAAGATGCTCGATGGGATCTTCCTATTATGACAATGTCCCTATTTGACTTCTTGACCGAGGAGAATCCTAGAAGCACTTTCAATTAGTGCTTGACCTATAAAACAAATTCCTTGGGCAAGAAACCCAAGCTCAATAATAATAATCATTTTTCTTTCTTTTACAAAATACAAGAATCAAAAGTACATTTCATATTTATAAAGACCGAACCTAGTTACACTTTCTTCAACACATGCTTTGGCTCCACTTGGAATTGAATGAGAATGTTTACTGCAAAACATATGTCTGGTCAAGTGTTCACCAAGTACATTAGTGAGCCAATTAGTTGTCTATACTTGGAAGGATCCACATGGCTCAATTCAGAACTCCTCAGTCTCTGCAAGTTTGTGATCATCGGAGTGGTCATGGGTTTGCAATCCATCATGTCAAACCTCTTCAACATCTTGATCACTTACTTTCCTTGACCCAAATAAACTTTATTAGGTCCTTGCCAGACTTCTAGTCCCAAATAGTAATGCATTAGCCCTAGATCCTTCATGTCAAATTCTACTACTAGTTGCTTCTTACAGTCTTCAATTCGACCTTCTACACCTGTTAAGAGAAGATCATCTACATACAGAAGAATGATTACAGTTTCTCCATCCATAACCTTGATATAAAGGTTCGGATCAGCGTAACTTTTTGTGAAGTCTATTCTTTGTAGATATGCATCCATTCTAGCATACCATGCCCTTGGTGCTTGCTTGAGGCCATATAATGCTTTCTTCAATCTACAAACATATGCCTTTCTGTCTTTAACTTCAAATCCCAAGGGTTGCTCTATATAGACTTCCTCATCAATTGTGCCATTCAGAAACACAGTTTTGACATCCATTTGATGGATGTTCCATCCCATCGATGTTGCTAGAGAGACTAATGAACGAGTTGCGTAGTGACACCAAGTATGGGTGGATGCCGTGCTAGAAGAATACAACTCTATCATAACGAATGATGTTTGGGAAGTAGTACCTAGACTAGAAGATAAATCAGTTGTAGGATCACGATGGATCCACAAGATCAAGTATGCTGCAGATGGCAGTATAGAGAAGTACAAGGCTAGGTTCGTGGAAAAGGGGTACGCTCAGAAAGAAGGAATAGACTATGAAGAGACCTTCGCCCTAGTTGCTCGATACACTGCTATCAAATCTGTTATATCCCTAACAACTCAAATGGGATGGGAGATTCACCAGATGGATGTCAAGACATCATTCTTGCACATGGTGATAGAAGAGGAGGTGTATATAGAACAACTCGAAGGCTTCGAAACTCATGAAAAGGAAACTCATGTTTGCAGATTAAAGAAAGCCCTGTATGGGCTCAAGCAGGCACCCAGAGCATGGTATGGTCAGTTTGATAGTTGCAGCAATTGGGATTTGTCAAAAGTGACGTTGATCCCAATCTCTATTATTTGATGGTAGAGAATGAGGCACTTATTCTGGTATTATATGTAGATGACTTGTTCCTAACAGGGTCATCCAGGTTCATATAGGATTGCAAGAAGAATCTTGAAGCTGAATTCGACATGAAGGACATGGGGTTGATGCATTATTTTCTAGGATTGGAAGTTTGGCAGAAGAATGGGGAGATCTTCCTTGGACAAGGAAGATATGCTACAAAATTTTTGAAGAGATTCAGAATGCAGGATTGTTGACCCATGGCTACTCCCATGATCACCAACTGGAAGAAAATAGATGCATCAGGAGACAAGGAAGTGGACCCCACCTTGTACAGGCAACTCATTGGGTCGCTCATGTATCTGGTTAACACTAGGCCAGACATTTGCTTTGCTGTCAACACTCTTAGTCAGTTCGTGGTAGAACCAAAATGGTGCATTGGGCAGTAGCTAGACACATTCTTAGGTATGTGCATGGAACAGTCGGATATGGGTTGAAATACTCCCGAGGGTAGGATGTCAGATTGAATGGGTTCACAGATGTAGATTGGGCAGGTAGTTCAGTAGACCGGAAAAGTACCTCGGGGTACTGCTTCAGTGTTGGATTAGGGATGATATCTTGGTGTAGCAGGAAGTAGAAATTGGTAGCTCTGAGCTCAGCAGAAGTAGAATATATGGCAACCAACACAACTACGTGCGAAGCTATATGGTTCAGAAAATTGCTTGTGAGCATGTTCAGAAAAACGGTGGAAGTGACCAGGGTTTACTGTGATAATCAGAGTTGTATCAAACTCTCTTAGAATCCAATATTTCATGATTAGTCGAAACACATTGATATCAGATGTCACTTTATCAGAGACTGTGTTTAGTGTGGGGCAGTACAACGACAATATGTCCCCACAGGAGATTAGGTAGCAGGCATACTCACAAAAGCTCTCGGAAGGGCTAAGTTCACTCAGTTTAGAGAGCATATGGGTATGGTAGAGAATCCGTTTAAGTAGCAGAAACATGTGATTTCTCAGTTATCGTGGCAGAGGGAGTTGCAATACGGATGCAATGTTGACAGTGGCAAGGTCAGCATCAGTACAGATGCAACATTTGCGCAGTAGTTGATGGACAGTAGGTCAGACATCAATAGCGCAGAGGACGATGTTATGAAGTCAGAGTGATGCTTCAATAGGTTGCATTACTAGAGCACATTCCTTGCTAAGAGGGAGTGTTGATTTTTGGTAGCATCAAATGTGCTCAAAGTCTCAAATTTTATAGGGAGGCTTAGACACATGCATTCTCCAATACCCATAAATTATTTTGGGAAATTCCACCCAGAGACAGTTTTATTAAAATAATTAATTATTTTTAATGGGACCCTACGTCTAAACTTAGGAAATTAAAATAATTAATGGATATTAATCTAAACTGTGGGTGAAACTTCTAGAAGAAGGCAGAGATCAAGTCAATATAATCCTAGCCATTGATTATGATCTAATCTGGGCCGTTGATTGATTAATGAGAGGATTATAAGAGGAGGCTTGATGGGCACTTGGAGAACACACCAGAGGTAGATACTCAGTTACCCGAGTAAGATCGATTTTCTCACTGGTCAAAGTTTGGCAAGAGAAAATTGAATCAACTGGAGAGTTGTAGGTGAGAAAAAGAGAGAGGGCATCAAGATCAATCAGGAGTACAAGGCAAGAAGACGCAGAGCAGGGAGAGCTAGCGCAGAAGTGTGACGCAGAAAGAGGCAGCACAGGGCAGGTTGACGCTGGGCCAGCGTGGGGAAAAGTGACACAGAGGGACGCAGAGGGATTCAGAGGGCTGAGGAGCACTTCTCCTGGATCAGAGATTTGTCAGGAAGCGTCTGTAAATTTTCTCACTTCTGTTTTGTTGGTTGTATATTGTACAAGAGATTTTTGCTGAAGAATAATAAAGAAACCCTCATCTGCTGCACCGGTTTTCCCACATTGGGTTTTTCCGGGGACGATTGTCCAAAAATAATTGTCATTGTGGTTATTCTTGTGTTGTTATTGCATTCGCTTTCAGAATTTTATTTGTGAAAATTGCAATAGAATTTATTTTGATATTCACCATAAGAACATTGTGAATAACTTATTTCTGAGTTAATAAGTAGAAGAAATAATATTATCACTCTAGTAGGATTTCGATTTTGGAATTTTCACAGGATAAACATCTGAGATTTCCTTTGATTGAAAATTGAAGATAGGAAATAGACCGACACACTTTGAGGATTGGACAGGTACCCAAGACGAGAGTGGTTGAAGAAGACTGCTATTCTTTGAGGATGGGTATTCCAAGATAAAAATAAGACATACCTTGTGAACATCCAGATGGGGTATATGCCTTAAGAGGTAGTGTGGTGTCTCATGTAAAGCCTCCCAACATTATCCTCTGAAATAAAATCAGCTTTTTTGTTAAAGGCCTTACTATGTTGATAGTGTTGGTTGTGATGTTTATGCCTAAAGATGGCTTATCAATCCAAATCTTCTTATGAGTATATTTCAGTTTGAGAGTCTCCTTGTACCAGGTGTACAATCATGAATACCTCCCTAGTTAAGAGGGAGTGTTGGAGAATGTAACTAATTTTGGTCTTTATAATTTACCATTATGTATTTTATGTAAAAAGCAAAAGAAAAGGAAAAGAAAAATTATTATTATTATTTTTCTAGACAAGCATGTTCTTCATGCTTCTAGGTTTTTGAGTCAAAGAGTCAAAGTCCTATTTGGACCTATTGTAAAAGAAAAAGAAAAAGAATTTTTAAATATGTAATTTTGGGTCAAAAACCCCTCTAGGTGTCAAGTCGGCCCTATCCCAATGGACGTGTCTCTTCGCATCCCTCTAAATAGTATAAATAGAGGGAAGATGGAGTTCATTTGGACACACACTTGATGGATTGTGGTCTGAAATATCACAGAGATGGCAAAGAAGAAGTGGAGGGCTGAAGTCTGAAAGAGAGGATTTCTTCTTGAGTTAGAATTTGTGGAAGTTCTGCCTTGGTACATCTCTTGTTGTTGGTCTCTTGCTGATGAATCTGTTGGAAAGAAGGAAGGCTTGACTTGGCATCTAGAGGTGAATTTTTTTTGTGGTTATGGGTCTTGGATATCTCATTTGATTTGATTCTATAAGAAGAGAATTTTCAGGGTTTTCCCCTTGGAGGGGTTTTTCCCTTGCTTGGATCCTATATCTTGTGTTCTTTGTTTTTTTGTGATCTTCATGTTTACGTTTTTTATAATTGTTTGATGAAGAAGAACATAATTAAATAAATAGAAAGCCAACAAATTTCACAAGTAGTTATCAAAGAAAGGAAAATCTAATCTAATCGTAAAGCCTCCCGATTTTCCAACATCCATATGTATGTCACCTAATGGATATTCTAAGTTTAAGGCTAGGAGGTGACAAGGATTTGCCAAGGAAAGACACTCAACTTAAGGACAAGGCTCAAATGAGCATAGACAAGGCAAAGCGTGCTCTCCAAAGACCTATCTAGGGAACAAGTGACCTAGGTTTTAGTGAATAAGCAATGATAACATGTTTACCAAGGTACACGAGGTCAAAGAAAGGCTTGACAGGATGTATATGATTAATATTTGGGACAACAAGCCTTAAAAAAGCCCCAAGGTTAGGCTTAGGGCTAGATTAGGTTTTATCCTAGGGAAAAATTGCTAATGGAAAGGCCAATGCTTAATCTTGGGTGAGTCTAGAGGGAGATCTACTTAAGGAAAATCAAGCCCTAGAATGGAGTAAGGGATATTGAAAAACCTTAGTTTTCCAACCCTAACTATCATTTTATGTGGGAATAAAATCATTGAGGATAACTTAAGATGAAGGATCACTCAAGGGATTGTCACGCAAATATGAAAGGTAATGCATACAATACATTGTCAAGATTTCATAGAAAATATTCAACAAAAACTAGCACATAGAAACCCTAAGAATAACCATTCCATGCAATAGCCATAATATATATTCAAAAATATAGAATACTTAGAAGAAAATGCATGAAACAATCCTTTATTATTTCAAAATGATGTCTCCAAAGCTAGAGAATGTCTCCACAAGCAAATACTCCACAAAAGATCACATCTCCACAAGATACAAGTCTATTTAGGCCAAAATCTCTTAGAGAGGCCGAATTGATCCACAAGTGATGATGAAAAGACAAATGATATGACCTCTATTTATGACTAGTGAAGCCCCTAAATGAAGTTTGACATAAAATAACCTTGGGTTACAAGCCAACCCACTAGCTAAGTGACAAAATAAGCCATAAATTCCCACACATGTGAGTCGTAACCTCAAAAAATGCTGATTTCATGCCCTTTTAGGGCTCCAAATGCCATGTCAAGGTGTGAAAAAGTGCCATGATGCTAGAATCATCCAAAATTTGAGGAAGGTCCCTCAAATGCTCCTCTAGGGTCCCAAGTCCAGCTAGGGTGCCATCATGTCATCTTCATGGGTCTTGTTGACCACTAAAGTTGCACTTGAAAAATTTTGACGACTCCATGCCCAAGGACGTGTCAAGAAGCTTCAATGTACCATCAGATTTTTTAAACTCTAGCTTCTTCTTCTCATTTTCTTCTCTAGTCCTCAGATTCTGCAACCCTACGAGGATATTGTATAAATGTCACTAGCATGATGAATAAAACCATATAACAGGCCTAGGGTGTTGGGACTCAATCAACAAGCAAGTACACCTTGGAGTGTTTTTTTTACTTGGTTAATTATTCTTGCTTTTTAGCGGCGAATAATTTTCTAGGTTTTTTCACTCACCACATACCCCAAAGGGAAGGTGACGGCTTGAATATTGAGCCCATAATGCATCTTAGTGTCTAGAGTCAATGTATATTACCATGCTAGGTCATCTCTGAAATTTCGCGGAATTTGACTAGGTCTAAGTAGGATTTTTTAATAATTAAAAATTTCCTGCAAAACGGGATTTTTTAATTAATTTCTATGTAATGATGTAAATAAATGACCTTAGGAAATTTTTGAGACGTGTGACTACTCAAAATTCATCCTCAGAGGCCCAGCATTATCCTGAGACCCACTTTGAGGGTTAGAAAACAAGTTATAGTCCCTCAAAAGCCAATTTTTCTCATGAGAGGAAAAAATGAGGAAAAAATAAAAAAAGATAAATAATTGGAAAAATTTAGAAATTTTTCCAAAGTCAAAATAAGTCAAATTTTGACATGGAAGATTTCAGTGAAGGTAAAAAATGATGTGGAAACCATGTGGGGCCCACCACATGAAACACAACTCAAAGTCAAAGCAAGTCAAAGGGTGGTCAAAAGGCAGTCAACAAGCATCATGTTGAAGTTTATGACACAACGAAATGTTTGAGGTTCCAAAGTTGATTTAATTTAAACATGGAACAAAATAAAGTGACTTGGCATATAAGACAAAAGAAATCAATAAAAAAAGATTTGAGTGGGGGACAAGCTGAGTGACATGGAAGGCACCTAGACAAGTCAAAGTTGCACATAGTCAAAGGAAGTTGAATTGCCTATTGTATCTTTTCTTCTCCACAGATTTGGTAATTAAATTTAAGTGGGGGACATGACTGCCACATAGGACAGATCTTGTCCCCCCACTTAAATTTATGTTGATTAATGTAAGCAGCCAATTTATAAAGAATTTACGTAGGCAGTTAAAGAAGGACCACGTTGGCAAATTTTAACCAATACGTAGACCTGTGTATAATAGTTCGATGGCAGTGGATTGGCATGTGATCATAGGTGTCATACATGCAATTTTTGGTGAGAGATCGGTGGGAGTTTCCTCCACATAACTCGTCCTCCTCATACACATGTACCAAGCAACACAATGGATTTGAGGATATTCGATGAACAGTCAAGGTGTCAAGGCTGCCACCTACAACAGTCAAGCAACCACTTGGAATTTGATTTTGCCTCGTTGGGATCTACTCCTCTCCACTTGTAATTTGATTTGGCACTGAGATTTGCTCCCATCTCTCTATATAATAGAGCTTTGAGCTCTCATATGGTATCTTTTGCTACAAGCTATTGTGCTTGGGGAAGTTCTGCTTCTATGTACACTTGTTCTTCATTTGAATAAAAAGACTTTGGGGTTCATTCATGACTGTTATTCCATTGGAGCATGTGCTTGGTTCATTGATGGTATAATCTTCTCTACTTGTGCTTTAAATTGTGTTTCGTTTCTCATATGCTTTTATATAATTGTAGATGTAGAGCTATCTTACATTTGCAATTGGTTTATGAATATGATTTAGGTGTAGATAATCTGTAGTTATTTTCATATAAATTTCTAGAGTTATCTTACCATTGTTTATTGATATAATCCATATGAGTTAATGCGTGTTGGAATTTTTGTAGAGGACCATCTTTTGGATCAATTAGCAAGTGTGAGAGGAAGTCTTCAAGAGACCAACCTGTTGTCACCTGGATTGTACAGGCACTGTGACAACTGCTTAGGGCGGGGGCTGTCACTCTGACCCCTGCCCACTCCGTTCTAGTTGTCTCCCAACAACAGGGTATGGGGGGTAGTCCCTATGGAATGAGGTGAAGCAAAACAAGTTGGGAACCAACTTGCTTGGGAGACATGGATGAGTGGCCTAGCTACTTGGTTAAATTTTGCAAGATTAATGATTAGATTAGATTCTAAATATGAGACTAGTGTCTTAATGGAGTCACAATTCTTGCTTATGGTAAATTGAAACCAAGTGACTGGATGGACACCCACTGCTTGAATGATTGACTAACCTATATGATGTGCAAATCCTAGGACCTATGTGAGATGCAATGATCTTGGTTAATTTTAATTATATGCCTAATCTAAGTAGAACCTTTCCCTTAACTGTTTTTGAGAAACAATCCTCAAAGTAACTTGTGAAATTGACCTGATTAACGATAACTCCCCCTTGTGTTCCACTCATCTAGTGCCTCTGATGCTGCAGAGACTGTGGCTCTGACGACTACAAGTTCACTATGTTAACTACTATGAAGAGTTGAACCTCTCAAGCTAGTTTGAAAAGGGTTTCCCTAAATCTCTATCAACCTAGCTTATGCTAGGAGGTGAATTCTTAATGCACGCTAGATCCTAGAATGCTTATGCAAGATGATGAGTGAAATTATCTTGAGTTAAGATTGTTTATGTTACTTAAGTACTTAGTGTGAATCATCTTATAGCAAGAGTACTTAACAATATTGAGATGACAATCTTAAACAAGATAAATGCCAAAAGATACAAGTGCAAGCTTCACAAGATGCTTAACCAATTAGATCAACTTATCTACTTATCAATTAACCACAAAGATATAATATGCCAATATTTCAGCAATATTCAAGATAAGCCAAATACGACTATTGAGATAACCAATGAAAAAATTAGATGCAAGTGCTTAAGATGATCAACCAAAATGCCAAAGACTTAGAGCAATGATTCAATTATATACCAAACACAATGATGCCAGTTAGATTTCAAGTATTAAATCAATTTATATCAATCACAAGATCAGATTTTTAGAGCTTAGGTGTAGGAGTGCTTTAGTTGCCAAATTCAGAAAATTTTGCAAACTTATAACAAGACACACAAATGTTAGTACTTCAGAAAATTTCAGCACTCTATTATACTTCTGACAGCAGCAAGTAAATATCAATTCCAAAGTGCATATGCTTGCCTAATGTCATAATAAGTAACCCAACTACCAAATAAACTTGGCCAAATTTAGAATCAGATGTGTTAGCTTGCTTAAGATACAATATTCAGGAAAATTTCAGATCTGATCTATTTATTACAGAAGTAAATAAACCTCAGATCAACAAGCTAATGAGGCTAAACATAGTGCCAAAAATGCCTAAAAATAGGAAAATTCACTGGAAACTGAAAATTTCAAGTTTTTGACCCTTTTAAAGTGTATGCTTAAGAAATTTCAGATCTGAAATCTTCAGTTATGCAATAAATTCCAGTAAGAAGAAAAATAGATCTAGGCTAAATCTAAGATGCCCAAGTGGCCAAAATTTAGGAAAATCAATATTTTGCTATTTTGAACAATTTTCACTGATTTATATGTGATTTTAGCAGTGTTGAAAATATCGGTATCGGAAAAATATCGGCGAGGGTCCAGAAAATATCTTATCGGCAATATCGGCGAAAATATCAGCAAATATTGGCAAGCATAAAGCAATAACAACATGAACAAAACACATTGGCACATAAATATGAAGAAGGCACTGATATATATGATGTCAAATAGAAATGATACATCAAACTTCAAAGGCGATACCAAATCTTGCTAATCCCTGATAATTGTCCAATCAAGGACTCAAACAAAATAACATCACATATCCTGCTGATCCCTGATAGTGATAATTGTCCAATCAAGGACTCAAACAAAATAACATCACATATATAAAACTTTAAAAGTATTTCATCATCACGAGTTATAAACTTATATGTAGCAAAAGTTGCAAAACAAATAAAACTAGCAGCTATCTATCTGAGGCCATTGGCCTCTCCTTAGCAGCTTTCTTTCTATCCTGTTCAGCTATTGCTTCACGAGCTTTTTGTATAACCTCTGCACTAGAAACCATACAAGGCATTACATCTGCATCATATGCAGAGAGTCTAGCCAGATGGTATTTCAATCGTGTAACCCCTCCTGACATCTTGGTCCCACACAAGTTGCATGATATATGTGCCTGATTTGCCCCACCAACAGCGTCCCCATACTCCCAAAATGGGTCCGAGGCTTTTGGCATATTTGACATTTGTAGTGAACTAATTCAAACCTAGGGCACAAAAAAAAAACAAAAAATTGGCTTTAAACCCCCCAACACAAAATGAAAAAATAATAAGTAATAACCACCTCATTCAAAAAAAATTACTACATTATTTGCATTTTGCAATGTGAATGAAAAATGGCAATAAGAGGGTGCAAAAGAAAGTTGAAAAAAAAAATGAAGCTTGCTGTCCAAATATGGAGAAAACCCTTGCATTGGTTCATGGGCATGAAAATCATAGCAAATGGAAAAAAACGAAGAAACAAAATGTTGGTAGGCAAAGAGGCAAGAAAGCATAACCCTAAATCTATGAAAAATTCATTAACATAGGGGTTTTTAAGAACATACCTATTAATGGAAGAAATGAAGTTTGTCTCACTATTCTTCAAACTTTGATCCACAAAAAACTCTTAGTTGGTGGTAATAATCGTTGTTTGATCCTCAAACCCTCCTTGACAACCACCACAAAACTCTTCCCTTTCCTTCTCCAACACTCAGAAACAGAAATGAAGAAAAAAAACCAATTTTTCCTTTTTCTAGCCGCGACAAAACATGCCCGGCGAATTTTATATCGTCGCGCGATATTTTGCCGAAATATTCGTGATATTTTTGGGAGCCGAAAATATCGTGATATTTCGGCTCGTCGAAAATATTGCAATATTTACGAAAATCGTTGATATTTCGGCGATATTTTCAACGCTGGATTTTAGGGCCTAATTCTCATTGATTTAACTGCTATAATAAAACAGGGATAAAACAAGGGTTTAAAGGCCAAACCCTTGGCCAAAGGCCTTGTAGATACCCTTGCCTAAGTAGCCCAAAATTTTATGATGAAGAAACAACTTGAAAATCAACCTTTTGGAGCTCAAAAATCTGTAAAACCACCAAGGAATTAGTCTTGAAAAATCAAATGAGGGTTTAGGGTAGAAAATGGGCAAGAAAAACCAACGTTAGGCCAAAGAATGCCTTGCAAAATTTCCTAGAGACTAGATCTTACCCTCAAGGGCCTAGATCTAGCTCTACTTCAGTTTGATTCCTTGATTTAACCTGCAAAAAACGAAAATAAAACACCAAAACCCCAAATATATACAAAATACTTTGAAGCCCCAAAACCCAAGTTAGAAAAAATAATTTACAAATTAGAAACCACAATGTATACTATAGCTTTAGCGAAGATTTAATCCACCATACAAATATTTAGGATCCAAGCAACAATGGTTCTTGCCCAAGTTTGTGAAATTGGAGGCAAAGGACTGAAGTACCTGCAAACACTATGTATTTACCTCAAAAATAATCTGTTAAATCACATAGGGAATC
Organism: Pinus tabuliformis; assembly: GCA_031772625.1. Lineage (NCBI taxonomy): Eukaryota > Viridiplantae > Streptophyta > Pinopsida > Pinales > Pinaceae > Pinus > Pinus tabuliformis. Next base: position 1,295,317,052 of record CM062804.1, on the reverse strand, counting down.
AAGCCACCTAATATTAGCCCAAAACTATCAATAGTATGATTTTATCTCTATCTAATGAAAAAACAAATCTTACCAATATTCAACACAACATATAGATGCCCGTAGTCAGCACATACCACAAATCAATAAGCAAGAACACCTTGAATTGCACACCAAAGTCTTTATTATGATAGAAAAAATAGTTCCCAACGGGCAATAGTTACAAAGATGCTTAATCAATAATTTTCTAGCCAAAGATCAAGATGCGAGAAACTCAAATGACTCTAATTTATAGATTTATTCTCCAAATGGAAAAATAATGGTTACTTTTTTTGATCCTTGTCAAAATAAACAATTCAAGATTTTTTAATCTTGGCCCTTGATTTTTTATTTTTGAGGAATTTTCGAATTTATCTTTTAATTCCATTTTTATTAGCTCAAAATTAATTATTTTGAGCTAATTTCGTAAAAAATTTGACTTTGACTTAACCACCAAGGTCCAAGGGTCCAAATTTTCTTGAAATATATAATATTCCATTGGTGGAGGACCCTTAAAAATTGATTCTTTTAGGACCCACGAATTTTTCTCTTTGGAGAATTATTTTTCCTAAGACAATTTAATTTTGACTCTAATTAATTAATTTTTTAGCTTAGGATTTAATTTTATTTTGCTAGAAAAATTAATTAATTTACACATGAGGGGATTTAATTATTTTTCCACCTTCTAATACATAAGATTTTACATTTATAACCCTCAAAGGGGGAATACACATTTGGTTTAGACCCTCAAGGCACATAACCCATCTACGACACAATATGATCTAGTAGACCAAGTGATTTGTAATAAAATAATTAAGCCAACTAGCTTAAATTATTCCCAAATCACTTTTACAATAGACTTGACTAAAACCACTAGGACTCACCTAAGATTTCGACAATAAATTTCACTTTAACTTTGAGTTTTAAGCTGGAGGTAAAAAAACTCTTCTGATTAGCTTTGTCTAGAAACTTAGGTAATCAATGAGGTTAAAAAATCTCCTAGGATGAAATTCGTCATCAAAATTAGAGGCTTACCTAGGCTATTACATGTTGATTTGGGGTAGCATCGAATGTGCTCTAGCCATGAAAATTGGTGGAGAGACTAAAGAACATGAGATCTCCAATACCCAGAAATGGTTTGGGTAGATTCTAAACAGTGTGGGAGATATTAAAATAATTAATATTTTTAATAGAGTCCCTAAGTTTAAACTTAGGAAAAAGAAAATATTAATGTGAATTAATATAAAAATGTGTTAGAAGGGTCCAAAAGTCATGGATCAATCCAGAGTTAATCTTAGCTGTTGATTAGGGACTTAATCTTGGTCGTTGATTTGTCAACGAGAAAAGTATAAGGGGAGGCTTGAGGGTCACTTGGAGGACACATTGAGGGAGACTAGTCAATTCAATTCCTAGAGCGGGGTTAGCTGAGAAATTCGAACTAGTGGTCTGGTGAACAGTCAGGGGGTAGAAAGTACGGAATAGAGAGAAGGGATTAGCCACTGGAGACTAGTGCTGAGGCAGGAGAGGCAGACGCAGGGCATTTTAGGCAGACGTAGAGGCAACTGGAGACTGCATAGTCACTAGAGGGCCTGCGTGGGTGACGCAGAGAAGCCTAGGGCTGATGCAGTTAAATAGGGGCTGACGCAGAGTGTCTGGGAGCCACGCAGAGGTCAGCGAAGCTGACGCTGGGACTAAGAGAAGTGCTGGAGAATTTTTTTCTCTGTGGGTAAGCCAGTTTGGCACCCTGTTGTACTGAAGAATTGCTGAATAATAAAATCCTCCCTTGCTGCACCGATTTTCCCACATTGGGTTTTTCCGGGGACTATTGTCCAAAATATTTGTGTCAATGTGTTGATTCTTGTACATGTGTTTTTTTTTGTTGTTGTTGTCTTTTCTGTATTACGGTGTGATATCTGCAGCAAAATTTATTTTAATGTTTATTGAAGGAATTTCATAAATAACTTATTGAAGAATAAGTAGGAAAAGTAAATCAGATGTTGCAGTGATAGAATTTTCACATGGTATCAGAGCGAGTAATCAAAGATAGGAAGGGAAAATCAGTTATGGGTCGAGACCATGATGCAGAGGCATCCACGTCAGGGGACTCGCACAAATGTTTAGAAGATTGCACAAGAGAAAGAGACTTCGATTTCTCTATGTTGGCTTCCAGGCTGGAAGAAGAAGTGGCTTGTATGAATAGTTCCGCATCATCATAAGTGTGGTATATAGACAGTAGAGCCTCGTGGCATATGACAAGAATCAGGGAATGTTTCTTAGAATATCGAGAAGAGAAGATGAACTTTCATATCACCATGGGGAACAAGGCAAAGTGTACTCCAGTAGGGAAGGATACCATAGTTTTTCAAACAGAATCGGGAGAATGGTTCCATGCTACAAATGTGATGCATGTACTAGGATTGGGGATGAACTTACTTTCCGTGTCGCAACTTCAAGGCAAGGGCTATGACGTCTACTTCATCAAGGAGAAGGTATACGTCAAACACTCGAGCTGGAAAAAGAAAGTGCAGATCGGGATCAAAAGTAACAGGTTATATAGATTACAACTAGAATCACCAATGGCACTAATAGGCAGTCATGGAGATAAGGACTTGAATGAACTATGGCACAGAAGAATGGGTCATTTTCACCATGGATCTATGAGAATTCTCAGGAGCATTGTAACAGGAGTTCCGAATCTGAGTACAGAACGAGATGATGTATACAGAGGATGCGCTCTAGGAAAGTATGCCAAGGCAGCATTTCCCAGGAGCAAACACAGGGCCAAGAGTGTATTAGGATTGACACTGTTGTCGTGCAAAGTGTCTAGGTACCACGACAACGCTCAGACCAGGGGTTGTCACCCTGATCCCGGATCTATCCGTTTAAGCCGTCTCCCAGAAGCAGGCTAAGGGGGGTAGACCCTATGGGATAAATGAAGACCAACTTGGAATCAACTGGTTTGGGAGACACAGCAGGGGAAAACCAGCACTTGGTCGATTTTAGAATTTGATTAGATCTTTAAATGCTTAAGACCAGTGTCTTATGGAGTTAATGAAAACCAAGTAATTAATTAGCTGCTACTGCGTATGAAGTAATTTAATGATTTCTTGAAAATATTTACAAAATATCCAACATGTAACGAGCATTATAAAATCCAAGCAATGATTAACTTCACTAGATGCAAGATATTCAAAAAGTGCACAGAGCTCTAGCAATTAAATTTCAAAAGATCAAAATTCATTACTCAACCATGAAATTCAAATGCTAACCAGTGCATAAAACGATTCATCACTTTCAGATAGCTAATCTTCAGATAAAACTTAAGCACATTTAACTATATAAAAATGACAAATATTAATCCCACAACAAAAAGAAAAAGACATTAAAAGGAATTGCCAATTTTTGATTAGTCTTTTTCAAAAAAATTTAATTTTTAAATATTTTTATTTTTTAAATATAAACTAAATTTTAAAATAAAACAAGACTAAATAAAAACCTAAGGATTAAATATTTTATGCTTTTGGGTTTATTTATATTATTTTTAAAATCAAAATTTAAACAAAATTAAACAAAATTTAACTAAATCTAAAATCAAAACAAAAAAAATGAAACGAAAACATTAAAATCTAAAACTTAAACCTTTTAATTTTTATATTTTTTTAATTTTTTGTTAATTTTTTATGATATAAAGTTCTAAATTTAAAAGATAGCAAAACTGAAATTAAAATCTAATCTAAACTAAAGTCTAATAAAAAACCTAAAAGGAACTTTTTTTGCCCTTCTTTATATTTTTATATTTTTTTGAGTTATTTTTAAATAAAACAAAACTAAACCAAAAAAATGTCTAACTCTAAACTAAATGAAAATGAAACTTAAAATAAACAATAAATATATACAATTAAAATGAAATCTAAAACTAAATTTTTTTATTAAAAATCGAATTCTAAAAACTAATTATACTAACCCTAAGCTAGACTATAAAACTTAACTCAATATATAAAAAAAATCGTAAATGTCAAAATCTAAGCTAGACACACAAAGAACTGCATTTGCAGGTTAGGAAGCGAGGAATGGCAATGGAGGGACGCAGTTGCAGTGGGAGCCTGAAAGGATGGACGCGGGTTTGGGCAGAAGTTAAGCAACGAATAAAGGGAATGGAGCAGCGTTTGAGGGACATATGACTGCGGAAGACGCAGCGAGGAATGGAGCAGGTATAGGAGTGATGAGTTGAAAGGCTGAAGGTTTTTGGACACTAAAATCGCGTGGAGGAGAGCAGCGACTTGGAGAGGCCGGATGGAGCTCGAGCAGAGAGCCACGGGAATGATTTTTGTTTACAGGTGCGTGGAAGGGCTCGACGAATGGAGGACACAGGCAAAGGGATAGCCAACTAGAACAGCGTTGAAGGCTGCAGAGAATCGTGGCAGCGTGAGGTGAAATGAAAGGCAGAGGGGCAGTGTAGAGATCAATGGAGTAAGCTGCGTGAGGGATGAAGGCAAACGGAGGAATGATGAAAAAAATCCACGTGAAAAATGGTAGCGGTCGAGGAGAATGCGGCTGGAGGAATGAGCTGAAATCAAAGCTGCGTTTGACAGCGGTGGGAGAATAGAACAAGAATTTTTTGCAGGTATGAGGAGCATGCTGAGGGATTTTGGTAGCGGGGAGAAAGGCTGCCCGACAGCATAAAAATTTTGAGATTTTCTATCAAAAGAAAAATTTTGACCTTGGGCAGCAGAGAAACTGAAACTGGCGGCCCAGAAACCCTTGAACAAATGATTTTCAGAAAATTTTAATAGAAATTTTGAATCATGCTACTTCAGATTTGTGAATTGAACCCTTATAAAAATTTGCTGGATTTTCAAACCCTTGAACAACAGAAACGTGCACCTGCAAAAAAGTGGTTCTGAAGCAAATATTCCTGCTAGAGCTGATCCTGAGGCCAGATCTTACCCTCCAGGGCCTAGATCTGGTTTCAAGATTGAGTCTCACCTTTAGATTTACAACCTATAATGACAAAAACAAGCACCCAGAAATAAAGTGTGCAAGAAACAAAACCTAAAAACCCTAAAACCAACTAAATAATTACAGTATTCACAGTTTAAAGGCTCTAAATAGCCAGATTTTTCAGTATGCCACATAAATATTTTTTAAGATTTTGAATTTAAGATGAGGTGCTTCAGAAAACCCTTCATGCATCCACAAAAAAAATTTCAAATGATAAGCTCGGGATCAAAACTGGTTGGGCTCTTCAGAAAATGCAATCGGGGAGTTGGCGAGATCAGCCGATAACTTCCTCGAACGCCCGGTAATCTAAAAAAAATGATTTCTTGCACAGCTCAATTCAACCATTAACAAAGAGGGAGAAAACGATACTAAAATCCAGATCTAATGGAGATACCTGCCATCATATTCAGAAATTTAACTACCATTCAAACCCTAGCGACTAAACAAGATACTTGTGTTTAAATCACTCTTCATAAAGGTATCATCAATTGCTGAAATTAAAAATCATGCACAGAAATAAAACATCTTACAGCATTTCCGGAAGAGTAACACTAGCAAGATTTCAACCCCAAAGTCTTTCTTTATTGCACATGAATAATGATTACAAGAAAGCTTTTTTAGCACATGACTCTAAGATCGAATAATCTCAAATGACCCTTGACACCCTATTTAAAGGAAAAATTTCCCAACGGCTAGTTCGAGTGATCCATGTCAAAATGATCTCGACCATTGATGAGGATCAAAATCTATTTTAATCTCATTTGTCAAAATTTTAAATGCATTTTAATATATTAAAAAATTAAAATCTTGCATTTATTTCCTCAAACCTTTGACTTATTATTATTTTATTTTATTTTATTTTTCAAATTTTTATTTATTATTATTTTTTAAATTTATTTTTAAATTTTATTTTATTTTTAAATTTTTATTGGACCCTCGAACTTAGCCTTTGGAAAAATCACCTAGGACCTAGGACTTATGAGGGGATAAAACATTTTCTAACTCTCAAGACACTTTACATCATGACTTTTACAATTTTACATCTCAAGGGGGAAAACCCATTTGACATAGACCCTCATAGACCACCCAGTGCTGCGACACAAATATAATCTAACAGATCAAGAAATTTGTAATAACCTAACCAAATAGTTAGGATTATTTCCAAATTACTTTTACATAGACTCGAAGCACACTAGGATTCCCCTAAGATTCTAATGACAAAATTCATTCCGGCTTTGGGGTTAGGCTGAAGGAAAACTCTGCCGATCATGGATCGGTGAGACAAAAAATGTTCTGGAACGTAGATCATCATTAGAAGATTAGGTTTACCTAGGCAAATACATACATGACACAAATTTGCTAAGATTACTTACAATTTACACATGCAGACTGGGTTTACAACATAACATGATCGCGCTGATGATGACAGTTGAATGGCACGAACATATGATCAAGCGCTATCCCTTTTGCGAAAAAGGGGGTGTACTACTATGGGTAGTTGACACGTAGTGGTCAACATCTAGCTCTACTTGGGGACACGTTGCTGCATTGTAGGAATGTGAGAATCCAGAATCTGCATCCACACAACACACCACAAAACATAAGTAGCGTCCATCCAAAAATCATCATATAACATTAAGCACAGGAAAGATATAAGCTCTTCATTTATTAACTATTTGGTAACATGAAAAGTAAATCTAATCCTAATACAGGAATGAAAATGCTGAAAAAACAAGGAGTAGAGTTAGAAATACAGAGAATGCCCCATGGCATCAGATGTCATCTTTGAAGAACAGCTTGAGCATTTGGCCATTTGCAAGTAAATCAAGTGGTTCGCCATCCAAAATCATCATATAACATTAAGCACAGGAAAGATATAAGCTCTTCATTTATTAGCTATCTAGTAACACGAAAAGTAAATCTAATCCTAAAACAGAAATGAAAATGCTGAAAAAACAAGGAGTAGCGTTAGAAATATAGAGGATGCCTCATGGCATCAGATGTGTTCAATATAGTGTATACTGAGCATCTGCCTGCTTTCTGTCGGCTGCTTCTCAAATGTGTTATGTCCAATTCTGCATACGATAGGATTTTTCCCTATCCGAAAATCAAGTTGCTCGCGGCATCTGATGCATCAAATCTTCTTCTCATTCTCTTTCTCTTGCATTTTTCTTTGTGGAACATTCTGCTTCAAAACTCTCAGATGAAGTATGTAAGATATGCGTGACATGTCTTTCTTCATTTTCGCATTTGATCTTTATCGTTTTTAATTTTATCTGGATCACCTTCAATTAACCACTTTTCAATCGAACCAATGACCTCCTCATAATAGCTTGTTGCAGCAAATAAGGGGGCTTCTGATCTGTCGACGTTTCCTTGTTTCTTTCATCCTTTGACCGTTGTTGAAATTTCTGTACCTGTATTGTAATGGCATCCATCTAGCTAGAGTGTTCAAGCTTCATAGCACTGATTTTCCTAGCATGTTCTTCTTCCATATCTTTTATCACTTTGTCGTTCTTTGCCTTTATGGTCATCAAGCAATGCTGCATAGAGTTTATTTTTCTTATGATTTGCTTGCATGGTAGCCAACTAATTATTATAATCGAATGTCATGATAGTCATTTCTTCATCCATAGTTAATAACTTGTTTTGCATAGAATTAATTTCCCTATCATGATTAGCTTTCATGGTTTCCATTTCCTTATCTAGATTTTCCAGGTGGGTGTATAAAGTTCTCATATCATTGGCATAATTAGTTGCAAATTTTTCTTGATTGATCTCCATATTTTTTACCAGCCGCATTAGTTCTTCTATAATTTGCTTTTGATTTTTTCTTTCATTGTCGACACTGATTTGATAATTTGTCTTTGCCTTTCCACTATCATGGATTTGATCTGCGATGGTACATGTGGATGGCACATTCTGATATGGAGAATTGTCTTGAAATCTTTCATCGACAGCTGGATCGTTTACAAGATCACTTTCATTCTGTTGCACAATTTTAGGGGCACAAGGCGAGCTATCTTGATAACCATATCTATCTTTAAAAGCATTGACAATGTCTTGTAAAGAAGTGAAAGAATCTTCGAGACAATTATTAAACCAATTCAAAGTATCACCCTCTAAAGAAAGGACAAATAGACGCATTTTGACATCTTCATGATCATACTGAGGAGATCTACAATATATGAGAATTATACGAGTAAACTTGCATAAATGCTTTCTAACAGCGACTGAATCACCACCTGAGAACAAAGATAATTGATGAATGGTCGCTTCTAGAATATCATGGAGAACATCAGTAAAATGACATGGGGTAAATGAATAATCCATGATGAATAATGAGGGACCAAATGAATGATAGAAAGAGATCTCTGCTCAAGAAAATCAAGAGATGAAAGAAATGGAGTCACCACTTGAACATGAATCTAACTCTAGGATCCAAAAAGCAACAAACAAGCAGATATGAGGGAGGCTTCTTGTCTGGGAAAAATAAATGAAAAGAAATGGAGTTGCCACCCAAACAAGAAACGAATTGAAGAGTAGGTGCTGAAGGTACGATTGAATGATATGACGAAAAATAAGGTGATGAAAAGATCAAATGACGCCAAAGAATGTTGGCCGTTTGACAGGCTAATGAATGGTGGAAAAGATGAGATGACGCCAAAAAATGTTGACTTTGCCGGCTCAAATGAATGATAGAAAGATGAAAGCTGAATGATGAATGAGGAAATGTTGTTGAAACGCCGAGAATAAAATGTCCTCGGCAACGGCGCCAAAAAATGTTGTTGCGCAAAGTGTCTAGGCACAACGACAACGCTCAGACCGGGCACTGTCACCCTGATCCCCGATCTCTCCGTTTAAGTCGTTTCCCAGAAGCAGGTTAAGGGGGGTAGACCCTATGGGATAAATGAAGACCAACTGGGAATCAGCTGGTTTGGGAGACAAAGCAGGGGAAAACTAGCACTTGGTCGATTTTAGAATTTGATTAGATCTTTAAATGCTTAAGACCAATGCCTTATGGAGTTAATGAAAACCAAGTAATTAATTAGCTGCTGCTACTTATGAAGTAATTTAATGACTGCTTGAAAATATTTACAAAATATCCAACATGTAACGAGCATTATAAAATCCAAGCAATGATTAACTTTACCAGATGCAAGATATTCAAAAAATGCACAGAGCTCTAGCAATTAAATTTCAAAGGATCAAAATTCATTACTCAACCATGAAATTCAAATGCTAACTAGTTCATAAAATGATTCATCACTTTCAAATAGCTAATCTTCAAATAAAACTTAAGCACATTTAACTATATAAAAATGACAAATATTAATCCCACAACAAAAAGAAAAAGACATTAAAAGGAATTGCCAATTTTTAATTAGTCTTTTTCAAAAATTTTTAATTTTTAAATATTTTAATTTTTATTTTATTTTATTTTTGAAATATAAACTAAATTCTAAAATAAAACAAGACTAAATAAAAACCTAAGGATTAAATATTTTATGCTTTTGGGATTTTTTTATATTTTTTGATATTATTTTTAAAATCAAAATTTAAACAAAATTAAACTAAACTTAAATAAATCTAAAATCAAAACAAAAAAATAAAAAAAATGAAACGAAAAGATTAAAATCTAAAACTTAAACCTTTTATGATTTTTATATTTTTTTAATTTTTTGTTAATTTTTTATGATATAAAGTTCTAAATTTAAAATATAGCAAAACTAAAATTAAAATCTAATCTAAACTAAAGTCTAATAAAAAACCTAAAAGGAACTTTTTTATGCCCTTTTTTATATTTTTATATATTTTTTGAGTTATTTTTAAATAAAACAAAACTAAACTAAAAAAATGTCTAACTCTAAACTAAATGAAAATGAAACTTAAAATAAACAATAAATATATACAATTAAAATGAAATCTAAAACTAAAAAAAATTATTAAAAATCTAATTCTAAAAACTAATTATACTAACCCTAAGCTAAACTATAAAACTTAACTCAATATATAAAAAAAATCGTAAATGTCAAAATCTAAGCTAGACACACAAAGGAAAAAATGAGCATATTTTTTTTTAAATGTGCAGGTCTTAGACAACGGCAAGGAAATGAGGATAGCGCGATGGAACTGCGTTTGCAGGTTAGGGAGCGAGGAATGGCAATGGAGGGACGCAGTTGCAGCAGGAGCCTGAAAGGATGGACGCGGGTTTGGGCAGAAGTTAAGCAATGAATAAAGGGAATGGAGCAGCGTTTGAGGGACATATGACTGCGGAAGACGCAGCGAGGAATGGAGCAGGTAGAGGAGCGATGAGTTGAAACGCTGAAGGTTTTTGGACAGCAAAATCGCGTGGAGGAGAGCAGCGACTTGGAGAGGCCGGATGGAGCTCGAGCAGAGAGCCACGGGAATGATTTTTGTTTGCAGGTGCGTGGAAGGGCTCGACGAATGGAGGACGCAGGCAAAGGGATAGCCAACTAGAACAACGTTGAAGGCTGCAGAGAATCGTGGCAGCGTGAGGTGAAATGAAAGGTAGAGGGGCAGCATAGAGATTAATGGAGTAAGCTGCGTGAGGGATGAAGGCGAATGGAGGAATGATGAAACAAATCCACGTGAAAAATGGCAGCGGTCGAGGAGAATGCGGCTGGAGGAATGAGCTGAAATCAAAGCTGCGTTTGACTGCTGTGGGAGAATAGAACATGAATTTTTTGCAGGTATGAGGAGCACGCTGAGGGATTTTGGTAGTGGGGAGAAAGGTTGCCCGACAGCATAAAAATTTTGATATTTTCTATCAAAAGAAAAATTTTGACCTTGGGCAGCAGAGAAACTGAAACTGGCGGTCTAGAATTGAACAAATGATTTTCATAAAATTTTAATAGAAATTTTGAATCGTGTTGCTTCAAATTTGTGAATTGAACCCTTACAAAAATTTGCCGGATTTTCAAACCCTTGAACAACAGAAACGTGCACCCGCAAAAAAGTGGTTCTAAAGCAAATATTCCTGCTAGAGCTGATCCTGAGGCCAGATCTTACCCTCCAGGGCTTAGATCTAGTTTCAAGATTGAATCTCACCTTCAAATCTGCAACCTGCAATAACAAAAACAAGCACCTAGAAATAAAGTGCGCAAGAAACAAAACCTAATAACCCTAAAACCAGCTAAATAATTACAGTATTCACAGTTTAAAGGCTCTAAATAGCCAGATTTGTCAGTATGCCACAAAAATATTTTTTAAGATTTTGAATTTAAGATGATGCGCTTTAGAAAACCCTTCATGCATCCACAAAAAAAAATTCAAATGATAAGCCCGGGATCAAAACTGGCTGAGCTCTTCAGAAAATGCAATTCGGGAGTTCGCTGGTTCAGCTGAGAACTCCCCCGAATGCCTGATAATGTAAGAAAAAGGATTTCCTGCACAACTCAATTCAACCATTAACAAAGAGGGAGAAAACGATACGAAAATCCAGATTTAATGGAGATACCTGCCATCATATTCAGAAATTTAACTACCATTTAAACGCTAGCGACTGAACAAGATACCTGTGTTTAAATCACTCTTCATAAAGCTATTATCAATGGTTGAAATTAAAAATCATGCACAGAAATAAAACATCTTACAGCATTTCCGGAAGAGTAATACCAGCAAGATTTCAACCCCAAAGTCTTTCTTTATTGCACATGAAAAATGACTACAAGAGAGCTTTTTTTAGCACACGACTCTAAGATCGAATAATCTCAAATGACCCCTGACACCTTATTTAAAGGAAAAATTTCCCAACGGCTAGTTCGAGTGTTCAATGTCAAAATCATTTTGATCGTCGATGAGGATCAAAATCTCTTTTAATTTCATCTGTCGAAATTTTAAAAGCATTTTAATATATTAAAAAATTAAAATCTTGCATTTATTTCCTCAAAACTTTGACTTATTATTTTATTTTATTTTTCAAAATTTTATTTATTATTATTATTTATTATTTATTTTTAAATTTTATTTTATAATTTAATTTTTATTGGACCCTCGAACTTAGCCTTTGGAAAAATCACCTAGGACCTAGGACTTATGAGGGGATAAAACATTTTCTAACCCTCAAGACACTTTACATCATGACTTTTACAATTTTACATCTCAAGGGGGAAAACCCATTTGACATAGACCCTCATAGACCACCCAGTTCTGCAACACAAATATAATCTAGCAAATCAAGAAATTTGTAATAATTTAACCAAATAGTTAGGATTATTTCCAAATTATTTTTACATAGACTTGAAGCACACTAGGATTCCTCTAAGATTCTAATGACAAAATTCATTCCGGCTTTGGGGTTAGGCTGAAGGAAAACTCTGCCGATCATGGATCGGTGAGACAAAAAACCTTCCGGAACATAGATCATCACTAGAAGATTAGGTTTACCTAGGCAAATACATACATGACACAGATCTGCTAAGATTATTTACAATTTACACATGCAGACTGGGTTTACAACATAACATGATCGGGCTGATGATGATAGTCGAATGGCACGGACATATCGATCAAGCACTATCCCTTTTGCGAAAAAGGGGGTGTACTGCTATGGGTAGTTGACACGTAGTGGTCAACAGATACACTCAGATATTTGCAGACCTATGTCCGTCAAAGCTCTCAGTGGTGCCAAGTATTTAATTACCTTTATTGATGACCACTCAAGGAAACTTGGGTTTATTTTTTGAAAACCAAGGACGAGGTTTTCTGTTGATTCAAAGAGTTCAAGGATCTGGTGGAGAATCTGACTGCGAAGAAAATAAAATTTTTGCGCTTAGATAATGGTGGAGAGTATGTTGATAAGGACTTCACTGATTTTTGCGCTAAGGAGGGGATTAGAAGAGAGTGGACAGCTCCCTACAATCCAGAGCATAATGGAGTAGCAGAAAGAAAGAACAGGACTATTGTAGAAGTTGCTAGGGTCATGATGTATGATCAGGATATGCTAAAATTCTTGTGGGTGGAAGCATGCAACACAACAGTCTATGTTCAGAACAGGACTCCTCATCAGGCGTTGGGCAAGATTACTCCAGAGAAAGTTTTCACAGGGAAGACACCTGAAGTTAGTCATTTCAGGATATTTGGGAGTTTAAAATATTGCCGCATACCAGAGGAAAAGAGGAAGAAGCTAGATCAAATTGTGGAAAAGGGATATCTGGTGGGATATAGCGAGAACACTAAGGCATACAGAATCTACCTTCCAGGGAGCAGGAAGGTAGTAGTTCGATGAGATGTAAAGTTCATGGAGGACAGGGCTTTCAGAAAATCTCGTGAGATGCCTTCCGAGGAGCAGTCAAAAGAGGAGCCGCTGGTTAAGCCTCTTCAACCAACGGAAGTAAAAAATTCTTCCTCGGGTCAGGAGATTCTCAGGATGAGGAGGAGGAGCTAACAAAAGCACCTGCTGGCAGAGGAAGAACTAGCAGGGAACTTTGTCAGATTCTATGAGATGCAGAGGACTTCATTGGTGTGCCAAGAAACAATAAGAGGGAGCGAAAACAACCAGATAGATATTAGGCATTAGTAGCTCAGGATGGGGAGCCTACTAGTTTCAAGGAGGCAGCTCAACATCAGGTTTGGCTAGACGCAATGGTAGAGGAGTGCAACTCCATAATGGTGAACGATGTCTGGGAGGCAATGCCAAGGCCTCAAGACAGATCAGTGGTAGGTTTGAGATGGATCTACAAGATTAAATACGTTGCAGACGAAAGTGTTGAGAAATACAAGTCCAGGTTTGTGGCTAAGGGGTATGCTCAAAAGGAAGGAATTGACTACGAGGAGACCTTCGCCCCGGTAGCCAGGTATACGTCTTTTAGGACCGTGATATCTCTTGCAACTCATGGGGTGGGAGATTCATTAGATGGATGTCAAAACAACATTTTAGAATGGGGTAATAGAAGAAGAGGAATACATTGAACAACCAGAGGGCTTTGAGACACATGTGAAGAAGTCTCATGTATGCAGGTTGAAGAAAGCCTTGTATGGGCTAAAACATGCACCTAGAGCATGGTATGGTCGAATCGATGGCTACTTGCTAAAGATGGGATTTTTCAAGAGTGACACAGATCCAAATCTCTACTATCTGGTTGTAGAGAATGAGCCGCTAATCTTAGTATTGTATGTGGAAGATCCTTTTTTGACAGGATCATCCAAGCTCATCGGGGACTGCAAGAAGGATCTAGCCACATAATTTGATATGAAGGATTTGGGACGAATGCATTATTTTCTAGGGTTGGAAGTTTGGCAGCAAAAGGGAGAGATCTTCCTTGGGCAAAGGAGATATGCTATAGAAATCCTGAAGAGATTTAGGATGGAGGACTGTAGACCCATGGCTACTCCAATGATCACTAATTGGAAGAAGATTGATGCATCAGAAGACAAGGATGTTGATCCCACCTTATACAGGCAGCTAATAGGGTCCCTGATGTATCTGGTCAATACCAGACCATAAATTTGCTACGCTGTCAACACCCTCAGTCAGTTCATGGTGGAACCGAAGAGGGCGCACTAGGCAGCAGCCAAACATGTTCTTAGGTATTTACAGGGAACAGTCGATTATGGACTGTTGTACACCAGGAGTAAGGATATCAGATTGAGTGGATTTACTGATGTAGATTGGGCAGGAAGTTCAGTGGATCAGAAAAGTACTTCTGGGTATTGTTTCAACATTGGATCAGGAATGACCTCCTGGTGCAGTAGGAAACAGAAGTCCATGGCTTTGAGCTCATCTGAGGAATAATATATGGCGGCAAGCACAACTTCGTGTGAGGCCATATGGCTTACAAAACTGCTTGTGAACCTATTCAGAAGGAATATAGAGGCGACCAGGATCATGTGCGATAATCAGAGTTACATCAAGCTCTCTGAGAATCCAGTGTTTCATGATAGGTTGAAGCATATTGATATCCGATGTCACTTTGTCAAGGACTGTGTCCAACGAGGAGCTATACAGTTGAGCTACACTCGTATAGGAGAACAGGTGGCAGACATCCTCACCAAGGCCCTTGGAAGGACAAAGTTTGAGTAATTCAGGGAAAAGATGGGGATGATAAAGAACTCATTTTAGTAGCAGAAATGGGAGTGATAACAGCACGGATGTAGAGGGAGTTGCAGTGCGGATGTAGTGTTGGAAGAAAGGGTCAACAACAACACGGATGCAGAGGGAGTTGTCGTACAGATGCAGCAGTGGCAGTAGTAGAGCCATGGGCAACAATACAGGATGCAACAGTGCAGAGGATGTTGGGCAGGGAGGCTTAGCATCAACACAGGAACTGATGCCAGATGATCAGGGTGATACTCAATGAGGAGTATTACTAGAGCACAGTCCTCGCTAAGAGGGAGTGTTGATTTGGGGTAGCATCGGATGTGCTCTAGCCACGAAAATTGGTGGAGAGGCTAAAGCAGATGAGATCTCCAATACCCAGAAATGGTTTGGGCCGATTTTAAACAGTTTGGGAGATATTAAAATAATTAATATTTTTAATGGAGTCCCCAAGTCTAAACTTAGGGAAAATAAAATATTAATGTGAATCAATATAAAAATTTGCTAGAAGGGTCCAAAAGTCATGGATCAAGCCAGAGTTAATCTTAGTCGTTGATTAGGGACTTAATTTCAGCCGTTGATTGTCAACGAGAAAAGTATAAGAGGAGGCTTGAGGGTCACTTGGAGGACACATTGAGGGAGACTAGTCAGTTCAATTTCTGGAGTGGGGTTAGCTGAGAAATTCGAACTAGTGGTCTGGTGAGCAGTCAGGAGGCAGCAAGTACGGAATAGAGAGAAGGGATCAGCCACTAGAGACCAGCGCTGAGGCAGGAGAGGCAGACGCAGAGGCAACAGGAGACTGCGCAGTCACTAGAGGGCCTGCGTGGGTGACACAGAGAGGCCCAGGGCTGACGCAGTCAAGCAGGGGTTGATGCAGAGTGTCTGGGAGCCACGCAGAGGTCAGCCAAGCTGACGCTGGGACTAGGAGAAGTGCTAGAGAATTTTTCTCTCTGTGGGTAAGCTAGTTTGGCACCTTGTTGTACTGAAGAATTGCTGAATAATAAAATCCTCCCTTGCTACATCGATTTTCCCACATTGGGTTTTTCCGGGGACTATTGTCCAAAATATCTGTGTCAATGTGTTGATTCTTGTACATGTGTTTGTTTCTGTATTACGATGTGATATCTGCAGTAGAATTTATTTTAATGTTTATTGAAGGAATTTCATAAATAACTTATTGAAGAATAATTAGGAAAAGTAAATCAGATGTTGCAGTGATAGAATTTTCACAGTACATATGCCCAATATCTTACTAGGATCATTTACATTACATAACTTGCAGAATGGATTTGCAATGACATTTAGACTGCTGATAGATGACCCAATCTTGTTGAAAAAATTTGGCACTTCCGCTTCCTTGGAACTTTGACAAAATGTGTGCAACACAACCTACTCTTGGCATAGTTTTCAAGGAGGTCGCATCATTATTTGAATCTCATAAGTCCAATCTTTCAAAGTGTTTGTTTTGCAAGGTTCTCCTTTTGACATAGTTTGTGCATAAGTCAAAATCTCAAAAAATTTGCACTTTCATTTCCTTATCTAACTAATTAGCTTTTCACAAGCTAGACAAGTGATGGTATCCTTTCCGATCACTTGATTTAGTTTTGTACATTATTTTGTAGTATACTCACTTATTTGCATGCTCTGTTTTTTGCACACTAACCATGTCTTAGTTTTGCAGCCCTAACAATCTTTCTTGTAGTTTCCCTCAAGCGTTCAAGCTCATTTCCAAGGAGGCTGTGGGCATTAGGAGGACTTATCAAGGAGGCTAGGCCGTGCACCTTTTTGGGAGCTTATTCTTTCAAGTTGTAGAATCATTTCATCCCTCTTGAGGCTCCCATAGTTTGAAGGGAATTCCGTGTTATTGCAAGATCTCATATTGTATATTTCCCATTATTCCTTGGGCAGCCCTCTAAGAGGCTCTAACCTCATTGTAACACCATAATAATAAAAAATATGTTTTTTTGTTGTTGTTGTGGGAGTGTGGGTTTTACCCTTGGCATCCCATCTCTCCATTTAGGGAGAAAAGCTTGTGGGTGGATTAATTGTTAATATTTCCATTTCTTGCATTTTCACATAATATGCATGCTCTAATTGGAAAGTAACACAAATCACATTTCCTTTCTTAAAGTTTGCTACAAGTTTGCACCATTTATCTTTGTTGCTATAAGCTACAAGTTCACATTCTATTTCAAAGCAATTTACTCTTATGCAAGCAACTCTCTTACTTCTAGCAAACTTTGACACATTTAGCTTGACACTTGTCTAATAATCACTTATGCCTCATTGTTATGCTACATTTTTATATCTTGAATATTGAAGCATTATGTATTGGACAAGTTTATTTTCCAAAACAACTATTTACTTTTATGTCAAGCTAATTATCTTTTATTTTCTCAAGTTAAATTTCCTTTTGCAAAGCTATTGTGGGCATCAATCTTATTTCAATTCACTTTCAAGCATTGCAATCTACCTTGGGAAATTTTACATGCATCTTACTTAGGCCTATTTTCAAGCATCACTAAAATCGACCTCCAACTTAAGTTGGTTGTATAGACTCTAGGGACCCTCCACTCCTATTGACTCTTCACTGTGAGATCCGAATTTTTGGGTGAGGGTGAGGTCTGGGGATAGGAGTTTAATTGAAACTTTTCTTTAGAATACAACTAATAAAATAAACCAAGAGCACATCTACATCACAACTTTACTTTACTTGCAAATGCAATTCTCCTATTTATGCTATCTTGGATTTACTTGAGTCTTGTTTGCAAATATCACTTTTATTTCAAGAGGCATTTATTATGCAAGTATTGTGAATTCTTTTACTTTTGCAACATTTAGCTTTCTTGTACTTGGAATATCTTTCATTGGTGCAACTCTATTTCAAAGTTATTTCATATATCTGTTGCTTTGATGATCATTTAAGCTCATGAGTAATTGATGTCATTATCTTGTCATTTGGGCATTTACTTTCAAGTACTATCTCCTTTATAGTTGCAATTGATGTTTATATGCTTATCTTGGTCTAACATTTGATTTTGCAGGATTGTCTATCATTGTATCTTGATTTCATTTTTGAGCAAGCTATTGTTATTTACTTGAAGGAACTGGTCTATACTTTGAATATATCATTGAAATTTGCTTATTTATTCATATGCTTGCTTAATTCTTGGAAACAAGTTATTTTTTGACAAGTAATCCAAATTAACTTTTCTCCTAGAGACTCCTATCATATAACTTTTCATTAGGGACCACCCCCCTTAGCTAACATATGAGATAGCTTAAACGGATAGAGTTGGGAATGGGTGACAACCCCTTCTCTTAATTCTTGCCACCAACCACACCTTGTGGGATTAAGGGATTTTCTTACTAACTTAGGTGTGTGTGTAAGGTGGCAACAACAGGTCTCCAACTGTCAAAACAAGGTATCCTCTCTCCGGTGTTAGGGCTTCTACAGGTGTAGCAAGCCCTCTGAAATCTCTCAATGTGAGACCATCCTCATCCAGGTTTTAAATCAAGTCCTTCCCATCAGGATGTGTCAAGGCCAACCTGGGGGCATGTTGGGGCTAGTGGTGTCATCATGAAGAATCCTCTATGCTAGGTCAATGTAGACCAATGTCCTGGATTCTGAGGGTGCTTTGGGACATGTAACATTTTCTCAAGTAATTAGGAGGCCCAACTCTCTCAACACTACATATGCAATGCCATCCATCTCTCTAAAGAGGCTTGGGTACCTGTGGAGTGCATGCCCTCAAGGTCTCAGTCGTTATGGACCACTCGACGAAAACAACATGAACTCAAGTGAAAGCAGCCATCCATCAAAGACTAAGACCATATATGCATCTAATTTGAATGTTAGGGGCATATTAATACTTCAAACAAGAATCACCTTCCGATATCTAACTAGACCAAGTCCCATAAAGGTGTTCCCTACCTTGATAGAAGTGGCTAATGGTCGACCCTATTAGGTGCTTCCAACCCTCAAGGGGAGGTGGCATTTCTATGGTCAACCCCTCAAACAACAGGTGTTAGTGTAAATGTATGAGAATGGAGGGGAAAAAATTTCATGGCCAAGTGCCATGGTCAAAGGAACCAACTGATAGGTAGGTCACATCCTAAGGGTGCTCTAGGACATGTAACATCTGCTCAAGTCATCAAGAGGCCCAATTCTCTCAACGCTGCATCTGTGATCCATCTGTCTGAAGAGGCATGTGTTGATTTCTGGTAGCATCAAATGTGCTCTAAGTCTCAAATTTTGCAGGGAGGCTTGGGCACATGTATTCCAAAGAAGCCAGAAAACGTTTCAGGAAATTCCACCTGGAGACAGTTTTATTAAAATAATTAATTATTTTTAATGGGTCCCTAAGTCTAAACTTAGGAAATTAAAATAATTAAGGGGTATTAATCTAACTGTGGGTGTAATTTCTGGAAGAAGACAAGGATCAAGCAGAAATGATCTTAGCCATTGATTAGTTTCTAATCTGGGCCGTTGAATGTCAATGAGAAGATTATTTAAGGAGGCTTGAGGGTCATTTGGAAGACACACATCGAGTTGATCAGTCAGATCGAATTACTGAGCCAGAGAGCAACGCGATGATTTCGTGGTGATCACACAGAGGGCAGAGATAGTTTTGGTTGGAGAATCTTCTTTAGAGCCAAGGATATGCAACAAAGTGGTAGAGAAAGACGCAGAGGAGGTAGCGTAATGCCTAGTGAGGGTGATGCAGAGCCAGGAAGGGCTCACGCAAAACAACACAGTGCTTTCCAAGCAGAAGTCCGAGATTTTGTTGGGGGTTTGACGTTCTGAGTCGGGAGGGCTAAAGTCGAAGCTCTTGAGAGAAAATCGATCTAGCAGAGAGGTGACACAGTGCCTCAAAGGCAATGACACAGGCCCACGTAGTGACTATGTAGGGGCAACATAGTGGTGGCCGGGGACTCGTTGGTTCAGCTGCCGGATTAGTCGGGACTTGCAGTGTAGAGTGAGGTAATCTCACTAATTCCTTCTGCCAAGTGATATTCTCTATACAGGATTTCCAGCAAGGCATCCAGAGTATGTATTCCAAAGTAACTTATGCTTAATAATAAAAACCCTTAGATTCGCTGCACCAGTTTTCCCACATTTGTTTTTCCGGGGACATTTTCCAAAAAAACTGTCACTTGTGTTGTATCTTTTTCTTTGCCAGTTTCTTGTTTCCGCATTATATTTAATTAAAGTGAAGGCTACAGTGTATGTATTTCGATATTTGCTGTAGGAAACTACAAATAATTTGTTTAATGAAATTTAACAAATAGGAGAAATATCATCAGTTGCTGCAGTAGGGATTCCGGTTTGGGAATTTTCATAGCCTGGGTACCTGTAGAGTGGGTGCCCTCAAGGCCTGAACTCAAGTGAAAGCAACCATCTATCAAAGCCTAGGACCATAAATGCATCTAAGTGGACCAAACTTGAATGTTAGAGGCATATTAATACTTCAAACAAGGATCACCTTCCGATATCTAACTAGACCAAGTCTCGTAAAAGTATTCCCTACCTTGACAGAGGTGGCTAATGGTCAACCCTATTAGCTGCTTCTAGCCCTCAAGTCGAGGTGGCATTTCCAAGGTCAACCCATCAATCCGTTAGAATTTGGTAGCTTCAGTGGGTATTTTCATCAATGAAATCAAAGAAGAAAAATTGAATTTATAATTACCCCACAAGTGCTCAAGCCGGCTTGCCCAAAAGACACATATTTGCATGGACGAATAACTATAAATAAAGCCTATTCGCTCTCCTCCAAGACACACTTCGCATCACTCATTTTAGCTTTGTGGAACACTTAGGGTCTAAGGCATATTAGCCCTATGGAACAGTGTGGGCCTGAGGCATTATATTTATGTGGAACCATGCGGAACTGAGGCATTGTATCTCTGTGGAACCATGCGGAGCTGAGGCATTATATCTCTGAGGATATGTGGTCTATGACACTATCTTTTGTGGCTTAAGTGAAGGATTGTTAAAATTGGCAACTAGGGCCAAATCCCACTTTGGGCAACTCCTTTGAGGAAGATAATTATGGCATTGAATTTCTCTTTTCGAGAGGACCAAAATTGACCTATAGAACACCAAATTTGGATAAGGAAAAATATTTATTTATTTAGAAGAAATTCTACAAGTCATGACTTTATTAAAGTGGGAAAATTGAAAATTTGAAATTCAAATTTGCCTCCAAATGTCAAGGTCGGCTTCACCTTCCTAAGGACAAATTGTCATATATATAGAGGCATCCTCCATCTTCATTTATATCATCAAATGTCTAAAAGCAAGTTGAGGTAGCCGAGTTCAGAAGGACGTCGAAAGGGTTTCTGTTTTGGGCTTTCTTTCTTGTCACAGGGCCGAGATACTCATGAGAGACAGTCACTGGACTGAAGGGAATATTCTGTGCAAATTGTATGGGCCTTCTTGTCATTACAAGATCAAATCAAAGAGCAGAACATGAGGCTGAATTGTGTAATGATTTTTGGGCCAGTTTGTGATCATCCTAAGAAAGAATCTCTTATCTTTTAAGACCGCTCTCTTGATCTGTTGTCTCAGCAAGGGCCGCAGATACTAGTCCAGAGGACCGAGAGTAGCTTATCTTGGATCTAGGTCAGCCCCAAGTTCTAGCGAAAGGAAGCTCCTTATGTGCCTTGGACAACTGCGGTGGAATTGAGGTATGTTGGGTTAATTGAGTGACACAACAACATACAATATGCAGCCCTAACCAGATCAAGAGAAACCTCTGTTGACATAGTGCTGGAGTTGCAGCCATTGAGCTGCTTTCTTGTCCAAGGCTGGACTTTCAAATTGGCAAGTCTGTTTGACTATGTTCTATTGTACACTCTCTCTCTGCTGAACAATTTGACATTAATAATAAGAAGATTTGATCAAGGGTTTTCCCCATCTTGGGGGTTTTCCTTGGCTTGTGCCATATTATTGTGTCCTCTTGCCTTGGCTTGTCTTCGTCATCTATTACATTATCTCTTCAGTAACTGTTAATATGATAATTGAATTAATCAATGGGCTAATATGGAACTGTGAAGATTCTATCCTAAGAAAAGATCATGTCCGAAATTTAACAAGAATTGATGGATCTTTGTATTGGGTCTTGGAGGGTTGGATTGGCACTTGTGGGAGGCCATCATGTTGGTTAGTTCTTGTCTATATGTCTTGTCTAAGATATGCTATTTTGATGTATAAATTGGATTGGATTGGACATTCTCTCATAACGAAAGATTCCTAGGGTTTTGTTAGTTTTTGGTAGCATTGGAAGTGCTCTAGCCTTGAAAATTGGTGGAGAGGCTAAGGCACATGAGTTCTAAATAACCCAAAAACCGTTTGGTGAAATTCCACTCGGATTGTATTTTATTAAAATAATTAATATTTTTAATGGAGTTCCTAAGTCTAAACTTAGGGAAATTAAAATATTAATGGGTATTAATCAAAATATGGGTGAGAATGATCTAGAAAGCAAATTAAGTCATGTTTTAATCTTAGCTGTTGATTAGAGACTTAATCTCGACCATTGAAGACTCAACAGGAAAAGTGTAAAATGGAGGCTTGGGGTTCATTTGGAGATACACATAAAGAGATTGAGGAAATCGATTTTTTGAGGTGAGTTCTCAGGAGGAAAATCGATTGGGGAGATCTTGCAGCAGAGGGGCAGTGAGAATTCGGGAGAAGGACTTTCTAGATAATACTGACAGAGAAGCGGAGAGAGCTTGCAGAGTGGCAGCGTAGTAGCTAGGAGAGTTGACGCAAAAAACTGCCTGTCATGCAGAATCTAGAACTGTCAGAACAACCAAAACTGTCGGGAACTGTTGGAATAGCCGGGAGGGCTGACGCAGAGGCAATGCAAAAGTCGGGAGAGCTGACATAGAAAAGCTGCCTATCACGCAGAATCCGGAACTACCGGAACTACCGGGAACTGTCGGAACTGTCAGAACTATCGGGAACTGTCGGAACTGTCGGGAACTACCGGAACAATTGGAAAGGCTGAAACAGAGGGCAGAGAAGGTGGCGTAGCGCTGATGTAGAAATAGCCAGGGTTAGCCAGTCTTGTGCTGGATCAACCAGAATTCTGCTGGGTGAAGTGAGGTAAAACTCACTTAGATTTTCCGTCAGTATTTTCTCTGTAAAGGATTGCTATATGAGCATCCTAGATTTGTATTAAGATATTTCTCCTGCATAATAATAAACCCTCAAAACTGCTGCACCGGTTTTCCAGCATTGGGTTTTTCTGGGAACTATTGTGTCCAAAAATAAATCTGTTTGACTACTCTATGGATCTTAATGTTAATGGTTGAAATTTTCATGTATAACTGCTTAATGATTGGAATGTTCTAAAAAAAGTCAAATTGTATCATTGGAAGTAGTTATTAGTTTGAAAATTGCTCTAGTCTTGTATGCTACTAGAAAATTTAACACAATCGATAGGTTTTAGTGTAAATGTATGAGAATGGAGGGAAAAAGGCTTCAAGGCCAAGTGCCATGGTCTTGACTGGCTGAAAAGAGACCACATTTTGATGTATGAATGTAAAGGAGGAAGCAATCGTGGAGGCACGACTTACCTTGCTCGGTTTGCTTTTTCCACCCTTCTAGTGTGTGTTTTACTTCTTCTTGATAATGCTTTGTATTATGGTGCGTAGCTCAAGGGTTAGAGCTTGCTCTTTATGATGTAGCATTTTGTATTACTCCTTAAGGTGAGGTAGTTCATTGCTCACTGTTGTCGCGCGGATTGACACGACAACCCTCAGACCGGGGCTGTCACTCTGATCCCCGATCCCTCCGTTTAAGCCTGTCTCCTGCGGCTAAGGGGGGTAGACCCTTTGAGATAATGAAGACCAACTGCCAAACAGTTGGGCTGGGAGGCACGAGACACGATATGATAAGCACCAGAAGGATTTAGAAGTTAAAAGACCAGTGCCTTAAGAGATTAAATTTTAAGTGATCACTTAGTAAATATTTTAGAAATGTAAATGATGTGTAGCAATCATTCATCATCAAATGACTAGAACAGATGAAGGATATTCGATAAACACACAGAGTTCTTATAATGACCAGAGCTCAATAACGATATTCAGTAATTAAAAGAGATGAACGCTTTCAAACAACCACGCAAAATCATGAATCATTAACCAGATACCAGCGAACCTTTAAGATGATCATTCATGTACAGATTCGTCTAAAACATTTATCCCACATCAGTATTTTTGAATCTCAAAATAATATTTTTCCGAAAACAACTGGATCTGGCAAACAAGAAAATTTCCACAATGTTTTTTATACTTTTTCGATTTTTTTTTTTTTTTTTATGATTTTAATTAAAAAGTTAAAACTATTACAGAATGTAAAAACTTTTTATTTTGCTAATGAAAAGTTTTTGATTTTTTCTTCGGAAAAAAAAAAAAAAACTTGAAAAAATTTAATTCTTAAACTAAAAACCATTGAAATCTAAAATTAAAGGCTAATTAAAAAGAACTTTTATTTTTTTATTTTCTTAAACAAAACTTTTAAAAATGAAATCTAGACTAAAACCTAACTCTAAACCAAAATAATAAAATTACAACTAATATTTTTTTTTTTTTTTTAATTTATTTGAATGATAAAGTTAAAATAGAGCCAAATTAAATTTTAAACAAAAATAAAACTTCATACATCCTAAACTGTTAAACCAAAACGAAAAAAATATCTAAATCTAAAATCAAAACTAAGCGTAAAAAATTTGAAAAGCGAATTAAACCAAAGGACTAAATGAAACGACCAAACCCTTACCATACGCCGCGGATCATGAGGAAAACTGCAATCGCGTTTCGGAGAGCTACCGCAGAGAAGAAATTTTCACCCTCGAGAAAATACTGATATCTAAAATGCTTTGCCAAGATGACCCAAGGACGTGTGTTCAACCCTCAAAGGAAATGAAGGTGATTTCGAGCTGCATCCCCTGTTTATGAATGGAACGATTCTAACACTGCTGAACCGCATTCCAAAATACAAATCGATTTCTGCGTGCTGATGAGGTTAGGGAAATACACAAACGTTGTGATCTGAGCGGAGCTGTGTGCGAATGACGGAAGAGATCGTGACTAAGCTTAGGCACAAACAATGAACATATACTCAAACAATCTGATCAATTCTACGTTGAACGATTTCGGTTTGGATCAGATTTGCTGGGTGATCGAAATGATTGGTCATGTCGAAGGCTGCCACTGCACCTCTTATCTGACTTTTTCACAAGTTATGCCAGGCATTTGCTGCAGCAACTACTTTTCACGTGAATCTTTTAAGCAATCTGAAGCGTGCAGCCTCCAGGGAACTGACGGTGATGAGAAAAATGCACGTCCAGAAATCTCCTCATGCAAACCCGTGAGTTGTTTGGAGATAAGCAGACGGCTGATGGCAGATTATAATCTTTTTAGAGCCGGCAGTTTCCAGACTCAGACGACGGATAATGATCTTGCAGTCCCACGAAGATTTCCCAGTGGCAGCTACACGCTACTTCTTCAAAACCTTACACACACAATGTCACTGATCCGCAGGCTTTCGCAGGGTCAGTTCACCAGGTGGCAATGTTTTGGCAGGTGGTCAGATCACAAAACTTTCTGTCCTTCTCATTCAGGAAAAAACCTTGAAGGAAAACCTTGTACCTGCAACTTAAAAGAAAAAACCCTAATGAAAACTGTATAAAACAAAATTTTGAAAACCCCAGATCAGCCTGGCTAATTTACAAATTATGGCCCCTTAACAGCGAGATTCAGCAATAAGAACAGAAATATTTTAAAGAACAAAGATTTCAGATTTTCACTGTGAAGAACTTCAGAAAATTTCTCATGCAAATTAGGAAAAATAAACTAAATGATAGACCCAGGATCAAATCCAACTGGGCTCAGCAAAAAATGCTTGCGGGAGTTGGCTGGTTCAGCCGAGAACTTCCCCTAACGCCCGACAATCTTCTTCAGTAAGAGTTTCCCTGCACAGCTCACTTCAACCATCAGTAAAGAGGGCAAAAATGCTGCTAGATCTCAAAAAGTAATGGAGATACCTGCCATTACTTCAAAAACCCTAACACCACTCAAACCCTAGCAAGTGAACAAGATACCTGTGCTCACAATACTCTACAATAAGCTATTATTAATGGCTGAAACATAAAATATGCTGAAAATTAAACAATCTCACAGCATTTCCAGAGAGTAACACCAGCTAGATTTGGACCCCAAAGTCTTCTTTTATTAACCAGAAACAGTTTACAAGAGAGCTTCTTTAGTACCAGACTCACAGATCCAATTATCTGAAAATGACCCCTAGCACCCTACTTAAAGGAAATGATCCCAACGACTAGTTCGAGTGATCCATGTTGAAATGATCTCGACTGTTGATGAGGATCAAGACATCTCTTGATCTTATCCGTCGATTTATTAAAAAATGATATTTTGCATGCATTCACTTAAAATATTATTATTTTATTATTTAGGGTTTTTGCTTTATTTTATAATTTTTTATTATTTATTATTTATTTCATCTTTTAATTTTTTAATTTTTATTTATTTTCTTAAATGGATCATCGAACTAAGCCTTTGGAAACATCACCTAGGACCTAGGACTTAGGACTCATGAGGGGATTTAAAACATTTTCCAACCCTCAAGACACATTACATCATGACTTTTACAATTTACATCTTAAGGGGGAAAACCCCTTTATCATAGACCCTCATAAATCACCCAGTTCTGCGACACAACTATAATCTAGCAGATTAACACACTAGGATTCTCCTAAAGTTCTAATGACAAAATGCATCCTGGCTTTGGGGTCAGGTTGAAGGAAAACTTTGCCGATCATAGATCGGTGAGACGAAAAACCTTCCGGGACGTAGATTATCATTAGAAAGTTAGGTCCACCTAGGCAATTTACATACATGACTCAGATCTGCTAAGATTATTTACAATTCATACATGCAGACTGGGTTTACAATTAAAAGATCAAGCTGCTGATGACTGCAGGATGGCACGGACACGTCGATCAGGTGCTACCCCTTTTTGCAAAAAGAAGGGGGTGTACTGCATGGGTAGTTGACCGGTAGTGGTCAACATCTGGCTCTACTTGGGGACACGTTGCTGCACTGCAGGAATGTGAGAATCCAGAATTTGCATCCACGCAACACACAGATAGAAATAAGTAGCGTCCATCCCAAAAATCATCATATACATTAAGCACAGGAGAAATAAAAGCTCTTCATTTATTAACTATCTAGAAAAGTAAATCTAATCCTAAAACAGAAATAAAAATGCGGAAAAAAACAAGGAGTAGGGTTAGAAATACGATACAAAGGATGCCCCATGGCATCAGATGTGTTCAATATAGTGTATACTGAGCATTTGCCTGCTTTCAGGCAAATCTGTCGGCTACTTGTCGGATGTGCCATGTCCAATTTTGCATATGGTAGGACTTTTTCCTATCCGAAAATCAAGCTGCTCGCGATCATCTGATGCATCAAATCGTCGTCTCATTTTCTTTCTTTTGCGCTTCTTCTTTCTGGCAGGTTGAATTACTGATGACCTGGAACTTTCTATTTCAAAACTATCAGATGAAGTATGCGTGATATGTCTTTCTTTATCCTGCATCTGATCTTTGTCGTTTTTAAGTCTATCTGGATCTCCTTCAATTAACCACCTTTCAATTGAATCAATGACCTCCTCATAATAAGATGGAACTTGTTGTAACAAATGAGAAGGCTCATGATCTGTTGATGTCCCCTGGTTTCTCTCATCCTCTGACCATTGTTGAAGCTTTTGAACCTGCTTTTTAATGGCATCCATCTTACTAGAGTGTCCAACCTTTATAGCACTGATTTGCCTGGCATGATGTTCTTCCATATCTTTTATTACTTTATCGTTCTTTTCCTTTATGTCCGTCAAGCAATGCTGCATGGAGTTTATTTCTTCTTTATGATTTGCTTGCATGGTGGCCAATTGATTATTATGATCAAACGTCATGATAGTCATTTCTTCATCCATAGTTAATAACTTGTTTTGCATAGAATCAATTTCCCTATCATGATCAGCTTTCATGGTCACCATATTTTCCTCTAATCCTGACATCTTGCTATGCATGATTCTAATTTCTGTTTCATACTTAGTTTTCATGGCCTCAATTTCTTTAGCATGCTGATTTTGCACAATCTCCATCTCCCTATTACGTTTTTCAAGGTGGGTGCATAAAGTTTTCACATCATTGACATAATTAGTTTGATTGCTTTCCATATTTTTCACCAGCATCATTAGATCTTGTATAATTTGCTTTTGCTCTTCCTTTTCATTGTCATTTGTCCCTGATTTTCCACTATCATGGACTTGATCTGCAATAGTACTGGTGGATGACACATTCTGATCTTGAAATCTTTCTTCAACAGCTGGACCTTTAATAGGATTACTTTCTTTCTTTTGCACAATTTTAGAAGCAGAAGGCAAGCTGTTTGGATAACCATATCTATCTTTGAAAGCATTGACAATGTCTTGTAAAGAAGTGAAAGAATCCTTAGGAAAATTGTTAAACCATTTCAAAGCATCATCTTCTAAAGAAAGGACAAATAGACGCATTTTGATATCTTCATGATTAAACTGAGGGGGTCTACAATATATGATCATTATGCGAGTAAACAAGCCTAGATGCCTTCTAACAGCGATTGAATCACCACCCGAGAAAATAGGTAATTTAGAAATGGCCTCTTCCGGAAAATCATGGAGACGTTCAGTAAAACGACATGGTTTAAATGAATAATCCATGATGAATGATAAGGGATTAAAAGGATGATAGAATGAGACCTCTGCTCAAGAAAATCAATAGATGAAAGAAGTGGAGTCGCCACGTGAACAATGAATCTGATTCTAAGATCCAAAAAGGAACCACAAGCAGATATGAAGAAGGCTCCTTGTCTGGGAAAAATGAGAAAATGGAGTCGCCACCCAAACAAGAAACAAACCGAAGAGATGCTACTGATATGGCGAAAAATAAGGCAATAAAAGATCCAAATGATAACCCAGAAGATTGAATCTGCCAGCGCAAATGAGAGATGAGAAAGATGAACGATGAATGATGAAAAGCCGTTGAAACACCGAGAAAAAGTGTCCCCGGCAACGGCGCCAAAAAATGTTGGCGTTGCTGAGCCAGATGAAAAGATAGGAAATGAGAAGGGTGATTGTCGTTGAAATGCCGAGAAAACAATGTCCCCAGCAACGGCGCCAAAAAATGTTGTCGCGCGGATTGACACGACACCCTCAGACCGGGGGCTGTCACTCTGATCCCCGATCCCTCTGTTTAAGCCTGTCTCCCGCGGCTAAGGGGGGTAGACCCTTTGAGATAATGAAGACCAACTGCCAAACAGTTGGGCTGGGAGGCACGAGACACGATATGATAAGCACCAGAAGGATTTAGAAGTTAAAAGACCAGTGCCTTAAGAGATTAAATTTTAAGTGATCACTTAGTAAATATTTCAGAAATGTAAACGATGTGTAGCAATCATTCATCATCAAATGACTAGAACAGATGCAGGATATTCGATAAACACACAGAGTTCTTATAATGACCAGAGCTCAATAACGATATTCAGTAATTAAAAGAGATGAATGCTTTCAAACAACCACGCAAAATCATGAATCATTAACCAGATACCAGCTAACCTTTAAGATGATCATTCATGTACAGATTCGTCTAAAACATTTATCCCACATCAGTATTTTTGAATCTCAAAATAATATTTTTCCGAAAACAACTGGATCTGGCAAACAAGAAAATTTCCACAATGTTTTTTATACTTTTTCAATTTTTTTATTTTTTTTAATTTTTTTTTATTTTATGATTTTAATTAAAAAGTTAAAACTATTTAAACTAAAAACCATTGAAATCTAAAATTAAAGGCTAATTAAAAGGAACTTTTATTTTTTTATTTTCTTAAACAAAACTTTTAAAAATGAAATCTAGACTAAAACCTAACTCTAAACCAAAATAATAAAATTACAACTAATATTTTTTTTTTTTTTTTAATTTATTTGAATGATAAAGTTAAAATAGAGCCAAATTAAATTTTAAACAAAAATAAAACTTCATACATCCTAAACTGTTAAACCAAAACGAAAAAATATCTAAATCTAAAATCAAAACTAAGCGTAAAAAATTTGAAAAGCGAATTAAACCAAAGGACTAAATGAAACGACCAAACCCTTACCATACGCCGCGGATCATGAGGAAAACTGCAATCGCGTTTCGGAGAGCTACCGCAGAGAAGAAATTTTCACCCTCGAGAAAACACTGATATCTAAAATGCTTTGCCAAGATGACCTAAGGACGTGCGTTCAACCCTCAGACAAAGGCAATGAAGGTGATTTCGAGCTGCATCCCCTGTTTATGAATGGAACGATTCTAACACTGCTGAACCGCATTCCAAAATACAAATCGATTTCTGCGTGCTGATGAGATTAGGGAAATATGCAAACGTTGTGATCTGAGCGGAGCTGTGTGCGAATGACGGAAGAGATCGTGACTAAGCTTAGGCACAAACAATGAACATATACTCAAACAATCTGATCAATTCTACGTTGAATGATTTCGGTTTGGATCAGATTTGCTGGTTGATTGAAATGATTGATCATGTCGAAGGCTGCCACTGCACCTCTTATCTGACTTTTTCACAAGTTATGCCAGGCATTTGCTGCAGCAACTACTTTTCACGTGAATCGTTTAAGCAATCTGAAGCGTGCAGCTTCCAGGGAACTGACGATGATGAGAAAAATGCACGTCCAGAAATCTCCTCATGCAAACCCGTGAGTTGTGTGGAGATAAGCAGACGGTTGATGGCAGATTATAATCCTTTTAGAGCCGGCAGTTTCCAGACTCAGACGACGGATAATGATCTTGCAGTCCCACGAAGATTTCCCAGTGGCAGCTACACGCTACTTCTTCAAAACCTTACACACACAATGTCACTGATCCGCAGGCTTTCGCAGGGTCAGTTCACCAGGTGGCAATGTTTTGGCAGGTGGTTAGATCACAAAACTTTCTGTCCTTCTCATTCAGAAAAAAACCTTGAAGGAAAACCTTGTACCTGCAACTTAAAAGAAAAAACCCTAATGAAAACTGTATAAAACAAAATTTTGAAAACCCCAGAACAGCCTGGCTAATTTACAAATTGTGGTCCCTTAACAGCGAGATTCAGCAATAAGAACAGAAATATTTTAAAGAACAAAGATTTCAGATTTTCACTGTGAAGAACTTCAGAAAATTTCTCATGCAAATTAGGAAAAATAAACTGAATGATAGACCCAGGGTCAAATCCAACTGGGCTCAGCAAAAAATGCTTGCGGGAGTTGGCTAGTTCAGCCGAGAACTTCCCCTAACGCCCGACAATCTTCTTCAGTAAGAGTTTTCCTGCACAGCTCACTTCAACCATCAGTAAAGAGGGCAAAAATGCTGCTAGATCTCAAAAAGTAATGGAGATACCTGCCATTACTTCAGAAACCCTAACACCACTCAAACCCTAGCAAGTGAACAAGATACCTGTGCTCACAATACTCTACAATAAGCTATTATTAATGGCTGAAACATAAAATATGCAGAAAATTAAACAATCTCACAGCATTTCCAGAGAGTAACACCAGCTAGATTTGGACCCCAAAGTCTTCTTTTATTAACCAGAAACAGTTTACAAGAGAGCTTCTTCAGTACCAGACTCACAGATCCAATTATCTGAAAATGACCCCTAGCACCCTACTTAAAGGAAATGATCCCAACGGCTAGTTCGAGTGATCCATGTTGAAATGATCTCGACCGTTGATGAGGATCAAGACATCTCTTGATCTCATCCGTCGATTTATTAAAAAATGATATTTTGCATGCATTCACTTAAAATATTATTATTTTATTATTTAGGGTTTTTGCTTTATTTTATAATTTTTTATAATTTTTTATTTATTTCATCTTTTAATTTTTTAATTTTTATTTATTTTCTTAAATGGATTATCGAACTAAGCCTTTGGAAACATCACCTAGGACCTAGGACTTAGGACTCATGAGGGGATTTAAAACATTTTCCAACCCTCAAGACACATTACATCATGACTTTTACAATTTACATCTTAAGGGGGAAAACCCCTTTATCATAGACTCTCATAAATCACCCAGTTCTGCGACACAACTATAATCTAGCAGATTAACACACTAGGATTCTCCTAAAGTTCTAATGACAAAATGCATCCCGGCTTTGGGGTCAGGTTGAAGGAAAACTCTGCTGATCATAGATCGGTGAGACAAAAAACCTTCCGGGACGTAGATTATCATTAGAAAGTTAGGGCCACCTAGGCAATTTACATACATGACTCAGATCTGCTAAGATTATTTACAATTCATACATGCAGACTGGGTTTACAATTAAAAGATCAAGCTGCTGATGACTGCAGGATGGCACGGACACGTCGATCAGGTGCTACCCCTTTTTGCAAAAAGAAGGGGGTGTACTGCATGGGTAGTTGACCGGTAGTGGTCAACACTCACCAAGGTTGGGACATGCAACGATTCCTTTTAATGTAATGAAGCATTATGCGCTCAGGAACCAAGTGATGGCTAATGAGGAGGGTAGAGCCCATACTAGGATTTTGCCCACGTGCTAACTTATGTCCCGACCATCTTTTGCATTTTGATTTTTTTTTTGTGGCCATGATATGCTTTTTCATTTATTTAGTTGCATTAACTTCCACAACAATGTTTTTTGGCCCTACACAAGGAGGACATGCAGGTGTCAAATTCCAAAGAACCAATGACAAGTTAGACTCGAAGAATGGATATGGTATATGGAGCTTGTAATGCATGATGGAAAGTGTCAAGTATGGTATAGGGGATAATGAACACGCTATCTCAATCTGGGCTTTCCAAGCAGTGTTGTTCATATAACCATAGGGCCTTAAGTGAGGTCCCACTGGACTAGGGCTAAAGATTACCCCCTAGTAAGGTGAGAGAACAGATTTACAATCAAGATTGGTCAATCTTCTAGATCACCCCTTTATCCATACTAAATGCCCAAAACAAACAAGTATAAACACTCGATTGCAAAATGATCGAAATGCCTTTTGAATAGAAGCCCACTTTCATCCAAGTGGTAATGCCAGATGGGGAGACATATGAATGATGAAAATGGTGGAGGCACATGGAAGATCATCGTCAAATGGTGGCTATTAGGAGTTGCTGGTTGGTTGGCTGTCAAATGTAGGAGAAAAGTTTTCTCCTATGCGGTTACCCATTTTGGTAGGTAACATGCCCAACTAGCTCTATGGAAGTCAAGGTGCTTGTCAAGTTTGATCCGTAGAAAATTGTGGGGTGATTTTTCTATCCTGCTTCGAGGGGGCAACCTCCTTTACATTACAGAAATGAATAATTCTTGGATGATCCAAATGACAAGACCTCCTTTCTATATATATGAGTTTAAGGGGTACCAATACAATCAGAGCCTACATAACAATAATATTGGAGGGGCACAACAATAACAATAGTGGGCCTTCTATGGGGCATAATAATAACAACATGGGGACTATATGGGCATAATAATACAATAAGGGGGTTGCACTAATAACAATAAGGGGTTACACTAGTAGTATAGGGACCTAACATAATTCAAGTGAAACCATCAAGACTTGCCTTATGGTAAAAAGGCCACAGGCCAACCAGGTTGCAGTAATGTTGAAGGGACAATACGATCACTTACACTCTCAAAGATCTCAACCCTCAAGCCATCAATTGGCTAAGGTTTCTTGCTGACAACACAACCTTCCATCGACGTTTCCTTCTCTTGTTCTTGAACAGTTCTGATAACTTTGGTTTGATCAAGATTTGACTTTGTAGCTGCCCCATCCTCCCCATTCTACGCACTTCTAGTTCTCAGGCCATGTGTAACATGTCATCGCCAACAACCTTTCACATGATTTTAAACAATTCACAAGAAAGCTCATCTATACCAAGGGATTTCCTATCCTTCATCCTATTCAGTTCTTCGAGGAGGTCCTCTTCAGTGATATCTGCTCCATGCATATCTTGTTCACTGCTCCACACCTTAGTAGGGACAACCCCCTGCAAGCCTTTTGAGTCTTAATAACTTGCTTTGTCTAAGGGGTATTCAGAAAAAGGTTTTGAAAGTGGAGTTGAAACATGTTGAAGTTTCGAAGTCTACCAATTAGAAACCCTCTATGCACTTTATCTGATTTATTCCTACCTACTTGTTCCATTACTTAACAAGTTATTTACAATGTAAATACTGAAAATAAACACTAGTGCATGCTCAACATATTACAGATCAACAACTGAAGGAACAGAAACAATCACACCAAATGACACCATTATTTTTGGACCAATGTCCCTGGAAAAACCCAATGTGGGAAAACCGGTGCAATTATCTGAGGGTTTTCTTATTAAGCAATATCATAGTACAATTTGGGTGCCAAATCTGGCTTACCCAACAGAGAATTTCCTTGGCAGTAATACCTCTTAGTTTGAGACATATCCCGACTGGAACCCCGGAAACACCTTACGGCAACTCCTCAGCTCCAATCCGCCCCAGCAACCTCGCCGTTTGCCTTTCGGGAATGTGTTAGCCTCTCTCTGCCCAGCGCTGGCCCTGCGTCACCCTAAATGGGTCTACGTCAGCCTCAGGAGGCCCTGCGTTAGCCTTCTGGCCCTCTGCGTCAGCAACGCTGGCCTCTCTGAAGCACTGCGTAGCTCCTGGCTGCCTCTGCGTGGCCCTGCGTGAGCCCTGGCCGCTACTGCGTCACTCTCTTTGGTTCCTGCGCTGCTCTCCCGACACTATCTCTGCCTCTCTGTCTCTCTGTACTCATGCCCCTCAGTGGCAACTCCAATCACTGATTCTATCTCTCTCAGCAAACCCCGCTCTAGAGAATAGAATCACTGATCACTCTGGTGTGCTCTCCAAGTGACCCTCAAGCCTCCTCTTATACTTTTCCCGTTGACATATCAATGGCCGAGATTAAGTCCCTAATCAACGACTAAGATTAGATCTGGCTTGATCGATGTCTTTTGGACCATTCTAACACTGTTTCATGTTAATCCACATTAATATTTTAATTTCCCTAAGTTTAGACTTAGGGTCTCCATTAAAAATATTAATTATTTTAATATCTCCTGAATTGTTTAGAATCTGCGCAAACCCTTTCTGGATATTGGAGATCTCATGTGCCCCAACCTCTCCACCAAATTTTGTGGCTAGAGCACATCTGATGCTACCCCAAATCAGCACTCCCTCTTAGTGAGGACTGTGCTCTAGCAATACTCCTCACTGAGTATTACCCTGATCATCCGGCGTCGGTCCCTGTGATGATGCTAGGCCTGTTGCCCACCATCCTCTGCACTGCTGTATCCTGTAATGCTGTCCATGGTTCTGCCACTGCCACTGTTGCATCTGTACAACAACTCCCTCTGCATCCGTGTTGCTGCTGGTCCTTTCTCCCAACACTGCATCTGCATTGCAACTCCTCTCATCATGCTGCATCGTGTTGCCCACTGCTACACTGCAACTAAGTTACTGAGAAGTAAGTAACTGATCTCCCAAATTTGACCTCTCTGTTGGGCTAGAGACCCTTCTGATGCTGAATCTCCCTCTGCCGTTGACAAGTGCTCCCTCTCTAACCTCTGCGCTGTTGCAACAACTCCGTGCATCTCACACCATTGCACTCCTCTTTGTGCCATCCTACACTCGTGCAACACTCCCGTGCCTCTCGCACTGTTGCAGCCTTCTAGCCTCGCGTTGTCCTGGGAATCTTGCACTGTATCTCTCTCTGCTGCTCCATTCACATCCATCTCTACCTGACTCAGTAAGTCCTGCTACTCCTCTTTGGGGCTCCCGTAGCAAGGTCTAATCCAAGAGGCTGGTATCTCGAGGATCCTGCCCCTCATCGCCTGTAGTCTGCCTGACTATAGCTCGATGTCTCCCCACTTCCACTCAAGTGGTGTGTGTGCACTCATGGCACAATCATTGTCTGTCAACTCTTCCTTCTTTGCCCTTGCTGGTGTTGCCTTAGTCTCGGAAGACTCTCCCTTACTCTTCTTCTTTATCATAAGAAGAATACTTCTTCTTAGCTTCATTTAATTTCTCACTAAAGTATGCTATTGGCCTCTGTTCTTGACTCAAAACTGCTCCAATTGCAACTCCACTAGCATCAGTTTCAACTTGAAAAACTTTCCCAAAATCAGGTAAAGCTAAAACTGGTTTCTCTGTAATTTTCTGCTTCAACAACTTAAAATTTCTGTCTGCTGCTTCTGTCCACTTGAATGGTTGATTAGTCTCTTTGATTGTTTCAAGAATTGGTGCACAAATCTGACTAAAACCTCTGATAAATTTTCTATAAAAACTTGCAAGACCATGAAAGCTTCTTACCTCAAATATGTTTCTTGGAATAGGCCAGTTTCAAATTGCTTGGACTTTCTCTGGATCCATTTTCAAACCTTCTTTAGAAACTACAAATCCCAAATAGATTAATTCTTCTTTCATGAAACTACATTTCTTCAAATTTATCAGTAGTTTCTCTTTCTGCAGAGTTCTTAAAACTAACTTAAGATGCTCCAGATGTTCTTCTTTGCTTCTACTGAAAACTAGAATATCATCAAGATAAACAATGAAAAACTTGCCTGCATATTCCTTCAAGACTTCATTCATCAATCTCATGAAAGTGCTAGGTGCATTAGTGAGTCCAAAAGGCATCACTAACCACTCATACAACCCACTATTTGTTTTAAATGCAATCTTCCATTCATCTCCTTCTCTAATTCTTATTTGATGGTATCCACTCTTCAGATCTATCTTAGTAAAATACTTTGAGCCACTCAAACAATCCATCAAATCATCCATGCGTGGTAAAGGAAATCTATACCTAATAGTAATCTTGTTTATGGCTCTGGAATCTGTACACATATGCCATTCACCTCCTTTCTTTGGACTGAGTACTGTTGGTACAACACATGGACTAAGACTCTCTCTGATTAATCCCTTATCCATCAGTTCTTGCACTTGTCTTCCAACTTCTGCATTCTCTTGAGGAGTTAATCTGTATGCTGCTTTGTTTGGCAAACTTGCTCTAGGTATTAGATCAATATGATGACTAATACTCTTGATTGGTGGCAATGCATTTGGCAACTCATCCACAATAATATCAGCAAAATCATTCAACAGAGTTTTGATTTCTTCAGGCAAATCATCTAAGTTTGTGGAAGTTAAAATTACCTTAGGTCTCCCTATGACAGCAAAATGCATTTCTTCACCGTTTCCAACTTCTTGCAACAACTCCTTTCCACTCATCAGCGTAACATTGTTTCGAGGTGTCTCTTTGCCTACTTCATCCTTCAATGGTAGCAGTGTATGTCTATTTCCATCTTTCTCTAGAGTGTAAGTATTCCTTCTTCCATCATGAATAGCTTTCTGATCAAACTGCCAAGGTCTTCCCAGCAACACATGGCATACATCCATTGGTATTACATCACACAATATCACATCCTTATAAGTACCAATATGTATCTCTACCTTGCATTGTTCTGTCACAATAATCTGATGTCCTTTTTGCAGCCATGACACTTTGTAAGGAGTAGGGTGTACTGTTGTCACTAGACCCAGCTTGTCCACCATTTATGTAGAAACAAGGTTATTAGTGCTTCCACTGTCAATTATCACTTTACAACATTTTCCTTTGGACTTACATGTAGTTCTGAATAAACTTTTTCTCTGAGCTGGTTCTCCTGTCTCTTTCTACCCCTTAAGCAATACCCTTTTCAACAACAAAGATTCTCCTTCTTCGGGTGATTCTTCCTTGTTTGCAATTTGAGGTTTTTCTTCCTTTGCCTCAGCCACATTCACATTCCTCTGACTTGTTGCTTTATTATGAGGACAATCCCATGATCCATGTCCCCATTCTCCACATGTATAACACTGAATATCTCTTCCTCGGCCTCTTCCTATGGGTGCAAATCTTCCTCTATTAAAGTCTCCTCTCTGTGGTGGTCTACTACTTGAACTTCCTGCTTCACTCTGATGGTGCTGAAATCTTGGTCTGGTAGTTCCTCTACCTCTTGCTGAACTTTTCCCTCTGTTCCTCTGATTTTGTTTCCTCAACATCTTCTCTTCTGCCTTCAAAGCTGCTTGATAGGCATCTTCAATTGTCTTCAGACTCAGCAAGCTGATCTCATCCTGTATGTCATATCTCAAGCCATTGATGTATCTGGCTACTTTCTCCATGTCATCCTCTGCATGTCCTGCTCTAATACTCAACTTATAAAACTCTTTTGTATATTCTTTGACAGTCATTCCTTTTTGTCTCAAATTCTGCAATTGTCTGAAAAGATTTAACTGATAATCTTTTGGCATAAATTTAGCTTTCAATTTGCTTACCATTTTATCCCATTGCTTGATCTTGGACTTTCCTTTTCTTGTTTTGGATGTTTGTAGTTCATCCCACCAAATAGCTGCATGACCTTTCAATCTGGTAACTGCAAATTTCACCTTCTTTTTATCATCAACCTCCTCATAGTCAAAATACTTGTCCACTGAACTGATCCAGTCCATCAACTCTTTTGCATTGAGACTCCCTTCATACAAAAGAATTTCCACCTTTGGTTTTCCACCTACTTTAGCCAACATCTTGATAACTTTGTTAGTTTCGTCTTCCTCCTCTTCTTCCTCAGAAGATTCTTCTGCAGCACTGGCAACTCCTTCATCAGGTGCTCTCCTCTGAGCAGTCTCCATTGTATCCATCCTTGTATGCAGACTCCAGATCTCGTCCAGTAGAACTGCATTTGCTTCAGGTCTTCCTCGACCTATGCCAACTCCTCTCCTCGGTGGCATGTTTACTGCAACAAAACTTGATCTCTGTGCTCTGATACCAAAATGATGCAGAAGGTTGACGAAATGAGGTTGTAGTCGGATATAGACTAATGGTTAACTTTATAACCAATCAGCTTCGCTTAAACAGATTCTGTATGTGGCTTTCTTTTCCCTGAGGGTCCCGCTTTTCCAACTAATCACCGCCGGTCCCACTTAACTTTTCCTCAGAAGCGAGCGCTTCGATCTGTACCGTCGATTTCACCTTCCCAGATCCAATGGCTATCGCGTCGTATCACGCGCCAACTAGCCGGATGATCACCACCGTCGATTGACCCCGCTTGATCCAACGGTCGTCGCGCAATCTCGCACGGACTCTAGCACGGTCATTATCAAATTGAGAGCACGCGAGAAAAGTTGTTTTCTCTTTCCTCCATTTGCTATGTGTCGAGCGCTAAGGCTAATCGCGCGGACTTGGAACAATACTACTTACCACCTTTTGGGCGCGCGAGATACCGCTTCCCGCTCATCAAATACAACCCACGTGCTTATTACTTAACTTTAAGAAAGACGCTTTAAGGAAGGTTTAGCGCTTTAACCACAATATTAACCTTAAACATGAATCGGAAACGATTAACGATAAAACACATAAGCCCTGTGATTTATCAATGAAGCGTTAAAATAGAGGAAAATACTCGATTCGGGTCCAAAACGCTGATAACACAAATATAAATGAAATTCTGCACCAGGATTAACACGCAATACCACACTTCAATCAATTACTCAACAAAATGGAAATTACAGAGTCTTGGCCCTCTCGGCTCGATTACAACAATTTGTATGACCTCTGTTTCAATCTTAAACCCTATCTATCACTCAAACTCTCGCTTACTCCCTCTGTTCTCAATCTCTTACCCCTCTGTCATTACATTCATTTTCCTTTTATGAATCAAATCCTATTCTAACTGCATTAACAACTTGATCTCTATTTTAATCAATCTAACAATTAAATCTCTATTCTCAAGCTTTGTTACACACCTATGCTAACAACTTATCCCTTAGTCTAAAAATAATACAATATTCTAATTATTACAATAATGAAGTAAAGATCATTTTCGAGAGATCCAACCGTCTCTACTAAAATTGAATTTTGACCACTCAGGTCAATGAAATTCATCTCTTGTTAGTCACAACATGTGAATATACAATCACATTGTTGGCTATGTCCAGATGCTTCTGCATCAACAAAGAGAGGCTGACGCAATCCAGAAAGGCAGACGCTGGGGTTTCTGGGGCATATTGGAGCTGAGGAACTGCCGGAGGGTTTATCCGGGATTTTAGATGGGACATCTCTCTCAGATTGAGAGGTACCACTGCCAAGGGCATTCTCTGTTGGGTAAGCTGGATTTGGCACCCAGATTGTACTATGAAATTGCTTAATAAGAAAACCCTTAGATAGTTGGACCGGTTTTCCCGCATTGGGTTTTTCTGGGGACATTGGTCCAAAAATAATGGTGTCATTTTGTGTGTTTGTTTCTGTTTCCTTTAGTTGATGATCTGTAATATGTTGAGCATGCACTAGTGTTTATTTTTAGTATTTACATTGTAAATAACTTGTTAAGTAACGGAACAAGTAGGTAGGAATAAATCAGTAAAGTGCATGGAGTGTTTCTAATTAGTAGACTTAGAAATTCCAACATGGTATCAGAGGGTGGTTGCAGATCACAGGAGAACTGAGGACATCAGTCGAGCGAAGCAATAGCAACAGAAAACAACTGTCCCGAGTGACAAAAGTTGTTCCTAGCAGAGCAGCAACAAGGGAAGGGTGATGCAGTGCCTGCATCATCAAGGGTGAGCCAGGAAGAGGCAGCGAAGAGGCAAAGGGAGGATCACACAGAGCCACGCAGAGGGCTATGATGTAGTTGGCTAAGGAGGCTGAGCTGCTGGTGCCGGGATTGCACAGAGCCTAGGAGCTCTCACCTTCAGGTTGTTGGGGTTTAGGAGGCTGTGGGAAAGTTGCAGAGTGGAGCTGGTGGGGTACTATAGTCAGAACAATACCTGACAGGGCAAGGCTAATGAAGAGGGAGTTGCTACCGAGGGTTTCTAGCTGAGAAATCCGGATCAGTGGTGCGGTTGCACAGACGATCAGAGTAGGGGGCATCTCGACATCGGCAGAAGGATTTCTAGGAGGGAAATCGAGACTCAGAGGGAGTCACATCGAGAACTTCCAGGAGGGAAGTAGAAGAGCAGCATGGCACTACACAGAGTAAGAGACAAGGAGAGACTAGATGGAGCCTCAAACTTCGCAGTGTGGAAGGCTAGAATCTTATCCGTACTTGACAGAAATCGTGTCAAGCACTTCGCCTTGAAGACGATAGCTATCCCAGTCGACCCAGCTGAGAATGACAAGTACGAGGAGGCAATGGCGAGGGCCAAGAGCATCATCCTTGATAGGGTCAAGGACCATGTAGTACCACACATTGCCGAGAAGGAAACGACAAATGAGATGTGGGAGGCGTGGGTTTTGCATAAACCGAGCAACAAGGCCAACGACAAAGGAAAGGTCAGGACGAGTATGGGTTAGATACAAAAGTTTTCCTACAAGTTGACGGTATAAGGTAGCATCAACTTCAGGAGAAGTACAAGTGACTGAAAGTTTGACTCCAGACTGAAAGGGAGAAGGGGCTGGCTTACAGTCTTCCATGTGAAAATGGCGTAGAATATCACAGGCATACTTGGACTGGGAAAGGGAAATACCTTCCTTGGATTGCAAGACTTGAAGACCAAGAAAATAATGTAAGTGTCCTAAGTCTGTCATTTCAAACTTCCTTTTAAGGCTAGACTTCACATGGTTTATAAGGTTGGGATCACTACCAGTCAGGATAAGATCATCAACATAAAGAACAAGAATGATAAGAGACTTGCCCACTTTCTTGGTGTAGACAGTATTGTCAGAATGACACTTAGAAAAGCCATTTTCTAAAAAAAAGTTATCCATTTTGGCATACCAAGCTCGAGGAGCTTGCTTGAGACCATAAAGGGATTTCTTAAGCCGACATACAAGGCTGAAGTCTGTTTGTATAAAGCCAATAGGTTGTTCCATATAGATTTCTTCATGCAAGTCCCCATGCAAGAAGGCAGATTTAACATCCATCTGATGGACTTCCCATTTGAAAGAGGCAGCAAGGGAAAGAACAAGGCAGATAGAGTTCATTTTGGCAACAGGGGAGAAGGTTTTAGTGTAGTCAATGCCTTCAACTTGTGAAAAACCCTTAGCAACAAGACGAGCTTTATGTTTATCAACTTTCCCATCTGGTCCATACTTGGTTCTGTAAACCCATTTGCATCTAACAAGTTTTCGTCCCTTTGGTAGAGGAACAAGATCCCATGTATCATTTGCCAATAATGAATGATATTCTTCATTCATAGCTGCTTCCCAATCTGGATGGCCTGAAGCTTCTGCAAAGGTGTCAGGATCATAATTCACTGAAGCTTGAGCCAGTAAAGAAGAGGCTCTATCAAACTAAGAACGTGTACGTCGCTGATCTGTAGGATCATCGGCAAGATCACCTGTTGCATCCCGAGTAACACGGACCCATTTTGGAAGCTGAGGAGCTGAAGGAGGACCTTGAGAAGGTGGGGGAGGATTTTCATCCTCGCTTTCATCATCTGATGAAGAAATATTTTCAAAAGTAGAAGAGATAGGGAGAGGTGGCACATCCGCCGAACTAGGCTCGTAGGCCGATATATTTTCAGCAAACTTTACATCTCTTCTAATGATAACATTTTTGGAATTAAGTGGAATAAGTCTATATCCTTTGACATCTTCAGAATATCCAACAAAAATACATTTTTCACTCTTAGGTTCTAAAGCTTTATGTTTCTCATCTGGAATATGGGACCATGCTTCACTTCCAAAAACACGAAAGTGACTTACATCTAGTTTAATTGAGCTCCATGATTCTTCTGGAGTGATATTCTTTAAAACCTTAGTAGGAGTGCGATTTATTATGTAATTTGCACAGTTAATTGCTTCTGCCCAAAAATTAAGACCAAGTCCTTTAGATTGAAGCATACAATTAGCCATTTCCTTTAAGGTGCGATTCTTCCTTTCAGCTACACCATTTTGTTGTGGAGTATATGGAACAGTATGTTGCATTTGAATTCCATTCTAAGTGCAAAAGTTGATGAATTTGTTGTTGACATATTCTCCGCCATTATCAGATCTTAGCTTAAGAATTTGATGTCCAGATTGTTTTTCAACAAAGGCCTTAAAGGCCAAGAACATGTTAAATACTTCACTCTTGAGTTTTAAGAAGTATACCCAAGTGCGTCTGGATAAATCATCAATGAAAGTTAAGAAATACTTGTAGCCAGAGAATGAAACAACTGGAAGTGGACCACATAAATCACTATGCACAAGCTGTAAAGGCGCTGAGGCGTGACAAGAGGCACGTTTTTCAAAACTATCCCGATGATGTTTTCCGAGTACACATCCAAAACAAACACCATCTCTGCAAGATACCATTGGAAGACCTGTCACCATATTTTCTTTACATAGATTCTGAAGGGAGCGATAGTTTAAGTGACCAAATCGCTCATGCCAAAGTTTGCTGACTTCATCGTTATGAGCAACAAATACCGAGGGAAGATTTGATGACCCAAAGTTGTGAAACTTATACAACCTTGTAGAATCATCAGCAATGCCAGTAGCTAAAATCTGTCTAGGATTTCTTAGGTCCTTAATTACAACATCGTGAGGTGAAAATTCAACGATTTTACCTTCACCTGAATGAGTTATCTGATATACAGATAGAAGGTTGCAGGATAAGGTTGGAACACATAATACATCATTAAATTGACCATTGTCTATATGAACAGTTCCAGTCCCTACAACACTAAGAGATCTATCATCACCAACATATATATTTTTGGTGTTACAATCATTTAAAGAAGAAAACATGGCTTTGTTTTTGGCCATGTGATAAGAAGCTTCAGAATCAATGAGCCACTCATGAGAATGAGAAGAATAAGATACATTTAGTGCATAGCCAGACCGAGATGCTTGACAACCACATGCAGAAAGTGCTATTCCTGAAGATGAAGTTGAAGTTGAAGAGTGCTCCAAATGGATGTTATGCTTCTTCATTGCTGCTTCCAAGGCTTCCATCTTCTTAAAGCATTTGGATTCTAAGTGGCCATCTCGATTACAAAAGTTGCAATGTCTATTAGTCTTCTTCCCTTTGTTTTTATTTGTCTTATCATTTTGTTGAAATGATTTTTCATTTTGAGGCTGAAATTGCTTAGGACCCTTTTTTGCTTTAGGACCATTCCTTTTAGGATACAACTTCTTAGGATTCTTTGAATTTGGTTGCTGCTGGGCGGCTAACACTTTCTTAGAAGAGTTTCCAAGATGAAGAAGACCAAGGTGTAAGAGTTTTTCTTGTTCTCTTATTAAAGAATCACAAAAGGAATCAAAGGAAGGAGACTTGTAGGCTTGTCCTTGAGAAATGAAGGCT
The DNA here is from genome assembly GCA_031772625.1 of Pinus tabuliformis. NCBI lineage: Eukaryota > Viridiplantae > Streptophyta > Pinopsida > Pinales > Pinaceae > Pinus > Pinus tabuliformis. The sequence continues at coordinate 1,295,272,586 of CM062804.1, read as the reverse complement.
TCTCTTGTAGAATGGAAGGTGGAAACAAACACAGAATAGGCTGGTCCCAACTTAGTAAGAATGGAATAGATAAGGTTACTATCTTCTTTCTTAACCTTAACACCTTCCAAGAGAAGTCTAAGGGTCTTGAACTTGGACGAAAAATCTTCAATGCAAGAAAAATTATTGGGGTCCAATGTAAGCAACTCATTTTCGAGTTGATGGGCTTTAAGTTCATTTTTAATTCCAAAAACTTTTGTGATCTGTTTCATTGCTTCCTCAGGAGTATCAAGTTCTGCAATATGGAATTTAAGATCTGGAGAAATAGACATCGCTATCAACCCTCGTGCTTGATCTTGCCTATTTTCCCATTTAGCTGCCTTATCTTCATCTTTCGGTTTGGTTTCTTGGCCTGAGGCTATTCTGTAGAGACCTTTACTTCTAAGTAAATCCACAATGTAGGACCATCATTGGAATTAGTTGGTGCTGTCAAGAATAACTTGGCATGGACTTTCCATTTTAACAGAAACTGAAGCTATAGATGCTGAAACTAAGTGTTCCAATGGAAAGATCTCGAAAATTTAGGCTGGTTCAAAAAAAACGGCTCTGAAAACGGCTTCTGGATGAAGAAGTTATGGCTTTTTGAAGAAAATTTGATGAAGATGCCGATGAAGTGCGGGAATGTGCGGAAATGAATAATAATGTTATAAAAAAAATCAACCCCCTTTCCAAACTTAATCTAATTAGCTCAACAAAAAGAAGACTTGAACTCAAGACCTCTACTTTCGTAAAGTAGCTTTGGACCAAGTGAGCTAAACTAAAAGTTCAGTAATTTTTGGAAAAGAGGAAGGGGGTTTTTTTTTTTTTTTTTAGTCGCTGAAGCTTTGGGCTGCGTGCTTACTTTGAGAAAGCCCTTTTTCCCTACAAAACACAAAACACAAAACCCAACACGGACATACAAAAGCTTGAAGTTAGCTTTAGCCGGAAACTAAATATTTTCCTCAATGTTTCTGATTTTCCGAGATTACACTAAGGCGCAGCGGAAAAGAGCATACGCATGAGAAAAATCCTTCCTTTCTGTTTCTGATTTGCCCAGATCGCACAGAGTCGCGGGGCAAAGAGCATACGCAGAAATGAAAGGTATAGATCCGGTAATTAAAAAAACAAAAAGCTAAATAAACCGAAACTGAAATAAACAGAGAGAAAATAACTGTAAACTGCAAATAAACACTGTATACCTCCAGATCTTAAAAATGACGTACCTAGGGCTACCAGAAACCTTTTCGCGTGAAACGAAAGGGGTTCCTCACTGGAACAGATGCTTCCAACACAATAGAGCAGTCCTCTCGGCCCGAAAGTAGTCAGAAACAGTAGATCTAGGAAACGACAGTCGGATGCAGTTCTACTGGCTTCAGATTTGGATCACCAATGAACGCGGCCCTCAAATAGCTCTGATACCATGTAGGAATTTACAGGGTAAGTTCCTCAGACAGAACACCAAAGGACACCGCTCACAAACAGATCACAGATCAATACACCAGTATTTTGACGTGGTTAAAACCCTCAAAGAGGGAAACAGTCGACGGCCTGAGCCAATGCGGCCACTTCAGGCAATATATTAATAAAAAGAATGAAAATTTACATAAGCTTCTCTCATGAACGGTTACCCTACAAATGACTCTCCATGCTCTTTAAATAGAGATCATGGACCAATCGGGTGTTAAGCCACGGATCAAGTGTCGGTAATACCGAGGAGAGAATGAACCGTCGGATCACTACATATCGTGACCGTCGGATTGTAAGTTACAAAATGTACATAGTAAAGAAACACACTTTACCTAACTCTATACTAGACCAAGTTATACTTAACTATTTCCTATGTGTCGGAATATCCTAACAAGGCCCTAAAGAAATTGTACCAACATACTTCTGTGCAGAGAAGGATGTTACTAGAAAATCAGATGAGGTCAAATCAGATGAAGAAGGGAGAACTGATAGACACCTTCCTCGGAGGACTGAATGAGATCCGAGATCAGTTGACTTCCATAGAAGCCATGTCGGATCAGGAATTGATGGTGAGGGCAACCTTGGATGCAATTTGAGAAGACTGGGAGGTATTTGTCTAGAGTATACTGCGCAGAGGGACACTTCCACCTTGGGATGAGATGTGGGCGGCTCTTCGCCAAGAAGAGATCAGACGACAGACAAAGGCAGGAAGCAGTAGTAAGGGGATCAGAGTCAAAAAGGAGGAGGAGGAAGATGTTGCCCTAGCATCTGAGGGAAAGCAAGAAAAACGGAAGAAGAAAGATCTCTCCAAGATCAAGTGCTTCCATTGTGGGGAGTTGGGTCATTATGCGACCCAGTGTTCAAGGAAGAAGAATAAGGGAGAGTCTTCCGAGACTAAGGCAACGCCAGCAAGGGCAGAGAAAGAAGTGGAGACAGACGATGACTGTGCCATGAGTGCACACACACCACTTGAGTGGGAGACATCGAGTTGTAGTTAGACGGACTACAGGTGATGAGGGGCAAGATCCTCAAGGTATCCAACGTCTTGGATTAGACCTTGCTATGGGAGCCCCGAAGAGTAGTAGCAGGACTAGCTGATGTGGGTAGAGACGGATGCGGATGGAGCAGTGGAGAGAGCTACAGTGCAGGATTCCCAAGACAACGCGAGGCTAGCAGGCTGCAACAGTGCGAGAGGCACGGGAGTGTTGCACCAGCGTAGGATGGCACAGAGAGGTGTGCAACAGTGCAAGATGCAGGGAGTTGTTGCATCAGCGCAGAGGTCAGAGAGGGAGCACTTGTCAGCGGCAGAGGGAGCTTCAGCATCATAGGGTGTCTTTAGCCCAATTGAGTCGCAGTGTAGCAGTGGGCAGCACGATGCAGCATGATGAGAGGAGTTGTAGTGCGGATGCAGTGTTGGGAGAAAGGACCAGCAGTAGCACGGATGCAGAGGGAGTTGCAGTACGGATGCAACAGTGGAAGTGGCAGGGCCATGGGTAGCAGTATAGGATGCGCCAGTGCAGAGTATGGTGGGCAGCAAGCCTAGCATTAGCATAGGGATTGATGTCAGATGATCAAAGTAATACTCAGTGAGGAGTATTGCTAGAGCATAGTCCTCGCTAAGGGGAGTGTTGATTTGTGGTAGCATCGGATGCGCTCTAGCCACGAAATTTGGTGGAGAGGTTGGGGCACATGAGATCTCCAAGACTCAGAAAGGGTTTGGGTAGATTCTAAACAGTTTAGGAGATATTAAAATAATTAATATTTTTAATGGAGTCCCTAAGTCTAAACTTAGGGAAATTAAAATATTAATGTGGATTAATATAAAACTGTGTTAGAATGGTCCAAAAGACATGGATCAAGCCAGATCTAATCTTAGCTATCGATTAGGGACTTAATCTTGGCCGTTGATATGTCAACGAGAAAAGTATAAGAGGAGGCTTGAGGGTCACTTGGAGAGCACACCAGATGATCAGTGATTCTATTCTCTAGAGCGGGGTTTGCTAAGAGAGATAGAATCAGTGATCGGAGTTGCAGCTGAGGGGCAGTGAGTACAGAGAGACAGAGAGGCAGAGATAGTGCCGGGAGATCAGCGCAAGAGCCAGAGAGAGTGATGCAGTAGTAGCCAAGGCTCATGCAGGGCCACGCAGAGGCAGCCAGGAGCTGCGCAGTGCTTCAGAGAGGCCAGCGTTGTTGACGCAGAGGGCTAGAAGGTTGACGCAGACCCATTCAGGGTGACGCAGGGCCAGTGCTGGGCAAAGAGAGGCTGACGCAGTCTAGAAACGTAGACGCTGAGGTTTCTGGGGCAGATTGGAGCTGAGGAACTGTCGGAGGGTTTATCCAAGGTTTTAGCCGGGACATCTATCTCAGACTGAGAGGTACTACTGCCAAGGGCATTCTCTGTTGGGTAAGCCGGATTTGGCACCCAGATTGTACTCTGAAATTGCTTAATAAGAAAACCCTCAGATAGTTGCACCAGTTTTCCCGCATTGGGTTTTTCTGGGGACATTGGTCCAAAACTAATGGTGTCATTTTGTGTGCTTGTTCCTGTTTCCTTTAGTTGATGATCTGTAATATGTTGAGAATGCACTAGTGTTTATTTTTAGTATTTACATTGTAAATAACTTTTTAAGTAACGAAACAAGTAGGTAGGAATAAATCAGTAAAGTGCATGGAGGGTTTCTAACTAGTAGACTTAGAAATTCCAACCAATCACGCTCTGATACCATGTTGAAGTTTCTAAGTCTACCAGTTAGAAACCCTCCATGCACTTTATCTGATTTATTCCTACCTACTTGTTCCGTTACTTAACAAGTTATTTACAATGTAAATACTGAAAATAAACACTAGTGCATGCTCAACATATTACAGATCAACAACTGAAGGAAACAGAAACAATCACACCAAATGACACCATTATTTTTGGACCAATGTCCCCGGAAAAACCCAATGTGGGAAAACTGGTGCAGCTATCTGAGGGTTTTCTTATTAAGCAATATCATAGTACAATATAGGTGCCAAATCTGGCTTACCCAACAGAGAATTTCCTTGGCAGTAATACCTCTCAATTTGAGACAAATATCCCGGCTGAAACCCTGGAAACACCTTTCGGCAGCTCCTCAGCTCCAATTTGCCCCAGAAACCCCAGCGTCTGCCTTTCTGGACTGCATCAGTCTTTGCCTAGCGCTGGCCTTGCGTCACCCTGAATGGGTCTGCGTCAGCCTTAGGAGTCCTTGCGTCAGCCTTCTGGCCCTCTCGTCAGTGTTTTGGCCCTCTGCGTCAGCAACACTGGCCTCTCTAAAGTACTGCGCAGCTCCCGGCTGCCTCTGCGTGGCCCTGGCTGCTACTGCGTCACTCTCTGCCTCTTGCGCTGCTCTCCCGACACTATCTCTACCTCGCTGTCTCTCTGTACTCAGTGCCCCTCCACTGCAACTCCGATCACTGATTCTATCTCTCTTAGCAAAGCCGCTCTAGAGAATAGAATGACTGATCACTCTAGTGTGCTCTCCAAGTGACCATCAAGCCTCCTCTTATACTTTTCTCATTGACATATCAACGGTGGAGATTAAGTACTTAATCAACGACTAAGATTAGATCTGGCTTGATCTTTGTCTTTTGGACCATTCTAACACAGTTTCATATTAATCCACATTAATATTTTAATTTCCCTAAGTTTAGACTTAGGGACTCCCTTAAAAATATTAATTATTTTAATATCTCTTGAACCGTTTAGAATATGCCCAAACCCTTTCTGGGTATTGGAGATCTCATGTGCCCCAACCTCTCCACCAAATTTCGTGGCTAAAGCACATCCGATGCTACCCCAAATCAACAAAAGATATCTCTGATCTTAAGTTTTTATTAGAAACCCCTCTGTTCCTAAGCCTCTAGTTCTCTTTGAAGCATTTTTATGCATGAGGAAATCAAAATAATATCTGGAAGGCTCATCACCCTCTTCCTTCCACTGTAAACAGTCTCTGATTTGGGTCCCTTGGTTCTTTATTCCTCCATACCTCTGAGTGGGTGTTCCACCCTAATCACCTCTTCCGGCAATGTATCATTATGTATATCCTCAAGAAGTTTCTGTTTCAGTTCAAAATTTCAAGGCAATAGAATGCTTTCAACTTAGTCCGATCTCTAATAGTCTCATAAATCTTCTTAAAAATAAAATAAAAATTACATAGGCATATTTTGCTTTACCTATGTATATTGAAATATTTCTTAGAGAGGATATAAGACAGTAAATGATGAAGTGGAACTATACCGTCTAACGAACTAGGCACTCTGGATTCTGCTATACTTTTTTCTAAAAGTAATAATCTTTATCATTTGCTGAAGTGTTAATCGCATTGTGCAAGTATTGCAGATAAACAATGCAGGCTCAAATGCATACAGTTATAAGCCTTTGGTGGAGACGGATGATGAAGCACTCATGTAAGACATTGATCTTTTGGACATATTTGAGGATAAAATTCTGTTTTGGTATTGCTAATATTTTCTTCTACTGATGTAAGCTAGTTTAAATTTTAAATGGTTCTATCAACAGGGAAGTTGTGACAACTAATACATTGGGTACAATGATTTGCTGCAGAGAGGTAAACTCCACTTGACTATATCAAACTTAGTACTCAACAGATCTTACAACTTTTAACATATAATTAATTGATAGTGCTAGCTTTCATTAAGTATAGTCAGTCATGGCATAAAGCAGGCAATAATGATGATGATGGGTCAACCTCGTGGGGGTCATATATTTAACATTGATGGAGCTGGTGCTGATGGTAGTCCAACTCCTAGGTGAGATTGATTTCAACTGCAGTGATATTTGGTAGTATTTATTTCGACTCCTCTCTTGCATCTTTCTCTTCATGATGTAGCTTCTTGCCTTTTTTCCATGTTTGCTACGCTCACCAGATTCCTTGTACCAAGAATAGTTGTTGCACCCTTCCAAGTAGAGTGAAGAAAAAGACAAAGGTGATCCTTTGTTCAAACTAACGTTTTCTTAAAGCTTCCCATTTCTATTAATACAAAATATAATACATGGATTTTATACAAAAAAGGGGCCCACAAACATAACTTCCATAAGCATAAAACCAATAATCAACAGTGCTGATTAACATATCAAAATGTTGCAACATAGGACCAAAATAAATGTTATCTATTAAGGCTGTACAGACTAATAAACCATAGAACTAGAGGAAAATTATATAGAGCATCTAGGCTGGTTGGCCAACACACAATGTCATGTCAAGCGACAATTGGAATAGCACCTGCGTTAGGAGAGTCTTTGTAACCCCCATCCATTCACTGTGTGTTTAGGATCAGCCTGAGTCTTCTCCCAAATGTCATTGCCTTATTCAGTCTCTGCAGCCTGATCTGGTTCATAGATGGCCAGAAGCACAGTTAGAAACTTGTCAAACCAGGGAACATCATGAACATTGTATGGGGCCATCTTCCAGGCCACTCTTTGTTAATTTTTCTTAGGGCTATATTGTTCTTTGCTGAAGATGATTTTATTTTAAGCTTTTTCATCATTTACATATGCATTCACCCCATTACATCATAACATCTTTAGCGATTATGTAGAAAGAACAATAATATCAATATTGCAGTGGAACATATAGGAACAACAAAAAGAAAAACATGCACAAATAGAGACACCAAGAGTTAGGTCAGAGACCAGGGCAAAACCCCACAAAGGGGAAAATCCAACCAATTTTTCTTCTATTAGATATTCATCAATTGTTCAGCTGAGATACAAAGTACAATGAGATATATCAATCACAACAGGCCTCCTAAGGCCAACCCAAGTCAGTTCACAACTATGTTTGTGAACGGACCGATCTGATCTCTGATAAACAAGTCCAAAGGGAGCTGCTATCATATCATTGTTACCTGCCATAAAGATACTGTCTCATCTGCCATCCATCAGGTCATCACAGTCATCAAGGGCTCTGAGTCCTGACACACTGTCATAATAAATACTGTCTCACTGTTGAAGGCACTATCAAATACTATAATACTATCTCAAGATCACTGTTAAGAGTGTTGAGAAATGTAACTAGTATCGGTCGTCATAATTGTACTTGAGCCATGATGTAATGTATTTGAAAGAGAAAGAAAATTATTTTATGAGCTTGGGTTTCATGCTCCATGTATTTTCTAGGTCAAGTCTCCATTGTAGGCTTCTAGGTTTTTGTCAAAAGTCAAAATCATATTTACTATGTAAAGGACCCTTCTTGGGTGTGAAAATTCGGAAACCCCGAATCCTATTGCAGCAACTGATTAAGTTTCTTCTATTGTTAAATGACTTGAACAAATTATTTACTGTGTTCTACGGTAAATATTGAAACTAATACATTGCAGCCTTCACAAAATAAATATTGCGGAAGAAATAAACACTGGAAGAGTAGATGCACGCACACACAAGTACATAGTTATTATTGGACCAACGCCCCTTGAAAAACCCAACTTGGGAAAACCGGTGCAGTAGCTAAGGGTTTTTTTTATTATGCAGTGGTGAATCTGAGTGCAAATCTATGGAAGCTCAAATCTAGATTTCCATACAGAGAAATAACTAACAGGATATCTAGTGAGAAAAATCTCACTCCCAACGGTGATCCGACATTGACCTTGGTTCAAGATGAGCTGCCCCTTGTTGCCTCTACACTGCCTTTGCATTAGCCTACGCAAATATGCGTCCCACAACTCGGACTAGCGTCTCTCTCCCTAACTGATCAATTGCTATCTGGAAAATCGAACCTCCTGGCACTGGATTTTGACTTCTCCTCAACAAAATATGGATCTCCCTTTGAAGCTCTGCACTGCCTCTCTACTCTGTGCTGCCTCTCTGTGGCACTCACTGCCACTCTGCTATCCCTTCCCCTCTCTCACTGCTTCGAATTTACTGAATCACCTCCGACAACTCACCACTGCTACTCTGGAAATCGATTTCCTAGCAAAATCGAATTTCTAGTGGCTCCAAGTGTGTTCTCCAACTCCCATCGAATTTCTTCTTATAATCTCTTGCTAAAACATCAACGACCAAGATTAAAACATAATCGATGGCTAAGATTAACTAGAACTCGATCCATGTCTTCTTCTAGAAGATTCTTACCACGACTTAATTAATACCCTTTAATTAATTAGTTTTCCTAAGTTTAGACTTAGGCACCATTAAAAAAAGATTAATTATTTTCATTAAGTCATCTCTAGGTGGAATTTCCAAAAACGATTTTTGGGTTTTGGTCCTTGGAGAATACATGTATTCTAGCCTCTTCACCAAATTTCATGGCTAGAACACATTCGATGCTACAAAAATCAACACTCCCTCTTAGTGAGGAATGTGTTCTAGCGTTGCAACCCACTGAAACAACACCCTGTCTTTGTGCCACCTCCTGTTACGCTGTTGATGTCTGGCTGCTGCTGCCCACCAACTACTATGCAACTCTGTTAAACGCTGCATCCGTGCTGCTGTTGGCCCTGCTGAATTGCTGTCAACACTATAACTCCCTCTCCATCAGCTGTTGCAACAACTGCAACGGAAAAGTATCCAAAATATTGAATCAAATGTGGTCAGTATGATGCATATGTCACCTGAGCCCTGATTGCCGCTAGCCTCTACGCTGTCACTGAAGCCTCTGCGCTGTCGCTGACTCTGCTCTGTGCCAACTGCACTATTGCCAACTTTGCACTGCGTTGCCCAATATTTGACTGCTACTAGCTACTACATCTGTCACTTTGGCACCTGACTGCACCATATGCCACTGATCCATCCTGCTACTGCATTTTATGGGCTCTCGTAGCAAGGTATTGATTCATGAGGTGGACCTCCTCAAGAATCCGACCCATCCTGTAGCTCTCTGGGGCTACAAAACCAAATCACCCCACCTCACTCTTGGAGGTATCTAGGTGATCATGGTAAACTCTTCCTCTAATGTAGAGGATAACATGCCAATCTTCACGGATGCAGCCTGCTGATCCTGCTTCTCCTCCTTGTCCTTCTTTCTGAGAGGACATTGAGTGCCTTAGTGGCCAAACTCACCACATCTAAAGCATTTCACCTTGGAAATGTCCTTCTTCCCCCTGCGCTGCTCCTACTGCCCCTTTGATGTGAAGGCCACATCCTTCTCTTCCTTTACTTGTTTCGTCCCATTGCTGCTGATGCTGCCAGTGATGGTGGACTTCATCAAATCTCGCCTCATCTCTTGCTACAGATCAACCCACATACGATCCCAGTCTGGCAACTTTTCTTTGCCTAGAATACTCTGAACGAAGACTTGCTACTCTTCGGAAATGCTGTTTAGAGCAAACCGCACCAACTCAGTAGGCTAAGGTGCTGACCCTACGGCAGACAACTGATCTCGGATGATCTAGTAAGGAATGGGTCTATGCGCTCCCCTTTCTGCGTCCTCGTGCATCTCAGCTTCTCCTCAAGTTACATCTTCCGTTGCTCGGAAGATCCATCGTATAGCGTAGCAAGTGCCTCCCACATCTGCTAGGTAGTATCTTTGCCAGCTATGTGAGACACCACGTGATCTCGAACTCCATCGAGAATCAGACTTTTTGCCTTCGCCATCTCCTTCTTGTAGGCCTTAAGCGGATTTGCATCTGTGGGTACAACTACCACGCCATTGATATAAGCTTTGAGATCGTATTCATCTAGAAGACAAGAAATTCTTGCCTTCCAGATCACGTAGTTGGAGGCTCCGTCCAACCGATCCTAATCTCTCAGCCCTGCTGATGCCATCTCTACAAAAATGTCGAATTCCTCCTCTTCTCCTCTGTGCAGCTGCTGACTGGATTTTTGCACTCCCTGCTGGAGTGGGCAAATCTGCCCACAACTACTACTTTGCTAGGAAATTCTAACTTTTGGGCTAGCAGTCCCTTGAGAAAAGAATTCCCTCAGTGTGTGCTCTTCCTTCCTCCTGACGCTATTTTGCACTAGCAAACTGCTGCAAAATAACTGCATCCCAACTGAAGATCTACCTTGCAAGGAAAAATACTGCTGCTCCCACTATCCCTGGTAATCTTTGATCTGGAAAATTTATTCTCTGTCGACTCTCTTAGAGAAATACAATTTTCCTCAAAAATCGACCCTCTTGGCCAAGAACTGTGCTGCCTCTCAGGGTTTCCAACTATTGCCTCTGTAGAGATTCGAAATTCCTCCTCCCTTCTGCTATTGAGCTCTCCGACTTACGATCTGTGCTCTCATACCATGTGAAAATCTGGAAACCCCGATTCCTACTGCATCAACTGATTAAGTTTCTTCTATTTGTTAAATAACTTGAACAAATTATTTACTGTGTTCTACGGTAAATATCGAAACTAATGCACTACAGCCTTCACAAAATAAATATTGTGGAAGAAATAAACACTGGAAGAATAGATGCACACACAAACACAAGTAGACTGTTATTTTTGGACCAATGTCCTCAGAAATCGATTTCCTAGCAAGATCGAATATCTGGTGGCTTCAAGTGTGTTCTCCAACCCCCATCGAATTTCTTCTTATAATCTCTCGTTGAGACATCAATGGGCAAGATTAAAACATAATCGATGGCTAAGATTAACTAGAACTCGATCCATGTCTTCTTCTAGAAGATTCTCACCATGAATTAATTAATACCATTTAATTAATCAGTTTTCCTAAGTTTAGACTTAGGCACTGTTGTCGCATAGAATGTCTAGGCACCACGACAACGACTTAGATCGGGGGCTGTCACATTGATCCCCAATCACTCCATTTGAGCTGTCTCCCAGTAGCAGACTAAGGGGGATAGACCCTATGGAAATGGAAAAATGAAAGATTAGTTGGGAACCAACCAACTTGGGAGACACAACTAAGCAACCAATACTTGTTTTAGATTGCACAAGATTTTAAGGATTCAAAATTATTTGAAGAAAGTGATACCAGTTCCCTGTGGAGTCAACTATTTTGCGAAGAAAATAAGGTTCAAGTAAAGGATGGGAAACTGCTGCTGAAAAAACACCACTGTCTCATATGCAAATGCAAAATTTAAAACTATGTGAAATGCGGGTACTTGGTTAATTTTAGTTAAATGAGGGCCTAAAATTATTTCTGAAATATGTCTTAAATGTTACTTAAGGCTTAGAAAAGTAGTGATCTAAATGTGAAAGCAGGTACTTATACCAACACTGCAAAATGTAAAATCTGCACAAATAATTACTGAAATGCACAATGGATTGAAATGTAAAATGCTGGAATAAAACACCTTTAAATTCAAAAATTCATTTGTATGAAATACTCAATCAAGATCGTTAGATGCATAAGTAAAACTAGATTAGTCCTACTTGCATAAGCATGTAAAAAAAATGAACTTCAGAAATTAAACTAAATGTTTTAAACTCAGATCACATTAATGAAATATCAGTCTAGTAATCTGCTCTTACATCAAATGTTAAAACCAACAATATATTCTAAAACAACAGTCCTGTAACCATGCAATATTCAAAAATTTCTATGTATAACAACAGAAAATTTTAAATGACAAACTGATAACTACAATTCAAAAAATTTCTGAGTTTAATTCTTTATGATCTATTGATGTATTTGATCTAAAAACTTAGAAATAAACTAATGAACAATAGTAAAACAATTTTCAGAAATTTGTTTGCAAAAGTTACTGAAGCTAACTTCTATTTATGCAATTGTACAACAGTAAAAATGTAAATTAAATTTGTTGCTAAACTCCAGCTAATTGCAAATCTATGCCAATATTAACCTTGCTTTCAAAATGAAATGAAGAAAGGTTAGAGGGTGTGCACCAGTCAGCCCTTAGGGGCTTGAAGACACCTGAAGATATGCTGCCCGAATCACTGAAAATCCTCAACTCAGAATTTTTTTGTGAAAACTTTGCTAAAAATTTGTTAAATTTTTTTGGGAAATTTTTAGGAAAAAATTTAGGAAAAATTAGTGAGAGAATTTTGGTGAAAGAGGGAAGGCCGTAAGGTTGAAAGGGAGGCCGAGAAAGAGGTTGGAGATGGCCAACGTAGGGCCTCAAGGCACTAAAAGAAATTTGCCCACGATCTTCTTGAAATTTATCTTCAACTTGCAAACAAAATGGAGGTGCCCTCTGGGGCTTAGATCTCTCTCCGGAATCCACAAAAATCACTTGCAATCTTCAGATCTGTTCTTGCACAAACAAAAGACAGAAAAAATCCCAAAGCATGTATATACAAAAATATGAAATACCCAAAACCCCAATGAATTAAAAAAATTGATATTTACAAATCTACAATAATATTCTACAGATCTAACAGATCCGCAGATCAAAGCCCTCTATTAGCCAAATTTAAACAAATTTTTGCACAATATTTAAAAATAAATTTGAAATTTTAAAGATGCACAAGCCCAAGAAAAACCCCTGCAAGTAAAATATTCTATAAAATTGACTTCAGAAATTAAAAAGGTAGTGGGCTCTTTTAGATTCTGTAAACTAAGAGTCAGTTGGTCCAACTGAGGACTTCTCCAAACACCCAAATTCTGAATGATAATTTCTGCACACTTAAGTCAGCTTGTTAGATTAGTAGAGATTTAAAAAATGATCATAAAATTATCGAGAAATAGAGATATCTGCTACTTCTATCAAATTAAAATCATATTCTAAAAAACCTAGAAATCTGTGCAAGATACCTGTACACAGATCAACCCTCAAAGTCTATTAACCGGCAAATACAAATAAAAGCAGCAAAGTATTAAGAACAATATTACCACATAAATCTGAAAGAGGAACACCACGATTTGAAACTCCAAAGTTTTTGCGTTTTATTAACCAGAAAAAAGTTACAAGAGCTTTCTTAGAGAAAGTACACGATTGAAAATTCGGATGCAAATAATGGAGATAGGCCTCTCATTTATAGAAAAATTCTCCAACGGCTAGTTGGCTTGATCCCCGTCAAAGCAATCTCAACCATTGATGAAGATCAAATGATTTTTTAATTATCACCGTTGAAATAAAGTTACTTTTTGAGGAAATTCGAATTTCACTTTTAATTTCCTTTTAATTAACTCAAAAATGATTATTTTGAGTTAATTGCCGCAAAAAGTTGACTTTGACTTAACTACTATGGCCCAAGGGTTCAAAATATCTTGAAATTTTCAATATTCCCTTGGTCGGGGACCTCCAAAAATTAAAAACTTTAAAACCCACAAATTTTAAATGTTGGAGAATTTAATTTTTCCTAGGACTTAAATTAATTAAATTTCCGGGTTTAGCATTTTAATTTATTTTAGCTAGAAATTTTAATTAAATTTATTTTAGCCAGAAATTTTAATTAATTGACTTTTGAGGGGATTATTAATTTTTCCAACCCTCTAATATTTAGCCATGGTGTCTAACTATGAGGGACCATGCACTAAATTTTTTTTATATGAAATATTACATTTCTAACCCATGAAGGGGGAACACCCGTTCATTATAGACCTTCAATAATTACCCATTTCTGCGACACAAAATATGATCTAGTAGACTAAGTGACTTGTAATAAAATAATCTAACCAAATAGTTAGAATTATTCCCAAATCACTTTTACAGAGACTCGATAAATAACACTAGGACTCATTTAAAATCCTGACGACAAAATCCACCCTAGCTTTGGGGTGAGGCTGGAGGGAAAAACTCTGTCGATCATCCGTGTTTAGAAACACACATGAATCGGTGAGACTAAAAACCTCCTAGGATAGAAATCATCATCAAAAAAATAAATTTACCTAGGTTGTTACATACATTTGTCTTACTAGGATCATTTACATTACAAAATGCAAAATGGGTTTACAAAACTCCAGTGTACATATAGCTGATAATGATGAATCTGTGGATCATCTGAGTGCTCGGACATGATGGAAATCCATGCACGAAAAGATGTATAGCTATGGGGTAGTTGACATGGAGTGGAGTTTAGACTTAGGAACTCCATTAAAAATATTAATTATTTTAATTAAATACATCCCTGGTGGAATTTTACCAAATCGTTTATGGGTTCTTTAGAACTCATGTGCCTTAGTCTCTCCTCCAATTTTCATGGCTAGAGCACATCCAATGCTACCAAAAATTAACACTCCATCTTAGCGAGGAAAGTGCTCTAACAACAATGTCCAACTGTATGTTGCTCTGTTTCTGAAGCATCTCCTTTCCGCACTGTTGCTGCCACCAACACTATGTTGCTGTTGCTACTGTACTGCTACCCATGACACTGCCACTGCCACTGCTGCATCTGTACTACAGCTCCCTCTATATTGCTGCATCTGCTATGTTGCTAGCACTACCACTGCTAACACTGCATTCGTACTGCAACTCAGTTGCTGAGAGAAGCAATTGAAAAACATCCAAAATTACTGAACTTAACTGTGTTTAGCATAATACCATGAATGTTGGAATCTGACTGCTACTAGTCTCTGACCCTCTGAATCTTCTGCACTGCTGCTGACTTTTGCACTGTGTCATCTGCACTGCTGCCAACCTTGCTCTGTGCTAATCAGTCTCTCGTCTCAGGATACTGCATCTGTCTCTCCAATCAACCCACTGGATCATCTGACACTAAGTCCATCTTGCTATTACTGAATCTCGGGCTCCTGTAGCAAGGAATTGATCCAAGAGGTGGACTCCTCAAGGATCCTACCCACATGTAGTCCTCTCGACTACAGCTGAATATCACCCCATTTCCCTCCTGGAGATGCATGGGCACTCATGGCAAAATCATCTTCATCAATCTTTGCCGGAGTAGCCTTAAGATCATGTTTCTCATCGTTATCCTTCTGCTTCAAAGGACATTGGGATGCAAAGTGGCCCATCTCGCCACATCTGAAACATTTCACTTTCGAAATGTCCTTCTTCCGCTTCTGCTTCTACTGTCCCTTTGATGCTAGAGCTACGTTCTCCTCCTCCTCCTTGGTCTTCGTGCCACTGCCACTGTTGCCATTGAGGTTGACCTTAACTAGGTCCCTCCTTAATTCCTCCTGTTGAAGAGTTGCCTACATCTCTTCCCATGAAGGTATTCTTTCCCTACCCAATATACTTTGGACGAAGACTTGCCATTCATCCGAGACTCCATTTAGGGCTGTCCTTACCATCGCGGTAGATTGACGAGTAGATCCCATTGTAGCAAGCTAGTCTCTAGTGTCCTGAAGACGTTGAAGATAGGAGTTAACTCCTTCTCCCTTTTGCATCAACGTTCACTGCAACTTTTGTTCTAGGTACATCTTCCACTGTTCGGAAGGGCCTTCATACAGTGAAGACAAAGCTTCCCACATCTATTTGGTTGTATCTTCGCCCTGCAAGTGTGAGACCACATGATCTCGAACTCCAACGAGTATGAACCTCTTCGCCTTCCCCTACTTGGCCTTGTACTTCTTCTTTTGGTCGTTGTCCACAGGAACAACCACAACACTCTTGACGTAGGCTTCAAGATCGTACTCCTCCAGAACAACTAAGATTCTGGTCTTCCACATGACATAGTTGGAAGCTCCTTCCAACCTGTTCTGATCTCTGAGCCCATGTGATGCCATCTCACCCAATTGTCGAATTGACTCCTCTCATCACTACTCAGCTGCCCAGCAAGTGAGAAATTCGAACTTTTGGCGAGAAAAGTTCCCTGAGGAGAAAATTCCCCTTCTATGTGTCTTTTCTCTTTTCCGGTGGATTTCTGCTCTGACAGAAGCTACGCCATTCAAGCACTGCATTGAGGCTCTGTGGTACTCCCTCTGCCTCTGCAAACTCACAATCTGGAAATCGTATCTCTGTCGACTCTCTCAAAGAGAGATTTCCTCGGAATATCTGCTTCCTGGCAAGGACTGCGCAATCCCTTCAAGGGGATTCAAATTGCTTCTGAATGCAGCTATGGGCCTCTTTGCTCAGCATTGGATTTGCTCTTCTTGTTTCAAAATCAATGCTTTGATACCATGTGAAAATTCCTAATCCTCAAGGAACCCCTACTGCAACAAAACTGAATTTACTCCTACTTGATTTTAATATACATTATCAAGTTATTTTCTGAAAAATACTGAAGTAAATTACTTCTGCAGCCTACACCAATTTAAATTTGATTACATGAAATAGAAAACTAAGCAAAGAACAAGATACATAGGACACCATTATTTTTGGACAAAATAGTCCCCGGAAAAACCCAATGCAGGAAAACCGGTGCAACAACTCAGAGGGTTTTATATTATTAAGCAGTAGTTCTGAATACAATATTGGTTGCCCTCCTAGCAAACCAGTGACAAAGAAAACATAATGGAAGAAAACTGAGTGAGTTTACCTCACTTCACCTGATAGATTCCGGTTGATCTGGCAGCAGAACTGGCTAATCCCGGCTATCTCTGTGCTGGCCCTGTGTTAGCCTTACAGGCTCTGCATCAACGCTGCGTTGTCTCTTTGGCCTTTTGCGTCAACCTTCCCGGCTGTTCCGACAGTTCCCCGACAGTTTCCAGCTTTCTGCGTGAGGGCAACCTCACTTTTCCGCTAACCCTTCTGGCTCCGCGTCAGGCCTGCGTGGGCCGAGATTGGCTCAATGTTAGTCCTTCTAGTTGTTGCATTGCCTCCACTAGTGGCTCTCTGCCTCTCTATCCAGTATTCCTGAATTATCCCTACCTCTCTGTTGCAGAATGATCACTTAGTTCGAATTCTCAGCTTCCTAGCCCCAGAATTCGAACTCCAGATCAATTCGTTCTCTCCGTGTGTGTTTCTAAATGAACCCCAAGTCTCCTTCTTATACTTTTCTCGTTGAGACTTCAACGCCCGAGAATAAGTCTCTAATCAACTGCTAAGATTAAAACATGACTTGATCCACTTTCTAGATCATTTTCACCCATATTTTGATTAATATCCATTAATATTTTAATTTTCTTAAGTTTAGACTTAGGAACCCCATTAAAAATAATAATTATTTTAATAAAATACAATTTGGGTGGAATTTAACCAAACGGTTTTTGGGTTCTTTAGAACTCATGTGCCTTAGCCTCTCCACCAATTTTCATGGCTAGAGCACATCAGATGCTACCAAAACCTATCTTCATCCTCTCCCTGCCCTGCAGTCTTGCCTTCTCATTCTCAGCCATCTCCCTCGCTCCTCCTCTTCTTCGTGTTCCCTCTCTTTCGCCCGTCAAACCCTAGCAGCCTTTCTCTTTTTCTTTTCTTTTGACTTTGGCTTAATTGCCCTTTTTGATTTTAATTTTTTTTTGTTGCTTCAATTTTATTTTATTGTTTATTTTTTTTAGTGTAACTTTGATTATTTAAAAAGGAATCAAATTTTGTTTAATTTGCTTGCTTTTCTTTATTGTTTTGATATTCATTTCATTTTGATTTTTTTGTTTTTTGTTTTTTGTTTTTAAACAAAACAAAAACTTAAAATTTCGATTTTCATTTTTGACTTTAAAAAGGAATTAAATCTAAAGGAAAATTTAAAAGGCTTCATCAATATCAAGTTAAAATTTTTATGTGGTTTTGGCCCATTAAAAATTTAATTAATTAAGCCTTTTCGATTTTCACATTTATCACATTAAATTTTTAAAATTTACCTTCACTTACAAACTTTATCACACTAAATTTGCTAAGGAATAATTTAAATTCTTGTTTATCTAAAGTTCTTTCTTAGGGTTTTTGTGTTAAGAGTTTGGGGCTTTAATTTTTTTGAAGGAAAAATTTGTTGTGTTAAAAAAAAATTAAATTTCTCTATAGTCAAGGCACATTTAAATATATTTAAATTGTCTCTAAAGTTTGACTATAGGAAGCAAGAAATTTTTTCTGGATTGAAGCACTTAAGAAAAAACATTTTAATTCCGAATTGTTTGAAGTGTTTAACATTTGAATTTCATGGTTCTACATGGTAATTAATTTTCGAAATTTAATTGCTTAAGTCCTTCGCATGCTAAGAGTTGTGAACATTTTTATGCTTGACATCTATTGAGATTGCTCGTCATTTAATTAATGCTAAACGTGATTTAATTACTTGAGTTATTAGATATTTATTGCATATTTCTTTGAGAAATTTTCAAGTAATCGTTAAGTATTCTTCCATGGAATTTTCGTAAATTTCATATCTTTCATTTCCTAAACTGAGAATTTTTGAGCATCTATATAATCGACATTGATATTAAAGAATTGTGAAAAGGCTTTCGTTCTCTTTGAGCTATAATTGCATTGGAAATATCTAAATAAATTGAAGTGATAAGGTTGTGACTTAATTGGGGCATTATCTTATTTTTGAGAAGTTTAACTTTCAATCTAGTGAAGTGAACATTCATTTTGGCGATTAAGGGCTTAGATATATTACTCAGAAATAGATTGTGGCATAAGCACCTTCAATCCTTGAATCTAGCTTCATCTTGCTCCATCATCTCGTGCATTTGCATATTAGGTTAGTTTTGCAGAATTAAAATTTACTTCCAAGCATAAGCTTGGTCGATAGAAAGAGAGGTACCCATCCATCTTTGCTTGAGAAGCCTTTTTTTTAATAGTACTTAAAACGATGACATTGCAGTCGTTAGAGCCACAACTCTCTGCAGCACTGGAGGCACCGGGTATGTTAGATTTTCAGGAGAGGTATCGTTAATCACACCTTAGTGTGTTTCACCTTATCTTCTCTCTACCATGTACTACGGAATTAGGCTCAATGTAGAATTAGGCTCAATGTAGAAATGATCAAAGGGTTAAAACTGAGATAGGAATTTTAACTAAAATTTACAAAGATTCCTGTATGTCACATTAGTTTTAGGATCTGCATTTCATATAAAATAGTTATTCATCCAAGCAGTAGTTGTTTATCAATTACTTGGTCCTAAATTTCCTAGCAAGATTGTTGACTCCATAAGGCACTAGTATCAATCGTCTAAATCTAATCCAATACTATAAGTCTTGCTAAATCTAAATCAAATACTTGGTCACTTCACTGTGTCTCCCGAACTGGTTGGTTTCCAACTAGTTCTCCTTCATTCCATTTCCATAGGGTCTACCCCCCTTAGCTTGCTATTGGGAGACAGCTTAAACGAAGAGATTGGGGATCAGGGTGACAACCCCCGATCTGAGCTGTTGTCCTAGTGCCTAGCCATTCTATGCGACAATAGGTTCCTTATGTCAAAGTAGAAAATTTTTGTTGTGTCAAAATAGTTTCCTCCACCAAGTTGGCTCCATCTCCTTCAAGTTGGCCTACCTTTCATCAAGTCAGCCTTATAAAGGATGTCACAACCACTATAAATTGTAGAGGAACTCGGCCTATTGAAGCATGATCAAGAGGTTTTCGATCTAAAGTTAAGGCAGAAAAAGAGTATAAAATCCCTAGAAGAGGAAGAGAAACTATAACGAAGAAGGAGACCATATTCCATCTCTCACATGTGAAGAAGAACGAAAATTTAGTTCTGTTGAAGGATCGAAAAGTTGCAGACCTGTGTTGAAATTTCTAAGTCTCACACGTTAGAAATTCTTCCTGCATTATCTGGTTTATTTCACCAACTTGTTTATTCCTTAACAAGTTATTTAACCATATAAATACTGAAAATAAACACAAATGCAGTCTCAACTCATATATAGATCATCAACTGAAATAATAGACGAATACATAAGGGAGACCGTTATTTTTGGACAATCGTCCCCAAAAAACCTAACTTGGGAAAACCGGTGCAGCAGTTATGAGGATTTTATTGTTAAGCAGCTTTCTTGAGTACAACTAGGGTGCCAAACTGGCTCACCCAACAGAGATATCTATCTAGTAGTAATACCTCTCTTTGGAAGCAGATATTCAGCTAGTTTGCTCCACGAAAAACCTTCCAACACTTCTTTGAGGCTCTGCATCAGCCCTCCTAGCCTCTGCGTAGCTCTGGAACCCCCTGCGTCAGCGCTTTGCTGCTCTGCGCTAGTTCTCTAGCCTTCTTCGTCACCCACGCAGGCCCTACTAGCCTCTGCGCAGTCTCTCTGGCCCTCTGCATGGCTCCTGTTGGCTCTGCATAGCCTCCTTAATCACTGCACTGGCCCTCCAGCACTATCTCTGCCTCTCTGCTATGCACTCACTGCGCCTCCCTACAACTTAGATCACTTGTTCGATTTCTCTCTACAAACCCCGCTCCAGAGAATTGAACTGATTGATCAATCTTGGTGTATCTCCAACTAACCCGCAAGCCTCCTCTTAGACTTTTCCCGTTGAGTCTTCAATGATCGAGATTAATTCTCTAATCAACAACTAAGATTAGATTTGACTTGATCCATGTCATTTAGAACATTCTCACCGAGTTTATATTAATACCCATTAATATTTTAATTTTCCTAATTTTAGACTTAGGAACCCCATTAAAAATATTAATTAGTTTAATATCTCTCTAACTGAGTGGAATTTCCCCAAACCATTTTTGGGTCTTGGAGATCTCACGTGCTTTAGCCTCTCCACCAATTTTCATGGCTAGAGCACATCTGATGCTACAACAAATCAACACTCTCTCTTAGCGAGGAATGTGCTCTATTAATGTTCCAACTTTGAACATCACACTAATCCTCCAGCACCGGTACTTGTGCTGATGCTGGGCCTGCTGCCCTACATCCACTACATTGCTGCCTCCTATAATGCTGCCCATGGCTCTGCCACTGCCACTACTACATCTGTACTGTAGCTCCCTCTGTATCTGTGCTGTTGCTGGTCCTTCCTCCCAACACTGCATTTGCACTGCAGCTCTCTCTCAACACGCTGCATCACGCTGCCCATAGCACTGCCACAACTAACTGTTGCACTACAACTCAGTTACTGAGAAGTAAGTAACTGATCTACCCAAGTATTGACATCCTTGTCAGCCTAGAAGCCTCATGATGTTGAAGCTACCTCTGCGGCTATCTGGTGCTTTCTTTGCTGCCTCTGCGCTGCTGCAAACACCTCTGTGCCTCTCACATTGTTGCAACCTCCTTTGTGCCTTTCTGCACTGCTGCAACCACCTTCGTGCCTCTCGCACTGCTGCAAAATCCACTGCGTTGTTACAGACCTCTACACTCTAGCACTACCTTGTCGCTCTATTCGCATCTTGCTTCTATCGACATCCGTGATCCTGCTACTGTCATTCGGGGTTCCCTTAGCCGGATATGATCCAAGAGTTTGGGTACCTCAAGGATCCTACCCCTCATCTTCTGTAGTCCTCCTGACTACAGCTCGATGTCACCCCACCTCTTCTCTAGAGGTGCATGAGCACTCATGGCACAGTTGTCATCAGTTTTGACTTCTTTCTCCACCTTAGCTGGAGCTGCCTTGGAGTCAGAAGCCTCTCCTTTGTTCTTCTTCCTGGGACACTGGGTTGCATAATGACCTAGCTCCCCACAATGGAAGCACTTTACCTTGGAGATGTCCTTCTTCTTCCTCTTCCCCTGTTGTCCCACAGATGCCAAAGCCACATCCTCCTCCTCCTCTTTCTTGATTTGACCTCCTTTGCTGCTACTTCCCGCCTTGGTCAGCCGTCTGATCTCTTCTTGGCGAAGAGCTGCCCACATCTCTTCCCATCCTAGAAGATCAACTCTGCCCAAAATGCTTTGGACAAATGTCTCCCAATCCTCAGAGACTGCATTCAGGGTGGTCCTCACCATGAACCCCTGATCTGAAGTGGCCCCTATGGAAGTAAGTTGGTCTTGAATCTCTAGCAATCTACTGAGGTATAGATCTATTTGCTCCCCCTTCTGCATTTGATACGACCGCAACTGATTCTCCAACAGCGTCTTCCTCTGCACGAAAGTGTCCTGATACAATGTCATCAAGGTATCCCACATCTCCTTTGTCGTGCTCTTCTCGAAAATATGTAGTATTACATGATCCTTGACCCCATCGGGGATTATGCAGTTAGCCTTCGCCATCACATCCTCATATCTTTCATTATCAGCTGGGTTGACTGGGATAGCCACGGTTCTCAAGGCGAAGCCCTTGATGCGATGTCTATCTAGAACAGACAGGATCTTGGCCTTCCAGATGACAAAGTTGGAGGCCCCGTCCAACCTGTCCTGATCCCTCATTCCGTTCATTTCCATCTCCGCTCTTTTACTGCACTCCCTTTGAGTCTCAACTTCCCTCCTGGAAGTTCTCTCCTAGACTCCCTCTGAGTCTCGATTTCCCTGCTAGAAATCTTCCCGCCAACTGTCTCTCCGATCCTCTTTGCAACTGCAACTTGGATCTGGATTTCTTGGCTAGAAATCCCTCAAGGCAACGACTCCCTCTACCTTGGTTCTGTCCCATTAGGTACTGTTCTTCTTCGACAGCAACAACACCCCACCAGCGTCCCAATCCACAATCTGCCCACAGCTCCCTAGGCCCCAATAGCTGAAGAAACTGAGCCTCTTAGCTCTGCGCAATCTCGGCAAGGTTGAATCGCTCCTCTGGCCAACTGCGTCACTCCTACCTAGCTGAGTAGGATGACGTGGCTCTTTGTGAGCCTCTTCTACTTCTCACTACCTCTACGCTGACCTTCTCTCTGGTTCGAAATGATGATGCGGGCCCTCTGCGTCACTCCTTCTCTACTGCCTTCTGCTTAGGAACAACTCTCTCTCAGGACAATTGTTTCTGTTGCAAATTTTCTGATTTCTGTTGGTGTCTTCAATTCTCTTGTGATCTGCAACACTCTGATACCATGTTGAAATTTCTAAGTCTCACACGTTAGAAATTATTCCCACATTATCTGGTTTATTTCACCTACTTGTTTATTCCTTAACAAGTTATTTAACCATATAAATACTGAAAATAAACACAAATGCAGTCTCAACTCATATACAGATCATCAACTGAAATAATAAACAAACACACAAGGGACATCGTTATTTTTGGACAATTGTCCCCAGAAAAACCCAACTTGGGAAAACGAGTGCAACAGTTTTGAGGGTTTTATTATTAAGCAGCTTTCTTGAGTACAACTAGGGAGCCAAACTGACTCACCCAACAGAGATATCTATCTGGCAGTAATACCTCTCTTTGGAAGCAGATATTCAGTTAGTCTTCTCCACGAAAAACCTTCCAACGCTTCTCTGAGGCTCTGTGTCAGTACTCCTGGCCTCTGCGTAACTCTGGAACCTCCTGTGTCAGCCGTTTTCTGCTCTGCGTTGGCTATCTGGCCTTCTGCGTCACCCATGCAGGCCCTACTAGCCTCTACGCAATCTCTTTGGTCCTCTGTGTGGCTCCTGCTGGCTTTGCATAGCCTCCTTAATCACTGTGCTGGCCCTCCAACACTATCTTTGCTTCTCTGCTATGCACTCATTGCCCCTCACTGCAACTCAAATCACTTGTTCTGTTTGTCTTAGCAAACCCCGCTCCAGAGAATCGAACTGACTTATCAATCTTGGTGTATCTCCAACTGACCTTCAAGCCTCCTCTTATATTTTTCCTGTTGAGTCTTCAACGGCCGAGATTAAGGCCCTAATCAATGACTAAGATTAGATTTGGCTTGATCCATGTCATTTAGAACATTCTCACCCAGTTTTATGTTAATACCCATTAATATTTTAATTTTCCTAAGTTTAGACTTAGGAACCCCATTAAAAATATTAACTATTTGAATATCTCTCTAACCAGGTGGAATTTCCGCAAACCATTTCTGGGTCTTGGAGATTTCATGTGCTTTAGCCTCTCCACCAATTCTCATGGCTAGAGCACATCCGATGCTACCACAAATCAACGACCTGTAATTAAGGGCCGAAATTCAAAGTTGAACAGCGAGAGATAAGTTTTACTCTTGTCAAGGAGCTGACTTGGTGGTTGGGAAAAGTCTTTAGTCTTGGTTAAAGGTCTTGGTTGTCTCATTTGATTTGATCCTAAAGAAGAGAAGAAGAATTTCTGGGTTTTTCCCTAAAGAGGGGTTTTGCCTTGGTTGAGTGCCTACATTTGGTGTTCATTATGTATGATCTTCATGTTTTTGGCATTTATTTGATGATAAGAACACTAACATAATCTACAAAAGAAATTATAATATCACGGGTAAATGTCAAGATAAGAGAAATCAAGAATAAGTTTTCCTAATGCTGCCCTAATGGATTTCTCAACATGGTATCAGAGCTAAGGTCAGTGAATCAAGGCAACTAGAAGATCACTTATGTGTTAAAGGAAAAGGATTTCACATCTACCATTGAAGGTTGAGCCACCTTGAAGGAAGACCGATCTAATATGACACATATATGGGCACACTTATGAACTTTACCTCTGCAATTAAGCCACAGCCTGAGTAATTAGGGCCGTAGGGCAATACTTGGATGCCATAACAAAAGGGGAGCTGAATAGCATTTCAGAGAGACGAAATCCTAGGCAATTAGCCTAGACTAAACTGAGAATTTTATAAAGATCGAAGTTCTGAGTATAGAATTAAGGGTCTGAATTTAACACAAGTTACAAAGGTTCTGTAGTTGTAGGTATGGCCAAATTATATATTAAGGACTAGCAAAAAGTTCACCTCAAAGGACTTAGGACTGAGTTTTTATAAAGGCATTCTTAAGCTCATTAGAAGGCTTGATTAGAAGCTATAGTCATCACAATATCTACAGAAAGGAGACCCGTGCATGAATAAATATGGAGCCCGAGACCTATAAGTAACAAAGAAACCAATCTCATCTATACAAGGCATTTTAACAGTCTACTATATCAATGCATAATCTATCGTTGAAGAAAGGAAGACCTTGATAAGCAATTTTAGCATCGCTGTCTCAAAAGAGGAAGAAATCTACAACAATGAAGAAATTGTTTGTCCTGTACCAAGCTTGTGGAAAAAGATTTTGAGGATCTCATAAAATGTCAAGTAAGTATTGCTTGTTTTGTTTCTTATGCATCAATCATCCAACAATACGTCTTCAATTTGCAAAAAGAGCAATAAGTGTCAAGTTTAGGTATGTTCTATGCTAAGAGCAATTTATTTCAATTTTCATAGTTAGTTCAATATCTTTTTCGGATTAGCAATCACATCAGCATAATAGTAAATTGCAGATAGAACATAAACATAGATCATAGAAGACAAGACAAGACAAGAGGACACAAGATGTGGTGCTAGGACAAACCCCAATGTGGGGAACCCTTGATTCTTCTTATATGTTCTTCAATAGTTCAGCAAAGAGAGAGATAGAGTACATTTACATCAGAAGTCAACACTTTGACTTATCTAAATAAGAGCATAGATCATCTCTAAGAAGATGATACATGAGATAGCTGAACTCAGTTGAAGACATGTTGCTTCAACTGATTCTCCAAGGTGACTACTTCACCTATCATTGTGCTGCACCTCGTCATCATGCTGCACCTCACTGTGCTGCACCATGCTACACCCATCATCACTATGCTGGACCTCATAACCATGTTGCACATATCATACTGCTGCACCTTATGCTGCCACTGCTGTCCCATGTGCCATTGTTGCACCATGCTGCCACAACTATCATGCTTCACCTAATCATGATTGTACCCATCACTGTACTGCATCATGTACTTGCTGTCACACATGCTGTTCCAATGTTTAGCACCTATGATTGCTTGTTGTCCCATTGTTAGTCATGGCTGCTCCTATGATTGTTTGTTGTCCCATTGTTAGTCATGGTTGCTCCTATGATCGCTGTTCTGGGCATATGGTAGCCCCTAACACTTCCATGCTGACCTGTTTAGGAGTGACTAGGCCTGTGGCCTGCCACAGACCTTAGTTGCACACACACCAAGCACCTAAGGTGCATGCTACAACTCACTGTTTTGAGGCCTGTTTGGTTGCAGCGAACTAGGCCTGGTTAGGGCACACAACAATCCTTAACCAGCGTTCCTTTTGTGCCCAAAAACACTCCCAAGAGATGCGACTGTCCTTCTTTGAGGGGCCGAGGGTGGTTGCTTCAATTCTGGGCTGCCCTAGCCCTTGTCTACCCTTCAACCTGCCTGTAATTTACTGTGGCACCCTATAGCAAGACTATGTAGGGTTGCGGCTCCCTTTCCATGGATCTACACCCTTCCAAAGTGCCCTCAAAACTGTCCTATGGTTGCGGCTCTTCCTGTTGATTTGGGGTAGCATCGGATGTCCTCTAGCCACGAAAATTGGTGGAGAGGCTAAGGCACATGAGATCTCCAATACCCAGAAAGGGTTTGGGTAGATTCTAAACAGTTTGGGATATATTAAAATAATTAATATTTTTAGTGGTGTCCCTAAGTCTAAACTTAGGGAAAATAAAATATTAATGTGTATTAATATAAAACTGTGTTAGAATGGTCCAAAAGTCATGGATCAAACCAGGTCTAATCTTAGAAGTTGATTAGGGACGTAATCTTGGCCGTTGATTTGTCAATGAGAAAAAGTATAAGAGGAGGCTTGAGGGTCACTTGGAGAATACACTGAGGGAGACCAGTCAGTGCAATTTCTGGAGCGGGGTTAGCTGAGAAATTGAACCAGTGGTCTGGAGAGCAGTCAGGAGGCAACAAGTACGGAACAGAGAAACGGGAGATTAGCACAGAGGCAGAAAAGGCAAACATAAGGCCAGAGGGAGCCACGCAGAGGCAATAGAAACTGCACAGAGCAGCAAGGCCTACGTCATCCACGCAGAGGCTACAAGACTGATGCAGAAGGCCAAAGACGCTGCGCAGAGTCTCAACAAGCTAACGCAGAGGGTTTCAGGTCACGCAAAGGTCAGTAGGGCTAATGCTAGATTTAGAAGAAGTGATGGAAAATTTGTCTATCTGTGGGTAAGCCAGTTTGGCACCCTGTTGTACTAGAAAATTGCTCAATAATAAAATCCTCCTTTGCTGCACCGGTTTTCCCACGTTGGGTTTTTTCGGGACATTAGTCCAAAATAACTGTGTCAATGTGTTGATTCTTGTGCATATGTTTGTTTCTGTATTACGGTGTGATATCTGTAGCACTATTTATTTTAATGTTTATTGAAGTAATTTCATGAATAACTTATGGTGAAATAAGTAGGAAAAGTAAATCAGTTGCTGCAATGATAGAATTCACATGGTATCAGAGCAAGTAATCAGAGACAGAAAGGCAAAATTAGTTATGGGTCGAGACCACGATGCAGAGGCATCCACCTCAGGGGACTCCCGCAGATTTTCAGAAGATTGCACAAGAGAGAGATTTTGATTTCTCTCTGTTGGCTTCCAGGCTGGAAGAAGAAGTGGCGTGCATGACTAGTGCTGCTTCATCAGAAGTATGGTATATAGATAGTGGAGCCTCGTGGCATATGACGAGAATCAGGGAGTGTTTCTCAGAATATCGAGAAGAGAAGATGAACTTTCAGAACACCGTGGGGAACAAGGCAAAGTGTACTCCAGTAGGGAAGGGTACCATAGTTTTTCAGATAGAATCAGGAGAGTGGTTTTATGCCACAAATGTGCTGCATGTACCAGGATTGGGGATGAAATTAATTTCCGTGTCACAACTACAAGGCAAGGGCTATGACGTCGACTTCATCAAGGAAAAGGTATACGTCAAACACCTGAGCTGGAAAAAGAAAATGCAGATCGGGATCAAAAGTAATCGGTTGTATAGATTACAACTAGAATCACCAATGGCACTAATAGGCAGTCGTGGGGACAAGGACTTAAATGAACTATAGCACAGAAGGATAGGTCACTTGCACCATGGAGCTCTGAGAATTCTCAGGAACACTATAACAGGGGTTCCAGATCTGAGTACGGAACGAGATGATGTATGCAGGGGATGCGCTCTAGGAAAGTATGCCAAGGCGGCATTTCCTAGGAGCAAACACAGGGCCAAGAGTGTACTAGGATTGATACACTCAAATATCTACGGACCTATGTCCGTTAAAGCTCTCAGTGGTGCCGAGTATTTCCTTACCTTCATTGATGACCACTCGAGGAAAACTTGGATTTATTTTCTGAAAACCAAGGATGAGGTTTTCTGTCGATTCAAGGAGTTCAAGGCTCTGGTGGAGAATCTGACTGGGAAGAAAATAAAAGTTTTGCGCTCAGATAATGGAGAGTATGTCGACAAGGACTTCACTGATTATTGCGCTAAGGAGGGCATTAGAAGAGAGTGGACAACTCCCTACAATCTGGAGCAGAATGGGGTGGCAGAAAGGAAAAACAGGACTATTGTAGAAGCAGCTAGGGCCATGCTGTATGATTAGGATATGCCAAAATTCCTGTGGGCCGAAGCATACAACACCATTTGCTATGTTCAGAACAGGACTCCTCATTAGGCATTGGGCAAGATTACTGCAGAGAAATTCTTCATTAGGAAGACGCCTGAAGTTAGTCATTTCAGGATATTTGAAAGTTTAGCATATTGTTGCATACCCGAAGAAAAGAGAAAGAAGCTAGATTAGACTGCAGAAAAGGAATATCTAGTGGGATATAGCGAGAACGCTAAGGCATACAAAATCTATCTTCTAGGGAGTAGGAAGGCAGTAGTACGACGAGATGTAAAGTTCATGGAGGACAGAGCTTTCAGAAGATCTCGCAAAATGCCTTCCGAGGAGCAGTCGAAAGAGGATTTGTTGGTCATGCCTCTTCAACCAACAGAAGTGAAGAATTCTTTCTTAGGCCAGGAAGATTCTCAGGATGAGGAGGAGGAGCGAACAGAAGCGCCTGTTGGTAGAGGAAGAACTAGCAAGGAACTTCGTCAAATTTTGCGTGATGCAAAGAACTTCATCGGTGAGCCAAGGAACAGTAAGAGGGAGCGAAAACAATGAGACAGATATTAGGCATTAGTATCTCAGGATGGAAAGCCTGCTAGTTTCAAGGAGGCAGCTCAGCATGAGGTCTGGGTAGATGCGATGGTAGAGGAGTATATCTCCATAATGGTGAACGCTGTTTGGGAGGTGGTGTCAAGGCCTCAAGACAGATCTGTGTTAGGTTCAAGATGGATCTACAAGATCAAATATGTGGCTAAGGGGTATGCTCAAAAGGAAGGGATTGACTATGAGGAAACCTTCGCCTCGGTAGCCAGGTATACATCTATTAGGACTGTGATATCTCTTGCAGCCCAGATGGGATGGGAGATCCATTAGATGGATGTCAAGACAACATTTCTGAACGAGGTAATAGAAGAAGAGGTATACATTGAACAACCAGAGGGCTTTGAAACTCATGAGAAGAAGTCTCATGTATGCAGACTGAAGAAAGCCTTGTATGGGCTGAAGCAGGCATCGAGAGCGTGGTATGGTCGAATAGATGGCTACTTGCAGAAGATGGGGTTTGTCAAGAGTGACGCAGATTCAAATCTCTACTATCTGGTTGTAGAGAACGAGCCGCTTATCTTAGTATTATATGTGGAAGATCTCTTTCTCACAGGATCATCCAGACTCATTGAGGACTGCAAGAAGAATCTAGCCACAGAGTTCAATATGAAGGATCTGGGACGAATGCACTACTTCCTAGGGTTGGAAGTTTGGCAGCAGAAAGGAGAAATCTTCCTTGGGCAAGGGAATTATGCTACATAAATCCTGAAAAGGTTCTATATGGGAGACTGTAGACCTTTGGCTACGCCAATGATCACCAACTGGAAGAATATTGATGCATCAGAAGACAAGGATGTCGATCCCACCCTATACCGATAGCTCATAGGGTCCTTGATGTATCTGGTCAATACCAGGCCAGATATTTGCTACGCTGTCAACACCCTTAGTCAGTTCATGGTGGAACCAAAGAGGGCACACTGGGCAGCAGCCAAACACGTTCTCAGGTATTTACAGGGAACAGTTGATTATGGGCTCTTATATACCAAGGAGAAGGATATCAGGTTGAGTGGATTTACTGATGCAGATTGGGCAGGAAGTTCAGTGGATTGGAAAAGTACCTTTGGGTACTGTTTCAACATTGGATCAGGAATGACCTCCTGGTGCAGTAGGAAACAGAAGTCCGTGGCTCTGAGCTCATCTGAGGCAGAATATATGGCAGCAAGCACAGCTTCGTGTGAGGCCATATGGCTTAGAAAACTGTTGGTGAACCTATTCAGAAGAAATATGGAGGTGACCAGGATCATGTGTGATAATCAGAGTTGCATCAAACTCTCTGAGAATCTAGTATTTCATGATAGGTCAAAGCATATTGATATCCGGTGTCACTTTGTCAGAGACTATGTCCAATGAGGAGCTGTACAGTTGAGCTACACTCCTACAGGAGAACAGGTGGCAGATATCCTCACCAAGGCCCTTGGAAAGTCAAAATTTGACTACTTCAGGGAAAAGATGGGGATGGTAAAGAACCCCTTTCAGAAGTAGAAATGAGTGCATTAGTAGCACGAATGAAGAGGGAGTTGCAGTGAAGATGCAGTGTTGCGAGAAAGGACCAACAACAACATAGATGCAGAGGGAGTTGCAGTGCGGATGCAGTGTTGGGAGAAAGGACCAGCAACAACATGGATGCAGAGGGAGTTGTTGTACAGATGCAGCAGTGGCAGTAGCAAAGTCATGGGCAGTAGTACAGGATGCAGCAGTGCAGAGGATGTTGGGCAGGGAGGCTTAGCATCAACACAGGGACCAATGCCGGATGATCAAGGTGATACTTAGTGAGGAGTATTACTAGAGCACAGTCCTCGCTAAGAGGGAGTGTTGATTTGGGGTAGCATCGGATGTGCTCTAGCCACGAAAATTGGTGGAGAGGCTAAGGCACATGAGATATCCAATACCCAGAAAGGGTTTGGGCAGATTCTAAATAGTTTGGGAGATATTAAAATAATTAATAATTTTAATGGAGTCCCTAAGTCTAAACTTAGGGAAAATAAAATATTAATGTGTATTAATATAAAACTATGTTAGAATGGTCCAAAAGTCATGGATCAAGCCAGATCTAATCTTAGCCGTTGATTAGGGACTTAATCTCGGTCGTTGATTTGTCAACGAGAAAAAGTATAAGAGGAGGCTTGAGGGTCACTTGGAGAATACACTGAGGGAGACCAGTCAGTTCAATTTTTGGAGTAGGGTTAGCTGAGAAATTGAACTAGTGGTCTAATCAGTAGTCAGGAGGTAGCAAGTATGGAACAGAGAGACAGGAGATCAACACAGAGGAAGACGCAGGGCCAAAGGGAGCCACACAGAGGCAACAGAGACTACGCAGAGCTAGCAGGGCCTGCGTCATCCACGCAGAGGCTGCAGGAGTGACGCAAAAGGCCAGAGAGGTTGCGCAGAGTCTCAACAGGCTGATGCAGAGGGTTTCAGGTCACGCAGAGGTCAATAGGGCTGACACTGGGTTCAGAAGAAGTGCTAGAAAATTTGTCTATCTGTGGGTAAGCCAGTTTGGCACCCTGTTGTACTAGAAAATTGCTGAATAATAAAATCCTCCCTTGCTGCACCGGTTTTCCCACATTGGGTTTTTCCGGGGACATTAGTCCAAAATAACTGTGTCAATGTGTTGATTCTTGTGCATATGTTTGTTTCTGTATTACGATGTGATATCTGCAGCAGTATTTATTTTAATGTTTATTGAAGTAATTTCATGAATAACTTATGGTGAAATAAGTAGGAAAAGTAAATCAGTTGCTGCAGTGATAGAATTTTCACACTTCCATTAAGGGAATGCGGCCCCTTCCCCAGCACTTCGGACCCCTGAAATAGACCCAAAACAATCCTCCTTTTACATGTTGTCCCTGCCTCTTCTTGTTGCGGCTACCATAGGGAATTATCCTCCTTCAACGAGCTCTCTTCCTCCACAAATGGATGCGTAGAGCTATCATAGGCTAGGGCTTGCTAGGACTGCGGCTAGGGCTGCGTTAGGGCTTGTAGAGACTACGTCTAGGGCTTCATACTAGGGCTCCTTTACCTTCTGCGTTTTAGGGCTTCCTCTCTTAGATTTCTCTTCCACTAAAACCCAGAACAAGTGGAGATAAATCAAGTGTGAAGTGTGTGTAAAATGATTCTCAAGTCATCTCCTTTTATACTAAAATGTTGAGAACATGTGGGGGTTATTTGGTTGCTAGCTGACCTTGACGAATTGTTTTATAACACAAATAAATTCATAACTCCATGAATACTTATCGGAATCGGATGATCTTTAGATCAATCCTACACCTCTTGATGAGAGGGATCTAAGAAAAATATCAGCTGCCACAAATAAGATGACCCACATGGAGTTTGGCCCTAGTTGCCAATTTTAACACTCCCTCTCAACTAGAGAGAACTCCATCCGCTGATCAATCGGCCAGACTGTACTATCTCTTCCAACTATGTTCTGCGCTGCTCGGCTCTGCTCTGCTTTGCTTTACTTTGCTGAGCTCTGATCTACTCTGCTGAACCATGAAGAAAAGGAATTGATTGAGAATGTCTCATACCATTCTCTACTGACTCGAAGTCAGTTCCATATGAAGAGAGTGTGTCATACCACTCTTACTGATCCCAGATCAGTTCCAAGAGAGTGAGTCATATCACTCTTACTGACCCGAAGTCAGTTTCATTGATCCCAGATCAATATCAAAAGAGAGTGTCTCAAACCACTCATACTGATCCCATATCAGTTTCATTGATCCCAGATCAATGGAGGTCATCCTAGCATAGGGAGTACGGTAGATACAACGATGCGTCCATCGATAGTACTACTATGGTCCCTAACCCCATTTCCCTGCTCATTGGCTAGATAAGAGGTACTTCCCATGAGTCCCAGATTGAATGGGTAGGATGCCTTGACAGGAGAACCACTCATCATGTCCCTAAGTCGCCATGGGGTATCACAGGGGAAGGCTGAACCATTCACCCTGTACACAGTGCACCATTAGGGGAGGGTGAGTCGCCCTATGGTTGCTTGTTGCTCCAAGAAGTACCCCAAGCCCCCCGGAGCTCCCAGAGCTCAATGCATGCATCATGCAGGACCCTCATAAGAGGGTCTCTCAACGACTCCAAGTCGTTTGGGAAAGTCACAAATTTGACCTTTCCTCGGGGCTTTGACAGAATGTTTGCGACCTGTACATCAGTCTCAATGCGATGGAGCCTCCTCGCTCATCGACGTACCATATCCCAGATAAGGTAGTATTTGATATCTATATGTTGTAGCAATCACAGAATACCAGATTCCTCAACAATCGAATCCCCCCATGGTTGACACAGAAGATCATGGTGGTATCCATCATGTGTATAAACAACTCACTGAAGATCTTCCACAACCAAGCAAATTCACACGAGATCATACTCGTAGCTATGTATTCTATCTTAGCGGTGCTCAAAGCAACCGTCTTCTGCTTCTTGCTCATCCAGGATATCGAGCAGAACCCAAAGAGAATCAACACTCAGAAGTATTCTTGCGATCCTCCACACTGCCTGCCCAATCAGATTCAGAATAATCATGTAGCTTCACATTTCCGGCAGTGTATCTCAATCCATGGGGGATTGTGCCTTGAAGATATCTCAAATGATTCTTGGCACCAATCCAATGAGGCTCAACCAAATATGAGCCTGACATGCTAACTACAAAACATATATCCGGACGGAAGTTCATCAAGAACATCAATGCGAATGAGTTTATGGAACTCAGAGGCATTTCCCAAATCTGGTCCGGCATCACTACCACATAACTTCTGAAAGTTAAGATCCATCGAGGTAGTCACGGGCTTGCAGTTCACCATTCCAAATCCGGAATCCAACTCCCTCTTACTTTTGCAAATGAGAGGGTCTGCACTTGTTAGAAAGAGGTCGTCCTCATAAGGTGCCAGTATGAGAGGTCTATCGTCCACAACCTTCAAGCAATGGTTTGGATCGGCTTCACTTCTAGTGAATCTCAGCTTCATCAGAGAGCTATTAAGCTCGGGGAGTTAGTTTCAAGCCATAGAGGGCTTTCTTCCACTTGCATACATGAGATTCCTGATCATGAATCTCAAACCCCTCGGGTTGTTCCAAACCCGTGGACCTGCTACATGAGGGGAATGGTCCCCATGTAAGATTTTCCTTCAGTGCATCTCAGACATGTACCTTCATGCTCTTTTTGAATTCAGGCATCCCTGACACTATCTGACTCACATCGGGTAGGGCCCCACAATAAGCAGACCTCTGGTGCTATAGATGAGATGTGTCAATTGACATGGTCCCCAATGGACCATCCTGCAACTTGATACAAATTGCCAACCCTGAACCCATGAGTAAAAGCATCTTTGAAAATTCTATTTTCAAACACGTACCTTTCCATCGATGAATGCCACCCTGAAACCTTTGACTTCCATTGCCGAAATGGACACCAGGTTCTTCTTGCGATCAGGTACATAAAGAGATTCTTGTAAATGAATCGAGTTACCCTCATTCAATTGAGGGGTAACATTCCCTACACCCTTTTCGGGATAGGTGGCATTGACTCCAAGTATAATCCCATGATTGTTTCCATCTCTACCAAATTAGAGAGAGCACCCTTCTATCCGATGAAGTGCCTTGAAGCACTACAATCAATAAGCTAGATTCCCAAAGAGTTTGAAGGAGAGGGCCAATACAAGATAACGCTTCTTTATCTTATCAGAAACAACATTTGATTCTTCATACCTAGGGTTCCTTGCTTTCTTGAAGAGTCAGTCGTTTCCTTGATGACCTGCATTACCTGTCATTCCTCTGATCATTGAAGATGTCCCTGGAATGATTGTTATCATCATCAAGTGATGTGTCCCTACCATTCGGACACTCCTTTGCATAATGGTTGAACTTATTACAAACAAGGCATTTGCCTTTCCTTCCACCCTTAGATTCGGACTTCCCATTGAAGTGATCTTTAGGTAGGCCATCAGAAGCTTCTGCTGCGCCATTCTGATAATATTCTCTGCTTCGATTTCACCCTCGGTGAATTTGAAGAGGGATGAGGAATCCATTGATCCTTTTGTCCTTTCCCAACTGTCTTCGTTGATTTCTCTTTCACTCTTGCTTGGGATTTGTCTTCACCTCACCTCTGATACCATGTTAAGTTTAGGTATGTTCTATGCGAAGAGCAATTCATTTCAATTTTCACAGTTAGCTCAATATCTTTTCCAGATTAGCAATCACATCAGCGTAATAGTAAATTGCAGAAAGAACATAAGCATAGATCGCAGAAGACAAGACAAGACAAGAGGACACAAAATGTGGCGCTTGCTAGGGACAAACCCCAATGTTGGGAAACCCTTGATCAATTCTTCTTATATGTTCTTCAATAGTTCAGCAGAGAGAGAGAGAGAGAGTACATTTACAACAGAAGTCAACACTTTGACTTATCTAAATAAGAGCATAGATCATCTCTAAGAAGATGATACATGAGATAGCTGAACTCAGTTGAAGACATGTTGCTTCAACTGATTCTCCAAGGTGACTACTTCATCTATCATTTTGTTGCACCTCGTCATCATACTGCACCTCACCGGCTGCACCATGCTGTACCCATCATCACTATGCTGGACCTCATAACCATTCTGCACATATCATACTGCTGCACCTTATGTTGCCACTGCTGTCCCATGTGCCATTGTTGCACCATGGTGCCACAACTGTCATGCTTCACCTAATCATGACTGTACCCATCACTATACTGCATCATGTACTTGCTGTCACACATGCTGTTCCAATGTTTAGCACCTATGATTGCTTGCTGTCCCATTGTTAGTCATGGTTGTTCCTGTGATTGCTTGTTGTCCCATTATTAGTCATGGATGCTCCTATGATTGCTATTCTAGGCATATGGTAGCCCCTAACACTTCCATGCTGACATGTTTAGGAGTGACTAGGCCTGTGGCCTGCCACATACCTTAGCTGCACACACACAAAGTACCTAAGGTGCATGCTACAACTCACTGTTTTGAGGTCTGTTTGGTTGCAGCAAACTAGGCCTGGTTAGGGCACACAACAGTCCTTAACCAACCTTCTTTTTGTGCCCAAAAACACTCCCAAGAGATGCGGCTGTCCTTCTTTGAGGGGCCGAGGGTGGTTGCTTCAATTCTGGGCTGCCCTAGCCCTTGTCTACCCTTTGGCCTGCCTGTAATTTACTGCGGCACCCTATAGCAAGACTGTGTAGGGTTGCGGCTGCCTTTCCATGGATCTACACCCTTCCAAAGTGCCCTCAAAACTGTTCTATGGTTGCGGCTCTTCCAATAAGGAAACTCGGCCCCTTCTCCAGCACTTCGGACCCCTGAAATAGACCCAAAATAGTCCTCCTTTTACATGATGTCCCTACCTCTTCTTGCTGCGGCTACCACAGGGAATTATCCTCCTTCAACGAGCTCTCTTCCTTCACAAATGGATGCGTAGAGCTGTCATAGGTTAGGGCTTGCTAGGCTAGGGCTGCTAAGACCTCCTCCATAGCTGCGTAGATCCTCCTTCTTAGCACTGCGTTAGGGCTTGTAGAGACTGCGTCTAGGGTTCCTTTACCTTCTGTGTTTTAGGGCTTCCTCTCTTAGATTTCTCTTCCACTAAAACCCAGAACAATTGGAGAGAAATCAAGAGTGAAGTGTGTGTAAAATGATTCTCAAGTCATCTCCTTTTATACTAAAACGTTGAGCACATGTGGGGATTATTTGGTTGCTGGCCGACCTTGACAAATTGTCCTATAACACAAATAAATTCATAACTCCATGAATACTTATCGGAATTGGATGATCTTTAGATCAATCCTACACCTCTCGATGAGAGGGATCCAAGAAAAATATCAGCTGCCATAAATAAGATGACCCACATGGAGTTTGGCTCTAGTTGCCAGTTTTAACAATAAGCCATCAATCCTCAGTCATAAAAGACGAGGTTTGTAATCTTGAGGTATGTATAGAACGTTCATTTGTTAAGAATCTAGCTTGAAAAGTTTTAGGGTTTACTTATGTGATTCTAGGGTTGCAAAGTTTTCATTATAATGAAGATTAAGATTGTAGATCCTAGATAAAAAATATGAAAAACCCTTATCCAAAATTCTCTTGTTCCCTCTAAGAAACCCTATCACATCATATCTAGGGTTTGTAGGTATATGACAATTCCTTGCGAAAATAAAATTCATTGATGTCTAGGTTTTGACATAATGTTCTAGAGCCTGTAAAAGTTTTTACTTAAAATCTCTAGGAATGCATTCTCTAAAATGCAATGGAAACTCTAGATAATCATCATTCTATTGTACTTGTATATTTTGGTTGTGTTTGTCAATAGATATTGCAGGTATATATATTAAGAATGATGACTTGGCCAATCGAGTTGATCCTTGAACAAAAGATGACTCATATAGAAATGGACCATGAAGATGTTGTCATGATTCAGAGGGAGCCATTCAATAAAGAAGCCCTACAAGGCTTGTAAAAGGAGGAACTATAGGTATGCTTAAGACCACAAGATTTGTAGCTAATCTTCTTCATTAAAAGGAACGATCATTTTTAAATTTGCTTTGGCATACTACTCTTTCGTGTCTAGGGTTTGCTATAGATTCATTAAGATTCTATATTGTTAGGGTGATTAATCTCTAGATTGAATCTACCCTTGTGATATTATCTTTTGCTATTTGTTCATTTTGGAAAAACCCTAATCTTTAGGGTTCAATGTAAAACCCTAACCTCTTGATGCTTAGGGTATGTTGTCGTTAATAATGAAACCCTATTCTACTTAGAGTTTATTGATTGAAATTCTAATATCTTAATATTTGAAACCCTAGCCTTTTAGTGTTTGTCTATGCTATATGATGAAACCCTAGATCTTTAGGGTTTGATGAATTAGGGTTTATGACAAAACCCTTGTAATAATTAATGAAAGATCTTAGGAATGAAACCCTAGGTGTATATGCTTCTGTATGATTGAAACCCTAACTTGGTCGAGCTGTTGTATATCTAACATTAAAGTTTTGATGTTTGTATCTAGGGTTTACGACAAACCCTAGTAGAGATTGTCATGAGGTTCTAAGACATGATAATTAAACCCTAGATGTAAAATGCTTTCACTATGATTGATTTTATTTGCTCATATCTAAAGTTTAATTTTGGTAAAGGAATCTAGGGTTTGTAACAAAACCCTAGCATAGATTGTTGTGAAAGTCTAAGGCATGAAAGGTGTAATCCTTGTTGATTGTAAACCTAACTAGGTTTAGGTTTTGATATCTAAAGTTTGATTTATTATGCTCCCTTTGTGTCAACATTATAACCCTATATTAATAAAATTGACTTCATTCTATATATTTGTGCTTTGTTGAACTTCTTGTTGCAGATTGTAGGTACATAATCTTCAAGATGCTTACCTACCTCATACCTGATGATAACTTGATAATGATGTTGAGCATGATGGAAAAAGGGAGCTGTAAAAATCTTGGTAACATTGAAGTATATATTGTTGATGAACTTGTTGCCAAGTGAGGATAGAAAGAATAATGTTTTGGAAGGTTGAAATTCTCCGATGATGTGATGATGCGAAAAAAAGAGGCTGTGTGGCTGAAGATGATGAACTTGCCCCCTAGTAGAGAAAAAAATTTGGAAGTATATATCTCCCTAGTTGAGAGGGAGCTTGGTAAAACTCCTCCATAGTTCAAAACATTATGAGAAGGTCATGAGGATGTTTGAGATCAGAGAATAGCTGAAGCACTACAAATGGTTATTTGTGAGTTGTATTCGTGACTGATTGATGAAGATGTGAACAAGAATTGGATGTTTTGGAAAGTGTTGAGGTTGAGTTTGGATATCATGATGACCTAAGCAACATTAGAATAGTTGAAAGACCCTGAAGATTATGCTAGCGCACAAAAACATGTATATTGGAAGTTTGAATACTGATTGGGGTTGTGAAGCTACAATACGTGCCAACAAACGAACAAGTAGTTGATGTATTGATTAAATCTCTTCCCAAAAAGAAGTTCGTTTTAGGAGCATGCTCAAATTGGTGGATGTGTTGATCTCTTCCTAAAAATTTGGCATATTGATAAAATGTATCTGAATTGGTTGAAAGGAAGAGATGAAGTACCATGAACTACCAGTGATGGTACTTGGGAGGACATCTTGGCCAACCCGTTGATGATGTCTGGATCCCAGTGAGGGAGGGTATCATTGGTCTTGTGGAGCTTCGACCTTGGATATGATACCTAGATCCCTGTGGGTTGGTGTTAGGGTTGAATCCTGATGGTACCTATAGTGGCAGATGCCTGGATAACACCTTAGTCCTGATTAGTGTCTTAGATCCTTGGATGAGTGTATGGCACTAGAATCCCTGAATTGGATTCTTTGTATTAGTGTCATGACACTTGGATCTTTGATGTGAGGATACCTTGGCAGTGATGGTGTTGTAACATTATTCTGCATTTTACTTTTATTGTCAAAAAATGAAAAATGAAAGAAAAAGAAAAAGAAAATATATATATAAAGAAAAATAAAAGAAAAAAATGAAAAGGGTATTTAAAGAAAAAAAGATATATATTAAAAAAAATAAAAAAATAAAAAAAAGAGTAATGAAAACCCTTAGAAAATCAAAATGTGCGAGCTAGCTCAAATGCCGCATTAGATATTAAATAAATTGAATTTAATTAGTTTAAATCACAAATTTAATCACGATTAGTTAATTGTTAATAAAGTTTTGGTTGATATGACTTGTTTGTCGTATGTGATATCAATCGCACTACAATAAAGCGCCACGATCTATTTTGCCAAGATTGATGGCCCTCAGCGACTTCAGACCCCCTTTGCCCCTCTGACAGTTAATCAAAGCGGGGGGGGTGGGTGTACGAAAAATGGATTCTCCCCATCCCGCTTTGTGTACGTGTCACTCCCTCGTCGATTTTGGAACCCCCTCCGCCTAAACCATTTATTGCTAACCCCCCCCCCCGAAATCCGCCTTCCCTCACTCCTGCCTAAATAATAACTATCAATCCCGTTCCCACTAATCCAATCCTCCTTTGCCAAGTGTCACGTTCCTATTCCAACTATTATATTACCATTAATTATCCGTTCCAAGAATATAATCGTTGCTAAAATTTATGAACCAGCTCCAATAGCAGACACCTTTCAACGGTAAGTGCTCTCGCCTATAAAATAAAAGAAAATCTCGTTCAACTGTCCTTTTCTCCACTGTCCTACGATGCTAAGCAACTGAGCCTGCTACTCTAACTAATAATCAAGCCAAATAGTTTTCAACCAACCAACTCCCGGGTAATTACAGTCTTCTGTTTCATTTCTTTTCAAAATGTCTTCAAAGGGTAAATCTAAAGCCGTAGTGGAAAACCCTATGCTTCCCCCTGTAATTGACCTAGATCACTAGCCCTTAGTAGATCAACATTATAAAATCTTTGAAACCAATTGTGAGTTTGATCTTTACGAACTCCACAATTGGTTAAAACAAAAATTGTTGATCTCAGTGACAAATTGAGTTTGTGGGACTCCTTCCTACCTCAATTCATTTTTCCACAAACCCATCATTTCCCAAAATTTGTCTCATGGTGCCATTTCAGGTACATACCCAGTCAAAGAGCTATTGTTGCCTAGAACAATGACATCCTGTTCACAATTACCCCTGAATCCATATGTCAAATGCTCCAAATCCAAAATTCAACATCTCTACACCCCTTCTCTGTAGACTCCCTCATGGAACTCTACAAAAACCTGACTTTTCCCCACAGAGCCAAAATTTTTGAGACATTTCTGCCTGAAAATGTCCAATTGCCAAAAACAAACCCACCTTACCCATCCTCAATGTTTCCAGAAATATACCGAAGTGGATGAAACTTGTAGAAAGCTAATCAAATTTTCCATCCCAGATGAAGAAAGATGGGATAGATTATGTCAGCTTCTTGAGTAAACAGGTATTAATCTTCAGTAGCAAAGCAACAACGTTTTCAGTGCAAGTCATCATCAGAATCCTCAAAATCAGGGCCAAAAAGCTTCAACAGTGTAATTTTACTATTTTCTTGTACTATTTTTGTAAACAGTTTTTTTAGATATTTTGTAAAGAATTTTTGATATTTTAATCAAGATATTTTGAGGAAAATTGTATAAATACTTCATATATTGAAGTACAAAGGGTTGAACCCTTGGGATAAGCTATCAAGCAGAATTATATTCATCTGAAGTTCTTTGATTTTAATGAAAGGATTCTGAATTTGCCTCAAAGCAACTGTGTTCTTGTGAGTTATTCGTTGTTATTTCATTTCATATTGTAAATTTCTGCATATATTTAATTTTGAATGAAGAAATCTGGGTAAGATAAGGTTGAGTATCAACCTGTCTGAAATCCCCTGTGAAGTTATAATATATTACAAATATTAGTTTATTGGACTGTTTGTCTGAAATAACTCTACATCTTTAAATTGTCACTTCTTCATCAATTTAAATATATTTTCATTGGGTTGTAAACATTGGTTACATGCATCT
Organism: Pinus tabuliformis; assembly: GCA_031772625.1. Lineage (NCBI taxonomy): Eukaryota > Viridiplantae > Streptophyta > Pinopsida > Pinales > Pinaceae > Pinus > Pinus tabuliformis. The sequence continues at coordinate 1,295,230,921 of CM062804.1, read as the reverse complement.
TTTTCATATGGTTAATTAAATAATCTGTCTGATTTTTGATAGACCATAGACTCTTTGATTTCTGCCTTACACATCTCTTTTAAACCAAATTTCTGTCAAGAGGTGGAGAACCAACCCTTCTATTATATCATGATTAATTAAGATTCAACACTTGTTTGAATTATTTTAGAACATTGGTCATCCAAACATTTTAAAAAACCAACAAAATATTTTAGATGCTCTGACATAATTCCTAACCTAGAATTATCTTTGGAGGTACAACATCAGACTGGCGTCGTTGCCGGGGAACAAAATTCTTGAATTATTTTCCCTGGGACAATGATTAAAAGCTTACCTTTTAACGGTGAATAAAAGGTTAGTAGGTTAAAATCATTCACCTGGCGATTCCACAAAAATAAACTGGCTTCACGTAGACACACTAGGTCTCTCTCAGACCCACAACTTTATTCTCCACTATCAAATCCTGAGAGACTGGTAAGAATTTCCTCTGCAAGACAAAGACTAGAAGCCTCTACTTCTGCTTCTGTAATACATCCATTTGAAATTGTTCCTGAAGTATCAGATCCACCACCAAAAGTGTTAGATCTGCTGTCTAAAGGAGTTGATTTGCAATCAGCTCTCCTTGTCTATCAATTAGAATCTTACCATATTCCTGAACCTCTTTCAGAATCTCCTAAATTAGAAATAGAACTAGGTCTAGATTTACCATAATTAAAGCCTAGTGATTTTATTTCTTCAGTAGTTCACACTTATCCATCTACTTCTGTTAGCTTTGAGGACAACTTTTCTGTTTACACAAATCCTTTGTTTGATGATCAAGGAAAGTTTGGTCCTGAAGAACAAAAATTAGTCATACAAACACCTAGAAAAATAAAAACTTCTAGAAACTCTTCCAATTCATCTTCACCCCCTACAACTCCTAAAAGTTCATCCTCATCCTCATCCCCTTCATCTTCATCTTCATCTTCCTCATCTTCATCAAATCTAATGGCTGGTATTCGACCCATCATTCAGGCTCGTTATGCAACCTTAGTTCTTCCCAATCAGCTAAATAATTTCCCAGATGGATATCTGAAGCACTTACCTAGATTCAATGGTGAAACTGGTTTGTCTGCTGAAGATCATCTGGCAACTTTCTTAGACTTTGTTGATAACATGAATATAGAGCATGAAGATGTCTACATGAGATTGTTTGTTCAATCTCTTGAAGGCAATGTTAGGATCTGGTTTAGACAATTAAGAGCTAATTCAATCCCTTCTTGGAATGAATTAGTTACTATTTTTAAAAACCAATGGGGAGTTAAAAAAGATCTAGTATACTATCTGACTGAATTTGATGACCTTAAAAGAAATCACCCTGAACCTATGGTTGACTTTATAAAACGATTTAATAAAATTTATAATAAAATGCCACCAGATTGTAAGCCACCAATAGTTGCTGCCAAAGTTAGGTTCTCTAAAGGATTTGATGATGACTTTGCAGTTATGCTTAGAGAAAGAACTTTTGTAACCCTAGTAGACATGCAGACTAATGCTATTGAGGTTGAGGCAAATAGATCAGCCTCAGCCAAACTCAAAGCAAAGGTTGAGAAAGATGAAAGAAAAATGAAAGCTAGGGAAGAAGGAGGTTCTTCTTCTAAAAGCAAAACTGAGGATTACAAAATCGATGAAATCACTTCCTTACTTAGAAATCTTTCAAATAGGATTTCAAAGATTGAAACTCAACCTAGAACTGTTCAACAAGCATCAAATATGTTAGGGTCCCACCCTAACCCCCTTATTTATGTAATGGGATCGAGTCATAGTAAAGAGTCAATAAAGCCCATATTAATAATTGTAAGTGGTTAACCCGCAATTAATGACGGGACCACAGTTAGTTGCAAATGGGCCATGGCATTAATAAAACCCATGGTATTGATCCATGGTATTGCATGTATGAGTCATATATAAAGGATAGAGACTCCCTGCGAGGAGCATCGTGTCTTATTTTTGTATCGAGCTCTGCTCTATTGGAGGTTGCCCCCTCGAAGAGGCCAGTGAACATTGGTTTTTGAATTATAATATATTTGCTGTTGTCTCTCACTATTCTATGTTCTGGGTATCTTTCTTCGCATATCTTGTATTTGGGTATCTTTTTGCAGGTTAAGAGCATAACAAGTGGTATCAGAGCACTTTCCAGGGCCGGTGGGATCTCCATTTCTTAGCAAAATTTTTTTTTGGCTAGAGACGTGTTCCGGCGTCTTTAAACCACGGGATCTGTCGTTGAGTGCATAAACCTGCGGATTTGGGGAGGCATGCACGCAGGAAATAAAAGAGGTGGTCACGCTTGTTGGACTCCCTTGTAACCCCTGTGGGTACCCCTTCGAGTAGTAGCGCATTAGACAGAGCTGCGTACGGACTGTCTTCCAAGTACCTTCTGTGTATATCGGAAGCCCCTTAGCTCCTCTGCAACCTCGCCATAGATAAACCGTCAGCCGTCTTGCTGCTACAGTACACCGAGAACAACACTCGGAGAGATTACTCGCCCGTATAATAGGGTAGTCGGGTTGTACGGCTAAGGTTACGGTTGATCCTCCTTAGTTAGAGCCTTGAAACATTGGGCTGAGTACTACTGTTAGGCCCTTATGTATATTGCGATCTGTAGCACCTGACACTCCTCGAGACCATAGTTCCCTTTTCTATCTTGGGATCACGCATCATCTCTGCCAGATCCGCTCGCGCAAAGGGGTGCAGCAGCAGCAGACATCAGTCCCGCAGTTCCGACTAGCCATTCCGATCTATTAGATCCATCAGATCCGTAGCAACAATCTGTTCCGCCGTTCAGAGCTATCCGATCTGCCATTCAGATCTCTCAGATCCACCGAATCTGAGTAGTTGTGTGGGGTTCCTATACCGGGGCATGATTTTCGCAGGACTTTTGGCAGCATTGACATTTTGAGGATTCGGTTACTGCAGTATTCCTAAGGAAGGAGTAAAACTCCGTTAGAAGTATCTGAGATCTTCCGGGGTGCTTATTGGTGATCTAGCCCATCAGAATCAGGACGACGAGCTGAGCACGGTGGTACCATTCAATTCTTAGTGAAATTTTTTTTTGGGCGGTCCCAAATTTCAAGAACATCAGGTCGGTGCATGGTAGAAACTAGAGCTCAAGCTATGGCCAATGAGAGGATGGACAAACTAGAACAAACCTTGCAATCCCTCCAACTTCAGCTTGATAGACTAACTAGCATAATCCCGAAGGGCAAGGAGGAAGCCCACGAGGAGGCATATATTGGCAATGGACACAGTGAGGGTAATTCTAGCCACTCTCTTCACCTCTGGGGCCCCCACCAACAATCCCGTCCGCGACCTCCCAAGTTGGATATGCATAAATTTGATGGTTCTCACCCGGCAGCATGGATAGCACAAATGGAGCAGTATTTCAATCTGAATAACATCTTAGATAATGAGACTCAGCTTATGGTGGGGAGCATGTACTTGGACACTGAAAGGTGGCAATGGTGGGAATGGCATCAATGTTGCAATGGACCTTTTGTGACTTGGACCACCTTCAAAAAAGCTCTTACAGACCGCTTTGACCAGGAATCTTCTTTTCTGGGTCGTCTTACTAAGCTCCGACAGACTGGCACAGTGGATGAATATGTTACAGCCTTTGAAGCCTTAGCCTTCCGCACTAGGGGTCTCTCAGATGTGTTCTACACGGAATGTTTTATCAGCGGTCTTAAAGAAGCCATAAAAGCCCACGTCCTACTGCACCACCCTCCCACATGGACGGAGGCTTGCAAGGTAGCTCGTAACGTGGAACGTGCGTTAGCAGCCTAGTACAGTCGCCCAAATTTCACAGTTAAGGTTCACCCGCCACAGGCTCACAGCACGACTCAAACACTTAAGGTTCAAAAGGTGTCACCTGCAGAAATGGCCGAAAGAAGAAAGCAAGGATTATGTTACTACTGTGATGAAAAATACTCCCCAGGTCATAAATGCAAGGAGCCCAAATTTTTTCAAATTGATGCCACTGATTATAGCTCATCGGAGGAAGATCCACCACTGGAGGAACATGAGGCGGTAGAAGAGGACAACCAAAAGGACAATGTCCCTGACGAACCCGTTATTTCGCTGCATGCTTTGGTCGGGATTTCTTCACCTCAAACTCTCAAAATCAGAGGTTTTATTAAACATCGCCCAGTAGTAGTCTTGATTGATAGTGGAAGTACACATAATTTCATCCATCAAAAAATCGCGGAAGCAGTGCATTGTTTTGTACGAGCAGTTTCTAACTTCCAAGTCCAAATTGCGGATGGGAGCACAATGAAATGTGAAGGCCGCTGTGAAAATGTCAAACTTCAAATGGGGGATTATCAGTTGAAGACCCACATGTTTGCTATACACATGGGAGGGTGCGACATTGTCCTCAGTGCTGAATGGCTTCGCACCCTTGGGCCAATCACAATGGATTTCCAGGAGTTATATATGAGTTTTAAGCAGAACAACTCCACACATACCCTCCGTGGACTCCAGGCGGGAGGTGCCTCTATCATCAGCTCGCATAGGATGGAAAAATTGCTAAAAAAGGGCCATCATGGAGTTATAGCTCAATTTAATGCCATCCAGGCAGTCGAAACCAAGTCTCTGCCGATTCATCCTGAGATGCAACAGATTTTAAATAGCCATCTGCCGGTCTTTGACAAGCCTCATGAGCTTCCACCCTCGAGAGGGGAACATGATCATAGCATCACCTTGGTTCCAGGGGCCCAACCCCCAAATGTGCGTCCATACAGATATCCGTTCACCCAAAAGAATGAAATAGAAAAAATAATCAAGGAACTTTTGGAAGCAGGTGTCATTCGTCCCAGCATTAGTCCTTATTCATCACTGGTGGTCATGGTGCTCAAGAAAGATGGGGAGTGGCAGATGTGTCCAGACTTCAGGGCCCTCAATAAGTTGACAGTCAAAGATAAATTTCCCATCCCGGTGGTTGATGATTTGCTGGATGAACTCAATGGGGCTCAATTCTTCACTAAGCTGGATCTTCGCTCAGGCTACCACCAAATTCGCATGAAGGAAGTCGACATTCCAAAGACTGCTTTCCGAACTCATGAAGGCCATTATGAGTTCCTGGTCATGCCATTCGGTCTTTGTAATGCCCCATCTACCTTTCAGAGCCTTATGAACCACCTTCTCAAACCATATCTCAGGAAATTTGTCCTTGTCTTCTTCGATGACATCCTCATCTATAGTTGCACTTGGGCCGCACATCTTCAGCATGTAGATCTACTCTTGCAACTGCTCCGCAAGCATAAATTATTTGTTAAGATGTCCAAGTGTTCGTTTGGCATGGAAGAAGTTGAGTATTTGGGCCACATTGTGGGGCGTGAAGGTGTCAAGGTGGACCCCAAAAAGATCCAGGCAATGCAGGATTGGCCTCAACCTAAGACCTTGAAGAGCCTGAGAGGATTTTTGTGTCTCACAGGCTATTATTGCAAATTTGTCCGCAATTATGGTCGCATAGTGAAGCCCCTCACTCAACTCCTGAAGAAAAATTCATTCTTCTGGAATGAGGACGCACAACAGGAATTTACAGCTCTCAAAAATGCCATGTGTTCCACTCCAGTCTTAGCACTCCCTGACTTCACCAAATCTTTTGTCATTGAATGTGATGCTTCAGGTACGGGTATTGGGGCGGTCTTAATGCAGGAAGGGCGACCTTTGGCCTTCACAAGCCAACAACTAAGTGGGAAGAATCTAGGCCAATCTACCTATGAGAAGGAAATGATGGCCATTTTACATGCAGTAGAGACCTGGCGAGCTTACTTATTGGGCAACGTTTCCAAATCCGCACAGACCATCACAGTCTTAAATATTTTTTGGAGCAACGCCTATCCTCCCCACAACAAAATAAATGGCTCGCCAAAATGCTGGGATATGATTATGAGATCATTTACAAGAAAGGACAAGAAAATAGTGTAGCAGATGCATTATCTCGCCAATTTGAGGAGGGAAGTACCCTGTTAGCAATTTCCCTTCCCATTCCAGAATGGATTGAAGAGGCTCGCAAGGAATGGTTTTCACATCCTGGGCTCTCCCAACTCATTTCTCAATTGCAGGCGGATCCAAATTCCACCAAGGGCTACTCGTGGCAGGATGAGATTCTTCACTACAGGGACAGAGTCGTAATATCACCAACATCCACCCTCAAAAGTCGCATTTTGGCAGAATTTCACTCATCCCCCATTGCAGGACATTCAGGCTTTCAGAAGACGTATGCTCGCACCAGAAGATCATTTTTTTGGACAGGCATGAAAAAGGACATCCTTACTTTTGTAGCAGAATGCGATGTCTGTCAATGCCACAAAGGGGAGACCGTCAAAGCACCAGGCACATTACAACCGTTGCCTATCCCGACAGCAATATGGACGAAGGTTTCTATGGATTTCATTACAGGTCTTCCAAAGTCAGGAAACAAGTCAGTCATCATGGTGGTTGTGGACAGACTTTCGAAGTATGCTCATTTCTGCGCCCTACCCCACCCGTTTACACCGACTTTGGTCGCTCAATCTTTCATGGATCAGATCTTCAAATTGCATGACATGTCCACTTCTATTGTGTCCGATCGCGACCCGATCTTCACCAGTAATTTTTGGTAGGAACTCTTCAGGCTACAAGGCACCCAACTAAAATTCGGTACTTCTTATCATCCACAAACAGATGGTCAAACTGAAGCCGTCAACAAATGTCTGGAAACCTACCTTAGGTGTTTCACTTCAGAAAAACAACATCTTTGGGTACAGTGGTTACCTCTGGCTGAATGGTGGTATAACACCAACTATCATGCCACCACCAAAATGACTCCCTATGAAGCAGTATACGGTCAACTCCCTCCTTCTCCTACTTCTTATATCAAGGCGTGCTCAAAGGTACAAGCAGTGGATCAACTCTTACAAAACCGCGCAACCATGCTCGCCCATCTTAGAGAGAATCTTCACCAAGCTCAAAACTGCATGAAGCAACAGGTAGACCAGCATCGCTCAGAGCGCCAATTTCAAGAAGGGGATTAGGTCTTTTTGAGGCTGCAACCATATAAGCAAACATCACTCAAAGACAAGGGTTGTCAGAAACTATCTCCAGAATTCTATAGACCATATCAAGTACTTCAGCGCATTGGAGAAGTAGCCTACAAGCTGGCTTTGCCGCCTACTGCAAAAATCCATCCAGTTTTCCATGTCTCATGCCTCAAGAAAGTGATTGGGAACAATTGCAGAATTCAAACCAGTCTACCTGAATTAGACGAGGAAGGGTCAATCTTGTTCCAACCTGAACAGGTCCTAGACACACGAGAAAGGCACCTGCGTGGCTGCATGATTAGGGAAGTTCTCATCAAGTGGAAAGACACCTCTCCGGAAGATGCAACTTGGGAACCAACCACTATTCTTCAGCAGTTTCCGCAGCTTCAGCCTTGAGGACAAGGCTATTCTTAAGGGGGAGGGCATGTTAGGGTCCCACCCTAACCCCCTTATTTATGTAGTGGGATCGAGTCATAGTAAAGAGTCAATAAAGCCCATATTAATAATTGTAAGTGGTTAACCCGCAATTAATGACGGGACCACAGTTAGTTGCAAATGGGCCATGGTATTAGATAGATGGTATTAATAAAACCCATGGTATTGATCCATGGTATTGCATGTATGAGTCATATATAAAGGATAGAGACTCCCTGCGAGGAGCATCGTGTCTTATTTTTGTATCGAGCTCTGCTCTATTGGAGGTTGCCCCCTCGAAGAGGCCAGTGAACATTGCTTTCTGAATAATAAAATATTTGCTGTTGTCTCTCACTATTCTATGTTCTGGGTATCTTTCTTCGCATATTCTGTATTTGGGTATCTTTTTGCAGGTTAAGAGCATAACAAAATAGACCTCAAGCCCAGTTCAAAAGACCTTTCCAACCCCAAATCTTACAAAGACCCAACCCTGATCAACAAATTCAACCACCATTGATGATTGATGATCAAGAACCCGAAGAAGCTGGACCATTAGTTTCTAATGACATAAATTATTTCGATGATCAATCACAGCAGAATGCTATTATTCCAGTTTCCAATGATCAAGCTTTAATTCAAAATCAAGAAACTTCACAGGTTTCTAAATATCAAGCCTTCTCAGAATTTCTAATAGCTGAATTAAATAGAAGATATGACTTAAGGCCTAGACCAAGCCTTGGTAGGCCAGCCAAGAATGTTACAATCAATGAGCCTCCAATAAAAACTGCTCAAACTCAAACAACTGTAATTCAACCATTAACTCAACCCAATGAAAATAATACTTTTGAAAAAACTGTTCCAACAGTTTTCAATGTAGAAAAAGAGTTAGAGAGAGTCAAAATCCCTATTCCATTGTCTAAACTCTCTAAAAACCCAGGATATAAAAACCAAGTATCAAAGTGGATCCAATATTCAAGTATAGATGCTGAGGGGGATGTGATCAGTTTACAAGATGAAAAACCTTCAGTGGTTTTTGGTCCTAGTTCTGACATGATTGATGAGAACGTTCCTCCCTTCTATCTTACTCTCAAAGTTCATGATTTTCTTCTATATAACTGCATGTTAGACTCTAGAGCCTCTCACAATTTGATGCCCAAAGTAATCATGGATCAATTACAATTGCAAATTACTAAACCTTACCATGATTTGTACACCTTTGACTCCAAGAAAGTTCCTTGTCTTGGACTCATAAAAGACTTAGTTGTAACTTTAGCACAAATCCCTGTAAAAAGTGTAGTACTAGACATTGTAGTCACAGATATCCCTCCCAAATTTGGAATGTTGTTATCAAGATCATGCTGTGCCAAATTAGGGGGAAATTTGTAGATGGACATGTCCTATGCTACTATTCTTGTATATGGGGGTGAACACCTTAGGTTATATAGAGAGGTAAGATTCATTAACACTGTTTGTAGGGCTGATCAAGCAATTAATCACCTGATTTATGTTGTTGATTAGGATTTTGGATGCTTCACATTGTCATCAAATGATCTCCAAAATTCTCAACTCAGCATTGAACAAATTGTGAACAAACCTAAATGTATAAAAACTGATGTGTGGAAGTTATACTTTGATGGGGCTTGTTCTAAAGATGGAGTTGGAGCAGGAATTGTATTAATTTCTCCAGATAGAGAAAACATAACCCAATCCTTTAAGTTAGACTTTGATGTTACTAATAATGTAGCAGAATATGAAGCCCTACTTTTAGGCCTTGAGTTTGCTAAAAGTCTGAAAGTTCAAAACTTAAGTGTTTTCAGTGACTCAAAATTAATTGTCAATCAAGTAAGAAATTTGTGCCAAGCAAAACATCCTAGGCTTAGATCTTACCGAAATGAGGTATGGGATTCCATAGAAAACTATTTCCAAGATTTTAACATCACAACAATCCCAAGAGATGAAAACATGTATGCAGATTCTTTAGCAGTTTCTGCAAGCTCCTTTAAAATTCCTGATCCAATGCAACTCCAATATCAAATTTAGGTAAAGTATAGGCCTTCAATCCCTGATAATCTTAAACACTGGCAGGTGTTTGAAGATGATGAACAATTGAAGAGTTTCCTGCAGGTAATTGATGATTTCTCAGCCTTGCAAATTGATGAAGAACAAATTCTTGATCATAAATCAACTCACGAAGATGAATCCTCACAATTAGATAACAAGATAGCTGATCATAATATCCTTCAATTGCCAAGTAATTTCATTCCCAAGGGTCTAATCCCTCTTGAAAGGCTTTTTGATCATAATGATGTTTTGAAAACCTCATTATTAAACACACCACAAGAGGATGTAGAAGACTGTAACATTGGAACTGATCAAGACATTAGGAATGTGAAAATTTCAGCATCCTTACCCAACGATGTAAAATACAAGTATATCAATCTCTTGAAACATTATAAAGATGTATTTGCCTGGTCTTATGATGAGCTCAAAACTTATGATACAAATCTTATTGAGCATAAGATCCCTTTAAAACCAGAAGCCAAACCATTTCAGCAGAAATTAAGAAGAATTAATCCAATTTTGCTTCCAACCATAGAGAAAGAATTAAAGAAAATGTTGGATGCCAAAATTATTGTTCCTCTTAGATTTTTTGAATGGATTGCAAATTTAGTTCCTGTAAGAAAAAAGAATGGTGAAATTAGACTGTGTGTGGATTTTAGGAATTTGAACAAATCATCCTTAAAGGACAATTATCCATTACCTAAAATGGATCAAATATTACAAAGAGTTTTAGGTTCTAATAGAGTTTCCATGCTAGATGGTTTCTCTGGATATAACCAAATTTTGGTAGCTCTAGAAGACAGAGAGAAAACAACATTTACAACTCCCTGGGGTACTTTTATGTATGCCAGAATGCCATTTGGTTTAACCAATGCAGGGGCAACATTTCAAAGAGCTATGGATTTAGCTTTTGTTGGAAAAATTAATAAGTTCATTGTTATTTATCTGGATGATCTGACTGTGTTTTCAAATTCTGATGAAAAGCACTTAAAGTACTTGAGAAAGGTTTTTGATAGGTGCAGAAAATTCAGAATTTCCCTCAACCCAAAGAAATCTTTGTTCGCCATAAAGGAAGGAAAGTTACTTGGCCACATCATCTCAAAAGGAGTGGTAATTGATCCAAAATGAGTTTCATCTATTGAGGTAATTGGTCTCCCTAGAAATAAAAAGGAAATTCAAGCTTTTTTAGGAAAAAATATTTTTCTAAGGAGATTTATACCAAACTATGCTGAAATTGTTAAAGATATTACTGACATGTTGAAGAAAGATCATAAGTTTGAATGGACAGTGCAGGCTAGATATGCATTTACACAAATAAAAAAGGCTATTTCTGAAGCCCCAGTACTAGCCAACCCTGATTACTCAAAACCCTTCAGCATTTTCTCTTTTGCCTCTGACACCACTTTAGCTATTGTTTTACTGCAAAAGAATGATAACCAAGATGAACAACCAATTGCCTTCTTTAGTAAAGTTATGAGAGATGTAGAGCTTAAATATGACATCATTGAAAAACAAGCTTATGCCCTTGTACAAGCTCTAAAAGCTTTTAGAACTTATGTCCTTCATTCCCCTATTACTGCCTATGTCCCAAACAATGCTGTCAAAACCATTTTGACCCAACCTGATACAGATGGTAGAAGAGGGAGATGGATAGCTAAAATTCTTGAATTTGATCTAGACATCAAATCTACTAAGCTGGTAAAAGGATAGGGTTTATCCAAGCTCTTGGTTGAATCTAACTGTAAAGTTCTGGGAATAAACACTATTATGTAGATATCAGGAGAGAAGAATCCACAAGAACCTTCCTCTAGTTCACTAGAGAAGAATCCACAAGAACCTTCCTCTTCTACAGACTCAACTCCTCTTCCACTTCACATTGAGGAAAAGTTCCTATTATCTGAATGGTATGCTGATATTGTACATTTTCTTCGTGATTTCGAATACCCTCCTGATTTCACCAAAAATCAATGCAGAACTCTTAAATTGAAGGCTATGAAGTATTGTATTATCAATGCCAACCTTTATTGGAAAGATCCATTAAATATCTTACTTCTATGCTTGACTGAGAGTGAAACAGAAGGTGTTATTGATCAGTTTCATGAAGGAATATGTGGAGGTCATTATGCTTGGAGAGCAACAACACATAAGATTTTGAGAGCAGGTTTCTACTGGCCAAAGTTGTTTTCACAGGTTGGAGCAAAAGTCAGAAGCTTCATTCCATGTCAGATTTTTGCTAGTAAGCAAAGATTGCCAACACTCCCTCTTGTTCCAGTTTTGATTCAAGCACCTTTTTTACAGTGGGGACTTGATTTCATTGGAGAGATACATCCAACATCCAGCAATTAGCACAAATGGATTTTAACTGCCACAAATTATTTTACAAAATGGGTAGAAGCTATCCTAGTAAAAAATGCTACAGATACTGTTGTCATTAAATTTATTGAGGAAAATATATTATCTAGATTTGGTTGTCCTCAACAAATAGTTACAGATAATGCATAGGCATTTAGTAGTCTTAAAATGATAGAATTTTGCCAGAAATATCAGATTCTATTGTATCATTCTACTCCATACTACCCTAAAGTGAATGGACTGGCAGAGTCATCAAATAAAAGCTTGGTAAAGGTAATAAAAAAGGTACTTGCAGACCATAAGAGAAATTGGGACAATCATCTTAAATATGCAGTTTGGGCCAATAGAGTTGTGAAAATTCCTAGATCTAACAATCTCAGGAATCTCACTGCAACCAGTGGAATCTACTTCACCTAGATTGTAAATTACATTACAAGCTTATTTCAGATTTCTTCATGAAACATTGAAGTAAATTACTGAAGCAACCTACACCAAATTAAATATGATTCTAAAACACAGAAACTGAGTATGGAAAATAGAAACACATAGGACACCATTATTTTTGGACATATGTCCTCGGAAAAACCCAATGCATGAAAACCAGTGCAACAACTCTACGGGTTTTATTATTATGCAAGACAAAATCTGAGTACAATCCTAGGATGTTGAACTAGCAATCTGATACAGAGAGAATACTGAACAAAAGATTGGTGAAATGATCTCACCCTGTCATTGGAGAATTAGTGACTAATCTTGCTGCACTGGAGGCTCTGCGTCACCCTCTGCGTGGCTTCTGCGCAGAACTGTGTCACTCCCTACAGTTTCTGTGTCACCCCTCTTGGGTATTACGCTGCCCCTCTTCCGGATTCTCGGCTGGCTGATAAAATCAAACTTCTGCCTTCTAGACTCACACCTCGGCTCCTGGCAACTGAAACTCGACTTCCCTCAGCAGGAATCTCGACTTCTCCTCAAGGACTGCGCTACCTCTGCGTCAACATTGCGTGGGCCATCATCAACCATCCATAATGGGCTTCAAGATGTGCCAATGTCTCCTAAACTCCAAATGGGGTTAACCAAGTATCCTATTAGGTGGTTTGTACTTCTAAAGAGGATAATATGTTCAAGGTACATCCCTCAAAAGGTGGTGGCATGTGATAGATAGGTGAATGAAGTAGAGGATGAGAAGGGGCAGCGCTGGGCTGAATGCTAGGGTACAAGGGTAGCTAATAAAAGGGAAGCCCACACTTTGGGTTTATAATGTATAGGAGGGAGCAATCATGGTACATGAGGGGCTCAAGGGGTAAGAGCATGATGCATAAGATATATGTAAAAATTTTCTGTTTCCCACCCCGGTTTTCAGTTTCACCTTATTTCTCCCATATAGTTAAATGCCCATTCCCATAGCCATACATTTAACAGACTGAAAAAATAAATATTGCTGAAAACACAAATTCTGGAAATTTTTTCAGAGTGCTGGAAATTGCAGAAATAAAAAATCAGCAATTAAAACAGCCATTAAAACACATTTAAACTCAGTGATTTTTGGTCAACTTGACCCTGGAAAAACCCCCTACAACTCTTGGGGAAAACCAGTTTGAGAGCTCTTCTTTATTTCTGGAAAATGCCTTTTACAGAGAAAATTTTTCAGCAAAAAATCAGCAAAACAGAAATTTTCCAGCAAGCAAAACTTATCTGTTTTCAGCCCAAACGACAATCTGAAAAATGCTGGAAGAGCTGTACGGACCGTACGGATGTACGGACTGTACGGACGTACGGATGTACGGACCGTACGGACTGTACGGACTGTACGGACGGCCGTACGGACTTGTACGGACAGCCCTCGGAAAAAGTGCTGAAAATCGCCTCCTCGATATTCGTGCTGAAAAATATTTTTTTCCACTATTTTGCTCACAAAACTGCCTTTTTCTGCTTGTTCTTTATGCTGTTTGGATTTGCTGAAGTGCTGCCTTGGTGTGTGTGCCAAACTGCTGCCTCTTTCTCCTCCTTGTCCAGAAATCTCCCTTGCTCTCTTGCTCTCCTTCTCCCAATCTGCTCATGAAAGAATGAATGATCTTTTTCCACCTTTTCCTCCCTTAACCCAACCCTAAATGACTTTTGGGTGATCCCTAAATCCAATGGCTGAAATAGATTTAGATCAATGGCTGAGATTAAATGCTCATTTAAATCTCACTTTCTATTTTTTAATTCACCCCACTTTAATAAAGACCCACTTAGTCATTTATTTCCAAAGTCACTTTTCCTTTCTAATTTTTCATTGACTTTATAAAGTCACTTTAAAATTAGACTTAGTAACTTTATCACTTAAAGTCACTTTCAAATTAGATTTAACTTTATAAAAATTATAAAGTTACTTTAGGAGAAAAATTAAATTCTTTTGGACACTTTTCCCTAGGCCAAAGATCAAAGCCTTAGGGAACCACCTGTCCTCCGGTACCAAATTTCAACACTCCCTCTTACCGAGGAAGGTGTTCCTCACCACACCCATCTTGTCTCTGAAGTAGACATGCTTGCCCCGTGGTAAGGCTTTGGTAAGAATATCTGCAACCTGCTCATCAGTGGAAATATACTCAAGCTTTACAGCTCCCTTCTGAACATGGTCTCTGATGAAATGATATCTGATCCCGATATGCTTTGACCTGTCATGAAATACTGGATTCTCCGTGAGTTTAATGCAACTCTGATTATCACAGTAAATCACTGAAGGTCTCAACGGCTGACCAAATAAGCCAAACAACATCTTGCGAAGCCAGATGGCCTCACAACTAGCTAGACTGGCTGCCATATACTCTGCTTCCGCTGAACTCAGTGCTACTGACTGCTGCTTCCGGCTGAACCATGACACTACTGCTGAACCCAACCCAAAACAACACCCTGAAGTGCTCTTCCTATCAGAAGCACAACCTGCCCAATCAGAATCAGTGTATCCTGCCAATCTCACTCCATCTCCCTGCCTGTAGTCCAGACCATAATCCACTGTCCCCTGCAAGTACCGCAAAATGTGTTTTGCAGCCACCCAGTGAACCTTCCTAGGCTCACACATAAACTGACTCATCGTGTTGACTGCAAAACAGATATCTGGTCTGGTGTTGACCAAATACATCAAGGAACCAATCAGCTGCCTGTACAATGTGGGATCCACCAACTCGGAATCCGAAGCATGAAGCTTCTTCCAGTTGGTGATCATCGGTGTCGACATGGGTCTACAATCCTCCATGTGGAATCTGCTAAGGATGTCCACAATATACTTCCCCTGCCCCAGGAAGAAATGCCCCTCCTCCTGCCACACCTCCAAACCCAAAAAGTAATGCATCAAGCCGATGTCCTTCATCTCAAACTCCGCTGCAAGATCTCTCTTACAGTGCTCTATGAGTCTCTCTGCACCTGTAATGATCAAGTCATCCACATACAGCACCAGAATGAGAGGCTCCTCACCAATCACAATAAAGTAAAGGTTCGGATCTGCCTCACTCTTTGTGAAACCCATCCCCTGCAAGTATGCATCTATCCTGGAGTACCAAGCTCTGGGAGCTTGCTTCAGGCCATAAAGGGCCTTCTTCAATCTGCACACATGGGACTCCTTCCCATGCACCTCAAAGCCCTGTGGCTGCTCAATGTACACCTCCTCCTGTATGAAGCCATTGAGAAATGCGGTCTTCACATCCATCTGGTGGATCTTCCAACCCATCTCTGCTGCTATCGATATAATGGAGCGGATCGAAGTATATCGAGCCACGGGAGCGAAGGTCTCCTCATAATCAACTCCCTCTACCTGGGAGAACCCTCTAGCCACAAACCTTGCTTTGAATTTCTCAATGCTGCCATCTGCAGCATGCTTTACCTTGTAAAGCCATCTGGAAGTAACCACGGATTTGCCCTCAGGCCTCGGCACCACCTCCCAAACATCATTCTTCATGATAGAAGAATACTCCTCCTGCATGGCCTCTCTCCAGACCTGCTGGCTAGCTGCCTCCTCATAGCTAGAAGGCTCAGAGTCAAGGATGCTGGTAACCATCGCCATATAGCTACAAAATCTCTCAGGTGGTCTACTCTCTCTGACCGGCCTCTTCGGCTCAGCAACAGATGTGGCATCTCTCAAGGTGTCCTGAAGCCACTTGGGCTTCCTCTTCCCTGAGCATGCTTCTCCCATAGGAGAATGAAACTCCTCCTCCTCATCCCCATCAGTAGCCTGAACTCCTGACTGTCTGTCTGCTGTCCTCCTGCCTGCACCTGAACCTGTAGAAGCTGAGGTACCGTGTGAACTGTCCATCAGTGGACTCCCTAGTGAACTGCTCTGTGAACTGCTCTGTATGCTGCCCGGAGCACCACCCCTCTGGCTCGGCGAGCCACTGCTCACTGATGGACCTGACATCCTCATAGATGTACCTCCGGATCCTCCTGATCCCTGCCCACTGGATCCCTGCGACTGACTCAACTGCTGCTGAGGGTCTGGCTGATCCAGATACTCTAACTCCCGTGACCTCCTAAAGGCCCTGTCCTCCTCGAACTTCACATCCCGTCTGACAACAACTTTCCTCTGTGCAGGAATGTAAATCCGAAAGGCCTTTGAGGTCTCACTGTAGCCCACAAAGATACCCTTCTCTGCGGTGGGCTCTAGTTTGGTCCTCTCCTCCTTGGGTATATAGGAGTATGTAATGCATCCAAGGATATGAAGATGACCAAGATCAGGCTTCTTCCCAAAGAAAGCCTCCTCCGGAGTCATGTGCCCCAAGGCACGATGCGGACTCCTGTTCTGCAAGTAAACAGCTGTGTTGCAGGCCTCTGCCCACAAGAACAATGGCAACCCCTGATCATATAACATGGCTTTGGCAGCCCCTATGATGGATCTGTTCTTCCTCTCCGCAACCCCGTTCTGCTGGGGGTTGTAAGGAACAGTGAACTCCCTCCTAATGCCTGCCTCTGCACAATAGTCAACAAACTCTCCAAGGGTGTACTCTCCTCCATTGTCCGACCTCAGGGACTTGATCTTTCGACCTGTCTGAGTCTCCACAAGAGCTCTGAACTCCTGAAACCGCTTGAAGACCTCACTCTTGGTCTTCAAGAAATAAATCCAGGTCCTCCTGGAGTGATCATCAATGAATAAGACATAGTACTCATATCCACTCAAGGAAACATGAGACATCCGACCGCTCACATCGGAATGAATCAAATCAAGTATCCCCGTCGCTCTGCTGTCACTGCTGGGAAAAGGGGATTTGGCAAACTTGCCCATCGCACAACCTCTGCAAGTATCATGGTGATCAGTACTGAAATCTGGCACACCTGTAGTGATCTCCCGCAATGTCCTCAAGGCTCCATGAGACATGTGCCCCATCCTGCGGTGCCAAATCTCACATAGCTCAGAACTGCTAGCTCTGCTGTCGGTACTACAGCTCAATGCCAAAGGGGGCTGGAATGCAAACTTGTACACCTTTGCATGGCGTACACCTATCACTCTAGCTGAATCAGCTGGAGAGCCCCTGGGATACATCAACACCTGTCCTTCCCTGAACAGTACCTCATATCCTCTGTCCTCCAACGCTGAGACGGATATGAGGTTCTTCCTCATCCCTGGCACATAAAGAACCTCTGACACCTTCAAGGGAGGTTTGGACTCCCTCTGAAATGTCACTGTCCCCACCCCGACTGCTCTAACAACTCTGTCATCACCGAGTACTACCTCAATATCAGTGCCACTCTCTGAAAGCTCTGAGAAGTACTCCCGGACTCCTGTCATGTGACGTGAAGCCCCACTGTCCACATACCAGATACCTGTAGATGCTCCGCTAATCGAGGGAAAAGCATGCTCCCTCTGAACCTGTGTGGCAGGTGATCCTGCACTAGAGGACTCACATGTAGTGAACGCAAACTCCCGGTCAAAACGACCTGCAAAGTCCTCAATCTCAGCTGACGCTGCCACATCCTGGGTCTTCCCCTTCTTCTTCTTCTTCTCCGGACACACAACTGCATAGTGTCCCATCTTCTGACAATTCCAACACTTCACTTTGGAATAGTCCTTTTGTGAGTTACCCTGTTTACCTTTACCTTTGCCTTTGCCTCCACCACCGCTTGTGGAAGCCTGCTTCTTCCCTTTGCCTTTCTTGCCTCCTGCCACCAGTGCTACGTCCTCATCCTGCTCAACTGGCTTGGCTGCCCCAAGCTGTCCTTTCCTGATCTCTGTCTGTATACAATCATCCCAAAACCTCTCCCATGTGGGAAGGGTCTCACGTGCACAAACCCCATCAGCAAAGTTCAACCATGAACGGGGGAGGCCATTCACTGCAATACGCACCAACTCAGTGGATGGAATGGCCTCTCCAATCGCTGCCAACTCATCTCTCACATTGGTAATCTTTGTGAGATATCCAGTTGCACTATCATTCCCCATCTTAATGTTCTTCAGCTTCTCCTTCAGGACCATCTTCCGGTTCTCATTGGTACTCTGGTAGAGATTGGACAATGCTGTCCACATCTCATGGGCATTGCTCTTTCCTCTCACATGAGGAATGCAATGGTCTTTGATTCCGTCTAGAATCAACCTCTTACCCTTGTTGTTCTTTCTATTATAAGCTGCCAACTGAGTAGCATCAGTAGGCACAACAACAGGGTGCTGTGCTGTATGCACCATGATATCCCAGACTTCTGCCTCCTCAAAGATACTCTGCATTCTCTCCTTCCAAACGCTGTAATTTGTATGCCCATCCAACCTATCCTCCACCCTCAATCCCAATGACATCTTGCTGTCCTAAAACTGAAAAATAGCACTGCTGTGGTAAAGATAAAACTGCTGTTTATGAAAAATCAGCTTGCTGGAATTTTCTGAGTGAAAAAATCAGCAGCTGTATTTTTTTCTCTTTTGCTGTCCCAAACTGCCCTTCAGCACTCAAGCTCTGATACCATGTAAAAATTTTCTGTTTCCCACCCCGGTTTTCAGTTTCACCTTATTTCTCCCATATAGTTAAATGCCCATTCCCATAGCCATACATTTAACAGACTGAAAAAATAAATATTGCTGAAAACACAAATTCTGGAAATTTTTTCAGAGTGCTGGAAATTGCAGAAATAAAAAATCAGCAATTAAAACAGCCATTAAAACACATTTAAACTCAGTGATTTTTGGTCAACTTGACCCTGGAAAAACCCCCTACAACTCTTGGGGAAAACCAGTTTGAGAGCTCTTCTTTATTTCTGGAAAATGCCTTTTACAGAGAAAATTTTTCAGCAAAAAATCAGCAAAACAGAAATTTTCCAGCAAGCAAAACTTATCTGTTTTCAGCCCAAACGACAATCTGAAAAATGCTGGAAGAGCTGTACGGACCGTACGGATGTACGGACCGTACGGACTGTACGGACTGTACGGACGGCCGTACGGACTTGTACGGACAGCCCTCGGAAAAAGTGCAGAAAATCGCCTCCTCGATATTCGTGCTGAAAAATATTTTTTTCCACTATTTTGCTCACAAAACTGCCTTTTTCTGCTTGTTCTTTATGCTGTTCGGATTTGCTGAAGTGCTGCCTTGGTGTGTGTGCCAAACTGCTGCCTCTTTCTCCTCCTTGTCCAGAAATCTCCCTTGCTCTCTTGCTCTCCTTCTCCCAATCTGCTCATGAAAGAATGAATGATCTTTTTCCACCTTTTCCTCCCTTAACCCAACCCTAAATGACTTTTGGGTGATCCCTAAATCCAATGGCTGAAATAGATTTAGATCAATGGCTGAGATTAAATGCTCATTTAAATCTCACTTTCTATTTTTTAATTCACCCCACTTTAATAAAGACCCACTTAGTCATTTATTTCCAAAGTCACTTTTCCTTTCTAATTTTTCATTGACTTTATAAAGTCACTTTAAAATTAGACTTAGTAACTTTATCACTTAAAGTCACTTTCAAATTAGATTTAACTTTATAAAAATTATAAAGTTACTTTAGGAGAAAAATTAAATTCTTTTGGACACTTTTCCCTAGGCCAAAGATCAAAGCCTTAGGGAACCACCTGTCCTCCGGTACCAAATTTCAACAATATAGCAGTGAATACCCCCTTTTATGGTAGGGCGGTTCATTGCCCACTAGGGGTTGGGACAATCATGGGTTCTTATATGATGAAGGAGACTCATAGAACTTGTAGGAACTAGGGTGATGGCCATAATGATGGGGTAGAGCTCATGCATTGGCTTTTGCCCACATGTTAAATGTGTTTGTCCCGACCATCTTTTGCTTTTTTTAGTACATTTTCTTGTTGAATGTGGCTAAATATGCTTTTATCTTTCTTTTTAGCTACATTAACGTCTAGGGCATCATTCTAGGCCTGACCCAAGGTGGGGGCAAGGGGAAGGGGTGAGCTAACCCTATGTGGACCCAGGTGGGAGAAATGATGAATGGGGTAATAATGAGTGGAAAGGGGACAATATATGCGGATAAGTGAGCGGGACCACAACCAAAATCAGCATTTCCCGTGAAATACCATCCCTAAAGCCAAATGGTCAGTAAAAGAGATCCCACGGGACTAGAATTCAAGGTTAATATCCAAAAGGGGTCTAGGGGACAAGAACACACACCTAGCCCATTCTTTCTGCTGAATCCCCACATTAATCCATGCCCAGAAGTGTCCATGATAAGCTAACTACAATATTCAATTACCAAATGACAAGGCATACCTTTAGGTTCGGGAGGCCCACCTTCAAACATACAATCATGGCAAATGAGCGAGGAACCACATCGCTGGCTCAGGTGGAGGAGAAATGACACAGTGAGCTAGCTGGTGCCTGCAAGGGGCTGCTAGTTGCTGGCAGAGGACCATCTTGGAGAAAAAAATTTCCCTTGGGGATATCACCCACAAAGTGGTGGGTAACTAGCTCAACCCTATTGTGGCACCCATTCGGCCTCCTAAGGAAGATATATATATAACTCATTTGGCCTCCTCCTCTTCATTCAATCACAAGCAATAAGATTTTCTGATCCAAGCGAAGAAGAGGTAGGACAAGAAGGACAGAGACAAGGAGTTTTTTCTCTCTAGTTTGACCTCAGACTTTCTCTCTTTGTTGACTTCGCACGTGTGACGTTTTTCTAGGCATATCTGGCAGCAGGTCCGAATTTTCTAAGTTCAGGAGGAGGCTGAAATTTGGCCCTATGTAACGAATAAAATATATATAAATAATGTAAACAATAATAATCATAAATAATGATTAGTTAAACTAATAATTAGGTTGAAGAGGCATGTCTAAATGAGACATGACTCTTTATGAAGAGACACTTGCGTGGTATATAAGCAAGCCTCTCGTTCTCATTATATTAATTATCCTTCTCATTCTTATTCATATTTAATATAATATTTGTATCCTCATGGATATCTTGATATTCCATGTCTTTTGGAGTAATTAATCTGCAGAAGGAACTTTGTTCGCTTCATTTGGTATCGGAGCATTCGATCCTCTGACCACTCAGCCACTGCACAGAACCGCGTTCTCTGATCCAGGTCCTTGATCGTCAAATTCGTCAACCTTGTTTCCGTCGTGACTGAAGCATTTGCTACAAGTTTGCAGTTTCTCCATCATTGATCTGTGAAGGCCTTTGGCCATTTCTTTAAAAAAAAAAAAATTTAATGAAAAACAAGAAAAGAATAAAAAAACATAGTATTATATATATATAAAAGAGAAAACAATCGAAAGAAAATTATATTTCTCGAAACAACTACACCCTCCACACCAACTTCCGCACGCCAACGCTAGAAAAACCATCGTACAGTTAAAATCCCATCGCTATATACCACGACAATCATCGCATCCCCAACAATCGTCGTAGCCCCAACGACAACATCTACACCGCCGCCAGCCCTGCCACTATACCGTTGCCCCTGTCGTCCAATACTGCTACTGCTACAAGCCGCACAACCTTCATCCGACCCTGCAGAGGACGCTGCCACTGTAACATACCAACCACCGTGTTATTACTTTATTTGAAGCCCCAGTGACTGCTAACACGAGTTCTTCTTGGAGCTGCACTTTAGTTTGCCACTGTCGACTCTCCCCACTACCGCCATCTATCAGTTGATGAGCTTATCAGAAAAAACGGCGCCTATCAAGCGTTGAATCGTTGTCCATTATAAATCCTGAGTAGCACAAAATTGAAAGTTTGTCGCTACACAACACACAACACACCGCCACAACAAACCATTGCATCCAACGTGGCTACTTGTTCCTCTGTCCTTGCAGCTCCCCCACTGTTCACCTTGTCACGTCCCCTGTTGTCCGACATCAACCCTCGTCAAACTCCATTTACAAGTCGACTCACGACTTTGTCAACAGTCGTGTGTAACAGTTGTGTGGGTCGTACGATTTCATAAATTAATGTATGTGATTTAATATATATATATATATATATATATATATATATATATATATATATATATATAAATCTCAATATATTAAAAAAAAAAAAAATTTCATCAAGACAAAAAAGAAAGAAATAAAAAGTAATATTATTATAGTTAAAATATATATATATATATATATATATATATATATTAAACCAAAAAAAAAAAATTATATAGAAAAAAAAGAGCTATATATATATAATAAAAAGAGAGTTAAAAAAAAAATTAATTAAAAAAAGAAAAAAAGAAAAAAAAGAGTAGTAAATAAAAAAAAGTGATTTATTAAAAAAAAAAGTATTTAATATTTAAGAAGTAAAATGGAGACTAGTAATGAAAGGTTTCCTAGAACCTTTAGTAAAAGAGTTGATACATTATTTAAAGTCAAAGGATCACTCGCAGGAAGAGATATCATAATCTCTATCAGTCTTGCTGAAGAAAATAATTATGTTAGTCATAAATGTGCTAACCAATTGGTGATTCCTGAATCAAATATAATTGAAACAAATTGTTCTGGCATATGTGATAAACAATACGACATAAGCAATCTACACCTAAGTATTGGAGATTACACTTTTACCTCGCAATTCACCGTGAAAACTTTATTTCTTGACGATAGTGATATTGTTTTGGGCTTACCCTGGATGGAAACTCTAGGTTCCTTTATTCTAAATACAAAGAAGAAGTTTTTAACATTTTCTTACAAGAAGAAGAAAATAACGCTCCAAGATTTTACACTAAAACCAAATTCAGTAACACCAAAAGATATCTCAGATATTTCAAAAGTAATGTCTCAAGAAGGTAAAAAGGTATTACAAAATATGCAAAAGGAAATTGACAAGATCAATGTTGACAAGAATGAAGAAGTTTCTCAATTTAAAAACCATAGCGCAAAATTACTGTCGCAAATTAAGAAACTTAAGAAGGATAAGAAGTCATTAGAGAACAAGGTACAACAACTTATCGAGAAAGAAGCATCAAATGTAGGAATTCAAGTTGATGACAAAACAACAAATACCGATTCAATGAATGTCACAACTCAGGAAGAAGACAAGCAAGTTGAAGAAAAGACGCGCTTGGATGTTGCAGTTCAGACAATGAACTTCCCGAGAAAATGTTCCATATCCAACTCAACAACATCTTCGCTAGAAGAAAATCTAAAAATTGACACATGCCCAATAAGGGAAAGTAAAGTCCCATATCGGGATCCGAATCATGAGAATAGACAAATCAACCATGCTACGTATCAGGACCATTCAGAACCGAAACGACAAATTGATGTTCCAAAGAATAATGACGTAAAATCAATTTCTCTTATGCTGACAAGTCGTTACAAAATTCCAGTGATCAGAGTACTACATAGAAGATTGATCTGGGATGGTCTAATCCCTTCTCAGTGCGACAATTTTGTTCGTCACTTAGAAGATCATATCAGCTTGTATCGATGAAGATGACTGTTCCGAGACAGAAAGACTTTCAAAGCTGAAAAAGAGATCAAGCCTTTTTCATCGACAAGCTTTGAGGACAAAGCTTTTTGAGGAAGGAGGCAATGTAACGAATAAAATATATATAAATAATGTAAACAATAATAATCATAAGTAGTGATTAGTTAAACTAGTAATTAGGTTGAAGAGGCATGTCTAAATGACACATGACTCTTCATGCATAGACACTTGCGTGGTATATAAGCAAGCCTCTCGTTCTCATTGTATTAATTATCATTATCATTCTTATTCATATTTAATATAATATTTGTATCCTCATGAATATCTTGATATTCCAAGTCTTTTGGAGTAATTACTCTGTAGAAGGAACTTTGTTCGCTTCACCCTATCAGAGCAGAGTAGGCCAAGACTTTTGGGCAGCATCTTGACTTCATTTGAAGACCATTTGACCAGGTTTGACCAGGGATCTCTTGTTGGTCTGTTTGACCTGATTTTGACTAGGAAAGATCAATTGCAGCTCTTGTTGAATTAAAGAATTTCTCTAAGAAAAAGGTTGCTGGGATTTTTCCCCGTGTGGGTTTTCCCAAGGTAAATTCGTGTGTCTCTTGTTTGGCTCTCTTTATGATCTTATTGGCATTTTGTTTCTACTGTTGAGATCTTCAGTGTAATTGCTTTATGATGTATATTAATGCAAGAAAAGATTAACTTAAGAAATAATAAGAAGTAATTATCAGTTAGAAACTTAGAAGATCTTTGGAAAACCAACAGAGACTAGGAAGAGAAATCCCTGGTACCTCTGGACTTTGAGTTTCTCAACATTGAGCCTAAATCCTATAACCTCATTGCTCCTCCACTGAGTCTTATCTTTCCTTCATTTATGATTGGAAGCATTGTCTCCTTTAACCCTTGCAAGACCATACTTCACTATTATATGAGCTAGTAAGATGACCTGAATAAAATTTGTAAAGCCCAATCCTCATCTTGCTACTCAAATCTTCAGATTTTATACATAATATCATATATGTGTATATGTTGCTGATCATATCCTCAAGGGCTGATACCTCATAATTTTAATTGTTTGGAGTCAGATGACTTCTTCAGTGATATTGAGTAGTTTCTCATAAATATGCATCTTTTGTGGACTCTTTCTCCGAGGACTTGTTGCTTATTGATGTGCATGTAGGAAATTCGTTATGATAGTTTATATTTCTGTTGGTCTCTGCAACTACTATGTCACTGTGATGTCTGCTGATTTCCTTACATTTTATGCATACAGATTTGCTGCATATGGAGCCACAAAACGAAGCTTAGTGCATTTGACAAAGTCATTACAGGTCACTATAACAAATGTTTTGCAAACTTGCAGTAAGATCTATGCTAGATATTTCTTTTGACCCTTGAGATCCCCTATGTTTGTTGTGCATCTGTGTAATTGGTTTTGACTTTAGCTCAAGCATGGCTCCTTATAGATTAATATCTTGCTTTTGATTCAAATATATGCCAATTTCTTTAAATAGGAAGCATTTTCTTTTCCAGGCCATTCTCTCAATAGTATTTTTGGGAATTTTGAGAGCTTCCTCTTTGAAATGGTTGAGATATGATATTACTATCAACAACAAAATCTCTTAATATGTCAGACGGTCAAATTCAGTACAGAATGTTAACAATCATGTCATTAAGAGGGAAGGGGCTAAATCATAAACTAGAAGCTGGTAAGGATCAAGATGAAGAGGAGGCAAGAGGCATGGTATGAAAGTATCATACATAGATTAATACATGGCAGCACTCTTTCAAAGTAGAGACTTGAATCCTATCAAGCCTCAAGCCTAAAGAAAACATGGAATGCAGATGCGTTTTTCATGCTAAAGACATTTATAATATTTTCCCCTAACTATAATCAATGCCATGGGGAGGTATAACTTAGGACCTTTAGGATTGAGATTGGGACTAGCGATGTGATGACTTTAGGTTTAACACAACATGGATTTACTAACTTTATCACCTAGTAAATATTTAACCAAAAGTAGGAGATACTAAAGTGCCAGGGCACAACTTAGGATATATGAATATTCTCCATTTTTTTTCTCATCTATAGAAGCATTAGTCCTTCAATGTGTCTTGGCCTTTTCCATTGTGAGTAATAAATATGTTTGACCCATGGTTTCTTCCTTTGCTGCAATTGGGAACAGTATTTTGTGGAATAGTGATGTATTTATTCTTAGTACATGCTATTAGAGCTGAATTGGGGCTGTTAACCCCTAATCTAGAATGGGGTTATTTCGGACAATTTTTTTCATTTCAACTAGTTCATTGAGAAAATCATAAGGAAAAAAGACTGGCTACAGGATTTTATGATGGTATTAAAGGTAGTAGAGAAATATATTTGAACTGTTGGAGATTATGGACTTGTTACTGTTCCATTTAGCAGGTTGTTGAAGATTCTGTACAATCTGTTATAGCTGGCACACATAGGACAAAGGACCACTATCATGTCGATCTAAATTACCATTTTTAAGCCCAACTTCTACGGTTCTACCAAAACGAGCTATGGGAGACTTCCAATGGATAAATCCAGCCAACCACTACAAGACCATGCCTTGTAATGGGGTCAAATGGCTGAAGTGGAGGTTTTTTTCACTACTGTCCTGCTGTTCTACATTGAATATCTGTGTAAAATAATTTAAAGCGGTAAGAAGTACACCTAATAATAACGAATTTATATCAAACAAATAGTCAAAATTGATGTACACGAAATACACTAACCAAATCTATAAAGATTTCTAAGATTAGGTGCTGGGTTAGTGTGGTTTTTGTGTAAAACATCTTGTTATCCTGTTTTTACAGCTCTGTAATTTCTGTAGAAAACAACACGGCGACCCCTTGGAAAACTCACTCAAAAGTGCCTAAACACTTTAGATCTTGGATCATTGGATGGAGAGGCAAGAAGACTAAAGAATGATCAATACAGACCTCTTTTGAGCCTCTGACTTGTGACAAAATTAAATTTCCAGCAGATTGGAAATTCAGTATTTGAGGTCTTGGGGTCAAAACCCCCTCATTGCACAACCCAAAAATTTATTTCAGCTACTAATCAAACTTTTAAATGCTGAAATAAGTAAAACTAAGCTACAGATTTTAAGATATATGTTATTAAAATGAATCTGAGTTAATATAAGGCAAAATAAAGGTACTTGTGAAATTGAGTGTTGTCGAGTGAAAATTTCCAAAATGAAAGTCTATGACAACTATATTTACCTGCAGATTGAAAATTCAGTATTTGAGGTCTTGGGGTCAAAACCCCCTCTGTGCACAACCCAAAAATTTATTTCAGCTAGTAATTAAACTTTTAAATGCTGAAATAAGTAAAACTAAGCTACAGGTTTCAAGATATATATTATTAAAATGAATCTGAGTTAATATAAGGCAAAATAAAGGTACTTGTGAAATTGAGTGTTGTCGAGTGAAAATGTGCAAATGAAAGTCTACGACAACTATATTTTCCTGTAGTATGCACACACAAACTAGATATGCCTGTGTAAAATATTGCAAAATAAACTCAAGAGGCAGGAGAAATTCCTTGGCTATGATAAAAATTTAAGCTCTTTTCCTCCAAAGATTACTAGTTATGTCTGATAATAGAAATTGCAACAAGCTAGTAGAAAAAATATGTTGATTTTTAATGTAACTTGGACAAGTGGTTTCCCATGGGTTAGTCTCTACCTAGGGAAAAGTGTCCAAAATAATTCTTTTCCTAAGTGTGACTTTATAAAGTGGAAGTGACTTTATAAGTGGTAAAGTCAATGTTAAATTATAAAGTGAAAAGTGACTTTAGACATAAAGTACAATGTGGGCACTTTATTTAATGCGTGAGTTAAAAAATAGAAAATGAGAATTAAATGCACATTTATTCTCATCCCTTGATCTAAATGAATCTGAGCCATTAGATCTTAGGGTTGTCCAAAATTCATTTAGGGAAACAAAAGTGGGAAAGAAAAGAGAGATTGCATTCATTCTTTATGAGAAAATTAGAGAAAGGAGGCTGAGACCTGGAGAAAAGTTCTGAAAGAGAAATTTGTGGCAGCAAGTTGAAGGAGTGATTTTTGGGCAACACTGGGCATGGAAATCAAGGTTTAGAAGACAATAGAAGGTACAGTACAAACAACATTGAATTCTGTGAGATGCACACCGTTCGAGAGAAGTTTTTGAAAAAAAATGAAAAAAAATCCATATAGTCCGTACAGTGGTACGGAAATCCATACAGTCCGTACAGGACAATCCGTACAATACATATTTTCAGCTTCAAGTGGGCACGAAAATTGAGGCAAAGTGGGCACGGTTTTCAAGGAGTTTTGCGCTGAAGAGATAAGTTGTATTTTGCTGTTTTGTTTTGTCTGCAAATGTATTTTTCTTGAACTTGAAAGATAAATAAATTTGAAGAGCTCTCTAACAGGTTTTCCCCAAAGAAGATTGAAGGGGTTTTGCTTGGGTCTAAGTTGACCAAAAATCTGTGTATTTTTATGTGTTGCTGTTCTGGTTATGTCCATATTTATTTTCAGCATGTGTTGACAGTTCCATGCATTTTAATCTGAAAATTTGATTTCCAGAATTCTATATGTTGAATGTATGTTTATGGGAAAGAGCATTTAAATGAATGGGAGTGATAAGGTGAAATTAAAACTGGGTTGGGATTGCAGGAAAATTTTTTTAGTCATCAAATTTCAACATGGTATCAGAGCTACAGGGTAAAAATTGCAGTTTGAACAACAGACAGTAGTTTGGGACAACAAACAGTGGTTTGGACAACAAACTGAATTTTTGGACAACAAACTCAGTTTGGACAACACATTGATATTTTGGGACAACAAGGTGAAATTTCACACGGATTGAACTTTTGGGACAACAAGGTGTGCTACAAAGTTCATTTCTCCATTTTCTTGGTTTTTAAAATTTGGTCAGCAATCATGGCCGTGTTCTTAAGGATAGAGGACAAATTGGATGGGATATCCAACTATGCCGTTTGGAAGGACAAAATTCAGACAATGTTTGAGGAGGCAGCAGTTTGGGACATAATGCGGCAAGTGGTTGTACCTCCTATTGCTGCAGATGAACTTGCTGAATTCACAAAAAATAATGCAAAGGCAAAAAGGATTTTGATGGACAGTCTGAAGGATCATGTGGTTCCTCAGGTGAGAGGAAACACATATGCATATCAGATGTGGACAACTCTAACCACTCTCTATCAGAGTACCAATAAGAGTAGGAAGATGGTACTCAAAGAACAATTGAAGAACATCAGGATGACAAAAGATGGAAGTGTGGTTCATTATCTTGGCAGGGTCAACAGATACGTGATGATTTGACTGCTATTGGTGAGACAGTTACACCCACATAGTTAGTCAGGATAGCTGTAGTGGGACTTCCTAAGTCTTGGGAGGTCTTTGGAGATGCTGTTACCTCTAGGGAGAATCTTCCCAATCGGAACAAATTCTGGGATGATTGTGTGCAACATGAGATACGAAAGACTGATAGTGGTGGGATGAAGATAGCAGATGAGGAGGATGTAGCCTTGACAACCAGGGGGAAGAACAAAGGGGAAGGCCAAGAAAGGGGCCTCATTAGATGGGGCTAAGGGAAAGGAGAAGAAGAAGAAGAAAAGATACGGATATGTCCAAAGTCAAATGTTGGGCATGTCAGAAGATGGGACACTATGCTGTTACATGTCCTGAGAGGAAGAACAAGGGGAAGAAGGGTACTGTACCTTCAGCAGAGGTGGAGCAGTTTGCTTCACAGTTTGACCAGGACTTTGCATTTATTACTTCTACATATAGTAGGAGTACATCATCCGATGTGTGGTACATAGATAGCGGGGCTTCCCGCCATATGACAGGTGCACGAGAGTTCTTTTCAGAGCTTGTAGAGAGGGCACTTGATATTGAGATTGTACTAGGACATGACCTCACTGTGAGAGCTGTTGGTGTGGGGACTTTGACATTTGAGAGGGAAGAACTTGAAGAAGAACTTGATTTCAGTGTCTGTTATGGAGGAGAAGGGGTTTGACGTCACTTTCTCAGGAGGGCAGGTATTGATGCATCCTAGGGGAGCTTCCATCACTTCTGCCAAAGTGATTGGAGTTCGCTCTGGGAAACTATACGTTCAGTTTTCAATTGGCAGGAGCATTGGTGAGTAGCACACCTAGTAGCACTCACATTAGTACCACTAGCAGTAGAGACTTGTGCGAGTTATGGCACTGGAGGATGGTGCATATGCATCATGGAGCTTTGAGAGTACTGAGGGAGAGCACTATTGGAGTTCCTGATTTCAGTGTCGAGCATTATGAGGTCTGTAGAGGGTGTGCTTTGGGCAAGTTACCATTCCCAGCAAGTGACAACAGATCTACAGGTATACTAGACTTGATTCATACTGATGTTAGTGGCCGTATGTCTCATGTGTCTTTGGGTGGTTATGAGTATTATGTTATATTCATTGATGACTACTCTAGGAGGACTTGGATATATTTCCTGAAGACCAAGGGTGAGGTCTTTAGTCGCTTTAAAGAGTTCAAAGCTCTTGTGGAAAAGTAGACAGGTAGGAAGATTCAGGTCTTGAGGTCAGACAATGGTGGTGAGTACATCGATGGTGGATTTTTTGACTTCTGTGCACAGGAGGGCATTAGGAGAGAGTTCACGGTTCCTTACAACCTCCAGCAGAATGGGATGTCTGAAAGGAAGAACAGAGCTATTGTTGGGGCCGCTAGAGTGATGATTCATGATCAGGGGTTGCCTTTGTTTTTGTGGGCTGAGGCCTGCAATACTGTTGTTTATCTTCACAACAGGAGTCCTCACAGAGTATTGGGGAATATGACTCCGGAGGAGGCTTTCATTGGAGAGACGCCTTATGTGGCACATCTTCGTATCTTTGGATGTCTCACATTTTCTTATATCCCCAAGGAGCAAGGGATGAAGCTGGAAGCCATGGTAGAGAAGGGTATCTTTATGGGTTACAACGAGACTTCGAAGGCCTATCGAATCTTCATTCCTTCTAAATGGAGAGTGGTGATTAGGAGGGATGTGAAGTTCGAGGAGGAGAGGGCCTATCGGAGATCACGGGCGTATGATGAGAGAGAGTCACAAACATTTCCTCAGCAGGGAGGTCAGGTACAGGGAGTAGGACCTCAAGGTTCTGGATTGACTAGTACAGGAGGGATGTTAATGGCTACTAGGGCCAAACTCCATGTGGGTCAGCTTATTTATGGCGGCTGATATTTTATTGGATCCCTCTCATCAAGAGGTGTAGGATTGATCTAAAGATCATCCGATTCCGATAAGTATTTATGGAGATATGAATTTATTTTTATTTTGGAATTATCATCAAGCCGACCAGCAACTTGAGTAGGCTCAGAAGCCCAATAGACATGTTTATTCATCATCTACATGTTAGTATAAATAGAAGAGGACTTGAAGTTATTTTGTAACTCTCTTCAAGTGATCTCCTCTTCACGTCTGGGTTTTTGGAGGAGATACACTATGAATTACGTTGGCCTAGTATGATGATGCCCTAATGGAGAACGCAGTCATAAATCCGCAGGAAATGGGGATGTATTCATCTACGAATTAAGGAGCAGTTATATGAAGCCGCAGGGATAGACCTAGCCGCAGTCAAAGTATATGGAACTGCACGCTGTTCATGATGAGGACATTACGCTGTAAATGAAGACTCATATACACTGACCCATCCGCAGCAAGTGAGCAACATATACACTAGTAAATCCGCAACAAATGAGACATATATACGCTGGCAAATGAAACATATATACACTGGAAAATGAGACACATATATGCTGTTAAATGGAGACTCATATATGCAGGAAAATCTACAGTAAATGACAACATATATACACACAGGCAGTGGCAATGTATATATATGTAGACTGTGGCAATAAATATCTATGCAGGAAAAAAGGACGTATTAGGTGCAGTCACAAGGACGCAGCTGTGAGCTATGTATTGGGTCAGACTCAATACTCAAGCCAATCACAGTCTAGGTCATGGAATCGTAGTAAGATCAGTTGATATATATTATTGTCTTGCCATGATGCATGATGTATATGAGTAGCATGATGCATGATTTATATGGGCAGCATGATGCATGATGTATATGGGCAGCATGATATATGAGCAGCATGATGTATGGGCAACATGATGTATGAGATCATGAGCATCATGATGAATGAGATCATGTGCATGGGCAGCACAATGATGCATGGAGCATGGACAACATCATGATGAATGTAATCATGAGCATGGGCAACTTGATGATGGATGAGACCATGAAAGATGCAGCATGATGAGCAGCATGAAGATAAGAGCAGCTCAGTCATCTAGATCCAGCACTGTGATGGGGTAGCATGGTGCTACACGGTAAGGTGCGGCAAATGGACGAGATGCAGCACTATGATAGGTGAAGAAGTCACCTTAGAGAATCAGTTGAAGCAATATGTCTTCAACTGATCTCTGTAGATATCAAAAGTCAAAGTGTTGACTTCTATTGTAAATGTACTATCTCTCTCACTTTATCTGCTGAACTTTGAAGAACATAAAAGATGAATTGATCAAGGGTTTCCCCACATTGTGGGGTTTGTCCCTGGCTAGCGCCACATCTTGTGTCCTCTTGTCTTGGCTTGTCTTCTGCGATTTATATTTATGTTCTATCTGCTGTTTACTTTAATGTTGATGTGATTGCTAACTGTGAAAATTTATAAATTGCTCTAGCATAGAACATACCTAAAATTTAACATGGTATCAGAGCTGAGGTGAAGACAATGCCCAAGCAAGAGTGAAAGAGCAATCACCAAAGACAGTTGGGACAAGGACAAAAGGATCAATGGGTTCCTCATCCCTCTTCAAATTCACCGAGGGTGAAGTGGAAGTAGAGAATATTATCAGAATGGTGCAGCAGAAGTTTCTGATGGCCTTCGTAAAGATCACTTCATTGGGAAGTACGGATCTAAGGGTGGAAGAAAAGGCAGATGCCTTGGTTGCAATAAGTTCGGCCATTATGCGAAGGAGTGTCTGAATGGCAGAGACACTTCTCTTGATGAAGATAAACAAATCATTCTAGGGTCAAGGGAATGACAGGTAATACAGTTCATCAAGGAGAAATGGTCGACTCTTCAAAGAAAGCAAGGAACCCCAGGCACTTCATCGGATAGATAATCGTGGGATTATACTTGGAGCCGATGCCACCTATCCCGGAAAGGATGTTGGGAATGTTATCCCTCAACTGAATGGGGATAACTCAATTCATTTACAAAATCTCTTTTATGTACCTGATCGCAAGAAGAACCTAGTGTCCATCTCGGAAATGGAAGTCAAAGGTTTCAGGGTGGCACTCATCGATGGAAAGGTACGTGTTTGAAAATAGATTTTTCAAAGATGTTTTAGAGTTCAGGGTTGTATCATGTCCACTGGGGACCATGTCCATTGACTCAGCACCGGAGGTCTGTGAGTCAGATGGTGACCGGGATGCCTGAATTCAAAAAGAGCATGAAGGTACATGTTTGAGATGTATCGAAGGAAAATCTTACAAGGGGACCATTCCCCTCATGTAGTAGGGCCACAGGTTTGGAAAAACCCATGGAGTTTGAGATTCATGATCGGGAATCTCATGTATGTAGGTGGTAGAAAGCCCTCTATGGCTTGAAGCAAATCACCCCGGGCATAGTATGAGAGGATCAACAACTGTCTGATGAAGTTGAGATTCACCAGGAGTGAAATCGATCCAAATCATTACTTGAAGGTTGGGGATGATAGACCTCTCATACCGACACCTATGTCTAACGGGTGCAAACCCTCTCATTTGTAGGAGACAGAGGGAGTTGGATTCCAGATGTGGAATGATAAATTGCAAACCTGTGACTACCTCTAGGATCTCAACTTTCAGGAGTTATATGGTAGTGATGTCAGACCAGATTTGGGAAATGCCTCTGAGTCTCATAAACTCATTCGCGTTGATGTTCTTGGTGAACTTCTGTTCGGACATATGTTTTGCAGTTAGCATGGTGAGCTCATATTTGGTTGAGCCTCACTCGATTGGTGCCAAGAAACTTCTGAGATATCTTCGGGGCACAATCTCTCATGGATTGAGATACACTGCCAGAAATATGAAAACGGCATGATCATTTGAATGCTGACTGGGCAGGCAGTGTGGAGGAACACTAGAGCACTTCTCAGTGCTAGTTTGCTTTGAATTCTGCTTCGATATTATGGATGAGCAGGAAGCAGAAGTCAGTTGTTATAAGTATCGCTGAGACCGAATACATAACTACGAGTATGACCTCGTATGAAGTTGCCTGGTTGTGGAAACTCTTCAGTGAGTACACATGATGAATACCACTGCGATTCTCTGTGACAACCAGAGGTGGGATTCGATTATTGAGGAATCCTATATTTGACGATTGCTCCAACAGATAGACATCAGATACTGCCTTACCTGGGATATGATAAGTCGATGAGCAAGGAGGCTCCTTCGCATTAAGATGATGTACAAGTCGCTACACTTTGTCAGAGCCCTGGGGAAAGATTAAATTTGTGATTTTCCTGAACGAGTTGGAGTCGTCAAGAGACCCTTGTACAAGGGGCCTGCATGTTGCATACATTGAGCTCTGGGAGCTTTGGGGGCTTGCGGTTCTTATTGGAGCAACATACGACCACAGGGTGACTCACCCTCCCCTGGTGGTGTGCACTGGGACAAGATGATTCGCTCTCTTGTGGGACAGGATGATTCGCTCTCCTGTGGACAGGATGATTCGCTCTCCTGTGAAACAAGATGATTCGCTCTCTTGTGGGACAAGATGATTCGATCTCCTGTGTAGCAGGATGATTAGTTCTCCTGTGAGGTCTGGATGATGTGTTCTCCATGATGACTATGTAGCAGGATGATTAGCTCTCTTGTGAGGCCTGGATGATGTGTTCTCCATGGCGATTGTGTAGCAGGATGATTAGTTCTCCTATGAGGACAGGATTGATTAAGTTTTCCTGTCGAGGCATCCTACCCATGCAGTCTGAGACTCATGGGAAGTACCTCTCATCTGATCAATGAGCAGGGAAATGAGGATAGGGACCATAGTAGTACCGATGGATGCATCACTGTATCTACTGTACTCCCTATGCTAGGATGACCTTCATTGATCTGGGATCAATGATATTGGTCTGGGACCAGTTGTAGGAGTTGTACCTACTATGATGCTGACTTTGGGTCGGTTGAGACTGGTCTGGGACCAGTTGTAGGAGTTGTACCTACTATGACGCTGACTTCGGGTCGGTTGAGACTGGTCTGGGACCAGTGGTACATACTCTGAGACTGACTTCGGGTCAGTGTAGGACTAGTCTGGGACCAGTGAGAGTGGTACATACTATGACGCTGACTTCGGGTCGGTTGAGACTAGTCTGGGACCAGTGGTAGGAGTGGTACCCACTATGACGCTGACTTTGGGTCGGTTGAGACTAGTCTGGGACTAGTGGTACGCACTCTGAGACTGACTTCGGGTCAATGGAGAATGGTATAAGACATTCTCGATCAATTCTTCTTCTTCATAGTTCAGTAGAGCTAAGTTGAGCAGAGCAGAGCTAGCAGAGCAGAGCAGAGCCAACAGAGCCAACAGAGCTGAGCAGAGCAAAGCAGAGCCAACAGTGCTGAGCAGAGCAGAACAGAGCCAGCAAAGCCAGCAAAGCTGAGCAGAGCAGAACAGAGCCAACAGAGTAGAGCAGAACCGACAGAGCTGAGCAGAGCCAACAGAGCTGGGCAGAGCAGTGCAGGGTACTGATGGCAGAAATAGTACAGTCGGACATATGGATTAGCGGATGGAGTTCTCCCTAGTTGAGAGGGAGTGTTAAATTGGCAACCAGGGCCAAACTCCATGTGGGTCAGCTTATTTATGGCAACTGATGTTTTTATTGGATCCCTCTCATCGAGAGGTGTAGGATTGATCTAAATATCATCCGATTCCGATAAGTATTTATGGAGATATGAATTTATTTTGATTATGGAATTATCATCAAGCCGACCAACAACTTGAGTAGGCTTAGAAGCCCAATAGACATGTCTATTCATCATCTACATGTTAGTATAAATAGAAGAGGATTTGAAGTTATTTTGTAACTCTCTTCAAGTGATCTCCTCTCCACGTCTTGGGTTTTTGGAGAAGGAGATACACTATGAATTACGCTGGCCTAGTATGATGATGCCCTAATGGAGAACGCAGTCATAAATCCGCAGGCAATGGAGATGTATTCATCTACGAATTAAGGAGCAGGTATATGAAGCCACAGGGATAGACCTAGCCACAGTCAAAGTATATGGAACTGCACGCTGTTCATGATGAGGACATTACGCTGTAAATGAAGACTCATATACACTGACCTATCCGCAGCAAGTGAGCAACATATACGCTAGTAAATCCGCAGCAAATGAGACATATATACGCTGGCAAATGAAACATATATACACTGGCAAATGAGACACATATACGTTGGTAAATGGAGACTCATATACGTAGGAAAATCTGCAGTAAATGACAACATATATACACACAGGCAATGGCAATGTATATATACGCAGGCTATGGCAATAAATATCTATGCAGGCAAAAAGGACGTATTAGGTGCAGTCACAAGGACGCAGCTGTGAGCTATGTATTGGGTCAATACTCAAGCCAATCACAGTCTAGGTCATGGAACCGTAGTAAGTTCAGTTGATATATATTATTGTCTTGCCATGATGCATGATGTATATGGGTAGCATGATGCATGATGTATATGGGCAACATGATATATAAGCAGCATGATGTATGGGCAGCATGATGTATGAGATCATGAGCATCATGATGAATGAGATCATGTGCATGGGCAGCACAATGATGCAAGCATGGACAACATCATGGTGAATGTAATCATGAGCATGGGCAGCTTGATGATGGATGAGACCATGAAAGATGCAGCATGATGAGCAGCATGAAGATAAGAGTAGCTCAGTCATCTAGATCCAGCACTGTGATGGGGTAGCATGGTGCTACACGGTAAGGTGTGGCAAATGGACGAGATGCAACACTATGATAGGTGAAGAAGTCACCTTAGAGAATCAGTTGAAGCGATATGTCTTCAACTGATCTCTGTAGATATCAAAATTCAAAGTGTTGACTTCTATTGTAAATGTACTACCTCTCTCACTTTCTCTGCTGAACTTTGAAGAACATAAAAGAAGAATTGATCAAAGGTTTCCCCACATTGTGGGGTTTGTCCCTGGCTAGCGCCACATCTTGTGTCCTCTTGTCTTGGCTTGTCTTCTGCGATTTATATTTATGTTCTATCTGCAGTTTACTTTAATGTTGATGTGATTGCTAACTGTGAAAATTTAAATAAACTGCTCTAGCATAGAACATACCTAAAATTTAACAAGGGACTTCAGTGTCAGTGACATCTAGGGCACCTATGGCGAGTTCACTGAGCTCTTCTTTAGGGAGTCCACTGGTACAAAGTTCACATGGTAGTTCAGCTCACACAAGCACTAGTGCCAGTACAGGTTCTTCAAGGATAGGTGCTGGTACAGGCACACCAGGGACAGAGGATGAGGTTCCCTATGGGGAAGCTTCTTCAGGGAAGAGGAGGCCCAAGTGGCTTCAAGACACCTTGAAGGAAGCGGAGCCCGTTGGTTCTCCGAAGAGGGTGAATAGGGAGAGTGTGCCACCTAAGCGGTTTTGTAGTTATGTAGCCAAGGCTACCAACATTTTGTTTGAATTTCTAAGTCTAACTATCAAAAACCCTTAATGTACTTTTTTGATTTATTTCTGCCTACTTGTTGTGATTAATTAACAAGTTATTTACCATGTAAATACTGAAAATAAATACAAGTACATGCTGAACACATTAAAAATCATCAACTGAAGGAAAGAAAACAAGCACACGAGTGACACCGTTGTTTTTGGACCAATGTCCCGGAAAAACCCAATGCGGGAAAACTGGTGCCACTATCTGAGGGTTTTAATTATTAAGCAGTTTCAGAATACAATCTGGGTGCCAAAGCTGACTCGCCCAACAGAGAATAATCTTGGCAGTAGTACCTCTTAGTCGGAGACAGATGTTCTAGCTGAAACCCCGGATAAACACTCTGACAACTCCCGACTCCAATCTTCCCCTCGAAATCCCTAGTGTTAGCCTCTGGGGACTCCGTCAACCCTTTCTGGCACAGCGTTTGCCCAACGTCACCCTAGCTCGCCCTGCGTCACCCCTTAGAGTCTCTACGTCACCCACACTGGCTCTCTGAGGCACTGCGCAACTCTTGGCTGCCTCTGCGTGATGTTGGCTTTGCGTGAACCTCTGGCTGGCTCTGCGTCCCTCTCTCCGGCTTCTGCGCTGATCCTCCTGGTACTATCTTTGCCTCTCTGCTTCTGTATTCACTGCCCCTCAGCTGCAACTCTAATCACTGTTTCGACTTCCTCAGCAAACCCTGCCCCAAAAAATCAAAGTCTTGATCAACTCGGTGTGTTCTCCAAGTGACCCTGAAGCCTCCTCTTATACTTTTCTCGTTGACAATTCAACGACCGAGATTAAGTCCCTAATCAATGACTAAGATTAACTCTGGCTTGATCCATGACTTTTGGACCCTTCTAACACAATTTTATATTAATTCACATTAATATTTTATTTTCCCTAAGTTTAGACTTAGGGACTCCAGTAAAAATATTAATTATTTAATATATCCCAAACTGTTTAGAATTTTCTAGGTATTGTAGATCTCATGTGCTTTAGCCTCTCCACCAATTTTTGTGGCTAGAGCACATCCGATGCTACCCCAAATCAACACTCTCTCTTAGAGAAACTGTGCTCTAGTAATACTCCTCACTGAGCATCACCCTGATCTTCCGGCATCGGTCCCTGTGCTGATGCTAGGCCTGCTACCCAACATCCTCTGCACTGCTGCATCATGTACTATTACCCATGGCCCTGCTACTGCCACTACTACATCTGTACAACAACCCCTCTGATCATGCTGCATTTTGCTACTCGTAGCACTGCCACTGCTAATTGCTGCACTGCAACTCAGTTACTGAGAAGTAAGTAATAGATCTCCGAACTCTGACATCTCTGTCAGGCTAGAGACACCCTCGATGCTGAAACTCCCTCTGTCACTGACAAGTGCCCCTTCTTTGACCTCCGCGCTGCTGCAACAACTCCATGCATCTCGCACCATTGCCTCATGCTGTCCTGGGAATCCTGCACTGTAGCTCCCTTTGTCGCTCCATTCGCATCCGTCTCTACTGACATCCGCCAGTACGGCTACTTCTCTTCGGGGCTCCCATAGCAAGGTATAATCTAAGAGGCTGGGTACCTCGAGGATCCTGCCCCTCATCGCCTATAGTCTGTCTGACTACAGCTCGATGTCTCTCCACTTCTGCTCAAGT
Source organism: Pinus tabuliformis (assembly GCA_031772625.1). Classification (NCBI taxonomy): domain Eukaryota; kingdom Viridiplantae; phylum Streptophyta; class Pinopsida; order Pinales; family Pinaceae; genus Pinus; species Pinus tabuliformis. The sequence continues at coordinate 1,295,191,753 of CM062804.1, read as the reverse complement.
GGCGTGTGAGCACTCATTGCATAGTCATCATCTGTCTCCACTTCCTTCTCCGCCCTTGCTGGCGCAACCCTGGTTTGGAAGCCTCTCCCTTGCTCTTCTTCCTTAGATATTGGGTCGCATAATGACCCAATTCCCCACAGTGGAAGCATTTGACATTGGAGAGGTCCTTCTTCTTCTGTTTCTCCTGCTTTCCCTCAGATGCTAGGGCAGCATCCACCTCCTCCTCCTTCTTCATTCTGACTCCCTTGCCGTTGCTTCCTGCCTTGGTCAACCTTCTGATCTCTTCTTGGCCTTCCAAACTACGAAGTTTGAGGCTCCGTCCAGTCTATCCTGGTATCTTACCCCATTCATTGCCATCTCGCTGCTCCTCTACTTCCCTCTTGGAAGTTCTTGGTGTGACTCCCTCTGAGCCTCGATTTCCCTCCTAGAAATCCTTCTACCAATGTCGAGATGCCCCCACTTCGATAATTAGTGCAACTGCATCACTGATCCAGATTTCTTGGCTAGAAATCCTTGGTAGCAACTCCCTCCTCCTTGGTCTTGCCCCGTTTGGTACTGTTCTGACTACAATATCCCACCAGCTTCACTCTGCAACTTACCCATAGCCTCCTAAGCTCCATCAAACTGAAGGTTAGAGCTTCTAGGCTCTGCACAATCCCAGCACTAGCAAAATCCGCACCTCCTGGCCACGGGTGTCAATCCTTCCTGACTAAGAAAGATGACCAGGCACTGCGTAGGTCGAGTTTGCTCCCCTCTGCCACTGCGCTGATCCTCTTCCCAGCTTAAACTTGATGACGCATGCACTGCGTAACCCCTTCCTTGCTGCTTCTTTGCTAGGAACAACTTTTGTCACTCGAGACAACTCTTTTTTGCTGCTGCTGCTCTGCTTGGCTGATGTCCTCAGTTCTCCTGTGATCTGCAATCACGCTCTGATACCATGTTCAAATTTCTAAGTCTAACTGTTAGAAACCTTTCATGTACTTTTCTGATTTATTTCTACCTACTTGTTCTAATTAATTAACAAGTTGTTTACCATGTAAATACTAAAAATAAATACAAGTACATGCTCAACACATTACAAATCATCAACTGAAGGAAACAAAACAAGCACACAAGTGACATTGTTGTTTTTGGACCAATGTCCCTGGAAAAACCCAATGCGGGAAAACCGGTGCAACTATCTGAGGGTTTTAATTATTATGCAGTTTCAGAATACAATCTGGGTGCCAAAACCAGCTCATCCAACAGAGAATAATCTCGGCAGTAGTACCTCTCAGTCGAAGACAGTTGTTCTGACTGAAACCCCGAATAAACACTCCGACTGCTCTCGGCTCCAATCTGCCCCTCGAAAGCCCCAGTGTCAGCCTCTAGGGACTGCATCGGCCCTTTCTGGCCCAGCATCTACCCAGCGTCACCCTAGCTCGCCCTGCGTTAGCCTCTGGAGGCACTGTGTTAGCCCTTAGAGCCTTTGCGTCACCCATGCTGGCTCTTTGAGGCACTGTGCAGCTCTTGGCTGCCTCTGCGTGAGCCCTGGTTGGCTCTGCGTGAACCTCTGGCTGGCTCTGCGTCCCTCTCTCCCGGCTTCTGCACTGATCCTCCTGGTACTATCTCTGCCTCTCTGCTTCTGTATTCATTGCCCCTCAGCTGCAACTTTGATCACTCTTTCGACTTTCTCAGCAAACCCTGCCCCAGAAAATCGAAATCTTGATCAACTCGGTGTGTTCTCCAAGTGACCCTCAAGCCTCCTCTTATACTTTTCTCATTGACAATTCAACGACTGAGATTAAGTCTCTAATCAATGGCTAAGATTAACTCTGGCTTGATCCATGACTTTTGGACCCTTCTAACATAGTTTTATATTAATTCACATTAATATTTTATTTTCCCTAAGTTTAGACTTAGGGACTCCATTAAAAATATTAATTATTTTAATATCTCCCAAACTGTTTAGAATCTGCCCAAACCATTTCTGGGTATTGGAGATCTCATGTGCTTTAGTCTCTCCACCAATTTTCGTGGCTAGAGCACATCCGATGCTACCCCAAATCAACACTCCCTCTTAGCGAGGACTGTGCTCTAGTAATACTCCTCACTGAGTATCACCTTGATCATCCGACATCGGTCTTGATAATGCAAGCCTGTGACTACTCCGATGGAACTTAACTTTAAGAATTTATGTGGTAGTGCTGCTGGACTTGAATTGGGAAATGCTTTTGAGTATCGTCAACTCATAGGAGCACTGATGTTCTTGGTGAATTCCCGTTTGGACATATGTTTTGCAGTTAACACATTGAGACAATACATGGTTGAGGCTCATCATATACATTGGATTGTTGCCAAGAATCTTTTGAGATATCTTCGGGGCATAATCACTCATGGACTGAGATACACTGCCGGAAATGTGAGGTTGCATGGTTATTCTGATGCTGATTGGGCTGGCAATGTGGTGGATCGCAAGAGCACTTCTGGATGCTGTTTTTTTTTGGGTTCTGGTTCTATATCCTGGATGAGCAGGAAGCAGAAATCGGTTGCCTTGAGCACCGTCAAGGCTGAATACATAGCTGCTAGTATGGCCTCCTGTGGGGTTGTCTGGTTAAAAAAGCTCTTTAGTGAGCTATTTGGACATGTGTCGGATACCACCGTGATCTTCTACGACAACCAGAGTGGGATTCGATTATCAGAGAATCCCATGTTTCATGATCGCTCCAAGCATATAGATATCAAGTACCACTTTATTGGGGATATGGTACAACGAGGAGCAATAAGGCTCCATCACATTGGGATTAATGAGCGGGTCACTGATATTCTGACAAAGCCCTTGGGGAAGGTCAAATTCTTGGCCTTCCGAGAACAACTTGGAGTCGTGGAGAGACCCTCTTATGAGGGTCTTGTATGAGATGGACATTGATCTCTAGGTGCTCTGGGAGGCTTGGTGTATTTCTTGGAGCGGTGAGAAACCATAGGGTGAGTGGTTCATCCTTCCGCTAGTGGTTTGTTGTGTACAGGCTGAGTGGTTCATCCTTCCCCTGTGATACCCCTTGGCGACATGTGAGTAGGACAAGTGGTTTATCCTTCTCTTGCCGAGACATCCTACCCATGCAGTCTGGGACTCATGTGAAGTACCTCTCATCTGGCCAATGAGTAGGAAAATGAGGATAGGGACCATAGTACTACCGATGGACGCATCATGTACTACCGTACTCCCTATGCTAGGATATCTGATATTGATCTGGGATCAATGGGAATTGACTTCGAGTCAGTAAGAGTGGTATGAGACACTCTCTTTTGATTGGGATTGACTTTGGGTTAGTAGAGAATGGTATGATACAATCTCGATCACTTCTTCTTCTTCATAGTTGAGCAAATAAGAGTAGAGCAGTGCATGGATGGTAGAGATGGTACAGATTGGCAGATGGATTAGCTGGTGGAGTTCTCCCTAGTTGAGAGGGAGTGTTAAAATTGGCAACTAGGGCCGAACTCCACATGGGTCATCTTATTTATGCAAGCTGATATTTTTATCAGATTCCTCTCTCGGAGAGGTGTAGGATTGATCTAAAGATCATCCGATTCTGACATGTACAAATGAAGATATGAATTTATTTATATTATGGACAATTATCAAGGTCGGCTAGCAAGCAAAACAGGGACACAAGCCCCCAATTCATTCTCAACGTTGCATATAAAAAGGAGACCTCAAGTCATTTTCACCATCATCTCATCACATTATCTCTCTCTCCTCTTGTGATTGGGCACACTATTCGAGGTTGTCTTCTCTCTCTCCACACATGTGAACTAGGGCTTCTATTTGCTGCGTTGACCGAGCTGCTCGAATGTTGTTTGACTGTGTTGACCTGTTTTGACTTTGGTTTGGGTGAGGAATCTTTGTCTAAGCAACCGCAATTTTGGGCACGAAAATCAAGGAGTTTTGACTAGCATTGACTGTGGTTAGGGCTGACCGCAGGTTGACTGTTTGACCAAACTTTGATTGGGCAAAATTCGACTGTTTTGAGGTTTGTTTCATCTTGCTATTTGGAGGCCGAAGTTGACTAAAGTTGATCGAATCTTTGAGGGTCAAATCTACCCTGTTGACCAATATTGACTTTTCTGGTTAGGGCTCTTTTGCTGCTGTTATAAATTATCAGAATTTGTAAATTGTACTCTCTCTCTGCTGAACTATTGAAGACTAAAAGAAGATTTGATCAAGGGTTTCCCCACATTGGGGTTTGTCCCTGGCTAGTGCCACATCTTGTGTCCTCTTATCTTGGCTTGTCTTCTACTGTTTATGTTTATGTTCTATCATTGTTTTACTTACATGTTTATGTGATTGCTAAATTGAAATTGATATTGGGCTCATAATGAAATTGAAGTAAAATTTCTCTAAAGCGTAGAACATACCATTGTTGCCTAAAATTAACACATTTAGCATTTAATTCATTCAAATAGGTCATCAAGCAATTATACAAGTACAATGCATGAAATGATGAGAGACATGAGAAATTAGGCCAGAGGCCAAGAAAAAACTCCCAAGGGGAAAAGCCAACAATCCTTTATTTATAGAGTCTTTTGTCAACAAGAGAAATCCAAGTCATAGGCAAACTGGCCAATTACCCAAGTGCCAAGTCAGCCCTCCAAAGATCTGTTAAGATGTCACATGCCTTTCCTTCAATGCTACAATTCATAGAGATCAGGGGCTTTAGGAACTCGCATAGCCAAAGTTGAGATGCTTCAGAAATTCACATGATCAAAGAGAAGTAACTTCATATATCCACAGAAAAGTCTCTTCAGAACTTCGTATAAAAGGCTGAGACATCGTTATAGTACCACAAAAAAATTGTCCTTTTTCACAAAGGTATATTGCCACAGGGAGCTCCACAGGAAAGCTTGAATATCATAGAAGAATAGTGCCACAGGAAAGCTTAATATCACAGAAGTATATGCCCTGGAAACTAGCTTTATATTTGAAGAATAGTGCTTCAGGTAGCTCATAACTTTTCCTCTAAACAAATGAGTCGAATGAGTGTCAAATGGTAGTATAATAATGCCAATATATAGTGGTTTTCTTGTTCGAAAAGGTGCCTCTTAAGGCGGAGTCGACTTGCCATCTAGAGGGCCAACCTGGTCAATTTGGGGATTCAAATATACTTTAAAAAATTCTATGTTTTTGTTTTCTTTTTTCTTTTCAATGTCCAAATGGGACATGACAAAAACCATTTTTATTTTGACTTAATAAATTCTTTTGACTCTTTACAGAATCATAAAGATAAACTATGAAGACCGAACCTAGTTACAACTTCAACACTCCCTCTTAACTAGGGAGGTATTCATAATGAGCCATCGGGATATTCTCAAGTTGAAGAATTCTATAAGAAAGGATCCAAATTGATAAGCATCATTGATGATAACATCATCATAACCAACATTGTCAAATTACCAAGGCCTTGACAAGTAAGCTCTATCTCTCCACTAAATTAGAGCACAATGCTTGAGGCATTCAATAGGAAAACACATTGCCTCTCCAAGGCACATACTCCACCTAGGTTCACCAGAGTATGTCCTCCACGAAACCATTTCCTACTTGTCACAAGGAAATGTCAGTCCACCAAACCATTCTTTAACCGGGTGCACTACTTGACTTACGACTGTTAGCCGTTGCCACAGTACATGACTCAAGAATGTTTGTCCAAGATGCTTATCCAATCCACCATTCTCCCTATCTGTGTCCATGTACTTGACTTATGGTTGTTATTCCTAGCCATAGTACATGACACAAGGAGAACTAGGTGTCCAACCTCACTCCCTCTCAACTTGGGAGGAGTAATCCACAAGCCCAAGCTTGTCTCAAAAGTACTCGTACTTCCCTTACATCAACTACCTTTTCACTCATGGAGATCTATTGTACCTTCTCGGCTCCTAACTGCATCATACTCTTGAATCATAAAGCACTTTGACCTTCCATGAAAAACCAGGTTCTTTGTCAATCTTCATACATCTTATTACAAAGTATCAATGTTGAATCCAACACACCATCAAATAGTCCATCAAACATTTTACGAAGCCAAAATGTTTCATAGCAAATTGTACAATTTGCCATATCTTCTGCCTCTACAATGCAACAAAATCCTGCTTCACGCTCTTCCAAGAAACCATACAAGATCCCATCCATTAGTGGTATCTCTACTTATCATCACCACTGCCAACCCAATCGATGTATCCTCAGGTCCCAGGTTGTAGTGTATCAATCCAAGATACTTCATGTCAGATTTGCTTCTAGCTCCCTTTGAAGTCAATATTCTTCCTTTGACTCACGAGTCCTTTCCCAAAGTAGGAGGTCTTATTTAATCATGAGGCTCCTATTCAAAATCTCGGGGTAACTTTTTTAATTGATGTAATCGTCAAACTGCGTTTGACTTCTCTAATGCATACTTCATACTGCTTTCTCTTTCTGCATTCACATTCTTCCATTACTTTCTTCTTGCTGCCAAAGCCTAGGCAGCCTTTGCCATTGACCTGCAATCCTTACTAGGAGGCGATAAAAGAAAAGAAAAAGATATATATTTAAGCAAATTACATAGACAAGAGATTATCCAAAGGTAAAGACAGTAGCAGTAATCAAAGAGAGAATATATTGAATACTTATCATTTTGAGAGAAGTCAACTCCCTCTTAATCTATGGACTTCTTGCATACATCTGCAACTTTGTTAGCTTCATCTGGCATATAGCTTGTAAAACAACTTCATCCACACCACCATGCATAGGGTAGGGTTTCTTCTTTCAACGGAAATGATGTTGTAGGTCCAATCTAGGGTTTGTTCATAAACCCTAGGGTTTTTCATTTTCAAATCTTTTGAATCCTAGGGTTTACAAACCCTAGACATCCAAATGACAAAATCCCTAGAAATCAATAAGCCATTTATGTGATGAGATCTATCATTGACATCATTGAGTAGGTTTTGTCGAATTATTGTTCTTCAAACTCATTGTAGTAGTTGTTGGAAAATGTAACTAGTTTCGATCTTCATAATTGTCATTGTACTCGTGTCATTATGTATATTTTATGTAACAAGCAAAAGAAGAAAGAAAAATATTATTTTCAAGCACGGGTTTCATGCTCCATTTGAATTGTCATCTAGGTCAAGTATGCATTTCATGCTTCTAGGGTTTGTCAAGTCAAGAAAATATTTGTCATGAGTCAAAAAAGTCATTAGTATATGTATAAGATCCATTTGGGCAAATTGTAACAAGATAGAGATGCTGATTTCTGGTAGCATCGGATGTGCTCTTAGCCTCAAAATTTGCAGGGAGGCTAGGACACATGTGTTCCACAATACCCAGAATCGTTTTGGGAAATTCCACCTAGAGATAGTTTTATTAAAATAAGTCTAAACTTAGGAAATTAAAATAATTAAAGGGTATTAATCAAAATGAGGGTGAAACTTCTAGAAGAAGACGAAGATCAAGTCAATATGATCTGAACCATTGATTAGAATCTAATCTGGGCGTTGATTACTCAACTAGAGGACTATAAGAAGGACTTCGATGGGGATTTGGAAGACACACTAGGCAGATACTGTTGATTTGGGGTAGCATCGGATGTGCTCTAGCCACGAAAATTGGTGGAGAGGGTAAGGCACATGAGATCTCCAATACCCAGAAAGGGTTTGGGCAGATTCTAAACAGTTTGGGAGATATTAAAATAATTAATATTTTTAATGGAGTCCCTAAGTCTAAACTTAGGGAAAATAAAATATTAATGTGTATTAATATAAAACTGTGTTAGAATGGTCCAAAAGTCATGGATCAAGCTAGATCTAATCTTAGCCGTTGATTTGTCAACGAGAAAAGTATAAGAGGAGGCTTGAGGGTCACTTGGAGAACACACTGAGGGAGACCAGTCAGTTCAATTTCTGGAGCGGGGTTAGCTGAGAAATTGAACCAGTGGTCTGGTGAGCAGTCAGGAGGCAGCAAGTATGGAGCAGAGAGGCGGGATCAGCCACTGGAGATCAACGCTGAGGCGGGAGAGGCAGACGCAGGGCTTTTTAGGCAGACGCAGAGGCAATAGAAGACTGTGTAGTCACTTGCCGGGCTTACGTGAGTGACATAGAGAGGCACAGGGCTGACGCAGTCAAGCAGGGGTTGATGCAGAGGGTTTGAGAGCCACACAGAGGTCAGACGGGCTAACTCTGGGATTGGGAGAAGTGCTGGAGAATTGTTTCTCTTTGTGGGTAAGCCAGTTTGGCACCCTCTTCTACAGAAGAATCGCTGAATAATATAATCCTCCCTTGCTGCACCGGTTTTCCCACATTGGGTTTTTGTGGGGACTGTTGTCCAAAATATCTGTGTCAATGTGTTAATTCTTGTGCATATGTTTGTTTCTGTATTATGGTGTGATATCTGCAGCAGTATTTATTTCAATGTTTATTGAAGTAATTTCATAAATAACTTATTGTGGAATAAGTAGGAAAATTAAATCAGTTGCTGTAGTGATAGAATTTTCACATGGTATCAGAGGAAGTAATCAGAGACAGAAAGGGAAAATCAGTTATGGGTCGAGACCATGATGCAGAGGCATCCACGTCAAGGGACTCACATAGATTTTCAGAAGATTGCACAAGAGAAATAGATTTCGATTTCTCTATGTTGGCTTCCAGGCTGGAAGAGAAGTGGCGTGTATGACTCGTGTTGCATCATCAAAGGTATGGTATATAGATAGTGTAGCTTCGTGGTATATGACGGGTGTTGTTGCACAGAGTGTCTAGGCACTACGACAACGCTCAGAGTAAGGGCTGTCACTCTTAAATCCTTACTCACTCCGTTTAGACTCTCTCCTAGACAAGTCAAGGGGGGTAGTCCCTAGGTAAATGGATGAGGATAGCCTGTGAAAAACAAACTCTAGGAGATTTTAATGACGGACAACTTGATGAATTTAAACGATTAAATCAGATTGATAGATTAAACGCCAACGTAGACAAGACACGACCACAAGATAGAAACAATTATAGACCAGTGCCTTCGATATTTGAATTAACCATCAATAAAACAAGCTATCCAGAATGATTTTCAATATGTGACGAACAGTGACAATCATGAATAATCAATAAATGCCCAAAACTGAATCACACAAGATATTCTAGATTTAAGATGATTATCGTTAATGGCCAAGATCTAGAATTAATTAATTTTCTTCGATAGTCAATATAACTTCGAAACGTTTATCATACTTTGACCATAGGAAAATCATAAAAAATGCATTTAATGACCAAATAACACTAAGGAACTTTAGGTTAAAAGTTTTTAATTATTCCTTAGGAACTTAATTTAATCAAAGGGTTAAAAAAAATTAAAATTTTTAATGGGCCATAGGCCACATTAAAAATTCTAAAGTTTAAGCGAATAAACCCCTTAATTTTGTTTCTTCTCAGTCACAAAATATTCTAGAAATTTTTAATGTTTTAAATTTTTTCTAATTTTATATTTTTTTGAATGTTTTTGGATTTTTAAAACTCTTTTAATGTTTTTTAAGACTTTTGTATTTTTTAATCAAAATCAAAATAAAAAAAAAAAATAAAAAAAAAATAAATAAATAAATAAATGAAATGAAATGACAGATCTATTAGATTTAGGGAGTGTGAGTCCGACTCCGCTCCCAAATTTGATGATCTGAGGCTCTCAACAGCCAGATCTAACGATTTAGCACAATTTTTTTTTTTTTTTTTGAATTTTAGAGGAGGTACTAAGCTCAAAACCCTTCATGCATCACCCATAAAAATAATATCTTATGATAAGCCCGGGATCAAATTCAAACTGGGCTCTTCAGAAAACACGGATTGGGAGTTGGTTGGTTCAGCCGAGAACTTCCCCGAACGCCCGATGATCTAATAATCAAGGATTTTCCTGCAAAACTCAATTCAACTGTCAACATAGAGTGAGAAAACAATAATAAAATTCAGATCTAATAGAGATACCTGTTATTATATTCAAAACTTAAATTATCATTCAAACTCCAGCGACTAAGCAAGATACCTGTACTCAAATCGCTTTTCAGAAGCTATTATTAATGGCAAAAAAAGAAATTACGCATGAAAATAAAACATCTTACAGCATTTCCATGAAGAGTAACACCAACAGAAATTTAACCCCAAGGTCCTTCTTTATTGCTCATAAAAAGATTACACAAGAGAGCTTTTCGCTTAGTACACGATCAAAAGATCGGATGATACTGACTGACAAATGACCTCCTATTTAAAGATAAATCCTCCAACGGCTAGTTCGAGTGATCCTTGTCAAAGTGATCTCGACTGTTGATGAGGATCAAAATTTCTTTTAATCTCATTCGTTGAAATTTTAAATATTGAGGAAATTTCGAATTTTTCAATTAAATGCATTTTAATAAATTCAAAAATTAAAATTTTGCATTTATTTCCTCAAAATTTTGACTTTGACTTGAGCCCAGGGACCCAAGGCATAAAATTTAGCAAAATAATCAATTAACCTTAGTCCCTAGACCTGTTAAGATTTAATTTTTTAAAGGATCCACGAATTTTACCTCTGGAAAATTTAAATTTACCTAGGACCTAGGACTTATGAGGGGATAAAGTATTTTTCTAACCCTCAAGACACTTTACATCATGATTTTTACATTTTTACATCTTCAAGGGGGAAAACCCATTTGCAAAAAACCCTCACAGACTACCCAGTTATGCGACACAAATATAATCTAGTAGATCAAGCAATTTGTAATACAATAACCTAACCATATAGTTTGGAATATTCCCAAATCATTTTTACATACACTCGATCTAGAACACTAGGACTCCCCTAAGATTCTAGAGACAAAATCCATTTTGGCTTTGGGGTAAGGCTAAAGGAAAACTCTGTCGACCATCCGAGAATGGATCGGTGAGAGAAAAAACCTCCCGGAATGTAGATCGTGATCAGAAAACTAGGTTTACCTAGGTGATTACATACATGACAGGGATCTGCTGAGATTATTTACATTATACACATGCAGATTGGGTTTACATTATGAAATGATCCTTAGGCTGATAATGATAGCTGGATGGCAGGAACACATTGATCAGGCGCTATCCCTTTTGCGAAAAAAGGGGGTGTACTGCTATGGGTAGTTGATACGTAGTGGTCAACATCTGGCTCTACTTGGGGACACGTTGCTACACTGGAGGAATGTGAGAATTTAGAATTTGTATCCACGCAACACACAACAAAACATAAGTAACGTCCATCCAAAAATCATCATATAACGTTAAGCACAGGAAAGATATAAGCTCTTCATTTATTAACTAGTCTATCAACATGAAAAACCAATTCTAACTACAAAATGAAATACTGAAATAATAGGGCATAAGGTTAGAAATACAATACAAAGATGCCCTATGGCATCAGATACATTCAATATAGTGCATACTGAGCATTTCCCTGCTTTCAGGCAAGTCTGTCGGCTGTTTCTCGGATGTGCCATGTCCAATCTTGCATACGGTAGGACTTTTTCCTATCCGAAAATCAAGCTGCTTGCAGCCATCTGATGCATCAAATCGCTTTCTCATTCTTTTTCTCTTGTGCTTTTTCTTTGTGGCAGGGTGTATCACTGATGACGTGGAACATTTTGTTTCAAAACTCTCAGATGAAGTATGTAAGATATGCGTGACATGTCTTTCTTCATTTTGCATCTGATTTTTATCGTTTTCAATTTTATTTGGGTCACCTTCAATTAACCACTTTTCAATGGAACAAATGACCTCCTCATAATAAGATGGAGCTTGTTGCAGCAGATAAGGAGGCTTCTGATCTGTCGATGTCTCCTTGTTTCTTTCATCCTCTGACCGATGTTGAAATTTCTGTACTTGTATTGTTATGGCATCCATCTGGCTAGAGTGTTCAACCTTCATAGCACTAACTTCCTTGGCATGGTCTTCCTCCATGCTCAATAACTTATTCTGAAGACATATCTGACTAGCTTCCATATCTTTTATTACTTTGTCATTCTTTGCCTTTATGGTCATCAAGCAATGTTGCATAGAGTTTATCTCTTTCTTATGATTTGCTTGCATGGTAGCCAACTGATTATTATAATCGAATGTCATGATGGTCATTTCTTCATCCATAGTTAATAACTTGTTTTGCATAGAATTAATTTCCCTGTCATGATTAGCTTTCATGGTTTCCATCTCCTTATCTCGCTTTTCCAGGTGGGTGTATAAAGTTCTCATATCCTTGACGTAATCAGTTACAAATTTTTCTTGATTAAGCTCCATATTTTTTACCAGCTGTGTTTGACTGAAATGCATGTCTTTAACCAACTGCTTTAGTTCTTCTATAATTTGCTTATCATTTTCCCTTTCATGGTCGACACTGATTTGATAACTTGTTCCTGCTTTTCCACTATCATGGATTTGATCTGCAACGGCACAAGTGGATGTCACATTTTGATATGGAGAATTGTCTTGAAATCTTTCATCGACAGCTCGATCCTTCACAAAATCACTTTCATTATGTTGCATATATCTATCTTTAAAAGCATTGACGATGTCTTGTAAAGAAGCGAAAGAATCTTTAGGACAATTATTAGACCAATTCAAAGCATCACCCTCTAAAGAAAAGGCAAATAGACGCATTTTGACATCTTCATGATCATACTGGGGAGAACTACAATATATGAACATTATACGAGTAAACTTGCATAAATGCTTTCTAACAACGTTTGAATCACCACCCAAGAACAAAGACAATTTATGAATGGCCACTTCCGGAATATCATGGAGAATATCAGTAAAATGACACAGGGTAAACGAATAATCCATGATGAATAATGAGGGACCAAATGGATGATAGAGAGAGACCTCTGCTCAAGAAAATCAAGAGATCCACAAGAAGCGAGCTTTTAGTAGAAATTCTTGTAATAAATGAAAGAAGTGGAGTCGCCACTTGAACATGAATTTAACTCTAGGATCCAAAAGGCAACAAACAACCGGATATAAGGGAGGGCTTTTTGTCTGAGAAATAATAAATGGAAGAAGTGGAGTCACCATCCAAACAAGAAACGAACCGAGATGTTCAAGTGCTAAAAGTGCAGATGAAATGATAAATGAGATGACAAAAGATATGGTGATGAAAAGATCAAATGACGCCAGGAAATGTTTTGCCTCTTGGCCAGCTAATGAATGGCAGAAAATTTGAGATGTGCCAAGGAGTGTTGACTTTGCCGGCTCGAATGAGAGATGAGAAAAATGAAAGATGAATGTCAAAGAAATGTCGTTGAAACGTCGAGAATAAAATGTTCCCCAGCTGCGGCGCCAAAAAATGTTGTCGCACAGAGTGTCTAGGCATTGCGACAACGGTCAGAGTAAGGGCTATCACTCTTAAATCTTTACTCACTCCGTTTAGACTCTCTCCTAGACAAGTCAAGGGGGGTAGTCCCATAGGTAAATGGATGAGGATAGCCTGTGAAAAACAGACTCGAGGAGATTTTAATGATGGACAACTTGATGAATTTAAATGATTAAATTAGATTGATAGATTAAACACCAACGTAGACGAGACACGACCACAAGATATAAACAATTATAGACCAGTGCCTTCGATATTTGAATTAACCATCAATAAAATAAGCTATCCAGAACGATTTTCAATATGTGACGAACAGTGACAATCATGAATAATCAATAAATGCCCAAAACTGAATCACGCAAGATATTCCAGATTTAATATGATTATTGATAATGGCCAAGATCTAGAATTAATTAATTTTCTTCGATAGTCAATATAACTTCGAAACGTTTATCGTACTTTGACCATAGGAAAATCATAAAAAATGCATTTAATGACCAAATAACACTAAGGAACTTTAGGTTAAAAGTGTTTAATTATTTCTTAGGAACTTAATTTAATCAAAGGGTTAAAAAAAATTAAAATTTTTAATGGGCCATAGGCCACATTAAAAATTCTAAAGTTTAAGCGAATAAACCCCTTAATTTTGTTTATTCTTAGTCACAAAATCTTTTTAGATTTTCTTAATCTTTTAGAAATTTTTAATGTTTTAAATTTTTTCTAATTTTATATTTTTTTAAATGTTTTTGGATTTTTTAAACTTTTTTAATGTTTTTTAAGACTTATATTTTTTAATCAAAATCAAAATTAAAAAAAATAAAAAATAAAAAATAAAAATGAAATGAAATGAAATCAAAACAAAATCGATTTTTTAAATGTTTTATTTGATGTTTTTTTATTTATTTTTAAATGAAATCAAAATCAAGATAAAAATAAAATCAAAACAAAATTAAAGTGAAAATGATATACAAATCAAAGAGTCATAAATAAAAACAAAAATAAATGAAAAACTAAAAATAAATACAAAATCAAATTTCAAATGAAACTTAAAAATACGCTAACCCTAAGAGAAAATACAAAACAAAAGAAATCGAAGAAATAATGAATAAATAAAAAATACAAGAACTAAACCTGTATGCATAAAAAAAAAGTCGAAGTGTGAGTTTGTTGTTGTGCAGGTACGCGGATGAGCAAAACTCAATAGAATGGAGCAAGGAGCAGAGACAGAAGGATTTGCTGGACGGAGGTAACTCGGGCCAGGACTGCGCGGGTTTGGAAGAGGGAGCAGCTGCAGATGGATGGAGCAGAGATGCGTGGACAACGAGGAGTTGGATTGCACGCAACGGATTGATGAAGCTCACATGGGCAGGGATGAGTCGGAGGTGAGTGCTGCGTACATAGGGCAGCAAGGAAGGGTTTGGACTTGCTGATCTGCCCAGCAGAATGGAGATTGGTAGCTGCTGAAGGATCGAAGGGCGGTGAATGGATGGGAGATTTTGGACGCAGAGTAAAGTAGCAAATAAAGACTGTGTTTGAGGGAGCTGCGGATGGATAAGGGTTTAGCAGGCAGCGTATGGATTTGCTATGCGTTTGTAGGTTGGATGGGGAAGAGCTGGACGGTAATGAGGAAGAGACACAGGGGTGTGGATGGCTGTGTGGAGGATGGGAGCTCAACATGGACAGAGTGAGAGGCTGCGTGAGGGGGATGAGGAGCTGTGGGGTTAGAAGGCTGGAGCAGCAATGAAGCAGCCGTGGAGGGGAACGCAAGGGAAAGCCGGATTGCCCAAAAAAATTCGAATTTTTCCTGCAATAAAAATAAAACCCCAGGCAGCAACCAGGTAGCCAAAAACTGGAGAAAAATTACAGATTGGAATGTTATACTTATGCTTAAAATTTATCAATGAAACCCTTATAGAAAATTCTCCAGATTTAATTAAAATATTTAATCCACTTCCTTCAGATTTGACCCTGAAACCCTCATTAAATTTCCAGATCTGAAACTAAATTTAAACCCTTGCAAAAAATGATGCTGATGGACCTCCAGAGATCCAGATCTTACCCTCCAGGGCCTAGATCTGGACTCTGTACAACTTTCAGCTTCAGATCTGCAGCTGCAATACAACCAAAAAAAACACCCAAACGATATACACAATGACCCAAAAAACACTAAAACCCTGAAAACCAAAGTCAGAAAACTAAAATTAATTACAGATCTATGTACATAAATGACAGATCTATCAGATCTAAGGAGTGTGAGTTCGACTCCGCTCCCAAATTTGATGATCTGAGGCTCTCAACAACCAGATCTAACGATTTAGCACAATTTTTTTTTTTTGAATTTTAGAGGAGGTACTAAGCTTAAAACCCTTCATGCATCACCCATAAAAATAATATCTTATGATAAGCCCAGGATCAAATTCAAACTGGGCTCTTCAGAAAACATGGATCGAGAGTTGGTTGGTTCAGCTAAGAATTTCCCCGAACGCTTGATGATCTAATAATCAAGGATTTTCCTGCAAAACTCAATTCAGTTGTCAACATAGAACGAGAAAACAATATTAAAATTCAGATCTAATAGAGATACCTGCGATTATATTCAAAACTCAAATTATCATTCAAACTCCAGCGACTGAGCAAGATACCTGTACTCAAATCGCTCTTCAGAAGCTATTATTAATGGAAAAAAAAGAAATTACGCATGAAAATAATACATCTTACAACATTTCCATGAAGAGTAACACCAGCAAAAATTTAACCCCAAAGTCCTTCTTTATTGCTCATAAAAAGATTACACAAGAGAGCTTTTCGCTTAGTACACCATCAAAAGATCGGATGATACTGACTGACAAATGACCTCCTATTTAAAGATAAATCCTCCAATGGCTAGTTCGAGTGATCCTTGTCAAAGTGATCTCGACCGTTGATGAGGATCAAAATTTCTTTTAATCTCATCTGTCAAAATATTAAATATTGAGAAATTTCGAATTTTTCAATTAAATGCATTTTAATAAATTCAAAAATTAAAATTTTGCATTTATTTCCTCAAAATTTTGACTTTGACTTAACCCCAGACACCCAAGGCATAAAATTTAGCAAAATAATCAATTAACCTTAGCCCCTGGACCTGTTAAGATTTAATTTTTTAAAGGATCCACAAATTTTATCTCTGGAAAATTTAAATTTACCTAGGATCTAGAACCTATGAGGGGATAAATTATTTTTCTAACCCTCAAGACTCTTTATTTACATCATGATTTTTACATTTTTACATCTTCAAGGGGGAAAACCCATTTGCAAAAGACCCTCACAGACTACCCAGTTCTGCGACACAAATATAATCTAGCAGATCAAGAAATTTGTAATAAAATAACCTAACCAAATAGTTAGGAATATTCCCAAATCACTTTTATATAGACTCGATCTAGAACACTAGGACTCCCCTAAGATTCCAGTGACAAAATTCATTCCGGCTTTGGGGTAAGGCTAAAGGAAAACTTTGCCGACCATCCGAGAATGGATCGGTGAGACAAAAAACCTCCCGGAATGTAGATTGTGACCAGAAAACACATCGATCAGGCGCTATCTCTTTTGCGAAAAAGCGGGTGTACTGTTATGGGTAGTTGACATGTAGTGGTCCACAACGGGAATCAGGGAGTGTTTCTCAGAATATCAAGAAGAGAAGATGAACTTTCATATCACCATGGGGAACAAGGCAAAGTGTACTCCAGTAGGGAAGGGTACCATAGTTTTCCAAACAGAATCAGGAGAACGGTTCCGTGCTACAAATGTACTGCATGTACCAGGATTGGGGATGAACTTACTTTTTATGTCGCAACTACAAGGCAAGGGCTATGACGTCTACTTCGTTAAGGAAAAGGTATACGTCAAACACCCGAGTTGGAAAAGAAAGTGCAGATCAGGATCAAAAGTAATCGGTTGTATAGATTGCAACTTGAATCACCAATGGCACTAATAGGCAGTCATGGAGATGAGGACTTGAACGAACTATGGCATAGAAGAATGGGTCACTTGCACAATGGAGTTCTGAGAATTCTTAGGAGCACTATAATAGGAGTTCCGGATTTGAGTACGGAACGAGATGATGTATGTAGGGGATGTGTTCTAGGAAAGTATGCCAAGGCAACATTTCTTAGGAGCAAACACAGGGCTAAGAGTGTACTAGGATTGATACACTCTGATATCTGTGGACCTATGTCCGTCAAAGCTCTTAGTGGTGCTGAGTATTTCCTTACCTTCATTGATGACCACTCAAGGAAAACTTGGATTTATTTTCTGAAAACCAAGGATGAGGTTTTCTGTCGATTCAAGGAGTTCAAGGCTCTAGTGGAGAATCTGACTGGGAAGAAAATAAAAGTTTTGCGCTCAGATAATGGTGGAGAATATGTTGATAAGGACTTCACTGATTTTTGCGCTAAGGAGGGCATCAGAAGAGAGTGGACAACTCCATATAATCCAGAGCAGAATGGGGTAGCAGAAAGAAAGAACAAGACTATTGTAGAAGCAGTTAGGGCCATGATGTATGATCAGGATATGCCAAAATTCCTGTGGGCAGAAGCATGCAACACAATAGTCTATGTTCAGAACAGGACTCCTCATCGGGCAATGGGCAAGATTACTCCAGATAAAGTTTTCACAGGGAAGACACCTGAAGTTAGTCATTTCAGGATATTTGGAAGTCTAGCATATTGCCGCATACCCGAAGAAAAGAGGAAGAAGTTGGATCACACTGCGGAAAAGGGATATGGGTAGGATATAGCAAGAACGCTAAGGCATACAGAATCTATCTTCCAGGGACCAGGAAGGTAGTAGTATGACGAGATGTAAAGTTCATGGAGGACAGGGCTTTCAAAAGATCTCACGAGATGCCTTCCGAGGAGCAGTCAAAAGAGGAGCCATTGGTTAAGCCTCTTCAACCAATAGAAGTAAAGAATTCTTCCTCAGGACTGGAAGATTCTCAGGATAAGGAGGAGGAGGAGCAAATGAGCTGGAAGAGGAAGAACTAGTAGGGAATTTCGTTAGATTCTGCGAGATGCAGAGGACTTCATCGGTGTTCCAAGAAACAATAAGAGGGAGCGAAAACAACCAGATAGATATCAGGCATTAGTAGCTCAGGATGGAGAGCCTGCCAATTTCAAGGAGGCAGCTCAACATCAGGTTTGGCTAGATGTGATGGTAGAGGAATACAACTCCATAATGATAAATGATGTCTGGTAGGTGGTGCCAAGGCCTCAAGACAGATCAGTGGTAGGTTCAAGATGGATCTACAAGATCAAATACACTGCAGATGACAGTGTTGAGAAATACAAGGCCAAGTTTGTGGCTAAGGGGTATGCTCAAAAGGAAGGGATTGACTATGATGAGACCTTCGCCCCGGCAGCCAGGTATACATCTATTAGGACCGTGATATCTCTTGCAGCCCATATGGGATGGGAGATCCATCAGATGGATGTCAAAACGACATTTCTAAATGGGGTAATAGAAGAGGAGGTATACATTGAACAACCAGAGGGCTTTGAAACTCATGAGAAGAAGTCTCATGTATGCAGATTGAAGAAAGCCTTGTATGGGCTGAAATAGGCACCGAGAGCGTGGTATGGTCGAATAGATGGCTACTTGCAGAAGATGGGGTTTTTCAAGAGTGACACGGATCCAAATCTCTACTATCTAGTTGTAGAGAACAAGCCGCTAATCTTAGTATTGTATGTGGATGTTCTCTTTCTGATAGGATCATCCAGACTCATTGGGGACTGCAAGAAGATTGTAGCCACAGAATTCGATATGAAGGATTTGGGACGAATGCACTACTTCCTAGGGTTGGAAGTTTGGTAATAGAAGGGAGAAATCTTCCTTAGGCAAGGGAGGTATGCTACAGAAATCCTGAAAAGATTCGGGATGGAGGACTGTAGACCTATGGCTATGCCAATGATCACCAACTGGAAGAAGATTGATGCATCAGAAGACAAGGATGTCAATCCCACCCTATACAGGCAGCTCATAGGGTCCCTGATGTATTTGGTTAATACTAGGCCAAACATTTGCTACTCTGTCAACACCCTCAGTCAGTTCATGGTGGAACCGAAGAGGGCGCACTGGGCAGCAGCCAAACATGTTCTTAGGTATTTACAGGGAACAGTCGATTATGGACTCTTGTAAATCAGGAGTAAGGATATTAGATTGAGTGGATTTACTAATGTAGATTGGGCAGGAAGTTCATTGGATCGGAAAAGTACCTTCGGGTACTGTTTCAACCTTGGATCAGGAATGACCTCTTGGTGTAGTAGGAAACAGAAGTCTATGGCTTTGAGCTCATCTGAGGCAGAATATATGGTGGCAAGCACAACTTCATGTGAGGCCATATGGCTTAGAAAACTGCTTGTGAACCTATTCAGAAGGAATATGGAGGCGACTAGGATCATGTGTGATAATCAGAGTTGCATCAAGCTCTCTGAGAATCCAGTGTTTCATGATAGGTCGAAGCATATTGATATCCAGTGTCACTTTGTCAGGGATTGTGTCGAACAAGGAGCTGTACAGTTGAGCTACTACAGGAGAACAGGGGGCGACATCCTCACCAAGGCCCATGGAAGGACAAAATTTGACTACTTCAGGGAAAGATGGGGATGGTAAAGAACCTATTTCAGTAGCAGAAATGGGAGTGATAACTACAAGGATGTAGAGGGAGTTGCAGTGCTGATGCAGTGTTGGGAGAAAGGACTAGCAGCAACATGGATGCAGAGGGAGTTGTCGTACAGATGCAATAGTGGCAGTAGCAGAGCCATGGGCAGCAGTATAGGATGCAGTAGTGTAGAGGATGTTGGGCAGGGAGGCTTAGCATCAGCATAGGGACCAATGCCGGATGATCAGGGTGATACTCAGTGAGGAGTATTACTATAGAACAGTCCTCTCTAAGAGGGAGTGTTGATTTGGGGTAGCATTGGATGTGCTCTAGCCACGAAAATGGGTGGAGAGACTAAGGCGCATGAGATCTCCAATACCCAGAAAGGGTTTGGGCAGATTCTAAACAGTGTGGGAGATATTAAAATAATTAATATTTTTAATGGAGTCCCTAAGTCTAAACTTAGGGAAAATAAAATATTAATGTGTATTAATATAAAATTGTGTTAGAATAGTCCAAAAGTCATGGATCAAGCCAGATCTAATCTTAGCCATTGATTAGGGACTTAATCTCGGTCGTTGATTTGTCAATGAGAAAAGTATAAGAGGAGGCTTGAGGGTCACTTGGAGAACACACTGAGGGAGACCAGTCAGTTCAATTTCTGGAGCAGGGTTAGCTGAGAAATTGAACCAGTGGTCTGGTGAGCAGTCAGGAGGCAGCAAGTACGGAGCAGAGAGGCGGGATCAACCACTGGAGATCAGTGCTGAGGCAGGAGAGGCAGACGCAGGGCTTTTCAGGCAAACGCAGAGGCAACAGAAGACTGCACAGTCACTTGCTGGGCCTGCGTGAGTGATGCAAAGAGGCCCAGGGTTTATGCAAATTGTTTGAGAGCCATGCAAAGTTCAACTGAGCTGACGCTGGGATTGGGAGAAGTGATGGAGAATTATTTCTCTCTGTGGGTAAGCCAGTTTGGCACCCTATTGTACAGGAGAATTGCTAAATAATAAAATCCTCCCTTGTTGCACCGATTTTCCCACATTGGGTTTTTCCGGGGATTGTTGTCCAAAATATCTGTGTCAATGTGTTAATTCTTGTGCATATGTATGTTTTTGTATTATGGTGTGATATCTGCAACAATATTTATTTTAATGTTTATTGAAGTAATTTCATAGATAACTTATTGTGGAATAAGTAAATAAAATTAAATCAGTCGCTGTCGTGATAGAATTTTCACAGATACCTAATTACCCAAGTAAGATCGATTTTCTCACTGGTCGAAGTTCGGCAAGAGGAAATCGAATTAGAGGGAGAGT
Organism: Pinus tabuliformis; assembly: GCA_031772625.1. Lineage (NCBI taxonomy): Eukaryota > Viridiplantae > Streptophyta > Pinopsida > Pinales > Pinaceae > Pinus > Pinus tabuliformis. Next base: position 1,295,170,461 of record CM062804.1, on the reverse strand, counting down.
TACAGGTGAGAAGGAGAGAGGGCCTCAACATCAATCGAGAGTGCAGGAGTAGAAAGAAGACACAGAGCAGAGGAGGGACAATACAGAGGCAGTGACACTGGGACTGTGCAATCCCTACGCAGAAGCTGACGCAGAGAGGGTAGCAGGTCCTCTCCAAATTTAGAATCTCGCTGAGAAGCGCGAGAATATTGTGTGTAAAATTTCTCATAGAAATTCCTCTTCTATTATGTTGGTTGTATCTTGTACATGAGATTTTTGTTGAAGATCAATAAAGAAACCCTCATCTGCTGCACCGGTTTTCCACATTGTGTTTTTCTGGGGACAATTGTCCAAAAATAACTGTCATTGTGATTATACTTGTGCTAGTATTTTTTTACATTCCGCAGTATTTTAATTGTGAAGGCTACAGTAGAATTTATTTCGATATTTGTTGTAGAAACACTGTGAATAACTTATTTCTGAATTAATAAATAGAAGAAATAATATCAGTCACTGTAGTTGGATTTATATTCAGAAATTTTCACATGGTATCAGAGCTGAGGGGAAGCAAGAGAAAGGATCCAGAAAAACCAGCGTTGAAGAGAAGGGGGGAGTTCGAAAGTGTTGCATAGGAAGCAAATCGAAATCCCCAGAGGGATTGCACAGCCCAGGCCAAAAGGGAAAATTTTTTGTGAGAAAATCTCTCTCTGAGTGAGTCGACAGAGAGAAATATTTCCAGATCGAAGTTTGCCAGCAATAGAGGGAGCAACACAGTAGTTTCAGTGCAGAGCAGGCTTCATGTAGGACACAGTTTTGCTGGGAAGAAAAGCATCAGAAATTGATAAAAAAAATAACACAAAGAAGGATGGAAAATCAAGATGCCTCTGAATAATCTGCTAGATTGGAAGAAGAATTCACATGTTTGTCAAGTTCAGTGTCAGTAGATGTTTGGTATATTGATAGCGGGGCTTCAGCCCACATGACTGGAGTATGAGAATATTTCTCGAGCTATCAGGAAGAACAAATGGACATCCAGATTACTATGGGAAATAGGACGAAGTGTACTTGATCTGATAATCACCCTATGAGTGACCTCAGTTAAAGATTTATTGATTAAATGTATTACAAATTCATGTGCTGGTGTGTGTGCCTATGTTATTTAAGCAATGGATCGATCAGATTGCCAATACATAGACATTTGAAATGGAAAGACAGTAGAGAAATACAGTAAGCAAATACAAGAACACAAGAAATTAATAAGGAGTTCACCCTATTCTCCAGGGCTACATCTCCGGTCCAGCTCTTCAGTGGTGGCCTTGTTTTATTGTGTCTTAAGCAGAAAACTACAATGCAGGAGCTCAATATGAGTCACCTGAAGCAGATTTGCTTGGCAGGGTGGTTCTTGGATTCCCCAAGCCACTGGAGTGCACAGACTCTTCTACCTACCAGCTCTGTGACCTTCTGGTCTATAATGGAGAGAGCCCAATGTGGTGCTCAGTCCGGACAGATCCTCTTTAGGATGGCTTGAATCTCTCAAGCTCTTTGGTGCTCGACGCTACCTTTGGTCAGCTCGGCCCTTTGTCTTCTTCTGCTTTTGCTTCACTGTCTTCTTCTCTGTGTTCCATCCTCCTCTTAGGATTCTGGTCTCTCTGTCTCTCGTCCTCCTCTCAGGATTCTCTCTCTCTGTGTATTCTGTCTCTGTTCATGGCTTTGAAGCCATTCGTTCCCATGTCTGTTCGGTTCCTCTTCCGCCTCCGTCGAATCACCTTCTGCAGCTACGCTTGGAGTTCCCTGGCTCGGCATCATCATCGGCTCACAGGGAGTGGCCACATGTCCTCCTGTAATGCACCAGCCTGCTTCGTCGGTTCAATTCTTTGGTTACATTCGTGGAATGAGTCTTCCTCCACCGTGGTGGTCAAACGAATCTCAAATGTTTACAAACTACGGCTTAATCCCTCATCGATTCCGCTTCCCCCATCGGGCGCGATCTCAGCCGTTAGATCTGGGGCCTCTAGATTCGATGCCATACACACGTTTTGCGTGGTTGACTTGCTCGACCTTTAGCACGCGATCAATGGCGGTTTTCTCTCTCCTCCGCCTGCCATGCGTCAATCGCTGAGTGGAATCGCTCCGCTTTCGTCCAAAACCACTTACCGTTTGAGAGCACCCCAATCAATATCGCCGGTTTCGGAGCGGGTCCCACCTTTAGCTTTTAGCCCTTTTGCCTTTGCCCTACGGTTCTCCGGCTCCCCACGCGACCGAGTGCTCGAGGCTACTCCATTTCGAGCCCTTTCGCCCAGCGATTAGCGCTAAGCGCTAATTGCTAATCGTGCATCAAAATCCACCTCTGTTTCCCGATTCGGGCCTCCCAGGGGCTAATTCGGCCTCCCGCGCGGTCTCCATGGGCCTCGGTCAGCGCGCTTTGACCGACGTCCTCGTTGTTCCATGCTGGATGCCATTGCCACTGGTTCAGGGTGTTTTTGATCGTTGTTTTGGAATTTTTTGATGTTTGTCCCGACTTGATACAGTCATGGTTCCGTTTGGACCAACAAAAGTTGGTTTTCAAGCATCGACTAAGTGAGGGTATTGCTTTCTCACTTTTCTAATCTCAATCCACTTTGCACTCTTCGGCTTTGAACCTTTGAGCCCAATCCTGAGGTACACCACATCTCCCCTGCGCGTCGTCCTCGCCTCCCTGTCCAGCACTGTGTCTTCCTGCAATTCATTAAGATATTCAGGTAGCAGGTCATCAATAGAAGGCAATTGACTTTTCTCTTTAGGGTCCTCAATCATTGAAGGTTCAAACAATCTCAAGCAATCTGCATTTACGACTAAGTAGATGTGCATGTAAGCTGGTAAATCAAGGCGAAAAGCATTTTCACCAATCTTCTCAAGTATCCTGAAGGGTCCATACCTGATAGGCTTTAGTTTTTTACCTTCACCTTGCATCCTGTCCTTGCTGATATACAACTAGACCTGGTCACCAACTTGAAAACTATGCTCCATCCGATGCTTGTCATGCCTAACCTTGTATTTGGCTTGGCTCTTTTCCAGCTGTTCCTGTACTGCCTGGTGGATCTCCTGGATCTGTTCAATGAATCTAGTTGCCCTGTCCACATCACTGTGTCCATCAAACATGGTATCCTTACCAAAGACAAAATCCAAAGGAGACCTTGGTGTGAAACCAAAACAGGTTTCAAAAGGAGATCTCTGTGTAGAAGAGTGTTTTGCTCTGTTGTAAGCATGTTGCACATTGTTGTCGCGCAGATTGGCACGACAACGCTCAGACTGGGGGCTGTCACTCTGATCCCCGATCCCTCCGTTTAAGCCTGTCTCCCACGGCTAAGGGGGGTAGACCCTGTGAAAAGATGAAGGCCAACTGCCAAACAGTTGGGCGGGAGATACGATACACGATATGATAAGCACTAGATGGATTTAGAAATTTAGAAGACCAGTGCCTTGTGGAGTTAATGTTTAAATGATTAAGTACCAGATGTTGGCAGGAATATGATCTCATTAGGAGCAATCATTTATCATTTAACTTTTATCAAGTGAGAAAAAACGCTTAACGACTTAGTGATACTCCAGCAAATTTAGATTTTCGAAATATAAAGTGTTTTGCATGACCATGTAAAATAACGACAGGAGGCCACATTCATGCAATTAATCATCAGCTGAAAAATTGAATCAAATTAAACACTAATTCCCACGTTAAAAATTTCAATCTCAACATAAAAGATGAAACACAGGTAATTTCCGAGTCAAGACTGAAAATGGCAAAAATATCCCACAATATTTTTTATGATTTTCAGGCAAAAATTTTAAACAAAAATTTCTAAATAAAATTAATCTAAAACTTAACTGCATAAAAAAACTAAACTAAGCCTAAAAATTTTTATAAATCTTTTTTAATTTTTTATTTATTTTTATTATTTTTATTTTTTTTTATTTTTTATATTATAAAAAAAAACTAAAATAAAATCCAAATAAAGTAGAACCTAAACTAAAAACAGCAAATCGTATTTTTTTATTTTTCATAAAAAATTATTAAATCTAAAACTAATAAAACTATAGACTAACTTAAATTTTAAATCTAAAATCTAAAACGTAAAATAAAAAAAACTATACAAAAACTAAAAATTTAAATGAAATCCGAATTTCAATCTACGCTAACCTAAATCAAACCCTAAAACGAATCTAAAACAAAATATCAAACATAAACTACGCTAACTGATCAACTGTATTACCACGATGAAACAGAAAATCAAAACGACGGCGACCATAGATCGATTTGACGCAGATACATAAAAAAATTTACCTGAGCTTACGCCAAAACTTGTAAATGCACCCAGTGGAAATGAAATCTTACTGCGATCCTTGCGGCGAAGTGGTTTGCAGGTGATGGCGGCGTTTGTGGATCGGCCCTCCTGGTGTTTGATTGAGAAGAATAGCCGACGGGCAAGCAAAATCGAAAATTTTATGGCAGCTGATCCTTTCTTTCAATTCGCTGCACTGAATGTTTGAATGATCCACGCCACACATCAAAATTACCATCAACCTGGAGTTTATTTCACGCTGGCCACCGGATATTAAAAGTGCTGAAATGCTGAAGCTAAACACAGCTTGATGAATGCCAAGGGTCGAATGAGGGCTCAGGCAAACCGGCTCGCTGAGAAAATTCGTTGAACAAACCTGCATTGCATCATTTTTATGATATGTCTGGGCACGTACAGGTCGGCGGAAACGCAGATGGAATAGCACGCAGGATGAAAAGTTTTGCAGGTTCTGGCCTTCCTCTGCTGACAGCTTTAGCACAGAAGTTGCTCAGCCGGCATACCGATAAATAGATCGCCCAGTAACGCTCGATGTTGTAGCTGAAATCCAAAGAAATATAGCCACTGATTTTCCAGAAAAATGTTTTTCCTTGTGGCGGCAGACAGAAGACAGATTGCATGTACTTGAAAGCTACAGAAAAACCTCTGCCCCTGAAAAGATAACCTTGTATCTGCAATGGACAGAATCACCCAAGAAATGATATACACCTTAAACAAAAACTGAAAACCCTAATAAAAACTGAATAGAGCAAAAAATTTGAAACCCTAGAACAGCTGACTAATGTACAAATTGTGGCCCCTGAAATGCCAGATTTAGCAATAACAACAGTAATATTTTCGAAATATCAGAAAACTTGAATTCTGCTGTGAACAGAAAGAAAATCTCTCATGCAAAACAGGAAATAAACTTTAAATGATTAACCCAGGGCCAAAATCAGCTGGGCTCTGCAAAGAAAAGCCTGTGGGAGTCGGCTGGTTCAGCCTAGAACTTCCCCAAACGCCCACCAATATTCTCTACTAAAAGGTTTTCCTGCACATCTCAAGCAACCATCATCAAAGAGAGAGAGAATGCTGCTAGATCTCAGGAAATAATGGAGATACCTGCCATTATTTCAGAAACCCTAGAAACACTCAAACCCTAGCAAGTGAACAAGATACCTGTGCTCACAATACTCTAAAAACAAGCTATGATTAATGGCTGAAAACTGAAATATGCAGAAAATTAAAGATCTCACAGCAATTCCAGAGAGTAACACCAGCACGATTTGGACCCCAAAGTCTTCTTTTATTAACCAGAAATCAGATTACAAGAGAGAGCTTTTTCAGTACAGACTCACAGATCCCATTGATCTGAACTGACCCCTAGCACCCTACTTAAAGGAAATGTCTCCAACGGCTAGTTCGAGTGATCCATGTAGAAATGATCTCGACCGTTGATGAGGATCAAGACATCTCTTGATCTCATCCGTCGATTTATTAACTTAAAATATTATTATTTTATTAGTTAGGGTTTTTGCTCTATTTTATGATTTTTTTTTATTATTTTATTATTTTTTAATTTTTTTTTTTTTTTTTTTTTAATTTTTTATTATTTTATTTTTTATTAAATGGATCATCGAACTAAGCCTTCAGAAACATCACCTAGGACCTAGGACTTAGGACTCATGAGGGGATTTAAAACATTTCTCAACCCTCAAGACACATTTCATGATGACTTTTTACAATTTACATCTCAAAGGGATGAACCCACTTAATACAGACCCTCATAAAACACCCAGTTCTGCGACACAACTATAATCTAGCAGATTAACACACTAAGATTCTCCTAAAGTTCTAATGACAAAATCCATCCCGGCTTTGGGGTCAGATTTGAAGGAAAACTCTGCCGATCGTAGATCGGTGAGACGAAAAACCTCCCGGGACATAGATTATCATTAGAAAGTTAGGTCCACCTAGGCAATTTTACATACATGACTCTGATCTGCTTAGATTATTTACAATTCATACATGCAGACTGGGTTTACAATCAAAAAGATCAAGTTGCTGATGATGGCAGGATGGCACGGACATGCTGATCAAGTGCTGGCCCTTTTTGCCAAGAAAAGGGGGATGTACTGCATGGGTAGTTGACCAGTAGAGGTCAACACACATAACACAAGTGTTCATCCCAAAGCTTAGGATGTTTGCTGCAATATCCTCTCAGTAACTGGATCACTGTCCTGTTAACTACTTCTGTCTGGCCATCTGTTTGTGGATGAAAAGCTGTGCTTTTCTTCAGTTTGGTGTCCATCAGTTCCCACAGACTAGACCAAAACTTCCCCACAAATCGGGTGTCTCGATCAGAGACAATGGAAGTGGGCAATTCAAAATGAACCCATACATGTTCAAAGAATAATTTTGCAGTCTGTTCAGCTGTAATCTGTTTATTACAAGGTATCAAAATACACATTTTGCTGAACCTATCCACAACAACATATAGATAATCATGACCTTTCCTAGATTTAGGCAGTCCTCCAACAAAATCCATGGAAACACTTTCCCAAGGGTGAGAAGGAACTGGCAATGGAGTGTACAAGCCTAGTTTTCTGTTATTGGGCTTGCTTTTAGCACACATAGCACACCCTCTTACATATCTAGAAACTGTCTCATTCATTTTCGGCCAATAACAAAATCTTTGCAGCTGTGCAACTGTTTTACTTATCCTAAAGTGACTTAATATCAGAGAAGTGTGTGCTTCCCTAATTATCTTTACTCTCTCAGTTTGTGGAATGCAGAGTTTCCCACAATGGTATAAGAGTCGGTCCTTTACATGCTAATCCAATTCTTCTACTTTTTTGCCTTGACTCAAAGTTGCATATACATCTTTAAAGTCCATATCCTGAGCATATTGTTCAATGTAGCTTTCATGTAGTACAGAATTATGCTTAAGTATGGTAGATGCATTTATAATGGGTCTAGATAACATGTCTGCAACCTTGTTATGTATGCCCTTTTTATATCTAATGACTAAATGAAACTGTTGTAGAAAACCCATCCATCTGTAATGTCTTGATTGTTGCAACTTAGTTAGGGAGTGCAGATATTGAAGTGGTTGATGATCAGTGTGTATTATTGTCTCTTTGCCCATTAAGTAATGTTTCCACTTTTTCACACTCTGAATTAATGCATACAATTCTTTGTCATATGTAGGATAGTTAACTACTGCAGGATTAAAAGTCTCAGAATGATAACATATGGGTTTACCGTGCCGTGTCAACACTGCTCCCATGGTATAGTCACTGGCATCAGTTTGGATCTCAAATGGTCTTTGCAGATCTGGCAGTGCTAGTACAGGTGCTGTACTAATCTTTTCTTTCAAGGTGTCGAAGTCTTTTTGATGTTTGCCTCCCCACTGAAACACCTTATTCAATCTTGTTAAAGCATGTAAGGGAGATACAATTGAGGAAAAGTTAGAAATGAACTTCCTCCAATATTGTGCTACTCCTAAGAAGCTTCTCACTTCTGTAGCAGACGTGGGTTTAGGCCAGTTCACAATCACTGCTACTTTAGAGGGATCTATTTTCAATTCACCTCCCCCTACTATATGACCCAAGTAGTTTAGATATGTCCTGCCAAATTCACATTTTGAGAGTTTAACATAAAGTTTTTCTCTTTTCAAAACATCTAATGTCTGCTTAACATGCTTTAAATGTTCTTCCCACGTTTTACTAAAAATCAGAATGTCATCCAGGTACACAATAACAAAATCATCAAGAAAAGGTCTGAGTACATCATTCATTAATCTCATGAAAGTAGCTGGAGCATTGGTCAAGCCAAAAGGCATAACCAGCCATTCATACAATCCCTGCTTTGTTTTGAAAGCAGTCTTCCATGCATCTTGCTCTGCAACTCTGACCTGATGGTATCCACTGTGCAAATCTAGCTTGGTGAAATAAATAGCTTCCTTCAATTGATCTAAAAGATCATCTATGCGAGGAAGGGGATAACGATTTTTGATTGTTATCTTATTCAGTGCTCGGTAATCAATGCACATTCTCCATGAGCCATCTTTCTTTCTCACCAAAACGATTGGTGACCCACATGGTGATGTGCTAGGCCTGATGAACCCTTTCTCGAGCAACTCCTGCACCTGCTTCTTGATTTCAACATTCTCTAAAGCAGACAACCTTTTATACCTGTGGCTGCAATAGTTGTTTCATCTCCTGAGTCTGACCCCAAATCTTTCTGAATAGCTGCAACAATCTTCTTCTTCTTGCCCTCAGACTTCTTAGGTCTCAGCTCTGGATGCAGAATCCAACAATGCTCATCATTATGCCCATCCTTTTTACTATGAGTGCATGAAGCTTTGTTTTTCTGTGCAGTGTTAGCCTTCCTTACTTTCCACTTCTGCTTTCTTTTCTCCTTGCTCTTGCTTACAGTGGGTTGGGATGGTTCGCCAACTTCTGGATTTCCATTCTTTCCTCTAGCTTCTAGATGAGTAGCTTGTACAGATACCTCATCTATACTAGTGGGATTGAACATGAGGATGGTATGCCTCATGTAGCTATGTAGACCACCAATGTACTTCAAAAGAGTCTCTGGTAAGTCAAATGAGATCCCTAGAATCAATGCTCTCTTTCTAAATTCTTGAGTGTACCCTTGCACATTTTGCCCTTTCAACTATCGAAGAGTTTGCCAACTCATCATGGCTTGTTGCATGTAGGCCAATGGATAGAACTGCTTTTTAATTGCAGAAACAAATTCACTCCAGACAGAGATGGTCTTACCATGCCTTTTCATATCAGCTTGAGCTCTGCCTTCCCACCAAACCAAGGCAGTGCCTCCTAGGTGTAGGCTTGCCAGCTGAATCTTACTCTTGTTTGAGTCGATGTTCTGTACTCTGCAATACACATCAATTTGTCTAATCCAATTGTCCAACTTTTCAGCATTTAGCTCTCCATCATATATAGGCAAATCAAATTTAACATCTAGCTTGATCAAAGATGCTTTCTTATTATGCACAGGGCTATTAGGAGGTGTGAGAAAGCTTTCCTCTTTCCCTTTTCCCTTGGAGTGGTCATGGAAATGAGATTCATCTTCTTTTTTATCTTGTTTAGAACCTGATGAATCTTCCACCTTATGCTTTCTAAAGTCCCTATACATTTCTTCTACCATAGACTTTATAGCTAGGAAAATTTCTATGAATTGAGGGTCTAGCCCCACAGAACCTTCCTCTGACATTGTCTTCCGAGGATAGACTCTCCCAATTTCAGGATTAGTTTCGACCAACTCTCCTTCTCCTAATTTGAGCTTTGATCTAGTGAGAATTCAACAGCTAAACCAACACAAGCTTGTCTAACCTTACAACCTAAAGCTCTGATACCACTTGATCTAATAATCACCCTATGAGTGACCTCAGTTGAAGATTTATTGATTAAAGGTATTACAGACTCGTGCTGGTGTGTGTGTCTATGTTATTTAAGCAACGGATCGATCAGATTGCCAATACACAGACATTTGAAATGGAAAGACAGCAAAGAAATACAGTAAGCAAATACAAGAACACAAGAAATTAATAAGGAGTTCACCCTATCCTCCAGGGCTACATCTCCGGTCCAGCTCTTCAGTGGTGGCCTTGTTTTATTGTGTCTTAAGCAGAGAATTACAATGTAGGAGCTCAATATGAGTCACCTGAAGCAGATTTGCTTGGCAGGGTGGTTCTTGGATTCCCCAAGCCACTGGAGTGCACAAACTCTTCTGCCTACCAGCTTTGTGACCTTCTGGTCTATAATGGAGAGAGCCCAATGTGGTGCTCAGTCCGGACAGATCCTCTCTGGGATGGCTTGAATCTCTCAAGCTCTCTGGTGCTCGACGCTGCCTTTGGTCAGCTCGACCCTCTGTCTTCTTCTGCTTTTGCTTCACTGTCTTCTTCTCTGTGTTCCGTCCTCCTCTTGGGATTCTGGTCTCTCTGTCTCTCGTCCTCCTCTCGGGATTCTCTCTCTCTGTGTATTCTGTCTCTGTTCATGGCTTTGAAGCCATTCATTCCCATGTCTGTTCGGTTCCTCTTCCGCCTTTGTTGAATCACCTTCTGTAGCTGCGCTTGGAGTTCCCTGGCTCAACGTCATCATCGGCTCACAGGGAGTGGCCACATGTCCTCCTGTAATGCGCCAGCCTGCTTCGTCGGTTCAGTTCTTCGGTTACATTCGTGGAATGAGTCTTCCTCCACCGTGGTGGTCAAACGGACCTCAAATCTTTACAAACTGCGGCTTAATCCCTCGTCAATTCCGCTTCCCTCATCGGGCACGATCTTAGCCGTTAGATCTGGGGCCTCCAGATCCGATGCCATATGCACGTTTCGCGCGTTTGACTTGCTCGACCTTTTGCGCGCGATCAACGACGGTTTTCTCTCTCCTCTGCCTGCCACGCGTCCATTGTTCCGCTTTCGTCCAAAACCACTTATCGTTTGAGGGCACCCCGATCAATATCGCCGGTTTTGGAGCGGGTCCCGCCTTTAGCTTTTAGCCCTTTTGCCTTTGCCCTACGGTTCTCCGGCTCCCCACACGACCGAGTGCTTGGGGCTACTCCATTTCGAGCCCTTTCGCCCAACGAGCGCTAATCGCGCATCAAAATCCACCTCCATTTCCCGATCCGGGCCTCCCAGGGGCTAATTCGGCCTCCCGCGCAGTCTCCATGGGCCTCGGTCAGCGCGCTTTGACCGAGGTCCTCGTCGTTCCACGTTGGTTGCCATTGCCACTAGTTCAGGGTGTTTTTGATCACTGTTTTGGAATTTTTTGATGTTTGTCCCGACCTGATACAGTCATGGTTCCTTTGACAGTTCTTTATGGATCCAATTCGGATTATCACTCCAATAGGGAGAGGCACCATAGCATTTCAGAAGGAAGTAGGAACCAACATCCGAGCCACTAATGTTCTGCATGTGCCCGGGTTAGGAATGAATTTGATTTTAGTGTCCCAGTTACAGGACAAGAGATATGATGTATACTTTATTGGAAGGAAAGTATATGTCAAAGATCCAAGCTGGAAGAAGAAGAGACAAATTGGAGCTCGAAGCAATAGACTGTATAGATTGTAGCTCGAATCTCCAATGGCACTGACAGGCAACAATCATAATGGTGAAAAGGAACTGAATGAACTATGGCACAGGGGAATGGGACACTTACACCATGGAGCACTGAGGATCCTTAGAGAGACTGTTATAGGAGTTTCAGTCCTCAGTACTGAGCATGATGATGTATGTAGAGGATGCGTACTAGGGAAGTACGCTAAAGCAACTTTTTCTAGAAGTAACAACAGAGCGAAAGGCATATTGGGATTGATACACTGAGATATTTGTGGCCCAAAGTCCACAAGAGCTCTTAGTGGTGGCGAATATTTCGTCACTGTTGATTTTTGATAGTATCGGATGTGCTCTAGCCATGAAAATTGGTGGAGAGGCTAAGGTACATGAGATCTCCAAGACCTAGAAATCGTTTGGGGAAATTCCACCCGGATGGAGAGATATTAAAATAATTAATATTTTTAATGGGGTTCCTAAGTCTAAACTTAGGAAAATTAAAATATTAATGTGTATTAATATAATATGGGTGGGAAAGTTCTAAATAACGAGAACCAAGCCATATCTAATCTTAGCCGTTGATTAGGGACTTAATCTCGACTGTTGAATCGTCAACATGAAAAGTATAAGAGGAGGCTTGAGGGTCAGTTGGAGACACACTAAGAGAGATCGAGTATTCGATTTTTTGGGGTAGGGTTTGTTGAGGAAATTGAGTGAGTGATCAATTGCAGCGAGGGGTAGTTCAGCAAGGGATTTCGATCCAAGGCTGAAGGATACATATCAGAGAGGCAGCAGAGTGCCGGAAGAGGCACTGCAGAGCCTAGGAGGGCTGACGTAGAGGCAGCAAGGGTTGACGCAGAGGCTAAAGAGGCCAGCGCAAAAGAGACAGAGGGCCAAAGAAGGTGACGCAGAGGTCGTAGAGGCTGACGCAAGGGACGCAATGAGCTTCAGAGGCTGTGCTGAGGTGATTCAGTGGGATAGACTGAGAGCTGATAGGCTAACACAGACCCAGAGAGGGTGACATAGTTCCAGAGGAGTGCGTCGAGTAGCTTTTGCTGTCCAGCACAAGGAACAACCAGAGTCATTGTGGGACTTTTGCTGTCCAGCACAAGGAACAACCAGAGTCATTGTGGGATTGTTCATCTGGTTACTAATCAACCGAAATATCTGTCTCCGGATAAAGGTATTGCTGCCAAGGATATTCTCTGACCTGTGAGCCATTTCTGGCACCTTAGTTGTATTCAGATATCTGCTTAATAAAACCCTCATATATGCTACACTAGTTTTCCCGCATTTGCTTTTTTCGGGGATGATTGTCCAAAAATAACGGTGTCCCTTGTGTTGTCTCAGTTTATTTCAGTTGTTGATCTGTATATTTGTGGAGGCTACATTTGTGTTTACTTCGATATTTATGCCTTTAAATAACTTGTTAATGCAAAGAACAAGTAGGAGATACTAGATAGTAAATCAAAAAATGCAGTAGGCTTTTGTGTTGTGTTAGATTCATAAATATTCACAGTCACCTTTATTGATGATCACTCGAGGAAAACCTGGATCTATTTCTTAAACACCAAGAACGAGGTTTTTGATTGGTTCAAAGAGTTTAAGGCTCTCGTAGAGAACATGATAGGGAAAAAGATAAAGGTGTTGCATTCAGATAATGGTGGAGAGTATACAGACAAAGACTTCACAGGTTTCTGCACAAAGGAGGGCATCAAAAGAGAATGGACAACTCCATATAATCCAGAACAAATGGAGTAGCAGAACGAAAGAATAAAACTATTGTTGGGGCAGCGAAGGCTATGTTGTATGACCAAGACTTGCCTAGATTCTTATGGGTAGAGGCATGCAATACATCTATGTATATTCAGAATAGAACTCCTCACAAAGCATTGGGGAAGAAAACGCTTGAAGGGGTTTTTCAGGGAAAAAGCCAGAAATAAGTCATCTTAGGATATTTGGAAGTGTGGCATATTGTCACATTCCAGACAAGAAACATAGTAAACTAGATCAGACTGCAGAAAAAGGGTATCTCATAGGATATAACGAGACATCGAAGGAATACAAAATCTACATTACTAGCAGTAGGAAGATTGTTGTAAGATGGGATGCAAAGTTCATGGAGGATAGAGCTTTCAGGAAATCTCGAGAGATGCCAACAGAAGATCAGTCAGCACATGTTCCATTAGTCCAACAACAACAGGGGCAACAAGGAGGACAAGCAGGAGTACAAACACTAGGATCGTGTACAGTTACCAGTATCAGTGTTTCCTCAGAAGTGGGAGATCCTGGTAGTTCTCAGTAGTTGGAACAACAGGATGAAGAATTCGTTGAGCCTCCTTCCACCAGTGGTAGAACCAATAGGGAAGTACGACAAACACTAAGGGATGCAGAGGAGTTTGTTGGAGCTCCTAGAACCAACAAAAGGCAGCATAGACAACTTGACAGATACCAAGCCTTGGTAGCACAGGTTGAGGAACACTGTATTTTTCAGGAAGTCGTACAACATCAAGTATGGGTGGATGCCATCGTAGAAGAATACAATTCTATCATGATGAATGGTGTTTCGGAAGTGGTACCTTGACTAGTGGATAGATCCGTTGTAGGATCAAGGTGGATGTACAAGATCAAGTATGCGATGACAGTGTAGAGAAGTATAAGGCCAGGTTCGTGGCAAAGTGGTATGCACAAAAGGAAGGAATAAACTATGAGGAAACCTTTCCTCTTGTAGCTAGATATACCTCTATCAGATCTGGTATATCCCTAGAAACTTAGATGGGATGGGAGATTCACCAGATGGATGTCAAGACAACATTCTTAAACGGGGCGATAAAAGAGGAGGTGTATATTGAACAGCCTGAAGGATTTGAGACTCATGAGAAGATAACTCATGTATGCAGGTTAAAGAAAGCCTTTTATGGGTTCAAGCAGGCACCCAGAGCTTGGTATAGTCAGATTGATAGTTACTTGCAGCAATTGGGATTCATCAAGAGTGATGTTGATCCCAATCTCTACTATCTGTTGGTAGAGAATGAGCCACTTATCCTGGTATTATATGTAGATGACTTGTTTCTAACAGGGTCATCTAGGCTCATAAAGGACTGCAAGAAGAATCTTGAAGCAAAATTCAACATGAAGGATATGGGGTTGATACATTATTTTCTGGGGTTGGAAGTTTGGCAGAAGAATGGGGAGAACTTCCTCGGGCAAGGAAGATATGCTATAGAAATGCTGAAGAGATTCAGAATGCAAGATTGTTGACCCTTGGCGATGCCTATGATCACCAATTGGAAGAAAATAGATGCATCAAGAGATAAGGAAGTGGACCCCACCTTGTACAGACAGCTCATTGGGTCGCTCATGTATGTGGTCAACACTAAGCCAGACATTTGTTTTGCTGTCAACACCCTTAGTCAGTTCATGGTGGAACCAAAAAGGGTACATTGGGCAAGAGCTAGGCACATTCTTAGATATGTGCGTGGAACAATCGGATATGGGTTGAAATATACCCGAGGGGATGACGTCAGATTGATCGGATTCACAGATGTAGATTTGGTAGTTAGATCAGTTGATCGGAAAAGTATCTTCGGATATTGCTTCAACATTGTATTAGGAATGATCTCGTGGTGTAGTAGAAAGCAAAAGTCGGTAGCTCTAAGCTCAGTTGAAGCAGAGTATATGGCGGCCAACACAGCTACGTGTGAAGCCATATGGCTTAGAAAATTGCTTCTGAGTCTATTCAGAAAGAGGATGGAGGCAACCAGTGTTTTCTGTGATAATCGAAGTTCTATCAAACTCTTTGCGAATCCAGTGTTTCATGATTGGTCGAAACACATTGATATCTTATGTCACTTTATTAGACACTGTGTTTAGCGTGGGGCAGTACAACTACAGTATGTCTCCATAGGAAATCAGTTAGCAGACGTGCTCACGAAAGCTCTAGGAAGAGAAAAGTTCATCCAGTTCAGGGAACAAATGGGTAGGGTGGAGAACCCATTTCAGTAGTGGAAACATATGGTTTCTCAGTTGCAGTGGCAGCATATGAGAGGGAGTGTTTAAATTTCTAAGTCTAACACGTCAAAAATTCTTCCTGCATTATCTGGTTTATTTCACCTACTTGTTTATTTCTTAAGAAATTATTTAACCATATAAATACTGAAAATAAACACAAATGTAGTCTCAACCATCTACAGATCATCAACTGAAAATAACAGACAAACACACAAGGGACACCATTATTTTTGGACAACTGTCCTCGGAAAAACCCAATGTGGAAACCGGTGCAACAGTTCCAAGGGTTTATATTATTAAGTAGCTTTCTTGAGTACAACTAGGGTGCCAATCTTGCTCACCCAACATAGAAATCTATCTGGCAGTAATGCATCTCTTCGGAAGCAGATATTTGACAAGTCTGCTCCACAAAAATGTCTCCAACGGTTCTCTGAGGCTCTGTGTCAGCCCTCCTGGCCTCTGCATCACTCTGAAGCCCCCTGCATCAGCCTTCTGCTGCTTTGCGCTAGCTCTCTGGCCTTCTGCGTCACCCACGCAGGCCCTGCTAGCCTCTGTGCAGTCACTTTGGCCCTCTACGTGGCTCCTGCTGGCTCAACGTAGCATCCTCTACCTCAACGCTGATTCTCTGAAACTATCTTTGTCTCTCTACTATGCACTCACTACCCCTTGTTGCAACTCTGATCACTTGCTCGAATTTTCTCAGCAAACCCTGCTCCAGAAAATCGAACTGACTGATCAATCTTGGTGTATGTCCAACTGACCCTCAAGCCTCCTCTTATGCTTTTTCTGTTGAGTCTTCAACGACCGAGATTAAATCTCTAATCAATAGCTAAGATTAGATTTGGCTTGATCCATGTCATTTAGAACATTCTCACCCAGTTTTATATTAATACCCATTAATATTTTAATTTTCCTAAGTTTAGACTTAGGAACTCCATTAAAAATATTAATTATTTGGTGGAATTTCCCCAAACCATTTCTAGGTCTTGGAGATCTCATGTGCTTTAGTCTCTCCACCAATTTTCATGGTTAGAGCACATCCGATGCTACCCCAAATCAACAGGGAGCGGTAGTACAGATGTAGTGTTGACAGTAGCAGGGTCAACAACAATACAAATGCAGCATTTGCACAGTAGTTGGTGGGGAGTGATGTCAAACATCAGTAGCGCAAAAGGTGATGTTTCAGAGTTAAGGTAATGCTTCAACAGGTTGCATTACTAGAGCACATTCCTCGCTAAGAGGGAGTGTTGATTTTTGGCAGCATTGAATGTGCTCTTAGCCTCGAAATTTGCAGGGAGGTTAGGACACATGTATTCCACAGTAGCCAAAATCGTTTTGGGAAATTCCACCCGAAGACAGTTTTATTAAAATAATTAGTTATTTTTAATGAGTTCCTAAGTATAAACTTAGGAAATTAAAATAATTAAAGGGTATTAATCACCTAGAAGAAGACGAAGATCAAGTCGATATGATCTGAGCCATTGATTAGGATCTAATCTGGGCCGTTGATTACTCAACTGGAAGATTATAAGGACTTCAATGGGCATTTGGAAGACACATCAAGCATATACTCAGTTACCCAAGTAAGATCGATTTTCTCACTAGTCGAAGTTCGACAAGAGGAAATCGAATCAGAGGGAGAGTTGCAAGTGAGAAGGAGAGAGGGCATCAACATCAATCGGGAGTGCAGGAGCAGAAAGAAGACGTAGAGCAGAGGAGGGACAACACAGAGGCAGTGACATTGGGACTGCGCAGTCCCTATGTAGAAGTTGACGCAGTGAGATGCAGAGAGGGTAGCAGGTCCTCTCCAGAGTCAGAATCTCGCTAAGAAGCGTGAGAATATTGTCTGTAAAATTTCTCACAGAAATTCCTCTTCTATTCTGCTGGTTGTATCTTGTACATGAGATTTTTGCTAAAGATCAATAAAGAAACCCTCATCTGCTGCAGTGGTTTTCCCACATTGGGTTTTTCCGGGGACAATTGTCCAAAAATAACTGTCATTGTGATTATACTTGTTCTAGTATTTTTTTATTTTCCGCAATATTTTAATTGTGAATGTTGCAGTAGAATTTATTTCGATATTTGCTGTAGAAAGATTGTGAATAACTTATTTCTGAATTAATGAGTAGAAGAAATAATATCAGTGATTGCAGTTGGATTTCTATTCAGAAATTTTCACAAGAGACATTATTTTTGTGTCTAGAAAGTCAAATTTGTCCTCCAAGACCAAGTCGGCCCTACCAGTGAGAAGTCAGCCTAGGAGAGGCCTATTTGACCTCATGAGAAGGGTATATAAAGGAAGAAAGTTTGACTCATTTGCACACACTTAAGAAGTTTGATCTCAAGCAAGAAAAGCAAAGGACAAGAAGACAAGAAGTCGTCAAAAGCAAGAAGGAAAATCTGTTTTTTGGGCTTGATTTCTCTCACATGTGCGAAGATAAGGTTTCTGTGGCTCCTGGGAGGCCGAGAATTGCAAGTTTGAACTCTAGGTCTGAAATAGAGGGTCAAAACTTTGTTTTGACCAGGAGTTTTGAAGTTTGACTTCCATTGACTTTGTTGACTTGAGCTTGTTTCATGGACGAATCTTTGTTGGGCTGACTTGGTGCTTGGAGGAGGTCTTAGTCTTGAAGTTTGGGTCTTGGATTTCCCATTGAATTGATTCTATAAGAAGAGAAGAAAGTTCTTTCTGAGTTTTCCCCTTGGAGGGGTTTTTCCCTAGCTTGGAGCCTATATTTCGTGTCCATTGTCTTTTATGATCTTCATGGTTTATGCTCTTAATATTTGCTTGATGAAAATAATCTCATAAAGAACAATAAGAAGCTAACTAAAATTCACAAGCTTTTATCAAGGGAGAATTGTTTTAATAGCCGCCCTACTAGATTCTCCAACAGTAGCTTCATCTTATTCCATCATTTAGGGCTGATCATAGCATCTGAATATATCTTCGATAACTTCAATTTTTAATCTCAAACATGAGCTCAACCTCTTTTCTACAAAGGTATACTTAGTGACAGTGAATCCCTTTTCATTGATGTGTAAAAAGGTTCATGGAAACACGAGTTAATGCTTTGTAATCCAAACTTTGTATTTCTAGAATGTCATACCAGTGATGATGCAGGGAAACTTAATGTTTATAATGCAACCTTTACAAATAAAGGTACTTCAATCTTCTTAGAGTCAGCAGAGTAAGGATCACAGAATAATTGAGAAATAGATTTCAGGGCTGGACATCCCTATCTCACAGAGTACCTTTCCAGGGTCCTTTACAATACTCAGAACTTGTAGTACGCATTAAACCTTGGACTGAGCAACCTTCCTTTTGTTCTTTGAATTTTATGACAATACTTCTGTTGATCTTGCATCTGAGACTTCTTGGGAGGCTTTCAACCTTGAGGCTTAGAATTCTTTCACCATTGGTTTTGACTCTTGAGCTTCTTGCAACCCTACCTTTCTGAAGCTATCTATTAAGACTGATTTTGCCAATCTTCCTTTCAGACTTTTGAACCTTCGGAGGTGACTTTGGTCTAAGGAACTGAGTTTCGATTTTATGTATTCTGTTCCGAGGCCTCTTTGGTGCTCTGAGAGAAGACTTATGACTTTGATCTAAGAGATTTCAGATTACAGCTTTCTGAAATTCTTTCCTGAGGCTGAGATTTGATAAAATTTTCGCATCAAATATTACTAGTTCTTCTTTTGAGGTCTTTGGATCATTAAGCTAGAGAAATATTGCTCCACTTTTCAAGACTCCTTTCATCACTGAGATTCGATCCAGAGGTAACATAAAAGAATTCGGCCTCCATGAATCAATACAAGTCTTTTTAAAGCAGGGGTGAATTAACCTCATGATACAAGCAAATTCTGGTGGATATCTTTTCTGGTTTTGATTAAGCATCTTAAACTGCTTGCATCTGAAAGCAGATCCTGAACTAGAGCAAGAATGATTTCTTCTACATGGCCGCTCCTTTACCTAGCGATCAATTATCATTAAGAAACGAATCAACATACCTTAGTCTAGGGCACTTCTCCTCCTGAGATTTTTGGCCTAAAACTTAGACCTCTGCAGCTCGGACCTTGCCTTATCTCAAAAACACAACATACTCGTTTTCTATGGTTACACCCTCCATTTACCAATGTAACTACCTCGTTGTACTTCAGGACACCTCAGCCCTTTATACCAACCATCACAAGGGACTCAGCTGCCCAGAATCTTGATAGACTGCTACAGGCTTTGAGTACCCTCCTCACTGGTCTCCAAAGCTTTATATGCCAATCTTAGGACTCGAAAATCTCAGACAAAAGTGATCTTTGTTGTGCCAAATGAAAAACAAAGATAAAATCACAGGAATCTTTAACCACAGGAATTTGGGTCTCTTGTAACTTGGATCACCTACAGAACTTCAGTCTCTTCTCAGAGCTCAGATCTATGTAATAGACCTCAATCTTTGCTCCAGAATTAAACTCAGAAATTTGGACTAGACTTGATTTGCAATGGATGCTAGAGCGAGAGGCAGAAAGAGTCTCTTCGTCCATGAATTTGACCTTCTATCCTTCCCTAGACTGCTCTTCTATCTTCCTTAGCTTTGATACCATGTTGAAATTTGAGTGCAAGCTAGAATTTCTAATCATGATAATTACTTGTGACTGTTATATGTGTTTTTCATTTAGCATTTACTTCATTCAATTAGGTCATCAAGCAATTATACAAGTACAATGCACAAAAATACGAGAGACACTAGAAATTAGGCCAGAGGCCAGGGCAAAACCCACAAGGGGAAAACCCAACAATCCTTTCCTTATAGAATCTTTTGTCAACAAGAGAAATCCAAGTCATAGACAAATTGACCAATTACCCAAGTGCCAAGTCAGCGCTCCAAAGATATGTTAAGATGTCACATGCCTGTCCAATGCTACAATTCACAAAGATCAGGTGCTCTAGGAACTTGCATAGCCAGAGAAGAGATGCTTCAGAAATTCGCATGATCAGAAAGAAGTAACTTTATATATTCACAGAAAAGTCTGTTCAGTGTTGAAAAGTGTAACTAGGTTTGGTTTTCATAATGACATGTAATTGTGACTTTTGTAAATGATGTAATGAAGAAAATAAAATTATTATTGTACGCCTTGCTTCATGGGTTTTATGAGCAAGCGATTTTATTTTAGATGGCTCCCATTGAGAGCCTTAGGATTGGTCATTAAAAGTCAAAGAGTCTATGTCATGTATGAAGAACGCTTCTTGGGGATATAACAATGTATATGAGTCTATAAATTGTCTAGATAGCCCTCCAACGGCAAGCACTAGTCTCTCTCTTGAAGTTGGTCTGCAAACGAAGTGAAGATCTAGTCGGCTTACCTATCTAAGAGACACATCGGTTCACATATCCATGTCGGCTAAATATGATGTGTTGATTTTGGGTAGCATCAGATGTGCGCTATCCTTGAAAATTGGTGGAGAGGATAAGGCACATGAGATCTCCAAGACCCATAAATTGTTTGGAAAAATACCACCCGGATGAGGAGTTATTAAAATAATTAATATTTTTAATGGGTTCTTAAGTTGAAATTTAGGAAAATAAAAGAATTAATGTGTATTAATAAAATATGGGTGAGAAAGATATACGTGACGAGGATCAAGCTAGTTCTAATCTTAGCCGTTGATTAGGGACATAATCTTAGCCATTGATTCGTCAACAGGAAAAGTATAAGAAGAGGCTTGAGGGTCAGTTGGAGATACACGAAGAGAGATCAAGAATTTGATTTTCTGGGGCGAGTTTTGTTGAGAAAATCGAGTTAGTGATCAGTTGTAGCGAGGGGCAGTTCAGCGAGGGATTTTCATCCAAGGCTGAAGAATACATAGGAGAGAGGCAGCGCAGTGTAGGAGAGATAGTGCAGGCCCTAGAAGGGTTGACGCAGAGGAAACAGGAGCTGACGTAGAGGACGCAGGAGGCCATAGAGGCTAACACAGAAGCCTTAGAGGTTGATGCAGGTAGTGTAGAGGGCCGTAGAGGCTGACGCTGGGCTTCAGAGGCAGCGCTGGGGAGATTCTATGGGGCAGACTGAGAGCAGATCAGCCAGGAGAGGGTGACGCAGTTCCTGAAGGGTGACACAGTTCCAGAGCAGTGCTTGGAGCAACTTTTGCTGTCCAGCACAAGGAACAGTCAGAGTCACTGTGGGGTTGATCATCCAGTTGCTGATTTGCTGGAATATCTGTCTCCGGATAGAGGTATTACTGCCGAGGACATTCTCTATTGGGTGAGCCATTTTTGGCACCCTAGTTGTATTCACGAAATCTACTTAATAATAAAACCCTCATATCTGCTGCACTGATTTTCCCGCATTGGGTTTTTCTGGGGATGATTGTCCAAAAATAACGGTGTCCCTTGTGTTATTGTTTTTGTTTACTTCAGTGCATGATTTGTATATATGTGAAGGCTGCATTTGTGTTTACTTCAATGTTTATGCAATTAAATAACTTGTTAATGTAAAGAACAAGTAGGAGATAGTAAACCAGAAATTGCAGTAGGGGTTTCTGATGTGTTAGATTTAGGAATTTTCACACGATGGACAAACCACTATAAATAGGCACCTCGGCCTATTTCACAGAAGTAGATTTTCGGTCACTATTTCTCTGAATTATTTGGATGGGTAAAAACCAGTGTTGAAAATATCGGTATCGGCAAAATATCGGCGAGGGTCTAGAAAATATCTTATCGGCAATATCGGCGAAAATATCGGCAAAATATCGGCAAATATCGGCAAGCATAAAAAATAATTTTTTCAAATTTTTAAATATAGCCGATATTTTGCCGATATTTTCAAAATATCGCGATATTTTGCCGATATTTGCCGATATTTTGAAAATATCGCGATATTTTCAAAACAGAAAATATCGCGATATTTTCTCGGCGATATATCGTTTTGCCGAAAATATCGCGATATTTTCGAATATCGCCGATATTATCAACAGTGGTAAAAACAGAGATAGATTCAAATCTCTAGTACAGAGAAAAATTCAGATAGAAGGGACAACGAAGCTCTGTAATAAAGGGATAGTGAAGCTCTGTAATGAAGCTTTGCTTAGGGCTGATCATAGTAAAAGAAGGTTCAAATATCTATCAAATTCAGGTGTCAAAAGAAGAGACAAAGTCGGGTATATTGTAAGAAGACAGGAGCTCAGATAAGAAGACAACTTTGCAGAAATAATATCAATGCTATCTTTGAGATTCGAATGATAATGATAGTGACAAATTTGGTGTCACTTCAGTTTGAAGCTGCCACAAGTGAAGAAGAGTTTGAAGGGCTCACAGTTCAATTTCTTTACAGTTTGATGCTTCCACAGTGAGAAGGGTTTGTTGCCTCTTCGCTTCAGTGCCATCATAGTTCATGCAGTGAGGAGGCTCTCGATGAAGTAGTGACAAGAAGGAAGAGGAGTCACAAAGAAGAAGAAAGAAGCAAAAGATAGTCAAGAGAACTAGTGTCTTGATCTTGGAGTGGCTAATAGGTAAAGGATCTTAGTCTTTGTTGACACCTAATCCTCACGATTGGGTGAATTTATGTAAATAGTTAAATTAGGAATGTGAACAGTCATCAGGAGATGAACTGAGCAGTCACACCCTTTTGTATATAACAATAGCATACCTAATGAAATGTATCGAATCAGTTTTACTGCCTATTGGAGTTACTACCTGGCCTGACATGGTATCAGAGCCAGTTCTCAAAATAGTTGTAACTCCCTTCATTTTTGCTACTGTGGGCTGTACGCTGGTCTGAGCACTGTCCACTGAGCGCTGTCCTCTGTCGTTCTGACCTGAGCACTGTCCTCAACGCCTCTGTCCTCTGCGTTGTGATTCATTGCCTCAACACCTCTGTCCTCTGCGTTGTAATTCATTGCCTCAACGCCTCTGTCCTCTGAAGGATTACTTTGGTGAATGATTACTTGGTGCGTCTGCGTTTTTTGAAGAACGCCTCTGTCCAGAGCGGAAGGCTGACAAACGCTTTTCGGTGAACTGGTATTGCGTTTTACTGCATTTTGTATGGCGTTTGACCGCTCCTCCTTGTTGCTTGGTTAACGTCCAGATCGACTGGTATCATATTTATGAGTTGCGGTGTGATATGAACGCTTGAATTGACTGTGCGGTGTTACATTGAACGCTTGAATTGACTGTGTATTCAGATAGTGAATGGTGTGTGAGACTAAGCGGAAGCGTGATGAGCCCAGGTCTCTTCATAAAATAGCAAATGCTAAATGCGTGTGGCATATTTCCACTTCTTGGCACTCGGGTCCACGCTCCATCCTTCCAACGGTATAGAACCAGTTGTGAATACTGTGGGTCTGTGGCTATTACCCTTTTTATTTGTGCGACCAGTTCCGGGTATCGCATCTGTTGCATAATATCTCGAAAGAAGGAAGAGTTCTCTAACTTTTGCATAGCCAATTTTACTTTATCGACTAATTCCTGAATTCTTTGATTATCTTCTACATCATACGCAGAGGTATTCTCCATAATTACTAATCCAATCTTAGAGGCTAAGATCCCATAAGTTTTCAACGCTGGTTATATAAGTCCGAATGCTGCCTGAAATACGTTTTTTTGAAGCTGCTGTTTCAAATAAGTTTTCAACGCTGGTTATATAAGTCTGAATGCTGCCTGAAATACGTTTTTGAAGCTGCTGTTTCAAATAAGTTTTCAATGCTGGTTATATAAGTCCGAATGCTGCCTGAAATAAGTCCATTACAAGCCATGGTATATGGTATCTGGTGATTTTGTTTGGATACCAGCGCAGTTTTAAATTACTGTTCAGATTGGTGCGATATTTCATGTGTGTAAGAATAATAATATATTATATGGAGTGATAATATATTATTTTGAATGGAATAAAAGTGAACCTGAAATTCATTAAGTTTTTTTATGGCGATATGTTATATGGTATATGGAAGGTATAGCATATATATTTGAGAAGTGGAAGGTATAACATATATATTGTTTTCTATCAGCAGAAGTAATTTTTTCTTACAGAATGCATTCAATCATCTCCATGGTAGGAATAGTTCTCACTGGCAAGGAGAACTATCCTGAATGGTCCCGGATGATAAAACACACCCTCATCTTCAATGAGTTGTGGAAAGGAGTGTGTGTCGGAGAAGGAGACAATGACCCAGTACAGCCTACCTCAGACAAAGAGCTCGTCATTTGGGAAAACAAGAACAACAAAGCTTATGCATTAATCGCAGCATCTGTAAATGAAGAGGTGAGTCACCATATTTCGTCATATTCAACTGCCTTTGAAGCCCTACAAAAGCTGAAAGAACTCTATGACTCACATTCTGCACTTGAAGTTGTCCAACTCATGATTAAACTCTTCACTCTTGAACTGCAAAATAATGATCCTCTTGCTCTTGCATCTGAAGTAAAGTCTATAATGCATGATATCAAATCCACTAAGGTTGAGCTGGATATCCCTCTTATTGCTTTTCTCAAGGCACTTTATCCTACTTACTCCAATTATCTTGGGTCTTTGCAAGCAAATGGAAATCTCAAAGATATAACCTTTGACTCTCTTGTGAAAAGTTTGCTGAAAGAGAGAAAGCTTTTGGAAAGAAGACAACCCCTGAGTCTTCTGAAGAGACTGTGTGCCTTGCTCATAAAGAAAAGCATCCTGCTCAAGATTCTACAAGAGGAAGAGGTGGACGAAGAGGAAGAGGAAGCTATTTCAGAGGCGGGGGGGCAGACATTCTCAAGGAGAAAAGGCAGATCTGCACTGCATTCGCTGCAAAAAAAATGGATCACATGATGCCTCTACATGCAAGCTACCATGGGACAAAATTGAGCAGAA
This sequence comes from Pinus tabuliformis, assembly GCA_031772625.1. NCBI lineage: Eukaryota > Viridiplantae > Streptophyta > Pinopsida > Pinales > Pinaceae > Pinus > Pinus tabuliformis. Next base: position 1,295,145,252 of record CM062804.1, on the reverse strand, counting down.
AAGAAACCAATAGAAAGGTAAAACTGATGATACAGACAAAGGTAAAGCACCTGAATCCGCTCACTATATTGAGGCACAATGTAACATTGGAGTAAATGAAGATTTGTTTAATGCTTCACTTGCTTCTTGGAAAAATGATTGGTTGCTTGATTCAGGAGCAACCTGTCACATGACTCATAGAAAAGATTTTTTTGAATATTTCACTGACAATGTTGATGGAGCAGTATACTTTGCAGATCAATCAAAAATCAAGCCATCAAGGCTTGGCACAATCAGGCTTAAATTGCCTGGTCTTCCAGACTTTCTTTTGGATCATGTTCTATATCTCCCACAACTCAAGAGAAACTTGCTGTCCTTGGTCCACATCCGCCAGCAAGGTCACTCCATTCATATGTTTGATGGCAAGCTTGAGGTAAGAAAAGCATCTGACCACTCAATTGTCATGAGGGGAATAGAAGAAGAAAGGCTTCTCAAACTGTAAGGAACCTCTGCTCATGCACAACATTTCTCATATATTTCTCATCATGAAGAAGGTACACTTCCATCAAGTTTATTATGGCATGCTAGATTTTGACATTTGAACTATGACAGTCTCCGCTTATTGAAGAAAAATGGTGTTGCTGGTTTGCCTACAATTCCTAGAAAACTTACGCAATGTGATGCTTGCATTCTAGGAAAGCATAGCAAACAGTGTTTTCATGATTCACATTCAAGAGCACATAGGAAACTTGAACTCATTCATTTAGATTTATGTGGTCCAATGCCTGTTTCTTCTGCAAATGGAAATAAATATATCATGATGTTTATTGATGACTACACCAGAATGTGTTGGGTTTATTTATTGAAGAACAAATCTGATGCTTTCCAAACATTCAAGAATTTTCATAAATGGATTGAAAATGATGCACAATCTCATATTGGGTCTATTTGCATTGATAATGGAAAAGAATATACATCAAATGAATTTGAAAACTATCTTCGCCAACATGGGATCAAACATCAAACAACTGTGCCTTATAATCCCCAACAGAATGGTGTAGCTGAAAGAATGAATAGAACAATCTTGAATATGGTACGATCCATGCTTTTCTTCAAAAATGTAAAGATAATGTTTTGGGCTGATGGTGTTCTATGTGCTGCATATATAAAGAATAGATGTCCATCTAATGCTATAAGAAACAAGACTCCTTATGAATTGTGGTATGGACATGTTCCTTCGGTAAAACATCTCAGGGTTTTTGGTTCCACCTGTTATGCTTTGATACCAAAGGTACATAGAAACAAACTTGGTGCTAGAAGTCATAAGCATATCTTCTTGGGGTATTCAAACCCCTCCAAAACATACCGTCTCTATGATGAAGTAAATAAAAAGTTTGTTGTATCTAGAGATGTAATTTTTCTTGAATCATCCAAATATGACAATGTTGTTGAGCGGCAACTTGATCGCTTGGATAGATTCGCAAAAACGAAATCATTTCAAGAATTTGATAATCAGATTCCACATCTTGAAGGGGGGATTCCTATTCTAGATCAACATGTGGAATCTTCTTCTGAAGAACACTCTCCCTTGAATGAAACTCCAACAACGGATGATGCTTTAAGTGATGTAATTGATAGAATTGGGAGACTCAATCTTGATTCAGTCCCAACTCAATCAACAGAGCAGCCTGGACCATCTCAGAAAGGTCCCCCAAAGTGGCTGACAAAGACACTTGAAAGTGTTCATCCTGATGAAATTGGAAAAACAGGAACCAGAAATTCAAACCGGCAAAATGGAGGTGATGTAGATGACTCTAATTCACCTGTTGATATGGATGTTTCTTATGATTGTGAATTGAACTTGTCTATAGATTTTGAACCAACTTCCTTTAAAGAAGCTGCTTCTCATGATGAATGGAAAGAAGTGATGCAAAAGGAGTATGATGCCCTCATAAAGAACGACACTTGGAAACTGGTTGATCCTCCGTTTGGAATCAAACCAATTGGCTGCAAGTGGGTCTACAAGAACAAGTACAAAGCTGATGGCTCACTTGACAAGCACAAAGCTAGGCTTGTGGCAAAAGGTTTTGCATAGAAGGAAGGGGTCGATTATGAGGAAACTTTTGCTCCCACAGCAAAATGGGCCACCATCTGGACACTCTTTGCACTAGCAGCTCAGAACGGTTGGAAAGTCCATCAAATGGATGTAAAAACTGCCTTCTTGAATGGAGATCTAAAAGAGAATGTATTTATGTTCCAGCCTGAAGGATTTGCTATGAAAGGACATGAACATAAAGTATGCAAACTTGTGAAGTCCTTGTATGGCCTCAAACAAGCACCGCGAGCTTGGTATGAAAAACTAACTGAGCATCTTCTGAAACTCAACTTCAATCATTTTGATCTTGATGATGCAACTTTATTTGTCAAGAAAGTTGGCAAAACAGTTGTGTATCTTGTGGTATATGTAGATGATCTTTTAATGACAGGGAACAATGAAAGCTACATTGCATCCATAAAGAAGGAATTGGGGAAAAGTTTTGAAATGACTGATTTGGGCTTTGTTCATTACTATCTTGGCATTGAAGTAACCCAACATTCAAAGTCCATATTTCTTTCTCAAAAGAAATACATTGGAGATTTGTTAAACAGATTTGGCATGACAGAGTGCAATCCTCTTACTACTCCAATGGAACAAAACTTAAAGCTCACATCTATTGAAGGAAAGGAATTTGAGGATGCAACAAAGTATAGACAGCTTGTAGGAAGTCTCAACTACCTTACTACTACCAGACCAGACATTTCATTTGCTGTTGGAATCCTCTCCAGGTTTATGCAAAAGCCTTGTGAGAGACATTGGTCTGCTGCAAAAAGAGTTCTAAAGTACTTGAAGGGAACTCAAGACTTTGGAATCAAGTACACACAGGTGGATGACTTCAGTTTGATCGGATACTCTGATTCAGACTTCGATGGAGACAAAGAAACTAGGGTATCTACTTTAAGATATGCTATGAGTCTTGGATCAGGAGCTGTCTCCTGGAGATCATGCAAACAATCAGTGCCAACAGATTCCACAACAGAAGCAGAATACGTGGCAGCAGCTGAAGCAACAAAAGAAATTGTGTGGCTTAGGAAAATTCTTGAAGATTTGCAGGTAAAACAAGTACAATCAACTCCACTCATGATTGACAACATCTCTGCAATAAAGTTGGTCAAGAACCCAAAGTTCCATGATCGAACAAAGCACATCAATACTAAATATCATCTGATCCGACATCATGTTGAGGCCAAAACAATCCATCTCCGTCATTGTTCCACAAATGAACAAATTGCGGACATCTTCACCAAAGCGCTTGGAAGAGAAAAGCTTGAAAGATTCAGAACGATGCTTGGACTCACCAACATCCCTTCAGATTAAGGGGGGGAATGTTGACACCTAATCCTCACGATTTGGTGAATTTATGTAAATAGTTAAATTAGGAATGTGAACAGTCATCAGGAGATGAACTGAGCAGTCACACCCTTTTGTATATAACAATAGCATACCTAATGAAATGTATCGAATCAGTTTTACTGCCTGGCCTGACAGTCTTGGTATTCGTCAATTAGAATATCTATAAGAAGAATTTGTGCGGGTTTTCCTCTCAAAGAGTGAGAGGTTTTTGTTGAAGAATCTAGGGCAATTAGGTGTAGTGTGATTCTTCTTGACTTGATAACAATTTGTGAAGTATTTTTACAATTTGTCTTGTTAGCTTAATCTTCTTCTTCTTATTATTAATGCATGTGTGTGTACTTCATCAAACTGCTACCAAAAACATAAGAACAAGAACACAAGATGTTGGCTCTCTGCCAGGGCCAAAACCTCTCTTCTCTTGAGAGGAAAACCCTTCGGTAGTGTTGTCGCGCAGATTGACACGACAACGCTCAGACCGGGGGCTGTCACTCTGATCCCCGATCCCTCCGTTTAAGCTTGTCTCCCACGGCTAAGGGGGGTAGACCCTGAGGAAAGATGAAGGCCAACTGCCAAACAGTTGGGCCGGGAGACGAGATGCACTAAAATGGTTTTATTGATTTGATAGACCAGTGCCTTGTTAGATTGGTGCCTAAATGATTACTTTCTAGGTGATATAAGAGCATAAATCATAAACAACAATCACCATTCATCAAATGATCAGAACAATGCTTTAAATATCCAGTAAAAACCACAAAGTTCCTCGAATTACGATATCCGGCAAACTAAGAGAAATAAATTGCTTTGAATAACAGAGAAACCAGATACTTATTTCGTATTCAGACCACAGCACGAAGGATATACGATGATAAACAACTGAAGGTGGTAAGAGCTATTCTCCACAAAAAAAAAACAAATTTTTATGCTTTTTTCAAATTTTTTTTTTTTTTTTATCAAGCAAAACCTAAAAATAAAAAAAATTGACCAAACTATAAAAATAAAACTAAAAAAAAAAAATTTATTTCCTTTTTTTTTTTATTTTTTAATTTTTTTTTATTTTTTTTTTATTTTTTAGGAAATTTAAATGCAACTATCTAAAAAAAAATAAAAATTTAAATCTAAATATTTAAATCCTAAAAAGGGAACTAACATAAAATCTATGGACCGAAACTATTGAAAACTTATTAAATAAATTAAAAGCTAAATAGAACCTATGCTAACCTACCACTACGGTTGCCATACAAAGCAAATCAGAATTTAATTAAAATCTAATTAAAGTGAAACGTAAATTCAAACTCCAAACGCATCAAATAAAAAAAAAAAAAAAAAAAACGTAACAGGCAGCATATATCACATGAAAACGTAATCCTCACGCAAAGCTCCAGGCAGAAAGAGAAACGATATCACAGTTTTACGCCTGGCAAAGGGAAACGCTTGGGAGAACAACGCTTACAGAGAAATTCGAGCACGCCAATGCAATCGATAGACTAACAGCACGCAGAAATTAAAGCCAGCAGGGTATTGCGTGACTGGGCGAGGGTTTTGAGAGGCCTATGAGTCGATTCTGCAACGCTGGCCGTCAAACAAATGGAAAACGATAAAGAGAAAGATGGCTTTGCTTGAGGGTTGAAGACGTAAACCATTAAACGTAACCTGGGACTGCGTGGGCCGGTGAGAGATGCTGAAACAGCATATATCGAAGGTGATAAAAACACAATCAAAGCAACAGCCAAGCGTTAGACTCCATCAATGAATGCGTGAGGGCAAATGAAAGAACAGAGGCAGTAAGACCAGATGCGTATAAGGGGTGAGCTGAAATGCGTTTGACAGGACTGCAAATCGGTTTTGGAAACGTGCATATGATATCACAATGTTGCGTTGCCAGCATAGACCAAAGATTTAACAAGCGTTTAATAGCTTACCTGGTAATTTCTGCATTTGATGACTTTCGATTTGGATTGGATTGGCTGCCTGGCGATCGATGCAGAGAAAGTGCATCCAAAAGAAACCTTACACCGACTTGTAGACGTTTGGAATGCTGAAGGTTGCTTGTGCCGGCTGATAAAAAAAAATGTCTGAGGGTTTGAAGGCAGGACTCAGATCTCAGATAGCCCACGCATATGATAAAACAACCACCTGTGAATGATGATGTATCTCGATTCAGAATCGCAGGTAACCTTGCAAAAAAAAGGGGTCACAAGATTTTGGCAGATATATGCAAAGTTTTGGAGTAAAACCCTTCAAAATTGCCTAAAATCAAAATTTTACAGCTCTAGAACAGCCAGATTCAACCATGATTGCAGTAACATTTTCAATTTATCAGAAGTTTGAACTTTACTGTGAAACTAAAGAAAATCTCTCAATGTAAAACACGAAATAAAATTTAAAAGATTAACCCAGGGCACAAACAGCTGGGCTCTGCACAGAAAAGCCTGTGGGAGTCGGCTGGTTCAGCCCAGAACTTCCCCAAACGCCCACAAATACCCTTCACTTAAAGATTTCCTGCACACCTTCAGCAAACATCAGTAAAGAGGGCAAGAAATGCTGCTAGATTTCAAGAAATAATGGAGATACCTGCCATTATTCCAGAAACCCTACAACATTCAAACCCTAGCACGTGAGCAAGCTACCTGTACTCACAATACTCTGAAAACCAGCTATTTTTAACTGCTGAAAATTGAAATATGCAGAAAAAAACGAAAATCTCACAGTGATTCCAGAGAGTAACACCAGCCAGTTTTGAACCCCAAAGTCTTTTTATTAACCAGAAAATAAGATTACAAGAGAGCTTTTCAGTACAGACTCACAGATCAGATAAACCTGTAAAATGACGCCCTAAGACCCTATATAAAGGAAATGATCCCAACGGCTAGTTTTGGGTGATCCATGTTGAAGCGATCTCGACCGTCGATGAGGGTTAAGACATCCCTTAATCTCATCCGTCGATTTTATTTTAAAAAGTTATTTTTGCATGCATTCACAAAAATATTATTATTTTATTGCTTAGGGTTTTTGCTTTATGTTTTTTTTTTAATTTTTTATTATTTTTTAATTTTTTTTAATTTTTTATTTATTTTTTAAATTTTTTAATTCATTTTAAGATGGATCATCAAACTAAGCCGTTGGAAACATCACCTAGGACCTAGGACCTAGGACTCATGAGGGGATTTACAACATTTTCAACCCTCAAGACACATTTCATCATGATTTTTACAATTTACATCTCAAAGGGATGAATCCACTTAATACAGACCCTCATAGGACACCCAGTTCTGCGACACAACTATAATCTAGCAGATTAACATGCTAGGATTCTCCTAAAGTCCTAATAACAAAATGCATCCCGGCTTTGGGGTCGGGTTTGAAGGAAAACTCTGTCGATCCATGGATCGGTGAGACTAAAAACCTCCCGGGACGCAGATCATCATTAGAAAGTTAGGTCCACCTAGGCAATTTTACATACATGACTCTGATCTGCTTAGATTATTTACAATTCATACATGCAGACTGGGTTTACAACAAAAATGATCAAGCTGTCGATGACTGTAGGCTGGCACGGACATGTTGCTCAGGAGCTACCCCTCCCTGCCAACAGAAAGGAGGTGTACTGCATGGGCAGTTGACCAGTAGTGGTCAACAGGTAGGTTTCTCTAATAGGTCAAGGGTCTTGGTCTTGGTATTCGTCAATTGGAATATCTATAAGAAGAATTTGTGCGGGTTTTCCTTTCAAAGAGTGAGAGGTTTTTGTTGAAGATTCTAGGGAAATTAGGTGTAGTGTGATTCTTCTTGATTTGATAACAATTTGTGAAGTCTTTTTACAATTTGTCTTGTTAGCATAATCTTCTTCTTCTTATTATTAATGCAAGTTTATGTACTTCATCAAACTGCTACCAAAAACATAAGAACAAGAACACAAGATGTTGGCTCTCTGTTAGGGCCAAAACCTCTCTTCTCTTGAGAGGAAAACCCTTCGGTAATTTTCTCTTATTGAAGCTTTTTATTGATCAATGGCAAACCCTAGACCCTTGAGAGAATATCCTCCAAGCACAAGTTAAGTCCTTCCTCCTTTCTGCACTTTCTTCCCCGGCACTTCGTCCTCCTTCTTCTGACACTTCGTTCTTCTTTCAACTGTTGATAGACCTTGTTGCACTTGCTCTAGAAGAGACACTTATCCTTGATCTTTGATGAGACCCTTTCACGTGGGATGATGTCTTTCCTTTTCTTCACCAACCAACAAACTTTATGACTGTAATGGGAGGGTTGTTATGACAGCAAAGACAACCTCCTTCTCTTTGTTGATTTGGGGTAGCATCGGATGTGCTCTAGCCACGAAATTTGGTGGAGAGGTTGGGGCACATGATATCTCCAATACCCAGAAAGGGTTTGGGCAGATTCTAAACAGATCATAAGATATTAAAATGATTAATATTTTTAATGGAGTCCCTAAGTCTAAACTTAGGGAAAATAAAATATTAATGTGTATTAATATGAATCTGTGTTAGAATGGTCCAAAAGACATGGATCAAGCCAGATCTAATCTTAGCCGTTGATTAGGGATTTAATCTCGACCGTTGAGATTTCAATAGGAAAAGTATAAGAGGAGGCTTGAGGGTCACTTGGAGAGTACACCAGATGATCAGTCATTCTATTCTCTAGAGCAGGGTTTGTTAAGAGAGATAAAATCAGTGATTGGGAGAGCAGCTGAGGGGCATTGAGTACAGAGAAACAGAGAAGGCAGAGATTGTGCCGGGAGCATTGTTTTAAAATTCGGCTGAATCAAATCCGAAATGGCCGAGTTGATCTGAGTCATTGAAGAATTTTATAACCCGACAGAAAAACTAGTTCGGGAGGCCGAGTCATGACTGACTCGGTCAACCTGGCCGTTTCCACATCTACTCAGTCGAGTCATTAAATCCGGCCAGTCACACAAAAAAACAACGATTTTTCTAATTTTTTTTTAACTTTTTAACATTTAGCTGATTGTTGGGGACTCCAAGGTGTTTTCTAAATTGGTTAAGTGCTATTTGGGGTCCATTCCCCTCTCCTAGTATTGATATGCTATTCAAATTTCATGGTAATGTTAAATTCTTACCATGAAATGACTCAGGATGTTTGAGAGTGGTTCCGGTCTCATTGGATTTCATATGGAGAAAGTAGAATTTTAGATTTCATTCAAAGTCCAACAGACTTATTAGTTTTTCAAGATTTCAGGATTGGAGGATTGCAATGTTTCCATTGAATTTTGTCATGTATTAGGGTATGGAACTCGTATTTAATCAAGAGCACCAATCCCTCTATGTACCTTGATGTTAGTGACATTGGTTGTCGAACTCCTCTGGGATTCGCTCCCAAACCAGGAGCTTTTGAAAATGTCGCTCCCGCTCTCGTTTTTGCTCTTGCTCCCCACTTTCGCTCCCGCTCCCAAGTAACACTGAGCCAGATGATGTTGGCAACTCTAGCAGTAGCCAGTAGTACTAGTCACAGACTTTTGTTGTAGAGGCCATTTATAGCCTCCTTGGTTATGTGTTTTTGTTTTGATCTCTATATCATCATCGTGTATGTATTGGACAGTGCACTGGGTGCCATTTTGATATAATGGATATATTCATGAGCCTACTTTGATCATATGTTGTCTTCTATCTATATTCTAATGCTGTGTGTTTGGAAACATGAATGAAAATCTTTAAAATTATGTGTTTTTATAAAAAATAAATATTTAATGTATTTTTTATAATGACCGAGTCATTGAAATCGAGCTGGCCGAGTCGATACCGAGTCGGAGTCGGAGTCAGAGTCAACCCTCAGCCGAGTCGGAGTTGGAGTCAGAGTTTTAAAACATTGGCCGAGAGAGCAGCACAACAGCTAAGGAGGGTGACGTAGAGCCAACAAGGGCTCGTGCAGGGCCACGCAGAGGCAGCCAAGTGCTGCGCAGAGCACCAAAGGGGCCAGTGCAGTGACACAAAGGCTCCTAGCGCTGACACAGGGCCTCCTGGGGCTGATGCAGGTCAAGAAAGGCTGACGCAGGGCCAGCTTGAGACAGAGAGGGGCTGATGCAGTCCAGTTTGGGCAGACGCCGGGGTTGCAGAGAAGTTTTGTGCTGAGGAGCTGCCGAAAGGATTTTCCAGGGTTTCAGCCAGGAGATTTCTCTCAAACTGTGAGGTATAGCTGCCAAGGAAATTCTCTGTTGGGTATACTAGTTTCAGCCCCCAGATTGTACTCTGATATTGCTTAATAAGAAACCCTCAGATCGCTGCACCAATTTTCCTGCATTGGTTTTTCCAGGGACATTAGTCCAAAAGTAATGGTGTCATATGGCGTGTTTGTTTCTGTTTCTTTTAGTTGCTGATCTGTAATATGTTGAGCATGCATTGGTGTTTATTTTTAGTATTTACTTTGTAAATAACTTGTTAAAGAAAATAACAAGTAGGTAGGAATAAATCAGATAAAATGCATGGAGGGTTTCTAACTAAGTAAAATTAGAAACTTCAACATGGTATCAGAGGGTGATTACAGATAACAGGAGGACTAAGAGACATCAGCCGAGCGGAGCAATAGCAACAGAAAACAACTGTCCCGAGGTGACAGACGTTGTTTCTAGTAGAGCAGAAGCCAAGAAGTGTGACGCAGAGCTAGCCAGAGCCATGCAGAAGAAGCTGGGAATTGCGTAGAGTCTCAAAGAGGCCAGCGTTGTTGACACAGAGGGCCAGAAGGCTTACACAGGGCATCCCAGGGCTGATGCAAACCCATCTGGGGTGACGCAGAGCCAGTGTGAGGCAGAGAGGGGTTGACACAGTTTACAGAGAGGCAGTTGCTGGAGTCTAGAAGGCTGCAGAGATATTGCAGAGTGGATCTGGTGAGGTACCGTAGTCAGAACAATACCTGACAGAGCAGAGCCAGAGGAGTTGTTACTGAGGGTTTCTAGCCGAGGAACCTGGATCAGTAGTGCAGTTGCACAAGACGATTAGAGTAGCGGGCATCTCGACAAGCGGCAGAAGGATTTCCAGGAGGAAAATCAGGACTCAAAGGGAGTCCAGAAGAGAACTTCCAAACAGGAAGTAGAGACTCAGAGGAGTCGAACAGAGAACTTCCAGGAGGGAATTAGAGGAGCGTCATGGCACTACACGGGGTAAGAGACAAGGATAGACTGGACGGAGCATCGAACTTCGCAGTCTGGAAGGCCAGAATTTTATCAATGCTTGACAGGAATGGTGTCAAGAACTTCACCTTGAAGGTTATAGCTATCCCAGTCGACCCTAATGATAACGACAAGTACGAAGAGGCAATGGCGAGGGCCAAGTGCATTATCCTTGATGGGGTCAAGGATCATGCGGTACCACATATAGGCGAGAAGGAAACGACAGTTGAGATGTGGAAGGCTCTCAAGAATCTATATCAGCATACCTCTGTGCAAAGAAGAATGCTGCTCGAGAACCAGATGAGGTCGTATCAGATGAAGAAGGTCAATCAATTGACACCTTTCTCGAAGGACTGAATGAGATCTGAGACCAGTTGACTGCTATAGGAGTGACACCGGATCAGGAGCTTATGGTGAGGACAACCCTAAATGCTGTCTCAGAAGATTGGGAAGTGTTTGTCCAGAGTATCCTGGGCAGAGGGACTCTCCTACCTTGGGACAAGATGTGGGCAACTCTTCACCAGGAAGAGATCAGACGACAGTCGAAGACAAGTAGCAGAAGCAAAGGGATCAAGGTCAAGCAGGAGGAGGAGGATGTGGCCCTAGCATCTGAGGGAAAGCAGGAGAAGCAGAAGGAGAAAGATCTCTCCAAGATCAAGCGCTTCCACTGTGGGTAGATGCGTCATTATGCTACCCAGTGCCCAAGGAAGAAGAGTAAGGGAGAGTCTTCCGAGACTAAGGTAGCGTTAGCATGGGCAGAGAAGGAAGTTTTGACAGACGATGACTGTGCCATGAGTGCACACGCACCACTTGAGTGGAAGTGGGGAGACATCAAGCTATAGTTAGGCGGACTACAGGCGATGAGGGGCAGGATCCTTGAGGTACCTAGCCTCTTGGATTAGACCTTGCTACAGGAGCCCCGACGAGGAGTAGCAGGATTGGTTGGGTGGGTAGAGATGAATGCGGGTGGAGCAGCAAAGAGAGCTACAGTGCAGGAGTCCTGAGACAACGCAGAGCTAGCAGGTTGTAGCAGTGCGAGAGGCACAGGAGTATTGCACCAGTGCAAGAAGGCACAGAGAGGTGTGCAACGGTGTGAGATGCAGGGTGTTGTTGCAGCAGCGCAGAGGTCAGAGATAGGGAGCACTTGTCAGCGGCAAAGGGAGCTTCAACATCAGTGGGTGTCTCTAGCCTAACAAGGAGGTCAGTTGGGAGATCAGTTACTTACTTCTCAGTAACTGAGTTGCAGTGCAATAGTGGGCAGCACGATGCAGCTTAGTGAGAGGAGGTGCAGTGCTAGGAGAAAGGACCAGCAACAATAGGGATGCAGAGGGAGCTGTCATATAGATGTAGCAGTGGTAGTGGCAGAACCATGGGCAACAATACAAGATGTAGCAGTGCAGAGGATGTTGGGCAAGAAGGCCTAGCATCAGCACAGGTATCGATGCTGGATGATCAGAGTAATACTCAGTGAGGAGTATTGCTAGAGCACAGTCCTCACTAAGAGGGAGTGTTGATTTGGGGTAGCATCAGATGTGCTCTAGCCACGAAATTTGGTGGAGAGGTTGGGGCACATGAGATCTCCAATACCCAGAAAGGGTTTGGGCAGATTCTAAACAGATCATAAGATATTAAAATAATTAATATTTTTAATGGAGTCCCTAAGTCTAAACTTAGGGAAAATAAATTATTAATGTGTATTAATATGAATCTGTGTTAGAATGGTCCAAAAGACATGGATCAAACCAGATCTAATCTTAGCCATTGATTAGGGACTTAATCTTGGCCATTGAGATGTCAACAGGAAAAGTATAAGAGGAGGCTTGAGGGTCACTTGGAGAGTACACTAGATGATCAGTGATTTTATTCTCTAGAGCGACGTTTGCTAAGAGAGATAGAATCAGTGATCGGGAGAGCAGCTGAGGGGCATTGAGTACAGAGAAATAGAGAAGGCAGAGATTATGCCGGGAGAGCAGTGCAACAGCTAAGGAGGGTGACGGAGATATAGCAAGGGCTCATGTAGGGCCACGCAGAGGCAGCCAAGTGGTGACCAGAGCACCAAAAGGGCCAGCGCAGCTATCGCAGAGGCTCCCAGAGCTGACGCAAGGCCTCCTGGGGCTGACACAGGCCAAGAAATGCTGACACAGGGCCAGTGTGAGACAAAGAGGGGTTGACGCAGTCCAGTTTGGGCAGATGCTGGGGTTGCAAAGCAGTTGTGTGCTGAGGAGCTGCCGGAAGGATTTTCTGGGGTTTCAGCCAGGAGATTTCTCTCAAACTGTGAGGTATAGCTGCTAAGGAAATTCTCTGTTGGGTAGACTAGTTTGGACACTCAGATTGTACTCTGATATTTCTTAATAAGAAAACCCTCAGATAGCTGCATCGGTTTTCCCGCGTTGGGTTTTTCTGGGTACATTAGTCCAAAAATAATGGTGTCATATGGCGTGTTTGTTTCCATTTCTTTTAGTTGTTGATCTGTAATATGTTGAGCATGCACTAGTGTTTATTTTCATTATTTACTTTGTAAATAACTTGTTAAAGAATATAACAAGTAGGTATGAATAAATCAGATAAACTGCATGGAGGGTTTCTAACTAAGTAAAATTAGAAACTTCAATAGTCTTCGCACGTGTGACTGTAATAGGCTTTAGGATAGTCCTATTAACTTCACTTTTCTTCCTTGTTTCTTCGCTTGAGTGGGAGGCCTTTTAGGCCTATGTTTCTAGCCCAAATGATGAGAGATGTTGACTATGAGTTGTTGTTGTTATGAACGCAGGAAGACCCTTCTATTCTCACACGTGTGGCTGCGTTTTACCCTAGAAACAATCCTTAACCCTCGGTGATGGCTTCTCCTTCTTCGCTGCACTAGAGGTTCCTTAAACTTGTGTTTTCTTCTCTCCTTTTCGGTCTTCTACCTTTGGTGATTTCAAAGGTGAGTGAGCTTGACGTTGGAGGAGTGGAAAACCTCTATAATAGAGGTTTGTCCCTCATTTAGGCCGACTTGAAGACTGCAAGCTGGCTTGTTCTATTTATTTCAGATTGCTTCTTTGCATGGTGCATGGAGGAGACTTGACTTTGTGAAAATTCCTACACTCGAAGGAGCCCCTACTGCGGCAAATCTGAATCTACTTCACCTACTTGATTTTTAAATTACATTTATCAAGTTATTCTTCTGAATACTGAGGAAAATTACTTCTGCAGCCTACTCTAATTAAATATTTGATCTCATGAAATAGAAACTAGAGCAAAGAACAAGATACATAGGACACTTATTTTTGAACACAATAGTGTTCAGGAAAACCCAATGCGGGATAACTGGTGCAGCAGTTCTGAGGGTTTATTAATATGGATCTTAGTCCTGTGGGATCTCCTTTATTGACCATTTGGTTCTAGGGTGGTACTACTTAGGAAACCTTGACTTTGGGTGTGTGGTCCTGCTCCTTTACCCACACATATTACTCCCTTTCCATTCACTATACCTCCTTTCATCTTTCCTCCCATCCTAGGTCCACATTCCCATTCTGGGTCCACATAGGGCTAGCCTCCCTATCCCCTTGCCCCCACCTTGGGTTAGGCCTAGAATGATGCCCCAGAGGTTGAAGCAATTAAAAGAAAAAGTGAAAATCCTAATTGGCCACATTTAACAGGAAATTGTACCACAAAATGCAAAATATGGCCTGGACAAAATAATTAGCACGTGGGCAAAAGCCATTGCATGAGCTCTACCCCAATCCATGGCCATCACCCTGGTTCCATAGGCCCTATATGAGCCTCCTCTATCATTCAGGAACCCATGATTGTCCCAACCCCTAGAGGGAAATGAACCACCCTACCTAAAAGGGGGTAATCACTGCTATATCTTACAAATCATGCTCTTGTCCTTTGAGCCCCAAGCAGTTAATTAAAGAAATTCATAAAAGGCAAAAGGTATATAAAGAAGGGTGGGGAAATCAAGGTCGGGGCACCTCATGTACCACGATTCCTCCCTCCTATACATTACATACCCAGGTGTGGGCTTCCCCTTATCAAGCTACCCTTATGCCCCACTATGTGGCCTAAGATTGACCCTCTCATTCCCCTCTCATTCCCTCTTTCGTCTCACTTATTTGTCACTTGCCACCCCCATTAGAGGGATGTATCTTGGACAAACTATCCCCTTTAAGGGCTGAAGCCAACTAATAAGGTACTTGGCTAACCCCCTTTGGAGCTTCGAGACACTGGCACATGCCAAAGCCCACTACAGAAGGGCATGCCATTATGAAGTGACCTCGTTGTTCTCCATAATTTGTAAGCTCTTTTACCGATTATTTTAATGACTGGTTGTATTGGAAGCCTAGGGGAAGCATTGGATCTTATGCATGATTACAAGTGGTTTCCATTTGGGTTTGGTCTCCCTATATGGGATCTTAACCCCAGAGGTCTACATTGGCACATGTAGGGTGTGCATAGAGAGCCATTGGCCTCCACAACAGCAAACAACACTCCACGGATCTTCATGGATGCTCAGAGATTACTAGTGATCCACTTTTGTAATGATGATGATATGCATGGTACATTATGCCCAGTAGGCCCCACACTCTTGACAGGTGTCCCAGGTCTTATACAATTTCATGGAAACATTCATTCCACCACTTGGACCCTTCCAAAGGATCTCCGATTCATATGGAGACCCATGGGGTCATTTATGTGCCCTCATACCCATTGGGAGCACCACATGTCTACTACTTGTCCATCATATTCCGAGGAATTTATTCCTCAATATGGCACTTTAGGATATTATTGAGCCTTTGGAGGGCCCTACGACATGCACATATTATTATTTGGCCCCTTGTGAGGTTTATTTTTTACACTTATGAGCTAGTTTGGTGAGCTTGTCACCAATAGGGGTTTTATTTGCACATTATTTTATCATTGGGGGCTAATGTAGGCCCATAAGCTAATTTGAACTCCTTAGGAGGCTATATGTTGATGTCAGATACACTCATTTGGATCATCACTTGAATTGGGGTCTCACTAATCATAGAGAAATTCACACATTTTCCTTGGTGGATATTTTTTGGAGATGGATGAATTTTGATGTATGGATTTGGGCTATTTCTCATCTTGGAGCTT
This sequence comes from Pinus tabuliformis, assembly GCA_031772625.1. Taxonomy (NCBI): domain Eukaryota; kingdom Viridiplantae; phylum Streptophyta; class Pinopsida; order Pinales; family Pinaceae; genus Pinus; species Pinus tabuliformis. Next base: position 1,295,129,584 of record CM062804.1, on the reverse strand, counting down.
TATTGTGCAAACGAAATGCTGGTTGGATATACTCTATAACATTGTAAGTGACTTTTATTGCTATTATTCTTGTCGTTGCATACTGCTAAAATTAGGGCTAGTTGTTGCATTATTGAAATGTGGAATTGAGCATGTTTTAGCTATTTTAATGTATGGGCCAATGTTATATGAATGGAATGTCCTAGAGATTATTTATCTCGAGAAGCTTGCATCATTTTCTTTGAAATATAAATGCTTGACAATCACTTTTCTTTTCTTTCTCTCAACATTGGATGAAGTTGACTTTCCGAGCCTCCTTGATCAAGAAAAAAAGGTTCTTACTCATCATTATCCTTGAACCCATATCCCCAAGTGAAATAGGCATTGATCCCTCAAAAAGGGTGATCATTTTAACCCTCTTTTTACCATTTTCCCCTTTTTCCTAATGTCTAGCCTCATTAGGTCACCTAGGGCATCAATTTCCCGGGAATTAACCCAAGGAAAGACTTCGATCTCCTATAGGCTACTACGCTGGTGGGTCCCCTCTCTCTCCTCCAAATTTGAGGCAATTCTAATGGAGGAATCTCGAGGAATCTGAAACCCTAGCTCTAGGATCGAATTGTGCTGAGGCATCCCCAAGGCTAGACCTCAATAGGATCAATTCAACCTTTTGAAGCAAATATTCTTGTTGGTCCTTCCCCTCACCTTATCTAGGATAGGAACATCATTGGTTGCTACATTCCATCCCCGAACTTGGGCTGGGTCCACTTGGCCCCATGTGGTCCCACTTCTCAATAAAGATAATTTGTCAAGGACCATTTGGGAATCCAATATTCGCAAGGATTATAGGGATTGAGAAACTTGTTTATAAGCCTATCCTTTTCCCTCAACCCTCCAATCCTCACCCCTTATCCCTGGTGGACCAAGTTCCTTGCTTAAAGAGCAAGCAAGCTCCATTCTTCACTCCATCCTTGGGAAAGGATTTTCAGGGTCACTTCTCACCTATACATTGACATATACTTTACAAGTGATCCCTACACTACCTGATTCCTTCCATCGGTGAAAGTCCGTAAAGAGCAGGGAGACTTAGCTGTCCTAATAGTGGGCTAAGCTTCCGCTGTTGCCCTTAACCTAGTAGTTGCCCTCTTAGGAACCCCTTTGGGTTCCCTGTTGGTTTGAGTGGTAATAGGTCTGACTCAGACTCAGCTCAGAACAGGCCTTAGACGTGGCATCAGAGAACCCAAAATTTTCTACAGAGATAGATCTCAGATAGGCCGAAATTAGCCTCAAGAGGGTGCTGGAAATTTCTAGAAATGAGCCACAGAAAGACCTCACAAATTGCTTCTGAATTAGCTATCAAAACTCTATCTTATCCAACAAAACACCATAGAAAAGATAAAAGCAATAAGTCCAAAACACCCTCAAAACTTAGCACTGCTCTAGATGATCAATATTTCCCATGGCCTCAAACAAATCGTAGCGAATTACACGAGGTAAAGCAAGTGAAAATCATGATCTTGGAGGGCAATCAAGTGCCCTATAAATATGTTAAAATTGGCAACTAGGGCCAAACTCCATGTGGGTCATCTTATTTATGGCAATTGATATTTTTCTTGGATCCCTCTCATCGAGAGGTGTAGGATTGATCTAAAGATCATCCGATTCTGATAAGTATTCATGGAGTTATGAATTTATTTGTGTTATAAGACAATTCGTCAAGGTCGACCAGCAACCAAAAAAGCCACACATGTGCTCCATGTTTTAGTATAAAAAGAGGTGAGTTGATAGTCATTTCTACACACACTTCACTCTTGATTTCTCTCCACTTGTTTTGGGATTTTGTGGAAGGGAAATCTAAGAGAGGAAGCCCTAAAACACAGAAGGTAAGGAGCCCTATTTTGAAGCCCTAGACGCCATCCTAAGGAGGATGCCCTAACGCAGTCCTAAGGAGGATGATCTAGCAGCAATTTCTTGGAATTTCTAAGTCTAACTGTTAGAAACCCTTCATGTACTTTACTGATTTATTCCTACCTACTTGTTCTGTTAATTAACAAGTTATTTACCATGTAAATACTGGAAATAAATAGAAGTACATGCTCAACACATTATAGATCATCAACTGAAGGAAACAAAACAAGCACACAAGTGACACCGTTGTTTTTGGACCAATGTCCCCAAAAAAACCCAATGCGGGAAAACTGGTGCAACTATCTGAGGGTTATATTATTATGTAGTTTTTGAATACAATATGGGTGCCAAAACTGGCTCACCCAACAGAGAATAATCTCGGCAGTAGTACCTCTTAGTCGGAGACAGATATTTCGGTTGAAACCTCAGATAATCACTCCGGCAGCTTCAAAGCTCCAACATTCCCCACGAAACCCCAACGTTAGCCTCTAGGGACAGCGTCAGTCCTTCCTGGCCCAACGTCAGCCCAATAACCCCTGCGTCAACCTCTGGAGGCACTGCGTTAGCCTCTAGAGCCTCTGCGTCACCCACGCTAGCTCTCGGAGGCACTGCACAGCTCTTGGTTGCCCCTCCGTGGGCCCTAGCTGGCTTTGCGTGGCCTCTAGCTGGCTTTGCGTCCCTCTCTCCCGGCTTCTGTGCTGATTCTCCCGGTACCCTCTCTCCCTCTGTATTCACTGCCCCTCACTGCTGATCGCTGATTCTATCTCGCTTAGTAGAACCTCGCTCTAGAGAATAAAATGATTGATCACTCTAGTGTGTTCTCTGGCTAACCCTCAAGCCTCTTCTTATACTTTTCTCGTTGGTCTTTCAACGGCTGAGATTAAATCTCTAATCAAAGGCTAAGATTAGATTTGGCTTGATCCATGAATTTTGGAAACTTCTAACCCAATTTTATATTAATACCCATTAATATTTTATTTTTCCTAAGTTTAGACTTAGGAACTCCATTAAAAATATTAATTATTTTAATATCTCCCAAACTAGTTAGAATCTGCCCAAACCATTTCTGGGTCTTGGAGATCTTATGTGCTTTAGCCTCTCCACCAATTTTCATGGCTAGAGCACATCCGATGCTACCCCAAATCAACACTCCCTCTTAGCGAGGACTGTGCTCTAGTAATACTCCACACTGAGTATTACCTTAATTATCCAACACCGGTCTCTATGTTGATGCTAGGCCTCCCTTCCCAACATCCTCTGCACTGCTGCATCTTGTACTGTTGCCCATGGCCCTGCCACTGCCACTGCTGCATCCGTATGACAACTCCCTCTACATCCATGCTGTTGTTGGTCCATACTCCCAACACTGCATCTGCACTACATCCCCTCTCATCATGCTGCATCGTGCCACTGCATACTGCTACTGCACTGCAACTCAGTTACTAAGAAGTAAGTAACTGATCCACCCAACTTTTAACATCCCTGTCAGGCTAGAAACAATCCTGATGCTGAAGCTCCATCTGCCACTACCAAGTGCTCCCTCCACTGACCTCTACGCTGTTGCAACAATTCCCTGTATCTTGCACCGTTGCACACCTCTTTGTGCCATCCTGCACTGGTGCAACACTCCCGTGCCTCTCACACTGTTGCAACCTGCTAGCCTCGCGCTGCCTGGGGACTCCTGCACTGTAGCACTCTCTGCCGCTTCATCCGCATCCGTCTCTACCGACATCTGCCATTCCTGCTACTCCTCTTTGGGGCTCCTGTGGCAAGGTATAATCCAAGAGGTTGGGTACCTCAAGGATCTTGCCCCTCATTGCCTGTAGTTCTCCTAACTACAGTTCGATGTCTCCCCATTTCTTCTCAAGTGGCACATGAGCACTCATGGCACAATTGTCATCCTCCTCGACTTCTTTCTCTACTTTCGCTGGCATTGCCTTTGAGTCAGAAGCCTCTCCCTTACTCTTCTTCCTCGGACACTAGTTCCCAAAATGACCCAGTTCCCCACAATGGAAGCATTTGACCTTGGAGAGGTCCTTCTTTTATTTCTCCTGCTTTCCCTCACATGCTAGGGCAGCATCCACCTCCTCCTCCTTCTTGATTATGATCCCCTTGCCGCTGCTTTCCGCCTTGCTCAGCCTTTTGATCTCTTCTTGGCGAAGAGCCGCCCACATTTCCTCCCAATCTGGAAGGGTTTCCCTACCTAGTATGCTCTAGACAAACACCTCCCAGTCTTCAGAGACTGCGTCAGGGTTGTTCTCACCATCAATTCTTGATCCGATATGGCCCCTATGGAAGTCAGTTGATCCCGGATCTCCTTCAATCGACCGAGGAAGGTGTTGATCTGTTCTCCCTTCTGCATCTGGTATGACCGTAGTTGATTTTCTAGTAACATCCTTCTCTGCACAGAAGTATGCTGGTACAATTTCTTTAGGGCCTCCCACATCTCATTTGCCGTGTCCTTTTCGGCAATATGTGGTACTACATGGTCCTTGACCCCATCAAGAATGATGCTCTTGGCCCTCGCCATTGCCTCCTTGTACTTGTCGTTATCAATTGGGTCAACTGGGATTGCTATCGTCCTCAAGGCGAAGTGCTTGACACGATTTCTGTCTAGAACGGATAAGATTTTGGCCTTCCAGACTACGAAGTTTGAGGCTCCGTCCAGTCTGTCCTGGTCTCTTACCCCGTTCACTGCCATCTCGCTGCTCCTCTACTTCCCTCCTGGAATTTCTTGGTGTGACTCCCTCTAAGCCTCGATTTCCCTCCTGGAAACCCTTCTGCCAATGTCAAGATGCCCCCACTTCGATCGTTAGTGCAGTTGCACCACTAATCTGGATTTCTCGGCTAGAAATCCTCGGTAGCAACTCCCTCCTCCCTGGCCTTGCCCTGTTAGGTACTATTTTGACTACAGTACCCCACGAGCTCCACTCTGCGACTTACCCACAACCTCCTAAGCGTTAGCAAACTAAAGGTTAGAGCTTCTAGGCTCTGCGCAATCCCGACACCAGCAAAATTCGCACCTCCTGGCCATGGGCGTCGATCCTTCCTGACTGAGAAAGATGACTGGGCATTGTGTAGGTCGAATCTTCTCCTCTCTGCCACTGCGCTAATCCTCTTCCCAGCTCAACCTTGATGATGCAGGCAATGTGTCACCCTTTCCTTGCTGCTTCTCTGCTAGGAACAACTTCTGTCACTTGGGACAACTGTTTTCTGCTGCTACTACTCTGCTCAGCTAATGTCCTCAGTTCTCTTGTGGTCTGCAACCACGATTTGATACCATGTTGGAATTTCTAAGTCTAACTGTTAGAAACCCTTCATGTACTTTACTAATTTATTCCTACCTACTTGTTCTGTTAATTAACAAGTTATTTACCATGTAAATACTGGAAATAAATACAAGTACATGCTCAACACATTACAGATGATCAACTGAAGGAAGCAAAACAAGCACACAAGTGACATCGTTGTTTTTGGACCAATGTCCCCGGAAAAACCCATTCGAGAAAACCGGTGCAGCGATCTGAGGGTTTTATTATTATGCAGTTTTTGAATACAATTTGGGTGCCAAAACCGGCTCACCCAACAGAGAATAACCTCGGCAGTAGTACCTCTCAGTCGGAGATAGATATTCTGGCTGAAACCCTGGATAATCACTCCGGTAGCTTCACTGCTCCAATCTGCCCCACGAAACCTCAACGTGAGCCTCTAGGGACAACGTCAGCTCTTCCTGGCCCAGCGTCAGCCCAGTAACTCTTGCATCAACCTCTGGAGGCACTGTGTCAGCCTCTAGAGCCTCTGTGTCACCCATGCTGGCTCTCTGAGGCACTACGCAGCTCCTGGCTGCCCCTGCGTGGGCCCTAGCTGGCTCCGCGTGGCCTGTAGCTGGCTCTGCGTGCCTCTCTCTCGGCTTCTGCACTGATTCTCCTGGTACCCTCTCTGCCTCTCTGCTTCTATATTCACTGCCCTTTGCTGCTGATCATTGATTCTATCTCTCTTAGCAAAACCCCGCTCTAGAGAATAGAATGACTGATCACTCTGGTGTGTTCTCCAACTGACCCTCAAGCCTTTTCTTATACTTTTCTCATTGGTCCTTCAATGACCGAGATTAAATCTCTAATCAACGGCTAAGATTAAATTTGGCTTGATCCATGACTTTTGGAACCTTCTAACCCAGTTTTATATTAATACCCATTAATATTTTATTTTTCTTAAGTTTAGACTTAGGAACTCCATTAAAAATATTAATTATTTTAATATCTCCAAAACTGGTTAGAATCTACCCAAATCGTTTCTAGGTCTTAGAGATCTCATGTGCTTTAGCCTCTCCACCAATTTTCATGGCTATAGCACATCCGATGCTACCCCAAATCAACACAATTCAAGGGAGGAGACCCTACTTCTATAAGTTGCCTAAAGGAACCTAGGCACAGTCCTAGGATGGAGAAATCACACGATGGAGGAGGCCCTACTCTCGCAGATCTAATTTTCCCTAACCGCAGGTTTGTTCAAGCCCTAGCCGCAGGTCTATTGAGGTGTCTTGGGTGCAAGAAAGGGCAGCAAGAAGAGGCCAAGGCAGCAAGGGAGTTAAGGTCTGTTTTAGGGCTAACCGAGTTGCTGTTAGAGGACTGAGGAGCTGAGCTTGGAGGCCGAGTTGAAGAAGGGTGAACACAGGACTGTTTGGGGCAGTGAAAAGGTAAGGGAAGTCTGTTTTGAGTGGGCTGTAGGTGACAGCGTGGGACTGTGCTAGGCCACAGACCTAACCACTTCAAAACAGGGACAACATGGAGAGGTTTTGGGTCAGATTTGTGCCCAGAACAACAACACGTATGTGGAGGACTCTTCCTTAGTAGGGCCATAGACATTAAGAGCTGTTTTGGTGGATGGTTAAGGACCGTTGCAGCATGACTAGATGTCCTAACCAGGCACAGTATAAACAACAGTGAAAGCATACAATTTTGACGACAGTATGGCATGGCACAATTGATGGGACAACACAACAATACAATTGCGGCAGCAGCTATGTCATGGCACAATTGGGAAAGCAGCTGTGATGGGACAGCAGCAATAGCCAATTGGGACAACAGTACGGTAAGCAAGATGCATGGGCAGCATGATAGCAATGAAAGCATGATAGCAGCAATGCTACCATGATAGCATGATAGCAGCAATGTTACAATGATGGCATGGGCCAACAGCAAAAACATGCTAACAATGGGACAACAGCAAAGGCATGCTTACAATAAAACAGCAGTATGGTAAGCAAGGTGCAGTAAGCACATGGTGGCAAGCATGGTGCAGCAAGCACATGGGACAGTATGGCAAACATGGTGCAGCAATGGCACATGATGGTACATGATGCAGTACAATGATGGGTACAGTCATGATTGATGAAGCATGATGAGATGCAGCATAGTGATGATGGGTGCAGCATGATGATGAGGAGCAGCACAATGATAGGTGCAGCATGGTGATGGAGTCACCTGGGAGAATCAGTTGAAGCAGCATGTCTTCAACTGAGTTCAGCTACCTCATGTATCATCTACTTAGAGATGATCTATGCTCTTATTTAGATAAGTCAAAGTGTTGACTTCTGTTGTATATGTACTATCTCTCTCTCTCTCTCTGCTGAACTATTGAAGAACATATAAGAAGAATTGATCAAGGGTTTCCCCACATTGGGGTTTGTCCTTGGCTAGCGCCACATCTTGTGTCCTCTTGTCTTGGCTTGTCTTCTGCGATCTATGTTTATGTTCTATCTGCAATTTACTTTAATGCTGATGTGATTGCTAATTTGGAAAAGATATTGAGCTAACTGTGAAAATTGAAATAAATTGCTCTAAGCATAGAACATACCTAAAATTAACAAAATACAAGACAAAGGGGCATGAAAGGGGAGCTGACTTGCCCTAAACATCCCTTAAATAATGAAGCCGGCCTGACCTTTGAATAAAAGATTTAAATTCATAAATCCAAATTGTTGTAGGGCCGACCTTAACTCAACTTGAGAAACCAAATTCGTGATGAATATCTTCACATTTGGAGGGCCGACTTGGAAAGCTCAACACCCACATAAATTATTCCAAATTTTCTTAAATATTAATCCAAAATTTGACCAATGATAAGGCTTCCTTTTATCATTCATTTGGTAACCATAAGCACACATTTGGGGCTTCATCTGTGAGAAGGAATATTTCTTCAACCATGAGGAGTTATTTGGCATGACACCTACCATTGGAAACGTCATGACAAGTACTATCATCTTATGATAGTCTTGCTTGCAAATTCATTGAATTTTTCATTCAATTTCCTCATCAAATGCGGGGCATCATGACCACACCACAAGGGTTTCTAAACTTTTGGGCTTCCTTCTCTTCTTTCCAGGGCTTCTTGTCTATTGTAGCTTCCAAGTAATTGAATCCACTGATGTATATTAGCAGTGTTCAAAGACTGACGTTGGCATCAATAAGACCACCATTTAACAGATTCAGGTGGCACATCAACTCCAAATTAGGCCAAAATCTAAAACAGCCAATGTTATTTTTCGGGGAAAAATCAGTTCGACTGTCAGATCAAATTGATGACTCTGTATGAGGAGGATTATGAGTAAACACCACAATCAGTACTCTTTCTTCAGATGTAGGTTCAGCATTCTAAATCGGATTATGATTAGTGTTGGTGTTAGTTTAGGATTGACAGCAACTAGTCTCCTGCTCTGCAGAATTTAAAAGGAAGGAAAGATTCTAGGTTCAGCCCTCATAACTATGCTTTTTTCAAGAGAAAACTATCCCATATCAGCAGGGTTTCACTCAGCACTTTTACAGTGCTGTATTAGGGTAAAAATAACACGGGAAGGAGACATGGCAGGCTTGGGTTGGTGTCAGCTTATTCCGGAAATGAGGAGGATTGTGGTTATTTGGCAGCTTAAAATCCTTTTTAACTTTCCAAAGCTAATTTGACCTGCATAATTCAGGTGAACTGAATTATTTCAGAAATTTCAAATTTTTTGGCCCAGTTAGACTGAACTTGTTAAGTAGGTAAATAGTGGATATTAATAAGCTGCAGTTAATAATGGTTTTCCTTGTGATATCTGGACTACTATAAAAGGGGCATTCAATTCTCATTTAAATTCTCAAGTTTTCTCTTCATGATATTTTTATGTCTTTTGTTTTTAATAGGAGCAAGCTTTGCTCTTGAATTGTTGATATTTCAGGAAGTTCAGTCATTACACAAGAATTTAGGTTTTGATTCTTGAAGGGCTAAGTGGAATCTGGAGGTTGGCCGATGATAAAATTTGTAATGTTAAATGTCATATGGTTTGATTTCAGGCTGAGTTACGGATGCAAGGCATAAAAAAGGTTGCGGTGCACAATTTGTCGGTAGGTTGCTCTCAAAATATTCTAAATTCCTTAATTTGCTGCAAGTTAGATGGAATTATGCTAATGGATCCCAGATCTGTAATATTCTGTAACATGGCCAAACTAAGTCTGGATTCTGTAATGATTTCTTTAGATTTATATGAATTTTTCATTTTGGAGTCATTCAATTTTATATTTCAGAAAATGTTTTCCCTTGTTGAATTCCTTGGGATGGGATTATACCTTTTCTGATTGTTGAGGTTGCAGCCTGGTATGGTAACAACTGATCTCCTAATGTCTGGAAGCGACACCAAGCAGGTGTGTAATTCATCACTGCATTCAAATGAAGGACCAGCACATTTTTTTAGTATTTAATTTTCTTTTGTATCCCTCTACTATGCTTGAAACTGGGAAGGTGGGGGGCTGATTGCAAAGTAATTCTATGTTTTTGTTCCAGGCAAAGTTCTTCATCAATGTTCTTGCGGAACCAGCAGACACGGTATGACCATTTCTCATAGTTATGATTTGCTTTTGCAGTTACTATTTAATACTTAACTTTAAATAATTCATTAGGATGTGATAGAAATGTGGGAAAGAGAAACATTGAAGTAAATTTTCACTTCATGGTGGTTTGATTCCATAAAGACAATTCTTTGCTAGTGTCTTATGATATTGTTATCCCCCAGAATGGTCATGTTTTATTGAAAACTTCTGTCACATTTTCTTCGAGCAATTGAGGGTTGTTACATTCTCTAAAGGAAATTCTTTGCAAGTCTTTTATGATCTTGCTATTCCTAACTAGAATGGCATTTCTCCTTGTGAAAAGCAAGGTGGCCATGATCAAGTGGAATTAACGCTTCTTCTCCTTCATGCTTTGCTCCTAATGGTAGTTTGACTTTTGTGGTGCAAAGTAACAAGCAATTAAGAGAGTTTTTTCCTCAATTTCCTAAATTTGTAGACATAGGTCTTGGTTATTCTGAGGTTGCTTGGTGAACTAAATCTAGCGCAAACAATTTCTTTCACGACCTTTACTACTTGTTCTACATTCAAATGTTTAATTCCCAAAAACGTCTTTTATTCTACAACCATCATTGTAATAATATGTAATATCCCACCCATAAATGTCACATTCTTACATATTGGATCGGAGCCAACTACGAAATTCCTTTTCTTGGTAATCAGATACTTGCAGTTAGGTCATTGAATCTGGATCCCTAAACTGCAGCCGTAATCTAACCCTTTTTTTCCCCAAGGAAAAAGTTGAGTAATTTTGTTAGAGGTAAAAATTTACATGAGCTGAATATGATGACTGTATTTCAGGGAACCCTGATCGGTCAAGGGCTGATAGGACTGAGAGGTCTGTTCTTTTAAAAAACTGGCTTGATTGTGAGAATCAGCAAGGGAACAAGAACCAAACATTACAAAAAATTATTACAGATCTGGGGATGATTAAGTCTCCAAAGTTGTATCATTTTATATGTTTGTCAAAAGAAGCGGAAAAGATCTGTATCTCTGATCTTCATACAAAAACTTAGAAATCCCATATTGTAGCATTAAAAAAATCTCCAGAATCTTGTAATAAATTTGTTCACTAATTGATCACTGAAATGGAGAAAAAATTAAAACCAGCATTTATGAAGATTTATTAATTTATTAAGGGGATAATTTTTTTTAAATGCTGGTTATTTTCATTCAGATTTTGAAAAACTTCAACATTTTTTTAAGGCATATTTTTTACATTTTAAATATTCTTATGCTCCAAGTGTGCACAATTTTTTTTAAATGTTGATTATTTAACCATTTTTCAAGTTGTCTAATTTTTTTTTTTTCTTTTTTTTTTTTTAATTTTTTATTTGTGTTTTTCGTCCTAAGATGTTTGTTTTTAAAGGGCTTTTTAAACATGCATTTTTTGTTTTTCTTTGCAATGTTTAAAAAAAAATAGTAACATTAATATTGAGGTTAGAATTTTTTATTAATTTATATATCGTTAATTAATACTTCAATACAAATAAAATAATTGTCACTAAAAAATAATAATTTTAAACACTGGACAAAAAATACACATTTTGCATACAGATATAATTAAAAAAATACGTATTTAAGATTTTTTCACTAAAAATGACATTAAATAAAAGATTTCTATAAAAAAATTTAATAAAAAGAGTTGACAAAATAGCAAATTTTATGAAATCTTTATGAATTTTATATTCAAAGATGATGAATTTAAGTTTTCTTTTTTTTTCAAAAAAAAGTTATTCAGATAAGATTTTAAGTAAAAATGTTAAAAAAATACATACAATTTAAAAAAACAAAATCCATTAAAATAAAAACTAGAAACATCAAAAATAAAAGATACAATTAAATTAAAAAAAACCATTGAAAATAAAAAGCATTAAAAATAATAAAAACATCAAAACAATTCTTAAAAAAAAAAATAGAAAAAATATTAGTTTTTTTTATAAAATAATTAAAAAATAAAAAAAATAAGAAGAAAACATTTAAAAAAAAATTAAAAATAAAAAAATCGACAACCCTCGGGCCCTGGGCGGGCGAGGGTCGATTCCCAGAATCTACCCTCCCTCGCCCCTGCGGGGGCTCGAGTGTGGGTGGGCAGGAAGATGCACAAATCGACCCTCGCTTGCCTAGGGCCCGTGGGGCCTCGGGCGTGGGTGAGCGAGGGTCGATTCATGCAGGGCCTGGCCCGTGGGCCTCGGGTGTGGGCGGGCAGGGAGCAGCATGTAGGGCCTGGCATGTCTAGGGCCCATGACTCCTTTTTTTTTATTTAATAATTTTAATTTTTTTTTAAATGTTTTTTATTTCTTTTAATTGTTTTTATTATGTTCTTTTTAATCTTTTTTATTTTATTTGTTTTTCTTTTTCTAATTCTTTTGATTTTTTTGGGTTAATTTTTTTTTTCATACATTATGTTTTTTTTGGAAACATTTTCTTGTTTATTTATTTATATTTTTTATTTTTATTTTTTTAATTTTTATCTTTTATAAGTCAATTTTGTTTTGTTTTATTTTTTGTTTACATTGTTTATGTTCGATTTTTTTTTGTCTTTTTTATATTTGATTTTGTTTGTCATGTTTTTTAATTTCCTTATGTTTTAATATATATTTTTATTTACTTGTTATTATTATACGCGTTGCAGGGATGGTATTACGCATTCATTTTTGCCTTTGACTACATATTAGTTTGTCTTTGACCAAAATTTTTTGCCACCTATCCATAGTTTAACATTGAGAATTCAAGTTTTGTTATTTATTATTATTATTTAAATTTATTTATTTGTAAGGTGATTGGTTGAGGTCTTATCCATAGTTTAACCTTGAGAATTCAAGTTTTGTTATTTATTATTATTATTATTATTTAAATTTATTTATTTGTAAGGTGATTGGTTGAGGTCTTATTATGGGTTTATTTAGTAACTTCTATTTCTATTAGTTACTATTTTTTTTTGTTTTTATTTTTATTTCCTTTTTATTCAACTTTTTCATTTTGATTTTTTTTTTTCATTTTTCTATTATTTCCATTTTTAGAAATTATAGTTTTCTCCATATTTTCAATTTAAGATGACTTACTTTATTTTTTTCACAGGTGGGAAAACCTATCATAACTCAGTTGTCAAACCAACAGTGAGGACAACCATCTCTAGTTGCTAACTGCGAATGCAAGTTGACTCATCACCGTTATTCAAGGAAAACCATGCCACCTGGAATAACCCGTTGGTGGTCCGTAAGGGGGCAAGGTTTCACTCCTGCCAGATGCCTCTGGGTCTTGGGCCATTAACCTGTTTCCTTACGTCCGAGGAAGACAAGATCTTAGCCAAGCAGAAGCAGTTTTAGGGCATACTCCTGGCCCTGATGACTTACTATATATATATATATATATTAAAGCGTATATATTAGTGTGGAAAAAGTTTGCAAAAAATCGGGATTAAATCCCAAAATTGCGATTTTTTCAGCGAAACGATTTAATCGGCCGATTTTTTGCAGACTTTTTCAGTCTCGAAAAAATCGTGATTAAATCGTTTTATGCCCGATTTTATCGGGAGTCGACCCAAAAAGTCGGCCGTCCTCCCAGGCCACGGATAAAGAGGCCAAAAAGGTCGAAAATAATATCATTTGCTGCAGTTTTTTCTCCCATTCGGCACTGTGGAGATTCATAGCTGTTTGCCATTGCCCTAGAGGAGAATATTTGCTAGTTTTGTGGTGGGGATTTGGAGATTTGTCCACTGCTCAACGTGAGAGATTCAAAGTGCCGAATTGCTGCTGCCAGGTATGTATTTTAATTTCTCTCTTAGTTTTTTTTTACACAAATGGCTTCTTAAATCTTTCTATAATTCTCTATAATTCTATTAGTTTGTTTATATCTTATTTTTGCCTAGAATTTTGAAAGGGAAACATTGTTTAGAATCTAGATTGAAGCAAAACTTCAACTTTCAAGAATAAAATGACAAAAATTAAAACCCATGTTTACTGAATCTGAGTGTTTGCAAGTGACTGAGAAGAGGCATTTAAAATCTAAAATCAACTATTGCATTTGTGTTTGCTTCTTATGTGATGGCAAATTTTTAATTTGTTTCAATTTTTTTTTGTGCCCAAGTTTAAATTCAAGTTCAAAGTTTGAAACAAAATGGCAAGGCTTTTGGAAGCTATGTGGGAATATGGTGAACCTGATACTATACCCGAATTTGGGGGGATCAATAGAATGTATTTGACTTGCAAGTTGTGTGGCAAGCATATGTTAGGAGGTATCAACAGATTAAAATTTCATTTGGGGAAAATTCCAGGGCAAAATGTTGACCTTTGCCCAAATACATCTCCAGAAATCATCTGACGGGCCATTCAATCGTTGATGGATAAAGAGGAGGGAAAAGACACCAGGGCAACATTAAAATCCCAACTTGTAGGGGCCTCAAGGGTGGGGGGAATTGAGAGTGGCAGTGCTTCTTTAACATCACCTTCCTCATCCATATGTCCCAACCCCTCATCTATCTCATCTTTTTTTGTTCCTAGAACCACACCTGGCATCAAATCAACACTTAAAAAAAAGGAAAAGGTAGAAGCTGATAGGTTGGTCAGTAAGTGTCTTCTATGGAGTGATGTTCCTTTCAACATTGCCAAGACAAACCCATTCTACCAACCTATGTTTGTTGTTGTTGGCCCAAGGTACAAAGCCCCCACCTTTGTAGAATTGAGAGGGCCTCTTCTTCAAGATGAAAAGACTGATTGCACTTCTAGAATGGAGGAGTTTAGGGCATCATGGGAACAAACTGGATGCACAGTCATGTCAAATGGTTGGACTGACCAGAAGGGTAGGACCCTTCTTAACTTCTTGGTTAGTTGTCCCAAGGGGACAATGGTTATGAAATCTGTTAATGCATCTGCACACATTAAAATGCACGTACATTATGTGAGTTGTTGGACATTCATTCAGGAAGTAGGCCCAAGCAATGTTGTCCAAGTCATAAGGGACAATGATGCAAATTATGTTGCAGCTGACAAGTTGCTTATGGAGAGGTATCCTAACTTGTTTTGGACACCTTGTGCTGCTCATTGCATTGACTTGATGTTGGAGGATATAGGTAAGATTCCTATTGTGAGGGAAATTGTTGAATCATCGAGGAGCATAACAAAATTTATATATAATTATGCATCTGTGCTTAGCTTGATGAGAAAATTCACCAAAAGCAAAGAGTTGGTGTGTCTTGCCATTACACGATTTGCCACTACTTTCATATCTCTTCAGTGTCTATTGAATTCTATGTGGGATGTGAAGAGCATGTTTCTTTCACCGGATTGGCATGCTTTATCTATTAGTCGCAAACCAGAGGGAGAGGGCATATGCAGACTAGTTTCATAAGATCAGAGCTTTTGG
The DNA here is from genome assembly GCA_031772625.1 of Pinus tabuliformis. Classification (NCBI taxonomy): domain Eukaryota; kingdom Viridiplantae; phylum Streptophyta; class Pinopsida; order Pinales; family Pinaceae; genus Pinus; species Pinus tabuliformis. Next base: position 1,295,114,456 of record CM062804.1, on the reverse strand, counting down.
GAAAGAGTAGAGGTGTGTGCCATTTCAGAACCTTTGGTAAGGGTTCTTCGGTTGGTTGATGGAGACAGGCCCGCAATGGGCTACTTGTATGAGGCCATGGATAGGGCCAAAGAAGCCATTCGTGCTTATTATGAAGATGAGGGAGACAAGGGGTTAGAGAAACAACAGGTCATATGGAGAGTGAGTGATGAGCAATGGAACAGTACCCTCCATCGCCCCATTCATGTTGCAGGTATCTACCTCAACCCCGCATTTGTTTACGCCTGTGATTTCAGATTTGATGCCGAGGTGATGGATGGATTCTTCACTTGTGTCGAGAGGATGGTGTCATCTGAGCAAGAACGTGAAGATATTTCTAAAGAAATGGAGGTATATAGGATGGGAGGTGGCACATTTGATTTTACCATGGCTATTAAGAATAGGACGACCAAAATGCCAAGTAAGCTTCAGTTTGTTTCAAACTTTCAAGTTTAGAATTTCAATGTTTTTTTTTATGTTTCTCATTTTTCTTTTAACTTGTAGATGCTTGGTGGACAAGCTATGGTGCCAGAGTACCCCATCTCCAAAAGCTTGCCATTCGAGTGCTCAGTCAAACATGTAGTTCCTCTAGGTGTGAGCGCAACTAGAGTGTATTTGACAAAATACATGACAAAAAGCGCAACAAGTAAAAAAATTTCAAATTAAATTTTTTGAATTCATTTGATTATTTTTAATATTTAAATTTTCTAAGTACTAATTTACAATCTATGAACCTAATATAGATTGGAGTCCCAACACCTCAATGACATGGTCTACGTCTAGTACAATCTTCGATTGTGGTTGAGACAACTTCAGACACCTACTGATGTGGAAGCCATCTCATTGGACAATATTTATACCATCGTTGCATGGAGGGTCGAGATTGAGAGGTCGACCATGGACTCAATCTCAGATTGGTTAGGTGTGGATCTAGAGGAGGTAGCAGTTGTAGGGGAGGGAGAGCCAGAGGTAGAGGAGGAGAAGCAACATCAGGGTCAGGAGGCAGAGCTGGATGAGGATGATGAGGAGGAGGTGACACCATCTAGGATGGGTAGCAACAGCATAGGACAAAGGCCACCTCTTTCATCGGCTTCTAGAGGACGACTGACTCCATTTGTATTTCCAGGGGCTGGGCCTTCTTCCTCTAGAGGAAAAGGCAAAGCCATTCTCTATTCCCGTAAAAGGGGAAGAGGATCTTAGTGACTGATTACTTTATGACTTTTTTACGGGAAGAGGATCTTAATGACTGATTACTTTATGACTTTTAGATGACTCATGATATACATTTATTATATTTTTTGTTGATATTTTGACTCTTGAGAGTTGAGACTCAGACAAGACTCAAGATTCAGGAGTTGATTCACTATTTTGATATGTGATGTAGCATTAGACTTCATATACATATTATATATTAGCTTTCTTTACATGTTTATGTGGAAATGCATTTATTTGATGTTGTGGATACCCTAGATGTTAAAAAAAATAAAAACAAATGAATATTTTTGTGTTTTTTAATTTTGCGATTTTTTCAAAAAACTCCAGACTTTAACAAGTTTTTCAACTTTTGGACCCTTGCCGATTTAATCCCGACTTCAACTTTTTCCACATTGGTATATATGTTAATATAATCAATACTAGTTAATCATATTTCTTAGTTTTTGTTCAACAATACAATATTTTATTAGTTTTTATTTTTATTTTTGTAATGTAATCTTTATGTCTTGTTGTAGCGGCTACAACCACCCTCTAATATTTTGCCTTAGCTTTGTTTTGGAGCCTCCCAACCAACCATCTTTGATAGCATGTCTTGCACTGTCCAGGTACATATGCTTCAGTTGAGTTTCAGTGGCTTATCAACTTGTGTTTTCTAGCTTGTTTGCCTTCCACCCGCAAGCTGACATCCCGGAACTTGGTCATTTTTTTACTATTGTGCTCACTTGGAAAATTGCACAGAACTAGAGGGGAACCAGCCTTCCTCTCCAGAATTGCATAGAACATCAAGGCAGTCTGCTTCTCTCCAGAAATTCACAAAGCAAGCAGGCAACCTTCCCTCTGAAAATTGCGCAGAGCAACCCATCACTTGGCTTGCTCTCAAAATTTGCGCAGATCTGGCTAACAGCCTGGGCTTCAGTCCAGAAATTGTGCAGAGCTTGAGGGGTAGCCAGAGCCACTTAGCCAAGAAACTGTGCATAAGTCATCTGCAGGCTTCCAGTCCGTTGCATATGCTCCCAAGTTGATCGGCTCCCTCCAGGACTGAGCAATCTTGATTTGCATGCATGGGCTGCTTCTTCCTAAAAAAGCAAAAAGCAAAAAAACATCCGTAGATTTTAGGAATCCATTTTTAGCAGCTGCGGGTTACATGCAAAAGCCATTTTAGAAACCTCCCACCAAGTGTCGCTTTTTCCCAGATTTGTGGCATGCGCGTCATAAGCTTCGATCTTATCAAAACTGTTTATTCAACGCTTCTCAACTTAGGTTTTTTCGGGTAAGTCTGCTTTTCATGTCTTTTGTTTTTTTCTGTCGCTTTTTGTATTTCGGTTTGTGCGAGTGCTATTTGATTGGTTTTGTTGAACGTTTGCTATCGTTTTAATGCATGTTAGCTTATAGAAGCACCATTTCAAGTTTTTCATTGCTTCTCACTGCTGTCGCATGCATAACACTATTTTTGCACTAACGGTCACTGTTGCGGTGACTTGCTTCACACACTTGTTTTCCCATTACTGAATCTTGCGCTCACTGTTTGCATGCATGATTATTCACTCTTGTCTGCACTCAACTTCATACATGCATTCAACCTTTTCATCTTTTTCAATCACCTGTCGGCCGGTCTGGGTTGCCTTGGTCTGGACCTTGCCTTGCCTGGCTTGCACTGCGCATTTATGAGAGTGAAGGCTCTGCCTTCCTTCTAGGAATTGCACAGAGCTTGCCCAACACTGGCCTCTAGGCTTACTTTGCACAATTCTGAGAGGCAGTGTCTCGTTGGCCCCCAAAATAGCGCAGATGCAGTTTGACCAAGTTGTAGTCATTGTTGACTGAAACTGCGCATTGTGCAGTTTCAGTCCTCAGCAGGGCAAGCTGGACTATGCTCTGTGCAGTTTCAGCAGTGAGTCAGCAATGCGCAGTTTCAGTCCTCAGCAGGGCAAGCTGGACTATGCTCTGTGCAGTTTCAGCAGTGAGTTAGCCCACTGACAGTCTGGACTATGTTCTACGCAGTTCTGGCAGTCAACCTCCTAGTGAAAATTACACAAACCCTCCAGTCAGTCATCCCATGTGTGTTGCATGTTAGTCCTCAAGTTGCTTTTGGTTTTCAACTGACATTGTGCTATGAAAAATTCTGAATCTTTACAAACATAAATCCTATTGCGGTCACTGGTTTAGCATCTCCTAATTTTTATTTCATTCAACAAGTTATTTAATTTATAAACAGTGATGAAAAACACTACTGCAGACTACACTAACATACAGATCATAAACTTGCCTTTCCTTGCCTGGCTTGCATTGCGCATTTTTGAGAGTGAAGGCTCTCCCTTCCTCCCAGGAATTGCGTAGGGCTTGCCTAACACTAGCCTCTAGGCTTGCTCTGCGCAATTCTGAGAGGCAGTGTCTGTTGGCCCCCGAAATTGCGTAGATGTAGTTTGACCAGGTTGTAGTCATTGCTGATTGAAACTGCGCATTGCGCAGTTTCAGTCCTCAGTACGCCAAGCTGGACTATGCTCTGTGCAGTTTCAGCAGTGAGTCAGCGCACCGATAGTCCAGACTGTGCTCTGCGCAGTTTTGGCAGTCAGCCTCCTAGTGAAAATTGCCCAACCCTCCAGTCAGTCACCCAGGTGTGTTGCATGTCAATCCTCAAGTTGCTTTTGGTTTTCAACTGACATTGTGCTATGAAAATTTTTGAATCTTTACAAACAGAAATCCTACTGCAGTCACTGGTTTAGCATCTTTTACTTGTTATTTCATTCAACAAGTTATTTAATTTATAAACAGTGATGAAAAACACTACTGCAGACTACACTAACATACAGATCATAAACTTAAATGACAAATGTGACAAACACACAAGGGACACCGTTATTTTTGGACAATGCGTCCTCGGAAAAACCCAATGCGAGAAAATTGGTGCAGCAGATAGAGGGTTTGTATTATTAAGCAAGCAGAATCTGAGTAAAATAGGTTGCCTCTTGTTAGTTTTTGGTAGCATCGGAAGTGCTCTAGCCTCGAAAATTGGTGGAGAGGCTAAGACACGAGTTCTAAAGAACGTAGAAACCGTTTGGTGAAATTGCCGAAACTGCCGGGAGAGCTGACGCAGAGGAAGTGCAGTAGTCGGGAGAGCTGACGCAGAGGAAGTGCAGTAGCTGGGAGAGCTGACGCAAAAAAGTTTCCTATCTTGCAAAATCGAGAACTGCCGGGAACTGTCGGAACTGCTGGAATAGCCAAGAGAGCTGACCTAGAGGCAGTGCAGTAGTCGAGAGAGCTGACACAGAAAAGTTGCCTGTCCCGCAGAGTCTAGAGATGTCGTAACAACCGGAACTGCCAAAACTGCTGAGAACTGCTGGAACAGCTGGGAGAGCTGACGCAAAGGGCAGAGAAGGTGACGCAGGGCTGATGAAGAGCTAGCGTAGAAATAGCGAGGTTAGCCAGTCTTGTGCCAGATCAGCTAGAAATTTGCCAGGTGAAGTGAGGTAAAACTCACTCAGATTTTCCGCCAGTATTTTTTTCTGTAAAGGATTGCTAGATGAGAATCCTAGATTTTTTATTCAAATACTTCTCCTACATAATAATAAACCCTTAGAACTGCTGCACTGGTTATCCCGAATTGGGTTTTTCCAGGGACTATTGTGTCCAAAAATAAGTGTGTCCTATGTATCTTGTTCTTTGCTCTGTTTTCTATTTCATGAGATCAAATATTTAATTAGTGTAGGTTGCAGAAGTAATTTCTTTAGTGTTCAGAAGAATAACTTGATGAATGTAATTTAAAAAGTCAAGTAGGTGAAGTAGATTCAGATTTGCTGCAGTAGGGGTTCCTTCGAGTCTAGGAATTTTCACATGGTATTAGAGCGTTAATTTTGAAACAGAAAGAGCAGATGCAGTGCTGAGCAGTGAGGTCGAAAGCTGCACTTAGCAGCAATTCGAATCCCCTTGAAGGGATTGCATAGTCCTTACCGGGAAGCAGATTCGAGGGAATCTCTCTATGAGTGAGACGACACAGAGGTATGATTTTCAATTCATGAGTTTGCAGAGGTAGAGGGAGTGACGCAGAGCTTCAATGCAGTGCTTGAAGGGCGCAATTTCTACTGGGGCAGAAATCCACTAGAAAAGAATGAAGGGGGAATTTTCTCCTTAAGAGAACTTTCCGCCAGAAAGTTCGAATTTCTCACTTGCTGAGCAGCTGAGCAGTGCTAAGAAGTGACTAGAGTCGTCAATTTGACAGTTGGGTGAGATGGCATCGCATGGGCTCAGAGATCAGGACAGGTTGGACGGAGCTTCCAACTATGTCATATGGAAGACTAGAATCTTAGCTGTTCTGGAGGAATATGATCTTGAGGCCTACGTAAAAAGTGTTGTAGTTGTTCTTGCTGAAAATGATCAAAAGAAGAAGTACAAGGCCGAGCAGGGGAAGGCAAAGAGGCTCATTCTCGATGGATTTCGAGATCATGTGGTCTCACACTTGCAGGGCAAGGATACAGCTCGAGAGATGTGGGAAGCCTTGTCGTCTCTGTATGAAGGCTCTTCCAAACAGCAGAAGATGTACCTAGAACAAAAATTGTTGTGGACTTTGATGCACAAGGGAGGAGTCAACTCTTATCTTCAACGTCTTCAGGATACCAAAGAATAGCTTGCTGCAGTGAGGTCCACTTCTCAGTTAACCGCGATGGTGAGGATAGCCCTAAATGGAGTCTCGGATGAATGGAAAGTCTTCGTCCAAAGCATATTGGGCAGGGAAAGACTACCTTCATGGGAGTATATGTGGGTGACTCTTCAATTAGAGGAGTTAAGGAGGTACCTAGTGAAGGTCAACCTCAATGGCAGTAGTGGGAGTGGCACAGAGACGAAGGAGGAGGAAAACGCAACTCTAGCATCGAAGGGACAACATAAGCAAAAGCGGAAGAAGGACATTTCAAAGGTGAAATGTTTTAGATGTGGCGAGATGGCTCACTTTGCATCTAAATGTCCTTTGAAGAAAAAGGACAAGGATGAGAAACATGATCCTAAGGCTGCTTCAGTAAAGATTGACGAGGAGGAGTTTGCCATGAGTGCCCACGCATCTCCAGGCGGGAGATGGGGCGATATTGAGCTGTAGTCGAAAGGACTACATGTTGGTAGGATCCTTGAGGAGTCCACCTTTTGGATCAATTCCTTGCTACGGGTTCCCAAGATTCAGCAGTAGCGAGATGGACTTAGTGTCAAATAATGCAGTGGAGTGTTTGGAGGACATATGCAGTAGCTTGGGACCAGAGACTGATCAGCGCAGAGCAAGGTTGGTAGCAGTGCAGAAGATTCAGAGGGTCAAAGACTAGTAGTAGACAGATTCCAACATTCATCGTATTATGCTGAACATAGTTAAGTTCAGCTAATTTTGGATGTTTTTCAGTTGCTTCTCTCAGCCACTAAGTTGCAGTATGAATGTAGTGTTAGCAGTGGCAGTGCTAGTAGTATAACAAATGCAACATTTGAGAGGGAGTTGTAGTACAGATGCAGCAGTAGCAGTGGCAGTGTCATGGGCAACAGTACAGTAGCAGCAGCATTATAGTGTTGGTGGCAACAACAGTGCACAAAGGAGATGCTTCAAAAACAGAGCAGCATGTAGATGGACATTGTTGCTAGAGCGCTAAAAGGGAGTGTTAGTTTTTGGTAGCATCGGAAGTGCTCTAGCCTTGAAAATTGGTGGAGAGGCTAAGGCACATGAGTTCTAAAGAACCTAGAAACCATTTCATGAAATTCCACATGGATTGTATTTTACTAAAATAATTAATCTTTTTAATGGAGTTCCTAAGTCTAAACTTAGGGAAATTAAAATATTAATGGGTATTAATCAAAATATGGGTGAGAATGATCTAGAAGGCGGATCAAGTCATGTTTTAATCTTAGCCATTGATTAGAGACTTAATCTCGACCGTTGAAGACTCAACAGGAAAAGTATAAAATAGAGGTTTAGGGTTCATTTGGAAAAACACATAAAGAGATTGAGGAAATTGATTTTCTGAGGTGAGAATTTCTCAGCAGGAAAATCAATTGGGGAGATCTTGCAGCTGAGGGGTAGAGAGAATTTGGGAGAGGACATTTTGGAGAATACTAACAGAGAGGCGGAGAGAGCTTGCAGAGAGGCAGCGCAGTAGTCGGGGGAGCTGACGTAGAAACGTTGCCTATCACGTAGAATCCAGAACTGTTGGGAACTTCTGGAACTGCCGGGAGAGCTGATGCAGAGGTAGTGCAGTAGCTGGAAGAGCGAACACAGAAAAGCTGTCTATTACGTAGAATCCATAACTGCTGGAATTGCCGACACTTCCGAGAACTACCGAAATAGCCGGGATGTGAAAATTTCTAAACATAAATTCTATGACTGCAGCAACTGATTTATTTCACCTACTTATTATTCCCAATAAGTTATTTACGAAATCTCTTCAGTAAATATTAAAATAAATTCTACTGCCGATATCACAACATTATACAGAAATAAACATATGCACAAGAATCAATCACATCAACACAATTATTTTTGGACAATTGTCCCCAGAAAAACCTGATGTAGGAAAACCGGTGCAGCAAAGGAGGGATTTTATTGATCTTCAACAGTGATCGGTTTACAGAAAAATTTACATAGATGCTGGGAGAAAACACTAGAAACTTTTCTCCGAGACTTTCTGACACCTTGGAGAGGTTCGTTTCTCTGTTGCGTCATCCATACGTCACTTTGAGTGGCTCTGCGCTGCTCTGGTCCCTCTCTATGTCATCCCTACGTCTCATTGATCTGCGTCTCCCTCTGCGTTGTCTCTTAGAGTTCCTGTGTCACTCTTCTGAGATCTCCAGACTGTTGCTAATCCCCTTCTTCCTCCACCCTACAACTCACCCTCTAAAATCGATCTCCTTGTCTTTAAGAATCGATTTTCCTTTAGATACTGAGTATCTGCTAGTGTATCTCCAAACGACCTTCAAGTCTTCTCTTATACTTTTTCTGTTGATGAATCAACAGTTGAAATTAAGTCCCTAATCAATGGCTAATATTAAAACAGACTTGATCCTCGTCTCTTAGAAGCTTCTCACCTTATCTTTATTAATACCCATTAATATTTTTATTTTCCTAAGTTTAGACTTAGGAACCCATTAAAAATATTAATTATTTTAATAACTCCTCATCCGGATGGAATTTCTTAAAACGATTTCTGGGTCTTGGAGATCTCATGTGCTATAGCCTCTCCACCAATTTTCATGGCTAGAGCACATCGATGCTAGCACAAATCAACACTCCCTCTTAGCGAGGAATGTGCTCTAGTAATGTTCCACCACTGAACATCACATTGATCCTTCCGCACCGTTACTTGTGCTGATGCTTGGCCTACTGCCCAACATCCACTGCACTGCTGCTTCCTGTATTGCTGCCCATGGCTCTGCCATTGCCACTGCTACATCTGTACTGCAGCTCCCTCTCAACATGTTGCCCATGCTTCCCATAACACTACCACTGCTAACTGCTGCACTGCAACTCCTGATACTTATCCATTTCTGTTACTGAAATGGATTCTTTACCATCCCCATCTTCTCCCTGAAATAAATGAACTTTGTTCTTCCTAGGGCCTTGGTGAGAATGTCTGCCACCTGTTCTCCTGTAGGAGTGTAGCTCAACTGTACAGCTCCTCTTTGGACACAGTCTCTGACAAAGTGACACCTGATATCAATGTGCTTTGACCGATCATGAAACATTGGATTCTCAGAGAGCTTGATGCAACTCTGATTATCACACATATTCCTTCTGAATAGGTTCACAAGCAGTTTTCTAAGCCATATGGCCTCACGCGAAGTTGTGCTTGCCGCCATATATTCTGCCTCAGATGAGCTCAGAGCCATGGACTTTTATTTCCTACTACACCAGGAGGTCATTCCTGATCCAATGTTGAAACAGTACCTAGTGGTACTTTTCCAATTTACTAAACTCCCAACCCAATCTGCGTCAGTGAACCCACTTAGCTTGATGTCATTACCTTTGGTGTACAATAGTCCATGCTCGACTGTTCCTTGTATATACCTGAGAGCATGTTTGACTGCTGCCCAATGCGCCCTCTTAGGTTCTACCATGAACTGACTAAGGGTGTTGATAGCGTAACAAATGTCTGGCCTGGTATTGACCAGATACATCAAGGATCCTATGAGCTGCTTGTACTAGGTGGGATCAACATCTTTGTCTTCTGATGCATCAATCTTCTTCCAGTTGGTGATCATTGGAGTAGCCATAGGCCTACAGTCCTGCATCCTGAATCTCTTCAGGATTTATGTACCATATCTGTCCTTTCCAAGGAAGATCTCACCCTTCTGTTGCCAAATCCCTAGGAAATAGTGCATCTGTCCTAAATCCTTCATGTCGAATTCTGTGGCTAGATTCTTCTTGCAGTCCTTGCTAAGCTTGGATGATCCTGTTAGGAAGAGATCATCGACATATAATACTAAGACTAGAGGCTCATTTTCTACTACCAGATAGTAGAGATTGGGATCTGCACCACTCTTGACGAATCCCATCTTCTTTAAGTAGCCATCAATTCGACCATACCAAACTCTAGGTGCCTGTTTGAGCCCATACAAGGCTTTCTTCAATTTGCATACATGAGATTTCTTCTCATGTGTCTCAAAGCCTTCAGTTTGTTCAATGTATACTTCCTCTTCTATTACTTTGTTCAAGAATGCCATCTTGACATCCATATGATGAATCTCCCACCCCATCTGTGTTGCAAGAAATATCACAGTTCTAATAGATGTATACCTGGCTACTAGGGTGATGGTCTCTTCGTAGTCTATTCCTTCCTTCTGAGCATACCCCTTAGCCACAAACTTGGCTTTGTATTTCTCTACTCTGCCATCTACAACATATTTGATCTTGTAGATCCATCTCGAACCTACCATTGATCTGTCATGAGGCCTAGGCACCACTTCCCAAACATCATTCACCATTCTAGAGTTATATTCCTCCACCATTGCATCCACCCTACTTGATGTTGAACGACCTCCTGAAAACTGGAGGATTCCCCAACTTGAGCTACTAAGGCCTGGTATCTGTCTGACTGTTTTCACTCCCTTTTACTGTTCCTGGGTGCACCAATGAATTTCTCTGCATCTCGTAGAATTTGTCGGAGTTCCCGGCTTGTTCATCCTTTGGTAGTAAGCTCATCTGTTAGCGCTTTCTCTTCCTGTGATTCCTCCTGTTCTAAAGGATAATTTCTGGTACTAGTTTCCACCGGTTGAAGTGGTTTGACCAACGACTCATCTTTTGACTGCCCTTCGGAACGCATTTCTCGAGATTTTCTGAAAGCTCTATCCTCCATGAACTTTACATTTCGCCGAACTACTACCTTCCTGCTCCTCGGAAGATAGACTCTATATGCCTTGGAATTCTCGCTATATCCCACAAGATATCCTTTCTTAGAAGTTTGATCTAACTTCTTCCTCTTCTCCTTGAGTATACGACAATACGCTAAACTCCCAAATATCTTGAAATGACTAACTTCAGGAGTGTTCCCGGTGAAGACCTTCTCTGGAGTAATCTTGCCCAATGCCCTATGAGCACTGTTTTAAAATTCAGCCGAATCGAATCCAAAACGGTCGGGTTGATCTGAGTCATTGAAGAATTTTATGACCCGGCAAAAAAACCAGATCGGGAGGCCGAGTCATGACTGACTCGGCCGAGTGCAAATGACTCGGCCAACCCGGCCGTTTCCGCATCTACTCGGCCGAGTCATTAAATCCGGCCAGTCACCCAAAAAAACAACGATTTTTCTAATTTTTTTTTTTTACTTTTTAACATTTAGCTGATTGTTGGGGACTCCAAGGTGTTTTCTAAATTGGTTAAGTGCTATTTGGGGTCCATTCCCCTCTCCTAGTATTGATATGCTATTCAAATTTCATGGTAATGTTTATCCTTAATTTTCATTTTCATCCTTTTACTTAAAGTTTTAACATTACCATGAAATGACCCAGGATGTTTGAGAGTGGTTTCGGCCTCATTGGATTTCATATGGAGAAAGTAGAATTTTAGATTTCATTCAAAATCCAGCAGACTTATCAGTTTTTCAGGATTTCAGGATTGGAGGATTGCAATGTTTCCAATGAATTTTGTCATGTATTAGGGTATGGAACTCATATTTAATCAAGAGCACCAATCCCTCTATGTACCTTGATGTTAGTGACATTGGTTGTCGAACTCCTCCGGGATTCACTCCCAAACCAGGAGCTTCTGAAAATGTCGCTCCCGCTCTCGTTTTCGCTCTCACTCCCCACTTTCGCTCTTGCTCCCAAGTAACACTGAGCCAGATGATGTTGGCAACTCTAGCAGTAGCCAATAGTACTGGTCACAGACTTTTGTTGTAGAGGCCATTTATAGCCTCCTTGGTTATGTGTTTTTTTTTGATCTCTATATCATCATCGTGTATGTATTGGACAGTGCACTGGGTGCCATTTTGATATAATGGATATATTCATGAGCCTACTTTGATCATATGTTGTCTTCTATCTATATTCTAATGCTGTGTGTTTGGAAACATGAATGAAAATATTTAAAATTATGTGTTTTTATAAAAAAAAATATTTAATGTATTTTTTACAACAACCGAGTCATTGAAATCAAGCCAGCCGAGTTGATACCGAGTCGGAGTCGGAGTCAGAGTTTTAAAACATTGCCTATGAGGAGTTCTATTCTGGACATAGACTGTCGTGTTGCATGCTTCTGCCCACAAGAATTTTGGCATATTCTGATCCATACATCATTGCGCTGGCTACTACCACAATAGTCCTGTTCTTCCTTTCTGCTACATTCTATTTCGGATTGTAGGGAGCTGTCCACTCTCTTCTGATGCCTTCCCTAGCACAAAAATCGGTGAAGTCCTTGACAACATACTCTCTACCATTGTCTGAGCGCAACACTTTTATCTTCTTTCTTGTCAGATTCTCCACTAGAGCCTTGAACTCTTTGAATCAACCGAAGACCTCATCTTTGGTTTTCAGAAAGTAGATCTATGCCTTCCTGGAATGGTCATCAATGAAGGTGACGAAGTATTCGGCACCACTAAGAGCCTTTGTGGACATCGGTTCACAAATGTATGAGTGTATCAACCCTAGTACACTCTTGGACCTATTTTTACTTCTTGGAAACGCTGCTTTGGCATACTTGCCCAGAGCACACTCTTTGCATACATCATCTCATTCAGTACTAAGATCTAGAATTCCTGTTACAGTTTTTCTGAGAATTCTCAGAGCCCCATGGTGCAAGTGTCCCATCCTTCTGTGCCATAGTTCATTCAAATCCTTGTCTCCATTATTGCCTATCAGTGCCATTGGTGATTCTAGCTGCAACCTGTACAACCTGTTACTTCTGATTTCGATTTGGACCTTTTTTTTCCAACTCGAGTGTTTGACGTATACTTTCTCCTTGATGAAGAAAATGTCATAGCCCTTGCTTTGAAGTTGAGATACGGAAAGTAAGTTCATCCCCAGTCCTGGCACATGCAGCACATTAGTAACTCGGAACCGCTCTCTTGTTTCTGTTTGAAAAACTATAGTACCTTTCCCTACTGGAGTACACTTTGCCTTATTCCCCATGGTGATTTGAAAATTCATTCTTTCTTCCTGATAATCTAAAAAACATTCTCGAATTCCTGTCATATGCCAGGAAGCTCCACTATCTATATATCAAACCCCCGAGGAGGCAGAGCTTGCTATGCAAGCAACTTCTTCTTCCAATCTAGAAGCCAACATAGAATAATCATAATTTCTGTCTCTTCTGCATTCTTCCGAAAATATTCATGAGTCTCCTTGAGTAGATGCCTCTACATCATGCTCCTGACCCATAATCAATTTTCCCTTCCTGTTGCCGAGTCTTCGCTTTGATACCATGTGAAAATTTCTAAATAGAAATTCTATTATTGCAGCAATTGATTTATTTCACCTACTTATTATTCCCAATAAGTTATTTACGAAATCTCTTTAGTAAATATTAAAATAAATTCTACTGCAGATATCACATCATTATACAGAAATAAGTATATGCACAAGAATCAATCACATCAACACAGTTATTTTTTGACAATTGTCCCCGAAAAAACCCAATGCGGGAAAACTGGTGCAGCAGAGGAGGGATTTTATTGATTTTCAGCAGCAATCTCTTTTATCGAAAAATTTACATAGACACTGGGAGAAAACACCTGAGACTTTTCTCCGAGACTTTTTGACACCTTGGAGAAGTTCCTTTCTTTGCTGCATCAGTCCTGCGTCGCTTTGCATTGCTCTGGTCCCTCTCTGCATCATCCCTACGTCTCACTGATCTGCGTCTCCCTCTGCGTTGTGTCTCAGAGTCCCTGCGTCACTCTTCTGAGCTCTCCAGACTGCTGCTAATCCCCCTCTTCCTCCACCTTGCAATTCTCCCTCTGAAATCGATCTCCTTCTCTTTGAGAATCGATTTTCCTTGAGATACTAAGTATCTGCTGGTGTATCTCCAAATGACCCTCAAGTCTTCTCTTATACTTTTCCTGTTGATGAATCAACGACCGAGATTAAGTCCCTAATCAACGGCTAAGATTAAAACAAACTTGATCCTCGTCTCTTAGAAGCTTCTCATCCTTATCTTTATTAATACCCATTAATATTTTTATTTTCCTAAGTTTAGACTTAGGAACCCATTAAAAATATTAATTATTTTAATAACTCCTCATCCAGATGGAATTTCTCAAAACGATTTCTGGGTCTTGGAGATCTCATGTTTTATAGCCTCTCCACTAATTTTCATGGCTATAGCACATCCGATGCTACCACAAATCAACATGGGAGAGCTGACGCAGAGGCAATGCAGTAATCGGGAGAGCTAACACAGAAAAGCTGTCTATCATGCAGAACTTAGAGCTGTCGGAACCGCTGGAACTGCCAAGAACTGCTGGAACTGTAGGAATAGCCGGGAGAGCTGATGCAGAGGGTAGAGAAGGTGACGCAAGGATGACACAGAGCCAACGTAGAAATCGCTAGGTTAGCCAGTCTTGCGCCGGATCAGCCAGAAATCTGCTGGGTGAAGTGAGGTAAAACTCACTTAGATTTTCCCTTAGTATTTTTCTCTGTAAATGATTGCTAGATGAGAATCCTAGATTTGTATTCAAATATTTCTCCTGCATAATAATAAACCCTTAGAACTGCTGCACTCATTTCCCGCATTGGGTTTTTCTGGGGACTATTGTGTCCAAAAATAAGTGTGTCCTATGTATCTTGTTCTTTGCTCTGTTTTCTGTTTATTGAGATCAAATATTTAATTAGTGTAGGCTGCAGAAGTAATTTTCTTCAATATTTAGAAGAATAACTTGATCAATGTAATTTAAAAAATCAAGTAGGTCAAGTAGATTCAGATTTGCTTCAGTAGGGGTTCCTTCGAGTCTAGGAATTTTCACACCTCTCACATCGGCAACAAGAAATACATTCGAGGGTTTACCTTGTTCCCCAAGTCACAACTAATCCAATGAGTGATCTAACCCTCCTGGAAAACACTACGAAGTCCCTGCGCAATCACTGCGTTGGCTAGTGTCTTGCCTCTAGAAGACTGTGTCACCCTTACTACTAGATCGATTTGCTAGATGAAGGCTGTTGTTCAGCGCTCCTGGCTCAGGACCTTGCTTCTCCAGCAAAATCTCAGACTACTGACGAATACTCTGCACTGCCACTGCAAGAGCCCCTCTGGACTGCATCAGCTCTGCGTGAGCCCCTCATGGGCTGCGTAGGCCTCTGCGCTGCCTCTATTGATGCTCAGACTGCCTCTTTGCTATGTACTCTTTGGCTAGGAACTTCCCCTCCGATCCAAATCTCTGCTTCTGCCCCTCTCACTGCAACTCAGATCACTTGTTCGATTTTCTTAGCAAACCACGCCCCAGAAAAATCGAACTGACTGATCAACTTGGTGTTTCTCCAACTGACCCTCAAACATCCTCTTATACTTTTCCTCTTGATGAATCAAAAGCCGAGATTAAGATCTTAATCAATGACTAAGATTAAATTAGACTTGATCTTTGTCACTTAGAAGATTCTCACCCATATTTTCATTAATACCCATAAATATTTTTATTTTCCTAAGTTTAGACTTAGGAATCCCATTAAAAATATTAATTATTTTAATAAAACACAATCCGGGTGGAATTTCACCGAACGATTTCTGGGTCTTGGAGATCTCATGTGTTCTAGCCCCTCCACAAAATTTCGAAGCTAGAGCACATCCGATGCTAACCAAAATCAACATTCTCTCTTAGCGAAGAATGTGCTCTAGCAGTACTTCCCAACAGAAGTATCACACTGATCCATGGCATCGGTCCTCTGTGCTGCTGATTTTCGACCCACTGCCCTTCATCCACTGCACTGTTACAACCTATATTGCTGCCCATGACACTGCCACTGCCACTGCTGCATCTGTACTACAACTCCCTCTCAATATGTTGCATCATGCTAGCCATAGCACTGCCACTGCTAACTGCTGCACTGCAACTCAGTGGCTGAGAAGTAAGCAACTGAAAAAGTCACCCAAAAGATGACATGCTGGTTAGTCTGAATTGTTGATTTTTGGTAGCATCGGATGTTCTCTAGTCTTGAAATTTGGAGGAGAGGCTAAGGCACATGAGATCTCCAAGACCCAGAAATCGTTTTGTGAAATTCCATCCGGATAAGGAGTTATTAAAATAATTAATATTTTTAATGGGTTCCTAAGTCTAAACTTTGGAAAATAAAAATATTAATGGGTATTAATAAAGATAAGGATGATAAACTTCTAAGAGATGAGGATCAAGTTTGTTTTAATCTTAGTCGTTGATTAGGGACTTAATCTCGACCGTTGATTCATCAACAGGAAAAGTATAAGAGAAGACTTGAGGGTCATTTGGAGACACACCAGCAGATACTCAGTATCTCAAGGAAATTTGATTCTCAAGGAAGAGGAGATCGATTTCAGAGGGAGTTGCAGGGTGGAGGAAGAGGAGGGCTTCAGTAGCAGGGAGTGATCGAGGAGGAGGTGACGTAGGGTCAGTGGAAGGCAGCGCAGAAAGAGAGACGCAGTCCAGAGGAGAGACGCAGGGCCTACGCAGGTTGACGTAGAGGGATGCAAAGCCACTCAGAGGCACATTGGGTTAATCAGAGTGACATAGGGGTGACGCAGAAGTGGGAGCAGGGTCTCCAAAGTGTCAGATGGTCTCAGAGGGAAAGTCTCAAGTGTTTTCTTTCAGTTTCTCTGTAAAATCATTCATTGTAAAAGCAATTGCTGCTGAAGATTAATAAAGCCCTCATTTGCTCACCAATTTTCTCGCATTGGGTTTTTTCGGGGACATATGTCCAAAAATAATTGTGTCGATGTGATTGATTCTTGTGCATGTATTTTTTCTCTGGGTAATTGTGTGATAACTGTAGTAGAATTTCATTTTAATATTTTCTGAAGGAATTTCGTAAATAACTTTTTGAGAATAATAAGTAGGTGAAATAAATCAGTTGCTGCAGAATTTTCACATGGTATTAGAGCAGAGATCCGAAAACAGGAAAGGAAAATCGATTATGGGTCAAGAGCATGATGCGGAGGCATCCACTCAAGGGGACTCGCACAAATTTCTAGAAGAATGCACAAATTTCTAGAAGAATGCACAAGGGACGAATGTTCGATGTTAGCTTCCAGATTAGAAGAAGAAGATGCTTTCCTTGCAAGCTCTGCCTCCTTGGGGGTTTGGTATATAGACAGTGGAGCTCCCTGGCATATGACAGCAATTGGATAATGTTTTTCAGATTATTACGAAGAAAGAATGAATTTTCAGATCACCATGGGGAATAAGGCAAAGTTTACTCCAGTAGGAAGAGGTACCATTGTGTTTCAAACTGAAGTAGGAGAGCGACTTCGGGCAACAAATGTGCTGCATGTGCCGGGATTGGGGATAAACTTACTTTCTGTATCTCAACATCAAAACAAGCGCTATAACGTTTTCTTCATTAAGGAGAAAGTATATGTCAAACACCCAAGTTGGAAATGGAAGGCTCAGATTGGAATCAGAAGTAACAGGTTGTACAGGTTACAACTAGAATCACCAATGACACTGATAAGCAGTAATGGAGACAAAGACTTGAATGAGCTATGGCACAGGAAGATGAGACATTTACACCATGGGGCTCTGAGAATTCTCAAGAAAATATTATCAAGAGTTCCAGAACTAAGTACTGAACGGGATGATGTATGCAGAGGGCGTGCTCTGGGCAAGTATGCCAAAGCTGCGTTTTCCATAAGTAACAATAGGGCAAAGAGTGTGCTAGGATTGATACACTTAGACATCTGCGGATTGATGTCCAAGAGAGCTCTTAGTGGTGCTGAATATTTTGTCACCTTCATCGATGACCATTCCAAGAAGACTTGGATATACTTTCTGAAAACCAAGGATGAGGTTTTCGGCCGATTCAAAGAGTTCAAGGCTCTAGTGGAGAATGTGACAAAAAAGAAGATAAAAGTGTTGCGCTCGGACAATGGTGGAGAGTATGTTGACAAGGAATTCACCGATTTTTGCATTAAGGAAGGCATCAGAAGAAAGTGGACAACTCCCTACAATGCTGAGCAAAATGGAGTAGCAGAAAGGAAAAACAAGACTATTGTGGAAGCAACTAGGGCAATGCTGTATGATGAGGATATGCCTAAATTCCTGTGGGCAGAAGCATGCAACACGATAGTTTATGTCCAGAACAGGACTCCTCATAGGGCATTGTGGAAAATCACTCTCCGGAAGATCTTCATAGGGAAGACACCTGAAGTTAGTTATTTAAGGATATTTGGGAGTTTAGCATATTGCCGTATACCTGAAGAGAAGAGAGAAATTAGATCAAATTGTTGAGAAAGGATATCTTGTGGGATATAGCGAGAATGCTAAGGCATATAGAGTCTATCTTCCAGGGAGTAGGAAGGTAGTAGTTCGGTGGGATGTAAAGTTCATGGAGGATAGAGCTTTCAGAAGATCCTGAGAAATGCCTTTTGAGGAGCAATCGAAAGATGAGCCGTTGGTTAGACCACTTCAACCAGCGGTAACTAATACTAGAAATCCTCCTGAAGACAAGGCTTTAGAATAGGAGGAATCTCGGGAAGAAGAGGAGTTGATAGATGTACCTACTACCAGTGGAAGAATGAGCCAGGAACTCTGACAGATTCTATGGGATGCAATAGACTTCATTGGTGCACCCAGGAATAGTAAAAGGGAGCGAAGAAAACCAGACAAATATCAGGCCTTAGTAGCTTAGGTTGGGGAACCTTCTAGTTTTCAGGAGGCCGTTTAGCATCAACTATGGGCCAGATGCTATGGTGGAGGAATACAACTCTATAATGGTCAATGATGTCTGGGAAGTGGTACCTAGGCCTTAGAACAGATCAGTGGTAGGTTCGAGATGGATCTACAAGGTCAAATATGCTACAGACGATAGTGTGGAGAAATACAAAGCCAGGTTTGTGGCTAAGGGGTATGCTCAGAAGGAAGGGATAGACTACGAAGAAACCTTCGCTCCATTAGCCAGGTATATTTCTATTAGGATCATGATATCTCTTGCAACACAGATGGGGTGGGAGATTCATCAGATGGATGTCAAGACAACATTCTTGAACGGGGTAATAGAAGAGGAAGTGTACATCAAACAATCAAAAGGTTTTGAGACATATGAGAAGAAATCTCATGTATGCAGATTAAAGAAAGCCTTGTATGGGCTGAAACAGGAACCTAGGGCATGTTACGGTCGAATTGATGGCTACTTGCAGAAGATGGGGTTCGTCAAACCCTAATCTCTACTATCTGGTTGTAGAGAATGAGCCTCTAATCCTAGTGTTATATGTGGATGATCTCTTCCTGACAGGATCATCCAGGCTCATCAAAGACTGCAAGAAGAACCTAGCCACAAAATTCAACATGAAGGATTTGGAACATATGCATTATTTTATGGGGTTGGAAGTTTGGCAGCAGAAGGGTGAGATCTTACTGGGACAAGGGAGATATGCTACAAAAATCTCGAAGAGATTCAGGATGCAGGACTGTAGACTTATGGCTACTCCAATGATCACCAACTGGAAGAAGATTGATGCATCAGAAGATAAAGATGTTGATCCCACCTTGTACAGACAGCTCATAGGGTCCCTGATGTATTTGGTCAATATCGGGCCAGACATTTGTTACGCTGTCAACACCCTCAATCAGTTCATGGTAGAACCTAAGAGGGTGCATTGGACAACAACCAAACATGTTCTCAGGTATATACAAGGAATAATCGAGCATGGACTATTGTACACCAGAGGCAATGACATCAGGCTGAGTGGGTTCACTGACACAGATTGGGCTGGAAGTTCAGTAGATCGGAAAAGTACAACTAGGTACTGTTTCAACATTGGATCAGGAATGACCTCCTGGTGCAGTAGGAAACAGAAATCTGTGGCTCTGAGCTCAACTGAAGCAGAATATATGGTAGCTAGCACAACTTCGTGTGAAGCCATATGGCTTAGGAAATTGCTTGTGAATCTATTCAGGAGAAGGATGGAAGCAACTAGGATCATGTGTGATAATCAGAGTTGCATCAAGCTCTCTGAGAATCCAGTATTTCATGATCGGTTGAAGCATATTGATATCAGGTGTCACTTTGTCAGAGACTGTGTCCAACGAGTAGTATAGTTGAGGTACAATCCTATAGGAGAACAGGTGGCAGACATCCTCACCAAGGCTCTAGGAAGAACAAAGTTTGTTCATTTCAGGGAGAAGATGGGGATGGTAAAGAATCCATTTCAATAATGGATAAGTATCAGAAGTTGTAGTGCAACAGTTAGCAGTGGCAGTGCTATGGGCAACATGATGCAGCAGGTTGAGAGGGAGTAGTAGTGGCAGTGGCAGTGTCATGGGCAGCAGTACAGGAAGCAACAGTGCAGGGGATGTGAGGCAGCAAGCCAAGCATCAACACAGGTACCGATGCAGAAGATCAGTGTGATGTTTCTATAGTGAAACATTGCTAGAGCACATTCCTCGCTAAGAGGGAGTGTTGATTTTTGGTAGCATCGGATGTGCTCTAGCCTTGAAATTTGGAGGAGAGGCTAAGGCACATGAGATCTCCAAGACCTAGAAATTGTTTCGAGAAATTCCATCCGGGTAAGGAGTTATCAAAATAATTAATATTTTTAATTGGTTCCTAAGTTTAAACTTAGGAAAATAAAAATATTAATGGGTATTAATAAAGATAAGGATGAGAAGCTTCTAAAATACGAGGATCATGTCTGTGTTAATCTTAGCCATTGATTAGGGACTTAATCTCGGCTGTTGATTCATCAACAAGAAAAGTATAAGAGAAGACTTGAGGTTCATTTGGAGACACACCAACAGATACTCAGTATCTCAAGGAAATTCGGTTCTCAAGGAAGAGGAGATCGATTTCAGAGGGTGTTGCAGGGTGGAAGAAGAGAAGGGCTTCAACAGCAAGTAACGATCGAGGAGGTGACGCAGGGTCATTGGAAGGCAGTGCAGAAAGAGAGACGCAGTCTAGAGGAGAGACACAGGGCCTACGCAGGTTGACGCAGAGGGACGCAGAGCCACTTAGAGCCACGTTGGGTTAATCAGAGTGATGCAGCAGTGACGCGGAACTGCGAGCAGGGTCTCCAACGTGTTAGATGGCCTTAGAGGGAAAGTCTCAGGTGTTTTCTTTCCGTTTCTCTGTAAAATCATTCCTTGTAAAAGCAATTGCTGTTTAAGATTAAGAATAAGATTAAGAAAGCCCTCATTTGCTGCACTGGTTTTTCTGCATTGGGTTTTTCCGGGGACAATTGTCCAAAAATAACTGTGTTGATGTGATTGATTCTTGTGCATGTATTTTTTCTCTGGGTAATTGTGTGATAACTGCAGTAGAATTTATTTTAATATTTGCTGAAGGAATTTCGTAAATAACTTATTGAGAATAATAAGTAGGTGAAATAAATCAGTTGTTGCAGTAATAGAATTTCAGTTTAGAAATTTTCACATGGATGTCCTTGGATGCCGAAGCTATCTCTGCTGCTAATCTGTGTTGACCCTCTGATGCTATTGCGCTACTGTTGTGTCTGCTCTGTGCCTCCCGCACTGTTGCAACACTCCACTGTGCTGCTTCAAACTTTGGCACTCTAGCTCTGCCACTGTCGCTCCATCATCCCTCGCACCAACTGACTCCCATCATTCTGCTACTATCATTAAGGGCTCCTGTAACCGTATGTGATCCAAGAGTTTGGGCACCTCAAGGATCCTGCCCTTTTTTGTAGTCCTCCTGACTACAGCTCTATATGGCCCCACCTCTTCTCTAGAGGTGCATGAGTACTCATGGCGCAATCTTCATCATCATCCTCCTTGTCGACTTTTGTTGGAGTAGCCTTCGAGTCAGACTTCTCTTCCTTTCCCTTCTTCCGAGGGCACTAAGTGGTGAAATGTCCCAGTTCCTAACATATGAAGCATCTGACTTTGGATATGTCTTTCTTTTTCCTCTTTTGCTACCCTTGTTGTCTCGCTGATGTGAGAGCTGCATCCTCCTCTTCCTCCTTCTTGACTCTGATTCCTTTGCCGCTACTTCTCACCTTGGCTAACTGTCTGATCTCTTCCTATCGAAGAGCTGCCCACGTCTCCTCCTAACTGGGGAGAGAAGCCCTGCCCAAGATGCTTTGGACAAAGGTCTCCTAGTCTTCAGTGATTGCATTTAGGGTAGTCCTGACCATGAACTTAGGATCTGGTGTAGACCCCACGAAAGTCAGCTGGTCTTGAATCCCTTGTAATCTGAGAAGGAAGAGATCGATTTCTTCTCCCTTCTTTATTTGGTACTGTCTTATTTGATTCTCAAGCAACATTTTATGTTGAACAAAGGTTCCCTCGTACAAGGTGGTCAAGGCCTCCCATATTTCCCTTGCTGTGTCCTTTTCAGCAATATGTGGGACCACATGATCCTTGACCTCGTCCAAGATCATGCACTTCGCCTTTGCTTGATCCTCCTCGTATTTCTTGAGAGGATCGACATTGACTGGAACAACAACCACCTTCAAGGCATAATCCTTGATGTGATTCTTGTCCAAGACTACTAGGATCCTGGCCTTCCAGATGACAAAGTTGGATGCTCCATCCAATCTGTCCTAATCCCTCAGTCCATTAACTGCCATCTCTGCTCAAATGAGTGTTGAACAGGTTCTCTTCTCCCTCTTTCACTGCTGCCCAACAAAACTCGGATCTGGATTTCTTTGGTGCTAGAAATCCTCTAAGGAACAAGTTCCCTCTAGACTTCCTCTGAGTCTTGATTTCATTCGCAAAAATCCTTCTGCCAAACAATGTCGAATCACTCCTCTCCCATACTCCTTTGCTGCTACTTAACAACCTGGATCTAGATTTCTTTGGCAAGAAATTTGTTAAGGCAATGATTCCCTCTTCCTTGGTTTAGTCTCCTTAGACACTGTTATGCACCAGCAACAACAACATCCCACTAGCACCTCAGATCTCATCTGCACTGCTTCCTCTGCCCTAGCAACTGAAGATTCTGAGCTCCTCTGGCTCTGCACAGTCACTGTGTGAGCTAGATCAGCTCCTCCCGACCACTGCGTCACTCCTTCCTGGTCTAGAAAGATGATGTGGCTCTGTGTGAGCCTGATTTGCCCCTCTTTACTTCTGCGCTAGCCAAGATAGCAGACGCAGTTACTACGTGGGATCCTCCCAGCTATTGTGTCACCCTCACCTGGCTCAAAATGTTGACGTAGGCACTGCATGAGCCTCTGCGTCACCTCTTATGCACTGCGTCACTCTCCCTTTGCGTCTCTGGCTCTGGAACAATGCTGTCACTCAGAGCAGCTGCCTCTTTGCAGCAGATTTGTCGGATCTCCCAATTGATGGCGTCAATATCCTATGATCTGCAATGTTCTGATACCATGTGAAAATTTCTGAATTGTTACAAATAGAAATCCTACTATAGTCACTAGTTTAACATCTCCTACTTGTTATTTCATTCAACAAGTTATTTAATTTGTAAACAGTGATGAAAAACACTACTGCAGACTACACTGACATATAGATCATAAACTGAAATGATAAATGAGACAAACGCACAAGGGACACCGTTATTTTTGGACAACATGTCCCCGAAAAAAC
The DNA here is from genome assembly GCA_031772625.1 of Pinus tabuliformis. Lineage (NCBI taxonomy): Eukaryota > Viridiplantae > Streptophyta > Pinopsida > Pinales > Pinaceae > Pinus > Pinus tabuliformis. Next base: position 1,295,091,096 of record CM062804.1, on the reverse strand, counting down.
CCAATGTGGGAAAACCAGTGCAACAGATAGAGGGTTTGTATTATTAAGCAAACACAATCTGAGTACAACAGGTTTCCTCTCATGCCGGCTAACCTTACAGAGAAATCACTGCAATAAGAAATACATTCAAGGGTTTACCTTGTTCCCCAAGTCACAGTTGATCCAATGAGTGATCTGACCCTCTCGACAAACACTGCGAAGTCTTGGCGCAATCACTACGTGGGTCAGTGTCTTGCCTCTAGAAGAATGCATCACCCTTTCTGCTGGACTGCTTTGCTGGATAAATATTGCTGTTTAGCCCTCCTGGCTCAGAACCTTGTTTCTCCAACAAAATCTTGGACTACTAACGAATACTCTGCACTGCCACTGCAAGAGCCCCTCTAGACTGCGTGAACCCCTCCTGGGCTGCGTAGGCCTCTGTGCTGCCTCTACTGATGCTCAGGTTGCCTCTCTGCTATGTACTCTTTGGCTCAGAACTTCCCTCTGATCCAAATCTTTGCTTTTGCCCCTTTCACTGCAACTCAGGTCACTTGTTCGATTTTCTCAGCAAACCACGACCTAGAAAAATCGAATTGGCTGATCAACTTGGTGTTTCTCCAACTGACCCTCAAGCCTCTTCTTATACTTTTCCTATTGAGATTAAGTCCCTAGTCAATGACTAAGATTAAATTAGACTTGATCTTCATCATTTAGAAGCTTATCACTCATATTTTCATTAATACCCATTAACATTTTTATTTTCCTAAGTTTAGACTTAGGAACCCCATTAAAAATATTAATTATTTTAATAAAACACAATCTGGGTGGAATTTCACTAAACAATTTCTAGGTCTTAGAGATCTCATGTTCTAGCCCCTCCAAAAATTTCGGAGCTAGAGCACATCCGATGATACCCAAAATCAACATGTGGTTGCCATGAGTGTTGCTCTGTCTCCAGGTATCACAAGTGTTCGTCTGTCTCTCAGCAGTACAGGTACAATGGCTTCCAAGAGAGCAAGGTCAAAGGACACCGTTGAGAGTGCAACTGGAGATGCAATTGAGCAAGTGTCTATGAGCTTGCCCATCTATGAAGACACTAAGTTGTTCATAAACAAGGAGATCAAGATGAAATGGTAGGACATCAATGACATCTTTTCAGGCACATTTGAGGAGAATCTGGAGGATCGCAGAGTCTATGTCAACATACACAAGTTTGGCTTGTACCAGATTGCATGCAGGTATCCCGCGTTTCCATGCGCGGACATGATCCACTGGATTGTCTCGCATATTGATCCAGAGACAATGGTGTTGAGTAGTGTCAGTGGAACAAAACTTGCTACCTTCAGGGAAAAGGACTTTTAGGTGATGTATCACTTGCCGCAGCCGGTGATCATGATGGATACACCCTTCACCAAACCCAGCAACAATGCAAACTCAAGAAACATCTTGAAGAGATGGGTGAGAGAGCCGTCCAAGTTCAGGACAACACCCAACTAGGTCTACAAGACAAGGATACTGTAGAAATATTATCAGCTCTTAGTCATCTTCACTTGTCGCTTATACGGCCAAGAGAGCACAGAGACCTTCCCACAGAGTTGGGTGATTGTGTTGGACCAATGGCGAACGAAGGGAGACCTTTCAATTGGTCCGACATGTTGGCTCTTAGGTTGAAGGAACAAGTAACAAAAGCCCGACATCCGCCCAAGGGTCAACAAGTGAAGCTATTCATGTCCACTTACATACTTGATGTAATCTGTGCCTGTCAGCAGTTCCCAGGCTTGGGTTGGGCATGGACACCTTCAGAAACCTCTTTGCACACTTATTGCAGGTTGTTCTTCGAATGCAGCTTCCGTGGAGTTATCATACAGCTATCAGACCACTTTGTCACCCCGGTGTATAGGATGATCTTTGAGCAGGATCCACCTTGCATGTCGTAGGCAGTGATGGAGGCACTGATTGACATAACAGATTGGTATGCCTCACCCCTTGGCACTTTCATTTGGATGTACAATGTGGAGAAGGCTCCGCATGTTTTGCTGAAGTTTGCCATGGATAAGCTGGTCATGTAAGAGGTTGCATATCACATCTCGACAGGGTTGTCAGCGAGACTACACAGGAAGAAGAAGGCACCTTGCCCCACTCTTCCTTTGCAGATTAGGTTGTATGAGATCCAGAATCTCAAGCAGGCTGAGGCCGAGACGGAGGAATTCAAAAGATTCACCTTTGACACTAGAAATTTCAATCCATATGACCCACATTGCTTAGTGGAGGAACACTGTGCGAGAGTGTATCATCCTTGGATCCATGGGGTGTGTCATTGGCTTGAGGAAGACCCATGTAGATATTGCTACAACTTCTCCAGGCTCAATGAACCAGTCAGAATAGTTGTAGAATGTTTAGCAGTGCAGAAGGCAGTACATCTCAGAGAGCAGCGTCATCAGCAACAGCAGAGGGCAGCAAACCTGCGCTTGACAAAGGCGAGAGGAAGGTTGCTGATAGTGCAGAGGTGGAGCAAAGCTGCAAGTTCAAAGCAGATCCACTTGTGTTGAAAGTAGCTTTGGAGATTGAGGCAAAGAGGCGACAACGCGACAGAAGGATCGCACAAAGGTGTTAAACACACATGGGCAGCAAGAATAATCTGAAGGATAAAACATGAGTATCCATTTTTATTAACAAATGATTTACATTTATAGTACATGTTGTGACCGTTGGGTTTCACATCTCAAGGTCTCTTGGACTCCTTTTGTCTATTCGGCTTCCACACTAACCCATTGAGGATTAGGTGTCCAACATTCCCCCCCTTAATCTGAAGGGTTATGTATGAGTCCAAGAAGAGAGCTGTAATACAAAATGTGCAAAAATGCATGGCAGCACTAGGCTGAATGTGCTCTCTGAAATGTTGGTATAAAGGGTGGTGGTTTAAGGATGACCACCAACACTGGAACGCTTAGTGCAGTTCCTAGAACTCTTCCAAAACTGGCAAGAAGCTAAAGTCTTCTGCTAGAGGAAGTGCTCCTATTGATTTGAAGAGGGAAACCTTCAACCATGAAAGGGAGGTCTCACCTCGAATAAAAGGGAGAACTTCAACCTGAAAAGGGAAGTCTCAACCTGTGATGGTTTAAGGATGACCAACAACTCTGGAATGCTTAATGCAATTCCTGGAACTCTTCCAAAACTGGCGAGAAGATGAAGTCTTCTGCTAGAGGAAGTGTTCTCAATTTTGTTCCTGGAATTCTTCCGAAACTGGCAAGAAGCTGAAGTCTTCTGCTAGAGGAAGTGTCCCAGATTACCAACTGAAGGCATGCTCAGGGGCATCTTTGTTTCTGGCTACAACTCTGAATCTGGTATGGTAGGTTGTGGCTCAGGCTCGCTTGATGTGACTTTGAAACTTGTAGATGACCATCATTCCCCCCCTGTCAGATACAAGGTGAGATGATGGAGAAAACTCAACTGCAAGACTGTTCAATACTCTAGAACAAGTTCTGACATGTGACTGAAATATCTTCTTGGATGTTGATGCCCATTGCTAAGAAGTGATCCATCCAAGATGAATCTTTGTTCTTGTAGGACGTTTGTTTTTGAAGCATCTGTTTGAAGAATGGGTGGTTTTATGACAGTGCTTACATGGATGAAGATCAAAACAATGATCTTTCAAATGGCCAACTCGGTCACAGTGTTGGCATTTCACAATCTGTTGCTGTTGTTGTTGTTGTGGAAGAGGAGCAGAATCTGGAACAGCTGGCGGTGAACTGTCATGAATGAATCCAACACTCTGAAACTGAATGGGCTTTGAGTAATCTGGAATATGAAAGGACACGTCCTTGTCATATCCAAGACCAGTTTTGTGCTTGTTGTGGACAAGCTCTTCCCAAGGTCTGATGATCGATTTGGGAAGTGCAGGTTGAACTTCTACATCTGCATGTAACTTTTCTCTTGTTCTGGGAACTGAATCAACCTCAACTTCATATTCTTGTCGCTGATGGGAGTCTATCTCAATCTTGAAGAGAGGATTGTTTTGAGCAGAAAACAATTCAGAATGATGTCTTTTCTATTGTAGCTCATCTTGCTGAAGCTGAGATTCTAGCTGCAAAAATTCAATGTTTTCTTGTACATTTTTCAAACAAGTTTGAATGTCTGTGACAATGGCTTTGTCAATCATAATTGTATTTTCCATAGTAGAATGTATTAGAGTATTCAGTAATTCTAATACAACGTCGATTCTATCCATTTCACAATAATATCACTGCAAACCAACTTTGTCTTCAAAAAATATTCAAGTATGTAGGTTCTCAATATACCTCCATATACCATGCAATTTCATACCATATGACATATTTTTTCCATGAACATATTGTGCGCAAAATTACACAGAAAAAAACATCTTAGCCAACAGACTGTAATGAAGAAGTAGCTGGGAAGCAGAGAACTTGGTTACACGATGAGATGGATACAACATATCTCTTCAGAAATCCAAATAAGTATATGACAACCCAACCATTAGCAGAAGTCTATGCAGCTAGACTTGAATTTCAAACCCCTTCAAATAGTGTACAGGGATGGAATTGGCAGCCAAATGCTTCAAGCAAGATGGTCTACTAATAATTATCACCAAAAGGTACTTTCTATCACTAACCCTTCACAGTAAGCACGCAACAATATCTGGTCAAACCCTCTCAATCCAGCGTTTGTAAACTTCAGAAGGTTTTGTTTTTTTTTGTTTTTTTTTTTATGCTACTTGACCCTCTTACAATACTGCTGGATATTCCAATGATTTAACTCCATTGTTCTCTGCTCATCACTCCAATACATGGATAGTCATTAATATTGCACAACTCGTAAACTTCAATTCAGGAACAGAGATCCGCTTCAACATTTCCTCATTGCATCTACTCGTCAAGGCTAGATGACCCAAACCGGGCTCCAACAACACACTCAATAAGAATTAAGGATGCTTATACCCCAGTCCACTTACGAACGATACAACTTCAGCAAAGCAATCATTCTATATAAGAAAAATCATGTGCACAGTGTCAAATTCACTCTGATCCCTGCAAGTCGTCATCCCAATGTGCATATCAATGTTCAAGCGAATTTAGGCAAAGAAATACTTCATTGTTTACAGATCTGAGGAGATTCGATGTCGAAGGTATGTGTGTTGCAATATGAAGAGACTATGTGTTCTGGAATATGAAGAGACTCACACCAAATCGATCTCCAACATTAATAAGAGCTCACCGCAACACATACTCAACGAAGAGGAGAAATATACCAATGCATACACAGTAATTTGATGTATTCAGAGGCAGTCAACATTCACCAAACACAGGAGTTACCAACACAATATAAAATGCAATGCTTCAACAAAGTCTATTGAAAAGTCTATTCCAAAGCTTAAAATCTGGTTTAAGCGCCTTCTCTCACACACAGAAAACAACTGAAAACACCATTTCCTGCACAAAAGAATCAATTCTTGCCCAAAACACAAATATGCCTTCCACCACCAGAGATGTTATATGTAGGTCCAAGAATGGGAATCAATAGCTGTAACGTAAGAGAACCGCAGGATTTATCAACAGCGCCTCCTTCATCTGCGTCAAATCTTCTAGCGGTTGTGTCCTGTAAGAACTTTATACAGCATGCCTTACGCTTCTCCAGCCTCGGACTCGCTGGAATCCCGTCGCGACAGTGACCGAAAGATTGATGAGTTGAGGCAGCTTTATAGAGCCTATGTGACTGAAGCATTTTCTAGTGGTCGTCTTGAGGACGATAAGGTTTCTGCATTGAACCAGCGAGAAAAGTCATCTTCCTTATCCTGCATTGAACCAGCGAGAAAAGTCGTCTTTCTTCAAAATCTTTGTGACGAGCTGCGTTTTGATCCACAGAAAGCTAGTGAAGTGCATGAAGATATATACAGGAAAAAACTCCAGCAATGTGTTGCTGATGGAAATTTAAGTAAAGAAGATGTAGATGCAGTACTGCGTTTGAGAGTGTTGCTCTTCTCATTTTCTGTAGAAGGAAAAAGAAGAAGGGACGGCCATCAGATGCGGTGGCGCCTTTATTTGGAATCCTAGACGAAAGAGAGTCTAACTAGATTCGAACCTGAGACACATTTCAAGAGTACCAGCGTAGGAATGGCATCATAAGCAAAATTGCGGCAACAAAACCCTAAGGTGTTTGACGTCGTGGCAACTGTCGTTAGACATGATTTTCTAAAACAATGCGCTTATGAAGACCAAATATGAGCAACCAGTGAAAGAAAAGGAGAAAAAGATGGTAAAACCTCGCAATTTTTTTTTTAATCAGGGCTCACGATAAGAATTTGTTTCTGTGATACTATAATTTTATCGTACAGTGAAGTGAAGTGCAGGGTCTTAAAGGAAATTGATTCAACAGAGGTTGTGTTGGCTGAATATAGAGCCTTTGGTGCAGCCTGACATCCTTTTTTTTTTGTTGACAGCCACCGTTACAATGCCCAACAACGCTCAACAGAGACTCTGACAGAGCCAAATGTGCATAGTGATGGAAAAAAGGTAAGTATTATAACGCATAAGAATTGATAGTCATCTAAAGCGTTGAGAGAATGCAGTAAAAAGTTAGGGGAAAAATGCCAAAAATAAAACTCCACAATCTGACAAGCATTCAGGGAAAATAATTGATATGTCAGCTGTCTCAGGAGAAAATGTCAGGGCAGAAAAACTCACAAGTAGTGCTTGAGAAACCCATCTAGAAGGCCACACATCATGGCTCTGATACCATGTTAAACACACATGGGCAGCAAGAATAATCTGAAGGATAAAACATGAGAATCCATTTTTATTAACAAATGATTTACATTTATAGTACATGTTGTGTGTTAGGGTCCCACCCTAACCCCCTTATTTATGTAATGGGATCACGTCATAGTCAAGAGTCAATAAAGCCCATATTAATAATTGTAAGTGGTTAATCCGCAATTAATGATGGAACCACAGTTAGTTGCAAATGGGCCGTAGTATTAGATAGATGGTATTAATAAAACCCACGGTATTGGCCCGTGGTATTGCATGTATGAGTCATATATAAAGGATAGAGACTCCCTGCGAGGAGCATCGTGTCTTATTTTGTAATCGAGCTCTACTCTATTGGAGGTTGCCCCCTCGAAGAGGCAAGTGAACATTACTCTCTGAATAATAAAATCATTGCTATTCTGTGTTCTGTGTATCTTTTCTTCGCATATTCTGTATTTGGGTATCATTTTGCAGGTTAAGAGCATAACAAGTGGTATCAGAGCACTTTCTAGGGCCGGTGGGATCTCCATTTCTTAGCAAATTTTTTTTTTGGCTAGAGACGTGTTCCAACGTCTTTAAACCACGGGATCTGTCGTTGAGCGCATAAACCTGCGGATTTGGGGAGGCATGCACGCAGGAAATACAAGAGGTGGTCACGTCTGTTGGACTCCCTTGTAACCCCTGTGGGTACCCCTTCAAGTAGTAGCGCATTAGACAGAACCGCGCACGAACTGTCTTCCACGTACCCTCTAGGTATATCGGAAGCCCCCTAGGCTCCCTTGAAACCTCGCCATAGATAAACCGTCGGCCGTCTTGCGGCTACAGTACACCGAGAACAGCACTCGGAGAGATTACTCGCCTGTACGATAGGGTAGTCGGGTTGTACGGCTAAGGGTACGATCGATCCTCCTTAGTTAGAGCCCTGAAACATTGGGCCGAGTACTACTGCCAGACCCTTATGTATATTGCGATCTGTAGCACCTGACACTCCTCAAGACCATAGTTCCCTTTTCTATCGGGGGATCACACATCATCTCTTCCAGATCCACTTGTGCAAAGGGGTGCAGCAGCAGCAGACATCAGTCCCGCAGTCTCGAGTTCGCAGATCAGCCATTCCGATCTATTAGATCCATCAGATCCGCAGAAGCAGTCTGTTCCGCCGCCCAGAGCTATCAGATTCGCCATTCAGATCTCTCAGATCCACCAGATCGGAGTTGTTGTGAAGGGTTCCTATACCAGGGTATAATTTTCGCAGGACTTTTGGCCGCATTGACATTTTGAGGATTTGGCCACTGCAGTATTGAGCACGACGAGCTGAGCATGGTGGTACCATTCACTTCTTAGTGAAAATTTTTTTAGGCGGTCCTAATTTTCAAAAAATCAGGTTGGTGTATGGTAGAAACTAGAGCTCAAGCGATGGCCAATGAAAGGATGGACAAACTTGAAGAATCAGTGCAAAACCTCCACATTCAGCTTACCGGACTATGTAGCATGGTCGAGAAAATAGTCCTGAAGGGCAAGGAGCAAGCCCACGAGGAGGTGTATAATGGCAATGAACATAATGAGGGTGAGTCTAGGCACTCTCCTCACGTCTGGTACACCCACCAACAACCTAGTCAGCGACCTCCCAAGTTGGATATGCATAAATTTGACGGTTCTCACCCGTCGGCATGGATAGCACAAATGGAGCAGTATTTCAAACTAAATCACATCTTCGATGATGAGACTCAGCTTATGTTGGGGAGCATGTACTTGGACAATGAAAGGTGGCAATGGTGGGAATGGCATCAACGTTGCACTGGACCTTTTAGGACTTGGACCAAATTCACCAAAGCTCTTCAAGACCGCTTTGACCAGGAATCATCTTTTTTGGGTCGTCTTACTAAGCTCCGACAGACTGGTACAGTGGATGAATATCACCATTATTTTTCCTAACTGGAACTAGGTTAGAAACCCACCTTGAATGTCTAATAGGAAAAATTATTTTCGCCTTAAGAAGTTTATTTAATTCAGATTTTATTTTATTTTCTAAATTTGGATGAATCTTTTTCAACTTCTGTTGTACAGGATTTTCGTCGGATATCATAGGAATGGTATGTTGAATGATGGAAGTATCATATGTCTTAATACCATCATAATTCCAAGCAAAAACATTTTTATATGTTTTCAACAAATGAATTAAGGCTAATATTTCATCAGGCATAAGACCAAGACCTAGATTAATATTTTGAGGTTTAAGGTCATTTACAAGATTAACTAATTCAAACCTCAATGTTGAACTTTGAAGCTTTGAATTAGTTGGTTTCTTGAATTTTTCCTTAAGATCATACAGGTCTTCCAGCGTAACTACAGATTTAGGTATGGGATTTACACTTGTTTTTTGCTTGAGCTAGTTATCGTGTTGGAATTAATCTATTATTTGGTCATCATATGACCCTTCAGATGTTAGAGAATTTATGATATCCGGATCGTCATTAAAAAATCACCAAATGGTGATGTTATCGAGAATAGAAAGTCTAAAAATTAATTCTATAGAAAATCAATCAAGACTATAATCTCCTAGTGGTATGAGCTTGGATGCAACATTAGCCAAAAGGTCGGCACTTTCATTTTGAAGTCTTAGATTTGGAGAAATGTTAAATGTTAGGAAATGTGAGGTGAGGTCCTAGACTAATGATTGATAAAGCTTCAAGTGTCTAGAAAGACAGTGAATAGTATTCCTCACCTGTTTCATTACAATTTCAGAATCTCCAAATACTTGAACGTATTCGATATCAAGGCCTATGGCTTTAGACAATCCTTCAACTAATGCCTCATACTCAGCAATGCTATTCGTGCATTCAAATTCAAGTCTGCATGCCAACATACATTTCTCTCATTAGGGGATAACCAATATGCAACATGCCCTAGATCCATCATTAGATTTAGATCCATCAAAAAACAATTTCCAAAATAAAGATTTGAATAAAGGCTTATCTACAAATTGATACATTTAGAATAATATGTTTGCGAATAATTTTCAATTTGTGATGTAACATAATTTTCCAAAAAAGGTGAAGTGTGTGCATTAAAATTTCCCAAAAATGATTCAACTAAATAATTTCCAATGATATTACTATTGTATGCGACAGGCTCATTTTCTCCTTCCAGTTCAGTGATGATATACTTTAAATGTTTCTCACGGTCGACCCTTATTTGATTTGGCTTACCATTGTAAGGAAGCCACATATGAGACCAGTCTGTTACGAAATAGCCATGAAGCTTTTTGGACCAATCTCTACTAAGGATCAAGCCGTAGAATTCAGGAATATCAGCGACAAGAACATCAATCACTTGACATACTTTCGGGTTTGATGAGAGTCTAATGGTAACCTGATTGATTTCTCCTATAACTTCGACTTGCATTCAATCTAACTGTACAATGTGAACAACATATTTATGGGGTACAACATTCAATTTTGCACAAACCGTTTTTGGCAAAATGTTGGATGAGGCTCCAGAATCAACTAAAAAATTGCGCAATTTTTTATTAAAGACTTCAAAAGTTAAAAGAAAAGGAGGAGTATGGGATTTAAATCTACCACCAATTAAAGAAACATTAGTTGAACTCATTTTATCTGATGAAGTACTGGGAGGCCTACCCATTTCTTGAGGAGCCTTGGAAATTACAGCAGCAGGAAGAGGAGAAGTGGGGACTTCTTTTAATTCTTGGAGTAATAGCTTATGCTGATGTTTTAGCTTGGTAAGCTCATAGAATGTGATAGTAGCTCTGGTATTCTTCATGTCTTCGATGATGTTGTATTCAATATGATCATAAACTAACAAGGTTTTAGTCGGAGGTGAAGAATTGGATTAACGAGGAGATGTTTGATTAGATTTGGGAGAATATTTCTTACCTATTTCTTTATCTTTGACGGCAGGAGCTGATGATTTATATTTTTGATTTGTTTGTGGAAAATCAATAGTGTTCTTACTTCTGGTAGCGACAGGTAAAGATTCTTCTGATTCTTGATTATATGACAAAGGAAGAATGAAATATCACATTCCATGTACTTCAACTATCTCTTCATCATCAACTTGTTCTTCAGTTGTCGATACTTCTTCTTCTTCCACACCTGGTTCAGAATTTGATATTGTATTTAGATGTTTAGGATTAGAGGGGGGGTTGCTTTTAAAATGTCTAAAATATTTCCTAGAAGAAGTTTCAGCTACTTTCCTTTTAATGTTGACCGTTTCATTGGACATGGTTTTAAGTGCCTTTTGCAAACCTTCAAGATCAAAAGGATCTTTAGGTGCTTTCTTCTTGGATTCATCCCTAAAGGTGACCTTTTTGGATTTTCTTTCTTCTAATGTATTTTTCTTTTCTAAAGATAAAATTCACTTTTCCACAGCTATAGCTTCTTTCATATTTTCAACTAAGGTTGGCTCAGCAGCTCTACCAACAAAGATAGCTTCATTTGAGGGAAGAGTAGAAATATACCATTCATTTTGAACTTCAGTACTTGGCCTGGATGCCACTGGGATTTTTTTAATAATTTTGTTAAAACGTGAATTCAATTCCTTAATTGGCTCTCTAGGTTCAACTTTCAAGTTGGAGAGATCATTAAGTAGAGTAGTCATTGATCGGTCATCTCCAAACTTGGTTAGGAATTGTTCTTGGAATGAATTCCAAGTATCAATAGAACCAGATGGTAATGAAAAGTACCAAGACCCTATTGATCCTTGTAAAATATAAGGAAATAATCGTACAATTACGTCTTCTTCTACAACTCCATTTAGATTTATGGATAGCATGAAGTTTTTTAGGTGTTCTTCAGTAGGAATACCATCATCGGGATTGAATTTTGGCAATCATTTTTCTGGATGAGAAGGTAATGGATGTAATGGTCCTACCATTTGAGTAGGTAATGGATGTAATGGATGTATATTTCCATGGTCTTTGAGCCATTATGGGTATCTTTCTAAAATAATATGCACCAGTGGTTGAAGGTGATTTGGTAGAGGAAGATTGTTCTTTTGTATGAGTGTAAATCACGATCTGAGATAGTGAGGTGGATGATTGGGCTTATGATGAAGATGATGAAATGAAAGTGGGAGTTTGTGGTGATGATGAAATAATCTCACTATGAGTTTCAGACTCTGATTTCTTAGTTTTCCTTCGAGGAGGTGGTAGAGGAAATTCAAATGGAGTAACTCCAAATTTTTCACTCCGCGATCTAGTTAATCTTCGAGAGGAAGGAAAATGTGAAGAAATGTTGGCGTGAGATAATTCAGATTCTTCTTGAGACAGAGAAATCCCTTGTAATTTAATCAAATATTGTACTTCGGGAGTTTCTGTAGAGGAAGGTTGATCTGATTTCTTTGGGGTAACACTAGTGGATTGTAGAGATTTTTTCACAACTTCGCATTTAGGATTTGGAGATTTGGAATGTGACTGAGAAGTTGGAGGTGACAGTGAGGGATTTTTACTCTTAGAATGGATTTTTTATTTATATTTTCTTTCCATTCACAGCCATGGCCCTCATTGCAAACCTGAAATGTTGAAGCCTCGAAATTCGTTGCGACAACATGGGGGATAACCACCTGGTCCGGACCTTAAAAGCAACTCCTTTTCCGTTTGGTGTAGTGGCTCTGATTGGGGATAATGGGACCAGTTTCCTAGAGAGGATTGATTTAATAATGATGTTGGGTTGATATAAGATATAACGAAGAATGATTCAACTAAAAAAGATCTAATCTAAACAATAAACATGTGAATCCATCTTATTCTAACATTATTATACCCGAGGAATTATATAAGATATATGATCTACATAGATGTCTCAAAGAAACTGGTAATGAAAATTATTCAACTGCTAAAAGAAATTAAATCATGAATGATAATCATTTTTCCTAAATAGTTAGACAAAACAATTGAGAAAAGCTTATCGCATACAGTAATTGTGCTTGTATTCAATAAGGAATTAGAGTTGAAACATCATACAAAAGTGCAATAATGTAGAACTATAACTCAGATTTCCTACATGACACAATATAAGAAAAAGTATTTCTAATTCATAAATAAAACACGATCATAAGATAAAAGTACCATATATGAAAGGTCCTACTCATGGGCTTAGCAATATTGATCCACTTTCATTGAATCAAATACACTCTAAGAGTACAAAAGTTTAATTTTAGTAGTGTATGATTTGATATTCAAGAAAATTAGATCATGTTCCAATTATCTCATCAAAACATTCACAAAAATACAGAAGTGCAATGTCTTGCAAAGTGTTTTTGATAAAATCCTAGACCTATTACAGCTTTTGAAGCCTTAGCCTTCCGCACTTGGGGTCTCTCAAATGTGTTCTACACTGAATGTTTTATCAGCGGTCTTAAAGAAGCTATCAAAGCCCAAGTCCTACTGCACCACCCTCCCACATGGACGGAGGCTTGCAAGGTAGCTCGTAACGTGGAACGTGCATTAGCAGCCCAATACAGTCGCCCAAATTTCTCCACTAAAGGTCGCCCCCCACAGGCTCACAACACGACTCGAACACTTAAGGTCCAAAAGGTGTCACCTGCAGAAAAAGGTGTCACCTGCAGAAATGGCCGAAAGAAGAAAGCAAGGCCTATGTTACTACTGTGATGAAAAATACTCCCCAGGTCATAAATGTAAGGAGCCCAAATTTTTTCAAATTGATGCCACTGACTACAGCTCAACAGAGGAAGATCCACCACTGGAGGAACATGAGCCACTAGAAGAAGACACCCAAAAGGACAATGTCTCTGACGAACCAGTTATTTCGTTGCATGCTTTGGCAGGAATTTCTTCCCCTCAAACTCTCAAAATCAGAGGTTTTATTAAACATCGCCCAGTAGTAGTCTTGATTAATAGTGGAAGTACACATAATTTCATCCATCAAAAAGTCGCAGAAGCAGTGCATTGTTTTGTACGAGCAGTTTCTAACTTCTAAGTTCAAATTGCGGATGGAGGCACAATGAAATGTGAAGGCCGCTGTGAAAATGTCAAACTTCAAATGGGGGATTATCAGTTGAAAACCCACATGTTTGCCATACACATGGGGGGTTGCGACATTGTCCTCGACGCTGAATGGCTCCGCACTCTTGGGCCAATCACAATGGATTTCCAGGAGTTATATATGAATTTTAAGCAGAACAACTACACACATACCCTCCGTGGACTCCAGGCGAGAGCCCCCTCTATCATCAGCTCGCATAGGATGGAAAAATTGTTAAAAAAGGGCAATCATGGAGTTGTAGCTCAATTTAATGCCATCCAGGCAGTCGAAACCAAGCCTCTGCCAATTCATCCTGAGATGCAACAGATTTTAAATAACCATCTTCCGGTCTTTGACAAGCCTCATGAGCTTCCACCCTCGCGAGGGGAACATGATCATAGCATCACCTTGGTTCCAGGGGCCCAACCCCCAAATGTGCGCCCATACAGATATCCGTTCACCCAAAAGAATGAAATAGAAAAAATCATCAAGGAACTTTTGGAAGCAGGTGTCATTCGTCCTAGCATTAGTCCTTATTCATCCCCAGTGGTCATGGTGCTCAAGAAAGATGGGGAGTGGCGGATGTGTCCAGACTTCAGGGCCCTCAATAAGTTGACAGTCAAAGATAAATTTCCCATCTCGGTGGTTGATGATTTGCTGGATGAACTCAATGGGGCTCAATTCTTCACTAAGCTGGATCTTCGCTCAGGCTACCACCAAATTCGCATGAAGGAAGTTGACATTCCCAAGACTGCTTTCAGAACTCATGAAGGCCATTATGAATTCCTGGTCATGCCATTTGGTCTTTGTAATGCCCCCTCTACTTTTCAGAGCCTTATGAACCACATTCTCAAACCATATCTCAGGAAATTTGTCCTTGTTTTCTTCGATGACATCCTCATCTATAGTTGCACTTGGGCTGCACATCTTAAGCATGTAGATCTACTCTTGCAACTGCTCCGCAAGCATAAATTATTTGTCAAGATGTCCAAGTGTTCGTTTGGCATGGCAGAAGTAGAGTATTTGGGCCACATTGTGGGGCGTGAAGGTGTCAAGGTGGACCCCAAAAAGATCCAGGCAATGCAGGAATGGCCTCAACCTAAGACCTTGAAGAGCTTGAGAGGATTTTTGGGTCTCACAGGCTATTATCGTAAATTTGTCCGCAACTATGGTCACATAGCAAAGCCCCTCACCCAACTCCTAAAGAAATATTCATTCTTCTGGAATGAGGAAGCACAACAGGCCTTTACAGCTCTAAAAAATGCCATGTGTTCCACTCCAGTCTTAGCACTACCTGACTTCACCAAATCTTTTGTCATTGAATGTGATGATTCAGGTACAGGTATTGGGGCGGTCTTAATGCAGGAAGGGCGACCGTTGGCCTTCACAAGCTAACAACTCAATGGGAGGAATCTGGGCCAATCTACCTACGAGAAGGAAATGATGGCCATCTTACATGCCGTCGAGACCTGGCGACCTTACTTATTGGGGCGACGTTTCCAAATCCGCACAGATCATCACAGTCTTAAATATTTTTTGGAGCAACGCCTATCCTCCCCACAACAAAATAAATGGCTCGCCAAAATGCTAGGATATGATTATGAAATCATTTACAAGAAAGGGAAAGACAATAGTGTAGCAGATGCATTATCTCGCCAATTTGAGGAGGAAAGTACTTTGCTAGCAATTTCCCTCCCCATTCCAGAATGGATTGAAGAGGCTCGCAGGGAATGGTTTTCACACCCCGGGCTCTCCCAACTCATTTCTCAATTGCAGGTAGATCCAGATTCCACCAAGGGCTACTCATGGCAGGATGATATTCTTCGGTACAAGGACAGAGTCGTAATATCGCCAACATCCACCCTCAAAAGTCGCATTTTGGCAGAATTGCACTCATCTCCCATTGCAGGACATTCGGGCTTTCAGAAGACGTATGCTCGCACCAGAAGATCATTTTTTTGGATAGGCATGAAAAAGGACATCCTTACTTTCGTAGCAGAATGCGATGTCTATCAACGCCACAAAGGGGAAACCGTCAACACACCAGGCACATTACAACCATTGCCCATTCCGGCATCAATTTGGACGGAGGTTTCTATGGATTTCATTACAGGTCTTCCAAAGTCAGGGAACAAGTCAGTCATCATGGTGGTTGTGGACCGACTGTCGAAGTATGCTCATTTCTGCGCCCTACCCCACCCGTTTACACCAACTTTGGTTGCTCAATCTTTCATGGATCAGATCTTCAAATTGCATGGCATGCCCACTTCTATTGTGTCCGACCGCGACCCGATCTTCACCAGTAATTTTTGGTAGGAACTCTTCAGAATACAAGGCACTCAACTAAAACTCAGTACTTCCTATCATCCGCAAATAGATGGTCAAACCGAAACCGTCAACAAATGTCTAGAAACCTACCTTAGGTGTTTCACTTCAGAAAAGCAACACCTTTGGGTATAGTGGTTACCTCTGGCTGAATGGTGGTATAACACCAACTATCATGCCACCACCAAAATGACTCCCTATGAAGCAGTATATGGTCAACTCCCGCCTTCACCTACTTCGTATCTCAAGGGATGCTCAAAAGTACAAACAGTGGATCAACTCCTACAACACCGCGCAACCATGCTCGCCCATCTTCGAGAGAATCTTCATCAAGCTCAGAACCGCATGAAGCAACAGGTAGACCAGCATCGCTCAGAGTGCCAATTTCAAGAAGGGGATCAGGTCTTTTTATGGCTACAACCATATAAGCAAACATCACTCAAAGACAAGGGGTGTCAGAAACTCTCTCCCAAATTCTACGGACAATATCAAGTACTTCAGCGCATTGGAGAAGTGGCCTACAAGTTGGCCTTGCGACCTACTGCAAAAATCCATCCAGTTTTCCATGTCTCATGCCTCAAGAAAGTGATTGGGAACAATTGCAGAATTTAGACCAGTCTACCTGAATTGGACGAAGAAGGGTCCATCTGGCTTCAACCCGAACAGGTCCTAGACACACGAGACAAGCAACTGCGCGGCCGCATGATTAAGGAAGTCCTCGTTAAATGGAAAGACACCTCTCCAGAAGATGCAACTTGGGAACCAACCACTATTCTTCAGCAGTTTCCGCAGCTTTAGCCTTGAGGACAAGGCTAGTCTTAAGGGGGAGGGCATGTTAGGGTCCCACCCTAACCCCCTTATTTATGTAATGGGATCACGTCATAGTCAAGAGTCAATAAAGCCCATATTAATAATTGTAAGTGGTTAATCCGCAATTAATGATGGAACCACAGTTAGTTGCAAATGGGCCGTAGTATTAGATAGATGGTATTAATAAAACCCACGGTATTGGCCCGTGGTATTGCATGTATGAGTCATATATAAAGGATAGAGACTCCCTGCGAGGAGCATTGTGTCTTATTTTGTAATCGAGCTCTGCTCTATTGGAGGTTGCCCCCTCGAAGAGGCAAGTGAACATTACTCTCTGAATAATAAAATCATTGCTATTCTGTGTTCTGGGTATCTTTTCTTCGCATATTCTGTATTTGGGTATCATTTTGTAGGTTAAGAGCATAACATTGTGACCGTTGGGTTTCACATCCCAAGGTCTCTTGGACTCCTTTTGTCTATTCGGCTTCCACACTAACCCATTGAGGATTAGGTGTACAACAAAAGGAAAAGAGAGAAATAGACGTTGGAGGAAGCAAAAAAGCAGTTGCAAGAGTTGAAGCAGCAACTCAGGAAGAACAAGAGCTACGCAAAAGAGAGAAGGAAGCACAGTAGGAACAGGAACAACAGGAGGCGCAGCATGCACATATTGGCGAAACTGCGCCCATACAGGTTCTTGATGCGTTCGAACAATTGGCACATAGCAGACAGGGTGAGCAGTTGCAGGAGCATGACATTGCTCAGGAGATTGAACAGATGCTAGAGCAGATGGACACGAATATGGTTCAGCCCAAGTTAGATTAAGACATTGACCTCATGCCTCAAAACCAAGAGGTCACTCCATTAGTTTCACCAGATCTAGAAGCAGAGCAAGTTCCAAGCGATCAAGGAGACACTGAAATCCTTGAGGACAATCCAGAAGCAGATATGCACAACATATCTTTCGACAAGTCACAACACAGAGTTGTGCAGTTGCGTAGAGTGCCCACTTTGGATGTCCATGTATCTCTTGCGCAGTTTGAAGAGCGAGTGATCGTGTCCAATGTGTGCAGACATCTAGTTGCATTGGCCAATGCTACCAAAGCATATGCCGAAGCCACCAACTCAAGTGTTAGATTCTTGATAGCTGAGAATGAGCGCATGGCTAAGGAGCTACAAGCGACCAAGCAGGGAGAAGAGCAGGTTACAGCATCTGCCAGAGTAGAGTTGAGGAGAGCGATACTAGATGAAGTATCGTCTCTCAAGACAGTCATGCAGAAGCTATACTTTAGGTTCGTTACCGTGCATAAGTTAGTTGTCCATCGCAATGGTTGGCAGCAGCGCTGTGCTGGGAGACCACACATCTTGTCAGATTTACACACAGTTGTCAATCACATGCGGATATGGACAATGAGGTACAAAGGAGCCCCATTGCACTTGCCAAAGATGATGAAGCCAAAGGCGATAGAGTTAAAGGCACACATCCGGAGTCAAATCCGGAACTATGAGGAACTCCCACAACTCATCACCAGCTTATAGGCTTCACATGCACGGGTGTTCAAGAGCATGGATGTCATTGTGCGCACGCATGTGATCCCATCCATTGGCACACTCACCAAGACGAAGACAAATAACCAAGTCCGACTAGTGATGGACATGTACTTTGATCAGTTGATGCGCATAGCCACTGGCGCAGACTTGTAGATGAGCGCAAACACTATGCACCAATATGTTGCTAGTTCGGCTGCACTCAAGACCATGATGCACATGTTATCCGACGAGTTGGACAGAGGTGCCAAATCAGTGTACCCGGATGCAACGGAGGCAAGAGTTCGCTTTCAGAAGGATGTCACCATAGAGTATGTAGACACCATAACAGACTACCAAGCTTGGCATCAGTTCACCACCGTCGATCATCGAGAGGATGTCGAAGAGTTAGTCTTCCCACAGCTGTCCGAGTCTTAGTGATGTCTTGCATGGCTTACTCAAGCCTATTTTGTCTCACATGGGTACATGTGCAGATTGTAATGTAAACATGTTGTAAAAGTGAAAGACCAAGTGTCAATAGTAGAATGTAACAGTCATGTGTAAGTTGAAGAGTCATGAGGGTAGGTATCTGTGCACTTGTCCTAACACTATTTTGGTATCTGTTTGAAACCCCAACAATGGATCCAATATTCTCTCAATCACAATGACTTGCGCCTTACTTTCCTTCATCCTTGTGTCGCTCCTTGGTACATAGTCGTCCTCCTATTGCATATTGTTATCACCATTCACGTGTTCAACATCTTGCACAACTTTATTCTATCTGCATTAATATAGAAAAGTGTATTCTCTCTCCCACTTGTGTCACATCTATCTTGGAGGAGAGGAAAGGCCGGATGATGTTTGTCCTCCCTCTATATCGTTCCTCTCTCCGTGTTGCATAGTATCATTCCGCCAGGTGGTGAATAGTTACTTACTGTTCAAACCTCACGAGTTCATTTCATTCCTAACCAGAGTTAAGTATTGAAGGTTAATTATTCAAGTGACTACAATGCTGAAGATTAAAACTAAAATATTCGACGATGGCTACTATAGGCTCTGTCGATTCCTTTCCTTTGAAGAAAACGTTTGTTCACATCTATTGTTGCAGATTCCATGACATGGTTATCGTTGTTGACTTTTAGCATTACCCTGACTTTATGTTGGACAATATTTGGTGTTCTTGCATGAACTGCCAGAGATAGAAAACTGGTAGAGTTGTTCTTGTGCCTCCACATATTTAACTGTTTAACACACATATTTGTCTCAGTCCATGGTTAACAACTTTCCAGCTTTTGCCAAACATCATTTCCAAGCTAAGAAAAAAAAAATTGTGTTCTTGTTCGTGCCTCCACACAGAATAATGTTTCCGTGTAGTAAAAGCACCAAGCGCTAAGGGGGGGACATTCCCAGAGGGTAAAGTAATGCATGTGAATTGCCTTTAAATAAAGAAGTGTGTGTGACCCATTTCTTCAAACGAATAAAAGCAGTTTCTCTACCAAGCGTACCAAAATTCTCTACACTCAAATTTGAGACTATTGAGAGAGAGTCTTGCAATTCGGGCATCCTTTGACTAAAAACTCACAATATTTGTATTGTTGGCTCGATGGTAAATTTATTTTGATTTTGAAGTATTTTCAATTTGAGTTTGTGTTATATAAAAGCAGTGTTTTGTGGAGGAGAGAAGTCATTAGTTTTGTCTGCCTTAAAGATCTATTGAACACTAGTTGTTTGGTGCACATTTACATAAAATATTTTGCAGTGACATTATATTGTGAGTGGGTGGTGTTTCTTCTTCATTGGTTCATAGTCGTGATTAGATTTTTGATAATGAAGAAAATGGTCAAAGTTGATGATGTATTAGAGTTACTAAATACTTTGGTACTCTCCACTTTTGATGGGATAGTGAACATCAACAAGGACACTCTTTCCGAAATTAGAATATCTGCAAAAAGCACAAGATAAGATTGATTTTTTGCAACTTGAGTCACAGCTACAACAAGATGAGCTTCAACAGAAGAGTTGTCATGTTCGAAACAATCCCCTTTTTGAGTCTGAATTTGGCTCTCATCAACAGTCAAATATTGATAAAATCAGTGACCTTGAGGTTGAGTTACTATCCAGTTCAAGAGCTGATTTGCATGCAGATGTGGATATTCAGCTTGCACTTCCCAAGCCCATCATTAGACCTTGGGAAGAGCTTGTCAATAACAGAAGCATAATTGATCTTGGATATGACAAGGATGTGTCCTTTCATATACCAGACTACTCAAAGCCCTTTCAGTTTCAGAGTGTTGTATTTCTTTATGACAGTTCATCTTCAGTTGTTCCATATTTTGGTCCTCTTCAACCACAACCACAAAAGATTGTTAAATGCCAACATTGTGACCGAGTTGGCCATATGAAGAGGGTTGTTTTGATCTTCATCCATGTGAGCACTGTCATAAAACCACTCATTCTTCAAACAAATGCTTCAAAAACAAGCCTCCTGCAAGAACAAAGATTCACCTTGGATGGATTGCTTCTTGGTAATGGGATTCAACAACCAAAAAGATATTTCAGTCGTATGTCAAAATTTGTTCTAAATTATTGAAATGTCTTGTAGTTGAGTTTTCTCCATCATCTCACCTTGTATTTGATAGGGGGGAAGTGATGGCCATCTACAAGCTTCAAAGCCACATCAAGCAATCCTGCCTAATTCAGAGTTGTAGCCAAAGACACAGAAGTTCATGCAAGCCTGAGCCACAATCTGCCATAATAAATTTAGAGTTGTAGCCAAAGACAGAGATGCCCTTGATCATGCCTTTGGTTGGTGGCCAACCTTAAACCATATATGCGAGGTTGAGACCTCCCTTTTCAAGTTGAGATTCTCCCTGTTCAAAGAATTGGGGACACTTCCTCTAGTAGAAGACTTCAACTTCTTGCTAGTTTTGGAAGAGTTTCAAGAATCGTATTAATCATTCTAGAGTTGGTGGTCATCCTTGAACCATCGCAGGTTGTAGACCTCCCTTTTCCAAGTTGAAGGTCTCCCTTTCCAAAGCATTAGGAACACTTCATCTAGCAGAATATTTCAACTTGCTGCTAGATTTGGAAGAGTTTTGAGAACTGCACTAAGCGTTCCAGTGTTCGTGGTCATCCTTAAACCAACACCTTATGCCAACATTTCAGAGAGCACATTCAGCCTAGTGCTTCCATGCATTTTTTCACATTTTGTATTACAGTTCTCTTCTTGGACTCATACATACCTCTTCAGATTAAGGGGGGGAATGTTGGACACCTAATCTGCTAAGGGTTATGGTGAGGAAGTTGAACAGTCAAAGGGAGTCGAAGAGACCTTGGAAGATGTATCCAAAAGTAACTCCAATGTATTATAAATGTATATCATGTGAATAATATAGGCATCTAATGCTTATCTTTCATATTCCACCTTTGCCATGGTTGTGTTTAACATGGTATTAGAGTAGACATATACCTACCCTATCTAATCACTAGTTTTTGCTGGCTACCTAGATACGCCACACTATTTAAAAGATCTGCATTCTCTTTCTACCATCTTTGGTTAGGATTTTATTCTTAGGTGTGTGGAGCGTTTTGATTTTATACAGCTTATTTCTAGGCCTTATTTGTCAGATACTCATCAGATTTGTGTTCATCTGCGCATCTGTCTGTCATGCTTAGTAACTCCTCTCCCCACCATCCATTGCCATCTTCTCCCTTAGCAGAGCTCGTTCTCCCATTGGTGGGTCAATTCATGCACGTCCAGTGTATGTTAGCCATAATTAATGCCCTCATTGTACTTGGCCATAATTCTTCTCTACCTTAGCTGTGTTACTGAAATAACGTTTACCTGCAACTCTAATCCAAGTTTTTTCACTCTTTATTCCTTCATTCCTGTTTTCTCATCTGTGGCCAGCAGTCCTTGTCAAGCGCTATTCTGAATCACGCACAGTCCCCTTAATCATTCTCCTTGTAGACTAACCTCACTAAGCCTACTCCTCGCCAATGACCTCTTCATTCGCTCTTGCTCACCTTTGAAAACTGATTTGGCATCTGTCAAACAAAAAAGGAAGTAAAAAATCTATTTTCTCTCTATGTGCCTGTCCTAACTTTATTTTGGTATCTGTCTGAATCCCCAACAACAAATCCAGTATTTTCTCAATCACAAAGACTTGCGCCTTCTTTTCCTTCTTGCTTATGTCGCTCCTTAGTACATAGTCGTCCTCTTGTTGCATATTGTTATCACCATTGATGCGTTCAACATCTTGCAGAACTATATTCTATCTACATTCATAGAGAAAAATGTACTCTCTCTCCCACTTGTGTCACATCTGTCTTGGAGGAGAGGAAAGGCTGCATGATGTTTGTCCTCCCTCTATGTATCCTTCCTCTGTCTTCGTGCTGCATAGTATCATTCCACCAAGTGGTGAACAGTTACTTATTGTTCAAACCTCACGAATTCATTTCATTCCTAACCAAAATTAAGTATTGAAGGTTGATTATTCAAGTGACTACAACATTGAAGATTAAAACTAAAAGGTTCGACGATGGCTACTATAGGCTCTCTCGATTCCTTTCCTTTGAAGAAAACGTTTGTTCACATCTATTGTTGCAGATTCTATGACATGGTTATCGTTGTTGACTTTTAGTATTACCCTGACTTTATGTTGGACAATATTTGGTGTTCTTGCATGTGCTGCTGGAGATAACTAGAATTGGTAGAGTTGTTCTTGTGCCTATGCTTGTTTAACTATTTAACACGCATATTTGTCTCAGTCCATGGTTAAAAACTTTCCAGCTTTTTCCAAACATCATTTTCAAGCTAAGAAAAAAGAACTTGTTCTTGTTCGTGCCTCCACACAAAATAGTGTTGTCGTGTAGTAAAAGCGCCAAGCATTAAGGGGGGCGGATTCCTAGAAGGTAAAGTGACATGTGTGAATTGCCTTTAAATAAAGAAGTGTATGAGACCCATTTCTTCAAACGAATAAAAGCAGTTTCTCTACCAAGCGTACCAAAATTCTCAGCACTCAAATTTGAGACTATTGAAGGAGAGTCTTGCAATTCTGGCATCCTTTGACTGCAAACTCACAATATTTGTATTGTTGGCTCGATAGTGAATTTCTTTTGATTTTGAAGTATTTTCAATTTGAGTTTATGTGTTATATAAAAGTAGTCTTTTGTGGAGGAGAGAATTCATTAGTATTGTTTGCCTTAAAGATCTATTGCACACTTGTTATTTGGTGCACATTTACAGAAAATATTTTGCAGTGACATTATATTGTGAGTGGCTGGTGTTTCTTCTTCATTGGTTCATAGTCGTGATCAAATTTTTGACAATGAAGAAAATGGTCAAAGTTGATGATGTATTAGAGTTACTAAATACTCTGACACTCTCCACTGTTGATGGGATAGTGAACATCAACAAGGACACTCTTTCCGAAATTAGAATATCTCAGCAAAATGCACAAGATAAGATTGATTTTTTGCAACTTGAGTCTGTTATGAATATAATTCATAACAAAATAAATAAATATAAATAATATAAATACTAAGTAATCAATTAGTGATTATGTTAAGAAGTCATTAGTTAAGTGAAAAGGCATGTCTAAAAGACATGCCTGGTCACGAAAGGACACCTGCTTAGGTATATATATGCGGGTCCTCATTGTAACATTCATCACTTATACACTTTTATATAATAATTTATTATTACAAATACCTCTCGTGTATTTATTTTTACATTTAGGCCAACAAGCTATTAGTTTTTATGTTTCAGTGGTATCAGAGCCGTGGCGCACAATATAATCATGTGGGTCTTTGAACATTGTTCGCCGCACAATGTGCCATTCTGTTCACGTCCTGATTGCGTTGAGCAATTTAGTGAAATTCAAGAAGCATTTCAGCGTTTAGAAATATCATTTGCAGAAGTTAAAGCATGTCGAAAGGAAATCGATAATAAGAAAGACAATGATTCAGATGAAGTTGATGTTGAAAGTGAAGAAGAAGGGGAGCACTCTATTTCTAATCAATTTGAAATGACCACATTGCAATCATTTGAAAATTCCAATTTACTTGCAAGTAGCTGCAACACTCACGCTTCCTATGATGGCTGCAACAATCACACTTCCACAGGGAATACAAATGAAAGAGAAAACCCAGTAATTGACTATGACTCTGAGATGGAGGAGGATCCCTCACCAAATGAACAATATCATGACAATGAGGAAGATGTTGAAGAAGATATTGATGATAATGATGAAGATAACCTTGAAACATTTGAAGTTGTTCAACATGTTCCCTTAAATGAATGTGGTAAACTTGACTCACCAACTGATAAAGAATTATTTACAGAATTTTGCAACAAGAAATTAGCCAAGAAATTATTGTTCTACAAGAGCATGGATATTGTTCATGAACAGAACATACTATCCGAGTTGAAGAAGCCGTGGGGTAATCAGTTGACATTAAAGATGCATGGCATGCTAAATGACTTCGCTGCTTCCAAGGAAATCCAAGCTATTTTTACAGCAAATTCAAATAACAAGCTTAAAATATCTTTGGATGTTAAAGTGTTGAATACCGCAGTCTGGCCAACATACAAGTATTCTAAACTTAATATACCTTCAGAAATGGCCAGATGCGTTGAGGTGTTCAACGAATTTTATGGAATCCATAAGCACTGTCAACTTACATGGATATATTCTCTGGGAACATACAAGATCATTTCCAGATTTGATATTAAGACAATAGAAATAACAGGTTCAACATGTTAGGCAGTTGTGTTATTGATATTCAATAATGCTCTAAGGTTGAGTTATCAAGAAATCCAACCGCTGCACCACACGAAAACATTAACAGCATCCGACCAAACCATCAAATTTCCATCATCCTTATTAGTGTATTTTTTTTATTATTTATTTAATTATTTTTATGTTTATGTTTATTTTTAATTTTTATTTTTTTATTTATTTATTTTTTCTGTCTGGAAACGGAAACCAGTATGATGGTTGGCAAAGACGGGCAATTGCTGGTAGTAATTCCCTGCGAGTTTATTCATCACACCAGGAAACCATCTAGAGAAGGCCACAACGGCAACCGTAAATCGATGGCAGAAAATGTGACGGGAACCGACTGTGAATCCGTGAAACAACTCTTCCAATTGAGCAGCCAGAGTTGGAATCGGTGGGAAGTGAGGACGATGAAGACGCCAAGCAGTATCAATCAGGAGCTCTATCACATTCATTCCAGATTCCTCACTGTTCTTCGCGTCACCATCTCAACATCTGCACGCCCCCGTTGGCATCGAGACCATCCTTCCCACTGCGTTACTTGTCCTCCGTCCCTATCCGCTGCATCCTTCCTTGTTGTCCGTTCCACATTCCTTGCCTATTTGTTCTGCATTCCTATGCCTGTTGTGTCCCTATCCATTCCACGTCATTGTCCAACGCTCGACCCTGCACATATGCTCCTTACACTGCCATCCGCCAGACCCTATCCTCGAACCGAATCTCCCTTGCTGCTATCTGTCCGTCCATTCATCTCTGTTGCCGACCATGTCAATCACGCGTCCCTGTGCCGTTACCTTTCTTGCTGCGTCCAATCCCATTGAAACCCAAGCTCTGTTACCTGCAAATCTTTGTCCATCCTTGAGGACTGCTGCCACATTTCGGAGAAAAGAAAACACTAGCTGTTAGTGGTTTCATATTGCCGCAAGTCAACAGGCAAGGCCGCAGTCAAAATGGTGTGACTGCCCAGTTAAATGAGTTAATTAATTAATATATATAATAATAATAATAAAAAAATTATAAAAGAATAAAAAATAAATAAATAAAAAGAAATTATTGTTATTATTAAAAATAAATAAAAAATAAAAAAAATCCAAGGGAATATTACTGACGAGCTACATGATGAAATGATCATCAGATTATAGACATCGAGACGATAGACACTAAGTGAAGAAAATCCACAGCATTAAAGCTTTGAGGACAAAGCTTCCGAAGGAACGGATTATGTTATAAATATAATTCATAACAAAATAAATAAATATAAATAATATAAATACTAAGTAATCAATTAGTGATTATGTTAAGAAATCATTTGTTAAGTGAAAAGGCATGTCTAAAAGACATGCCCGGTCACGAAAGGACACCTGCTTAGTTATATATATGCGGGTCCTCATTATAACATTCATCACTTATACATTTTTATATAATAAATTATTATTACAAATACCTCTCGTGTATTTATTTTTACATTCAGGCCAACAAGCTATCAATTTTTATGCTTCAGAGTCACAGCTACAACGAGATGAGCTTCAACAGAAGAGTTGTCACGTTCAAAACAATCCCCTTTTTGAGTCTAAATTTGGCTCTCATCAGTAGTCAAAGATTGATAAAATTAGTGACCTTGAGGTTGAATTATTGTCCAGTTCAAGAGCAGATTTGCATGCAGGTATGGAAATTCAGCCAACACTTCCCAAGCCCATCATTAGACCTTGGGAAGAGCTTGTCAATAACAGAAACATAACTGATCTTGGATATAACAAGGATGTGTCCTTTCATATTCCAGATTACTCAAAGCCCATCCAGTTTCAGAGTGTTGGATTTCTTTATGACAGTTCATCTTCAGTTGTTCTAGATTCTAGTCCTCTTCAATAGCAGCCACAACAGATTGTTAAATGCCAACATTGTGACCTAGTTGGCCATATGAAAGATCACTGTTTTGATCTTCATCCATG
This sequence comes from Pinus tabuliformis, assembly GCA_031772625.1. Taxonomy (NCBI): domain Eukaryota; kingdom Viridiplantae; phylum Streptophyta; class Pinopsida; order Pinales; family Pinaceae; genus Pinus; species Pinus tabuliformis. Next base: position 1,295,063,956 of record CM062804.1, on the reverse strand, counting down.
TGAGCATTGTCATAAAACCACTCATTCTTCAAACAGATGCTTCAAAAACAAGCCTCCTGCAAGAACAAAGATTCACCTAAGATGGATCACCTCTTGCCAATGGGATTCAACAGCCAAGAAGATATTTCAGTCGTATGTCAGAATTTGTTCTAAAGTATTGAAAAGTCTTGCAGTTGAGTTTTCTCCATCATCTCAAATTGTATCTGACAGGGGGGGAAGTGATGGTCATCTACAAGCTTCAAAGCCACATCAAGCGAGCCTGAGCCACAACCTAAACCTGCTGCCTAATTCAGGGTTGTAGCTAGAGACACAGAAGTTCATGCGAGCTTGAGCCACAAACTTCCATACTAGATTCAGAGTTGTAGCAAAAGACAAAGATGCCCTTGATCATGCCTTTGGTTGGTGGTCAGCCTTAAACCATCTATGCAGGGTTGAGACCTGCGTTTTCAGGTTGAGCTTCTCCCTCGTCAAAGAAATGGGGACACTTCCTCTAGCAGAAGACTTCAACTTCTTGCCAGTTTTGGAAGAGTTTCAGGAATTGTATTAAGCATTCTAGAGTTGGTGGTCATCCTTAAACCACCGCAGGTTGTAGACCTCCCTTTTCCAGGTTGAAGGTCTCCCTCTCCAAAGTATTAGGAACACTTCCTCTAGCATAAGATTTCAACTTCCTGCTAGATTTGGAAGAGTTTCGAAAACTACACTAAGCATTCCAGTGTTGGTGGTTATCCTTAAACCACCACCTTATGCCAACATTTTAGAGAGCACATTCAGCCTAGTGCTTCCATATATTTTTTTCACATTTTGTATTACAATTCTATTCTTGGACTCATACATACCCCTTCAGATTAAGGGAGGGGAATGTTGGACACGTAATCTGCTAAGGGTTAAGGTGGGGAAGTTGAACAGTCAAAGGGAGTCCAAGAGACCTTGGAAGATGAATCGAAGAGTCACTCCAATGTATTATAAATGTATATCATGTGAATAATATAGGCATCTAATGCTTATCTTTCATATTCCACCTTCGCCATGGTTGTGTTTAACATTTTGAATTACAAGTTTTTGATATTTATTCTTTGATAAACTATTACTAACATATTTTTGTCTAGATTTCTTGAATCTTAAAGATTCGTGATTGAGTGATTCATCATTAGATAAATCTACCATCCTTATATCGCTAATTATTCTTGTGGAACCCTAGAAAGGTTCATTGTGAAAACCCTAACTTAAGGGTATGTTGATGATTATGTGTGAAACCCTAATATGCTTAGGGTCGTTGTTGAAAGAAAATCTTTGATGTTTTAATGAAGTCATGTTTGGGATTTTGGTATGGATATGGAAACCCTAACTCGTTAGGGTTGAATGGTAATGTCTGAAATCCCGAACCTTTGAAGTATTGATAATTTAGGGTTTGCTATGTTTTGTATTGAAACCCTAGATCATTAGGGTTTGGTAGGATGTATAAGAAAGACCCTTATAATGTCTTAGAAATGAAATCCTTGGCATGTATGTGTTTGTCTGATCAAACCCTAGTCTAATCAAGTTTGTTATATGTCTAACTCTTATTGATATTTGTGTAATTGGGTTTGACTAACACATGTTATAATGTGCTTGTGCATGATGATGAAATCCTAGATATATGAGTTGACCTAATTATTGATGGTCATGAGTCCTAGGGTTTGGAACTAAGCCTTAGTGGAAGTTTGATTCTCTAGATGATAGTATTTGTGAATTCTAGGGTTTTGTAATTAAACCTTAGTAGATGATGCAAGTGCATCTGGGTCATTCGTTTACTAAAGGAGTTAGTTTGTAAAGTGGGGATTTAATTATTTATTATATTTTTCTATAGTTTTTAAGAGAGAATGAAGATTATTGTAAATAGGAGAAGATTCAAGAGTATTGTGGAAGGTTTGAGAAGATTATGGATTAGTTAGCTCTTATCTAGGGATAAGGGATTGGATGAGAGATTTTATGGATTATGAGAGATATTGTTGGAGTTTGTTGAGGGATCTAGAACCTACTTGGGTTCTAATCCAACTGTATAAATTCAGGAGAGCCTATGAGGCATGTGTGATGTAGAGGTTTTTGAGTGAGTGAGAGGATTGAAAGGCCAAGCATGAGGCCAATACTCCTCTTGTAATTATTTTTATTTATTAATGAATCATTTCTGAGTTTTTGTATCCATGCCTAATAACATTTTCTTTTCAGTTTTGGTGTATGTTAATTTTATTAATTTACAGACCTATGGTTAGAAACCTCCATCAAATTTTGGTATCAGAGCATCAAGGAGGAGTTGAATTTGCTGTGCATTTTTGTGAAACTTTTGAAGCAATTGGAGAGCATTGTTTGAGTGAAAGATTTGATGGAGCGTTGTTACAATGCGGAGCATTTGGTGACCCATCTGCCTTGGGCCGTGAAATATTAAGTAGAGCTTTATTGGAGCGCAAAGTATTATTTAAAGACAACTGCTTTTTGAGCAACAGAGGGGGCACCAATAATTGTAGAAAGGTGCACCACCATTTTGGTTGGACGAAGAGTCAAATATTAACAATGAAAAGCAATCCAAACAATTGATTGTTGGTTGAGAAGTCGTCATCTATGAGCAAAAGTGAGTTAAAATCTCTGGTCATAGAGATTGCTACAGGAAATTACGCATCGTTGACTGGAGAGCTAGAGAATGCATCAAAGGTAAATCAAATTTTGAGTCTTGATGATTATCTATTTATGCAAAGCTGAATTTTGGATATTCATTGATGAAATACTGTCAACGGATTCGTTTCCTTTGAGAAGCGAGATCTGTCTCCAAGTCAAACTGAAAGACTAAGGAAATCGCCTCAGTGAGATCGTAAGCAAACACAGACCTGCGTAAGACATCTGCATTGAGAATTGCATTGATGAGTTGTGTATTAATAAAACAAAACACATATGCGTGTGATGGACCATGTTTATTGAGCTGCGTTGGAATGAAGTTGTACAACCTGACTCCCAGTCCCATTCGACCTATGATCTGCGTGGAGGTATGCCTACATATGAAGTCTCAACATTAATTTTAATGTCCCTATAACATACTTTGTATATATGTGAAATGTGAATGGAGTGATGTAATTAAAAATGAATTTTATATTCAACATGCACATGGAGTGGGGTGAGAACAAAGTTTAAAACTTAATGTTTCATAAACTTTAATATGTTTGAGAGTTAGTGGAGAATAATATTTGGATGGAGAGAGAATTAGTGGTGAATATGATGAGAGATAAGAAATGTTGGTAAATTTTTAATGGAAATTTTGGAGTAATAAGTGATTTTTGTAATTTTTGGAGTGATAAGGTGTGATTATTATTGAAATTTGAAATTTTTGGAGTGATAAGATTGAAATTTGAGGGGTTTGAAAAGTTATTTTGTCAAAGTTTGTTGTAATAAAAAGGGTGCATTTTTGGTCGTACCCGACACCCAAGGTCCACTAATGCAGAATTGATGTAAAAGTCTGGAGTCAAAAGGAAATTTAAGTCAAGTCAAAGGTGATTGTAATGGGTGCATGATTGGCAGAGCCCGACACCCAAAGTCTATTCATTGTAAAGGAAATCTAAAGAGTTATTGTAGTTGTTGTCTCCAGCAAAAAGAGGAACAAGGAGTGCTCAGAAAGAAGTTTCAAGTGAAGTGAACCATTGGCCAAGTTCAGAGGAGATAACTTGGTAAAGTGATTTAGTTGTAGGTTACAGTGAACAAGGTGAAGTTCACAAAAGAAGATGAAGATGGATCGAGAGAAAATTCACAACAATAATGCTATAGCAATTAGCATTGGTGATGACAAGAAAGAGATTGCTGAATTAAAGGTATGACTTGACGTGTTGCTAGAGCTATTACAAAGACAGAGAAACAGATGGGTAATAAAGCAAACAGTTAAATGGCCAATCCAAAAATTGATGGAAAGAAGACAGAAGCGTAAACTGAAAATTTTAGAAGCAGAGAAACTCCAAACAAATATATACATTTGCAAACTAGAGCAAGGATCATTGCTTGGTGACGAAGATGATGATATGAGCATGGGTTCGATTCCCATAGACGATGCTACAGATTGTTCAGAAGACCAACATGAAGACTTGAAGACAGATTCATCTGTCAAACCTCATGTTTTTAAATCTAACCATTGGTGTGTGGATGCAGGATATGTTGCTGAACAAAAAATTGATACAGAAATGAAGCAAGTTGTTGATGAATTGGAAAATGATAGATCAAATGTCAACATGAGAGATATTGCAGCAGAACTAAAGTTCTTAGAAGAATGGTTGGACAATTCAAAGTCAGAGTGTGACAACAGACCTTCAAATGAAGAAATTTGGTGCAATGGAAGCATAGAGATCGACCACACAATTCAAAAAGCAAACAATTATGTGCAACCAGAAGACAAGTTAAATATCGAAATTGAAGAAATGAAGAAGCTGATGTTGAAAGAATCTCAGAAGATGTCCATTGAACAAAGAAAAAGCAAGGATAACAATAAGATACATCTGACTGCACAAATATACATCAGCAAAAAGGGAGGACAACTACAACATAAAGTTTGGAAGCTTGGAAGATGAAAGAAGAAAACCACAGAACATCAACAATATGACAAAGTAATTAATCAGCAACAGACCAAAGTTTGGGATCCAGACGAAGTTTTATCATCTATTGAAGATTAATGGTCGAGAGACCATGATTTTCTTCTACCTGGGGAGTTTGATGCAAGTGCATCTAACTTGGGTCAATCATTTACTAGAGGAGTTAGTTTGTAAGGTGGGGATTTAATTATTTATTGTATTTTTCTATAGTTTTTAAGGAAGAATGAAGATTATTGTAAATAGGAGAAGATTCGAGAGTATTGTGGAAGGTTTGAGAAGATTATGGATTAGTTAGCTCTTATCAAGGGATAAGGGATTGGATGAGAGATTTTATGGATTATGAGAAATATTGTTGGAGTTTGTTGAGGAATCTAGAACCTACTTGGGTTCTAATCCAACTGTATAAATTCAGGAGAGCCTATGAGGCATGTATGATGTAGAGGTTTTTGAGTGAGTGAGAGGATTGAAAGGCCAAGCATGAGGTGAATACTCCTCTTGTAATTATTTTTATTTATTAATGAATCATTTCTAAGTTTTTGTATCCATGCCTAATAGCTTTTGCTTTTCAGTTTTGGTGTATGTTAACTTTATTAATTTACAGAGCTATGGTTAGAGACCTGCATCAGTAGAGGTCCAAATCTCTGATATATGATGACAATGTGATAACGTGAAATTTTTGTAAGATTGTTGAAATTTGAGTTTTAGTTGTGATTGATGTTTGATTGAGAAAATCTAGGGTTTTCAACAAACTCTAGTGGCTAGTCATGTTGTTGACTGAGTTGTGATTGGTTTTGATTATTGAAATCTCATGTATGAAATCTAGGGTTTGTATGAAATCCTAGTAGGAAGTCTAACATGTGAATTCTGAAGTTGTTAGATACTTTGTAGATCTATATTTGTTTGAATTGTTTCTAGGGTTTGCTATATGTTGTAGTAGGGTATGTCATACCTTTGGAAGAAACATTGAAACCCTAGATGTAATGAAAGTTGTTATGAAATGCTCGAAGTCTTGATGAAGTAGTCTAGGGTTTATGACAAAATCCCTAGCAAGAAGTTGAAGAGTATGTGTCTCTTGTTTGTAATTAAGTTTGGGCATCTGATATATAAAGTTGAATGCTTCCGTGATTTTGATATGGTTAACTTCATGCTTCTATAGATTTGGTTGTACTTGCTATCTAAGTTGTGCAGGTACGTGATCTTCAAGATAGTGAAGATGTTTGTAAAGTAAAGTTGATGTGATAAGCATGATGTGAATAATGATGGTCATGACAACTCTGATGAGAAGGATGGAAGCCATGAAGGATTCTCTGATGTCATAGAAAAGAAGTTGAGCCCCCTAAGTTAAGAGGGAGCTTGAATGAAAGGAATCTCCCTAGGATAAGAGGGAGCTTGGGTATATTCCTTGTATAGGAATGATTAGATCCTCCCTGGTGTTGATGGTGCTGGACCCGCCAACGTGTCAGGGGATCTCCCCGATAAGAAGTCCCAACTAGACCTCAGACTATTTGGTGTAGGAGTCCCAGCAGTGGGTCGTATGGTATCGTCTTGACTGCGGTTGCACGCAGAGGCAAGTAAGATGTCCTTGTTGGTAGCAAGGGTGTGACATGCGCAACAAGCCAAGGAAGGTGCATGAATGGTTCTAACACACTGAAGGTGGAATGAGTGCGCCCCTTGGAAACCTGTGTAAACATGCAACTTGGAAGGGAACACATGAGCAAAGATGCATCACAAGCTGGAAGGAAGGTGAACCAACAATCCAAAGTGATGGTTAAACCAACAACACATCTCAGTAAGATTCATACATACATATACAGAAAGAGTCTATACATACATGCGTAAGCAAACAGATACATATATCATTAGAGTAAACAAGTTAATTGAAATACAATAACAACATATGCATGAAATGTGTTGGCTCTGTTATATTAAGAAGTGAAAGTTCCAATCATATAGTACAACCATGACCAACCACTAGTCCTGATAACGGAATGTTACAGTCACTGCCGCCTGCTCCTCCAAAGAGATGTACTAGCTCTGCACTGTGGAGAAGCCAAGGCTTGTTACAATACTCTCCAAGCTTTCTCTAAGATACTCCTATCAGAAGCTTGGCTGACCAAAAGCCTCTATAATGAGTTATGAGGTACTATATATATCAAAGGGTGGGGTAATCCTTGACATTCTCCTTTGTGACTTTGTCACTGTTCATCTACCCTCATGACTCTTCAACTACTCTATGACTGTTACATTCAACTATCGACACTTGAACTTCCACTTGACAAGATGTTACATACAATCTGCACATGTACCCATGTGAGACAAAATAGGCTTGAGCAAGCCATGCAAGACATCACTATGACTCAGACAACTGTGGGAAGACCAACTCTTCGACATCCTCATGATGGTCGATGGTGGCGAACTGATGCCAAGCTTGGTAGTCCGTGATGGTGTCCATGTACTCTGTGGTGACATCTTTCTGGAAACGAACTCTTGCCTCTGTTGCATCCGGGTACACTGCTTTGGCTCCTCTGTCCAACTCATATGATAACATGCGCATCATTGTCTTAAGTGCAGTCAGACTAGCGACATACTGATGCATGGTGTACACATTGATCGCCAAGTCTATGCTGGTGGCTATGCGCATCAATTCGTCAAAGTACAAATCCAGCTCCTGTCAGACTTGATCCTTTGTCTTTGTCTCGGTGAGTGTCCCAATAGATGGGATCGCATGCACACGCACAACAACATCCATGCTTCTGAACACCTGTGCATGGGAAGCCTGCAAACTAGTGATGAACTGCAGGAGCTCTTCATAGTTCCGGATCTGACACCAGATGCGTGCCTTCAACTCAACCGCCCTGGGCTTCATCATCTCAGGCAATTGTAACGGGGCTCCCTTGTATCTTGTTGTCCATGTTTGCATGTGGTCGACAACAGTATGCAGGTTTGACAAGATACGTGCTCTCCTAGCACAGTGCCGCTGCCAATCGTTGAGATGGAGAACTGCCTTATGCACGGTACCAAATCTGGAATACAACGCCCACATGACTGTCTCAAGGGATGACACTTCATCCAGTATCGCCTTCTTCACTTTTGCTCAGGCAGATGATGTAAGCAGTTCTCCTCCCTGCGTGTTTGTCTATAACTCCTTAGCCATTTTCTCGTTCTCTGAAAACAAGAAGCGAACACTCAAGCTAGTGGCTTCAACATATGCTCTGGTAGCATCGGTCAATGTTGCTGGATGCTTGCGCACATCAGATACGATCACTCGTTCCTCAAACTGCACAGGAGATGTGTGGACATCCGAAGTAGACACTCTGCGCGATTGCACAACTCTATGCTGTGACTCGTCGAATGATATGTTGTGCATCTCTTCTTCCGGATTGTCTCCAAGGATCTCAGTATCTCCTTGGTCGCTCAGGACTTGCTCTGCTTCCAGATCTGGTGAAGTCGGTGGGTTGACCTCTTGGTGGTAAGGCATGAGGTCGATGTCTTGTTCTAACTCTGGTTGCTCCATCTCCGTATCCATCTGCTCAAGTACTCATTCAATCTCTTGAGCGAAGTCCTGCTCCTGTGACTGCTCACCCTGTCTGCTTTGTGCCAGCTGCTCGAATGAGTCTACTACCTGTATGGGCGCAGTTTCATCTATCTGTGCATGTTGTGCCCCCTGTTGTGTCTGTCCCTGCTGCACTTCCTTCTCCTGTTTGCGCAACTCTTGTTCTTTCCGGAGTTGCTCCTTCAACTCATGCAACTCCTTCACTGTTTCCTCCATCCTCTGTTTTTCTCTCTGCCTTTGCGCGGTCCTCTTGTTGCACTGTTGCCTCTTCTGTTGGAATTTCTAAGTTTAACTGTTAGAGATCCTTCCTGTACTTTCTGATTTATTTCTTCCTACTTCTTCTATTAATTAACAAGTTATTTACCATGTAAATACTGAAAATAAATACAAGTACAATCTCAACACATACGGATCATCAACTGAAGGAAAAACAAGCACACAAGTGACACCATTATTTTTGGAATAATGTCTTCGGAAAAACCCAATGTGGGAAAACCAGTGCAACTATCTGAGGGTTTTATTATTAAGCAGTTTCAGAATACACTTTGGGTGCCAGAAATGGCTCACCCAACAGAGGATGCCCTCGGCAGTAGTACCTCTCAGTTGGAGACAGATATCAGCCCCAATCTACCCCACGAAATCTCCCAGCATCAGCCTCTAGGGTCTGCGTCAACCTCTCTAGCCCAGCGTCAGCCTATTTGGCCTAGCATCAGCCTCTCGGGGCTCTGCGTCAGCCTTTGGAGCCTCTGCGTCTCCCATGCTGGCCCTCCTCAGGCTCTGCGCAGCTCTTGGCTGCCTTTGCGTGGCCTCTGGCTACCTCTGCATGGCCTCTAGCTGGCTCTGCGTCAACCCTCTCCCAGCTTCTGCGTTGATGCTCCCGGTACTATCTCTGCCTCTCTGCTACTGTATTCACTGCCCCTCAGCTGCAACTCTGATCACTCCTTCGATTTTCTCAGCAAGCCCTGCCTGAGAAAATCGAATTCTTGATCAACTCGGTGTGTTCTCCAAGCAACCCTCAAGCCTCCTCTTATACTTTTCTCGTTGACAATTCAACGGCTGTGATTAAGTCTCTAATCAACGGCTAAGATTAACTCTGGCTGGATCCATGACTTTTGGACCCTTCTAACACAGTTTTATATTAATTCACATTAATATTTTATTTTCCTTAAGTTTAGACTTAGGGATTCCATTAAAAATATTAATTATTTTAATATCTACCAAACTGTTTAGAATCTGCCCAAACCATTTCTAGGTATTGGAGATCTCATATGCTTTAGCCTCTCCACCAATTTTCGTGGCTAGAGCACAATGGATGCTACCCCAAAACAACACTCCCTCTTAGCGAGCACTGTGCTCTAGTAATACTCCTCACTGAGTATCACTTTGATCATCCGGCATCGGTCTTGGTGCTGATGCTAGGCTTGCTGCCCAACATCCTCTGTACTGTTGCGTCATAAACTGCTACCCATGGCTCTGCCACTGCCACTGTTGCATTCGTAAGGCAACCCCTCTCATCATGCTGCATCGTACTGCCCATAGCACTTCCACTGCTAACTGGTGCACTGTAACTCAGTTACTGAGAAGTAACTGATCTCCCAACTCTGACATCTCTGTCAGGCTAGAAACACTCCCGATGTTGAAGCTCCCTTTGTCGCTGACAAGTGCTCCCTCTCTGACCTCTGCTCTGCTACAACAACTCTATGCATCTCGCACTGCTGCCTCATGCTGTCCTGTGATTCCTGCACTATAGCTCTCTCTGTCGCTCCATCCGCATCCGTCTCTACTGACATCCGCCAGTCCTGTTACTCCTCTTCGGGGCTCCCGTAGCAAGGTATAATCCAAGAGGTTAGGTACCTCGAGGATCCTGCCCCTCATCGTCTATAGTCCGTCTGACTACAACTCAATGTCTCCCCACTTCCACTCAAGTGGTGTGTGAGCACTCATGGCACAGTCATCATCTGTCTCCACTTCCCTCTCTGCCCTTACTGGCGCAGCCTTGGTCTCGGAAGCCTCTCCCTTGCTCTTTTTCCTTGGACATTGGGTCGCATAATGAACCAGTTCTCCACAATGGAAGCATTTGACCTTGGAGAGGTCCTTCTTCTGTTTCTCCTGCTTTCCCTCAGATGCTAAGGCAACATCCACCTCCTCCTCCTTGATTCTAACCCCCTTGTCGCTGCCTCCTGCCTTGGTCAGCCTTCTGATCTCTTCTTGGCGAAGAGCCGCCCACATTTCCTCCCAATCTGGAAGGGTTGCCCTGCCCAGTATGCTTTGGACAAACACTTCCCAGTCTTCTGAGACTGCGTTCAGGGCTGTTCTCACCATCAATTCTTGATCTGATGTGGCCCCTATGGAAGTCAGTTGATCCCGGATCTCCTTCAATCGACTGAGGAAGGTGTCGATCTGTTCTCCCTTCTACAGCTGGTATGACCACAGCTGATTGTCTATAGCTTCTTCCTCTGCACGGAAGTATGCTGATACAACTTTGTTAGGGCCTCCCACATCTCATTTTCCATATTCTTCTCGACAATATGTGGTACTACATGATCCTTGACCCCGTCAAGGATGATGCTCGTGGCCCTCGCCATTGCATCCTCGTATCTATCGTTATCAGTCGGGTCAACTGGGACCACTATTATCCTCAAGGCGAATTGCTTGAGACAGTTCCTATCTAGAATAGATAATATTTTGGCCTTCCAGACTACGAAGTTTGAGGCTCCGTCTAGTCTGTTTTGGTCTCTTACCCCGTTCACTGCCATCTCGCTGCTCCTCTACTTCCCTCCTGGAAGTTCTTGGTGTGACTCCCTCTGAGCCTTGATTTCCCTCCTGGAAACCCTTCTGCCAATGTCGAGATGCCCCCACTCCAATCGTTAGTGCCGTTGCACCACTGATCTGGATTTCTTGGCTAGAAATCCTCAGCAGCAACTCCCTCCTTGGTCTTGCCCTGTTAGGTATTGTTCTGACTATAGTACCCCACTAGCTTCACTCTGCAACTTACCCACAACCTCCTAAGCTCAAGCAAACTGAAGGTTAGAGCTTCTAGGCTCTGCGCAATGCCGACACCAGCAAAGTCTGCACCTCCTGGCCACGGGCGTCGATCCTTCCTGACTGAGAAAGATGACCAGGCACTGCGTAGGTCAAGTCTGCTCCCCTCTGCCACTGCACTGATCCTCTTCCCGGCTCAAACTTGATGACACAGGCACTGCGTCACCCCTTCCTTGCTGCTTCTATGCTAGGAACAACTTTTGTCACTCGGGACAACTGTTTTCTGCTACTGCTGCTCTGCTTGGCTTATGTCCTCAGTTCTTCTGTGATCTGCAACCACACTCTGATACCATGTTGGAATTTCTAAGTCTAACTATTAGGAATCCTTCTTGTAATTTCTGATTTATTTCTTCCTACTTGTTTTGTTAATTAACAAGTTATTTACCATGTAAACATTGAAAATAAATACAAGTATAGTCTCAACACATACAGATCATCAACTGAAGGAAAAATAAGCACACAAGTGACACCGTTATTTTTGGACTAATGTCCCCGGAAAAACCCAATGCGGGAAATTCGGTGCATCTATCTGAGGGTTTTATTTTTAAGCAGTTTTAGAATACAATCTGGGTGCCAAAAATGGCTCACCCAACAGAGAATGCCCTCAATAGTAGTACCTCTCTGTCAGAGACAGATATCAGCCCTAATCTGCCCCACGAAATCTCCCAGCGTCAGCCTCTAGGGTGTGCGTCAACCTCTCTGGCCCAGCATCAGCCTATTTGGCCCAGTGTCAGCCTCTTAGGGCTCTGCGTAAGCCTCTGGAGCCTCTGCAACTTCCACGCTGGCCCTCCTCAGGCTCTGCGCAACTCCTGCCTGCCTCTTTGTGGCCTCCAGCTGGCTCTGTGTCAACCCTCTCCTGGCTTCTGCGCTGATGCTCCCTGTATTATCTTTGCCTCTCTGCTACTGTATTCACTACCCCTTAGCTACAACTTTGATCACTCCTTCCTTAGCAAGCCTTGCCTTAGAAAATCGAAATTTTGATCAACTCGATGTGTTCTCCAAGTGACCCTCAAGCCTCCTCTTATACTTTTCTCGCTGACAATTCAACGGCCGAGATTAAGTCCCTAATCAATGGCTAAGATTAACTCTGGCTTGATCCATGACTTTTGGACCCTTCTAACACAATTTTATACATTAATATTTAATATCTCCCAAACTGTTTAGAATCTGCCCAAACGATTTTTGGGTATTGGAGATCTCATGTGATTTAGCCTCTCCACCAATTTTCGTGGCTAGAGCATGTAGAAATTTCTCATTTCCCACTCCGGTTTTCAGTTTCACCTTATTTCTCCCATGTAGTTAAATGCCCTTTCCCATAACCATACATTTAACAAGCTGAAAAAAATAAATATTGCTGAAAACACAAATTTTGGAAATTTTACAGAATGCTGGAAATTACAGAAATAAAAATCAGCAGTAATAAACAGCCATTAAAACACATTTAAACACTGAGATTTTTGGTCAACTTGACCCTGGAAAAACCCCCTACAACTCTTGGGGAAAATCAGTTCGAGAGCTCTTCTTTATTTCTGAAAATGCCTTTTTCACAATGAGAAATATTCAGCAAAAAATCAGCAAGCAAATTTACAACTTATCTCTTTTCCCATGCCTCACAGCAAACTGGAAATTACAGCAAACAGGACAACAATAAATGTTGTACGACCTCCTCGATTTTCGTGCCCACTTTCAGCATTAAATGCTGTTGTACGGCCAGCATTAAATGCGCTGTACGGACTGCAATAAATGCATTGTATGGCCCTCGTTTTGCATGCAGAAAAATCAGCAAACTGCTGCTCGATTTTTGTGCAAACCACTCCTCGAAAATCGTGCCAAAATCTGCCTTTCACTGTGTGCTGAACCAGCTGTACAAATCTGCTCAACTGCTGCCTTGGAATGTGTGCCAAACTGCTATTTCCTTCTCCTCCCTGCTCAGAAATCTCTCTTGCTCTCCTTCTCCCAATCTGCTCATGAAAGAATGAATGACATTTTCCTCCTTTTCCTCTCTTAATCTAACCCCAAGTGACTTTTGGGTGATCCCTAAATCCAATGGCTGAAATAGATTGAGATTTAAGGCTGAGATTAAATGCTCATTTAAATCTCACTTTTTATTTTTTAATTCACCCCACTTTAATAAAGACCCACTTAGTCATTTATTTCCAAAGTCACTTTTCCTTTCTAATTTTTCATTGACTTTATAAAAGTCACTTTAAAATTAGACTTAGTAACTTTATCACTTAAAGTCACTTTTAAATTAGATTTAACTTTATAAAAATTATAAAGTCACTTTAGGAGAAAAATTAAATTCTTTTGGATACTTTTCCCTAGGCCAAAGATCAAAGCCTAAGGGAACCACCTGTCCTCCGGTACCAAATTTCAACACTCCCTCTTACCGAGGAAGGTGTTCCTCACCACACCCATCTTGTCTCTGAAGTAGACATGCTTGCCCCGTGGTAAGGCTTTGGTAAGAATATCTGCAACCTGCTCATCAGTGGAAATATACTCAAGCTTCACAGATCCCTTCTGAACATAGTCTCTGATGAAATGATATCTGATCCCAATATGCTTTGACCTGTCATGAAAAATTGGATTCTCCATGAGTTTAATGCAACTCTGATTATCACAGTAAGTCACTGAAGGTCTCAAGGGCTGACCAAATAAGCCAAACAACATCTTGCGAAGCCAGATAGCCTCACAACTAGCTACACTGGCTGCCATATACTCTGCTTCCACTGAACTCAGTGCTACTGACTGCTGCTTCCGGCTGAACCATGACACTACTGCTGAACCCAACCCAAAACAACACCCTGAAGTGCTCTTCCTATCAGAAGCACAACTTGCCCAATCAGAATCAGTGTATCCTGCCAATCTCACTCCATCTCCCTGCATGTAGTCCAGACCATAATCCACTGTCCCCTGCAAGTATCGCAAAATGTGTTTTGCAGCCACCCAGTGAACCTTCCTAGGCTCACACATAAACTGACTCATCGTGTTGACTGCAAAACATATATCTGGTCTAGTGTTGACCAAATACATTAAGGAACCAATCAGCTGCCTGTACAATGTGGGATCCACCAACTCGGAATCTGAAGCATGAAGCTTCTTCCAGTTGGTGATCATCGGTGTCGACATGGGTCTAAAATCCTCCATGTGGAATCTGCTAAGGATGTCCACAATATACTTCCCCTGCCCCAGGAAGAAATGCCCCTCCTCCTGCCACACCTCCAAGCCCAAAAAGTAATGCATCAAGCCGATGTCCTTCATCTCAAAGTCCGTCGCAAGATCTCTCTTGCAGTGCTCTATGAGTCTCTCTGCACCTGTAATGACCAAGTCATCCAAATACAGCACCAGAATGAGAGGCTCCTCACCAATCACAATAAAGTAAAGGTTCGGATCTGCCTCACTCTTTGTGAAACCCATCCCCTGCAAATATGTATCTATCCTGGAGTACCAAGCTCTGGGAGCTTGCTTCAGGCCATAAAGGGCCTTCTTCAGTCTGCACACATGGGACTCCTTCCCATGCACCTCAAAGCCCTGTGGTTGCTCAATGTACACCTCCTCCTGTATGAAGCCATTGAGAAATGCAGTTTTCACATCCATCTGATGGATCTTCCAACCCATCTCTGCTGCTATCGATATAATGGAGCGGATCGAAGTATATCGAGCCACGGGAGCGAAAGTCTCCTCATAATCAACTCCCTCTACCTGGGAGAACCCTCTAGCCACAAACCTTGCTTTGAATTTCTCAATGTTGCCATCTGCAGCATGCTTTACCTTGTAAAGCCATCTGGAAGTAACCATGGATTTGCCCTCAGGCCTCGGCACCACCTCCCAAACATCATTCTTCATGATAGAAGAATACTCCTCCTGCATGGCCTTTCTCCAGACCTGCTGGCTACCTACCTCCTCATAGCTAGAAGGCTCAGAGTCAAGGATGCTGGTAACCATCGCCATATAGCTACAAAACCTCTCAGGTGGTCTACTCTCTCTGACCGGCCTCTTCGGCTTAGCAACAGATGTGGCATCTCTCAAGGTGTCCTGAAGCCACTTGGGCTTTCTCTTCCCTGAGCATGCTTCTCCCATAGAAGAATGAAACTCCTCCTCCTCATCACCATCAGTAGCCTGAACTCCTGACTGTTTGTCTGCTGTCCTCCTGCCTGCACCTGAACCTGTAGAAGCTGAGGTACTGTGTGAACTGTCCATCAGTGGACTCCCTAGTGAACTGCTTTGTGAACTGCTCTGCATGCTACCCGGAGCACCACCCCTCTCGCTCGGTGAGCCACTGCTCACTGACAGACCTGACATCCTCATAGATGTACCTCCGGATCCTCCTGATCCCTGCCCACTGGATCCTTGCGACTGACTCAACTGCTGCTGAGGGTCTGGCTGATCCAGATACTCTAACTCCCGTGACCTCCTAAAGGCCCTGTCCTCCTCGAACTTCACATCCCGTCTGACAACAACTCTCCTCTGTGCAGGAATGTAAATTCGAAAGGCCTTTGAGGTCTCATTGTAGCCCACAAAGATACCCTTCTCTGCGGTGGGATCTAGCTTGGTCCTCTTCTCCTTGGGTATATAGGAGTATGTAATGCATCCAAAGATATGAAGATGACCAATATCAGGCTTCTTCCCAGAGAAAGCCTCCTCCGGAGTCATGTGCCGCAAGGCACGATGCAGACTCATGTTCTGCAAGTAAACAATTGTGTTGCAGGCCTCTGCCCACAAGAAGAATGGCAACCCCTGGTCATGTAACATGGCTTTGGCAGCCCCTATGATGGATCTATTCTTCCTCTCTGCAACCCCGTTCTGCTGGGGGTTGTAAGGAACAATGAACTCCCTCCTAATGCCTGCCTCCGCACAATAATCAACAAACTCTCCAAGGGTGTACTCTCCTCCATTGTCCGACCTCTGGGACTTGATCTTCCGACCTGTCTGTGTCTCCACAAGAGCTCTGAACTCCTGAAACCACTTGAAGACCTCACTCTTGGTCTTCAAGAAATAAATCCAGGTCCTCTTGGAGTGATCATCAATGAATAAAACATAGTACTCATATCCACTCAAGGAAACATGAGACATCCGACCGCTCACATCGGAATGAATCAAATCAAGTATCCCAGTCGCTCTGCTGTCACTGCTGGGAAAAAGGGATTTGGAAAACTTGCCCATCGCACAACCTCTGCAAGTATCAAAGTGATCAGTACTGAAATCTGGCACCCCTGTAGTGATCTCCCGCAATGTCCTCAAGGCTCCATGATACATATGTCCCATCCTGCGGTGCCAAATCTCACACAGCTCAGAACTGCTAGCTTTGCTGTCGGCACTACTGCTTAATGCCAAAAGGGGTTGGAATGCAAACTTGTACACCTTTGCATGGCGTACACCTATCACTCTAGCTGAATCAGCTTGAGTGCCCCTGGGATACATCAACACCTGTCCTCCCCTGAACAGTACCTCATATCCTCTGTCTTCCAAAGCTGAGACGGATATGAGGTTCTTCCTCATCCCTGGCACATAAAGAACATCTGACACTTTCAAGGGAGGTTTGGACTCCCTCTGAAATGTCAGTGTCCCCACCCCGACTGCTCTAACAACTCTGTCATCACCAAGTACTACCTCTATATCAGTGCCACTCTCTGAAAGCTCTGAGAAGTACTCACGGACTCTTGTCATGTGACGTGAAGCCCCACTGTCCACATACCAGATACCTGAAGATGCTCCGCTAATCGAGGGAAAAGCATGCTCCCTCTGAACCTGTGTGGCAGGTGATCCTGCACTAGAGGACTCACATGTAGTGAACGAAAACTTCCGGTCAAAACGACCTGCAAAGTCCTCAATCTCTGCTGAAGCTGCCACGTCCGGGTTCTTCCCCTTCTTCTTCTTCTTCTCCGGACAAACAACTGCATAGTGTCCCATCTTTTGACAATTCCAACACTTCACCTTGGAATAGTCCTTCTGTGTGTTCCCCTGTTTACCTTTACCTTTGCCTTTGCCCCCACCACTACTTGTGGAAGCCTGCTTCTTCCCTTTGCCTTTTTTGCCTCCTGCCACCAGTGCTACATCCTCATCCTGCTCAACTGGCTTCGCTGCCCCAAGCTGACCTTTCCTAATCTCTCTCTGAATGCAATCATCCCAAAACCTCTCCCATGTGGGAAGGGTCTCACGTGCACAAACCCCATCAGCAAAGTTCAACCATGAACGGGGGAGGCCATTCACTGCAATCCGCACCAACTCAGTGGGTGGAATGGCCTCTCCAATCGCTGCCAACTCATCTCTCACATTAGTAATCTTTGTGAGATATCCAGCTGCACTATCATTACCCATCTTAATGTTCTTCAGCTTCTCCTTCAGGACCATCTTCCGGTTCTCATTGGTACTCTGGTAGAGATTGGACAATGCTGTCCACATCTCATGGGCATTGCTCTTTTCTCTCACATGAGGAATGCAATGGTTTTTGATTCCATCTAGAATCAGCCTCTTACCCTTGTTGTTATTTTTATTATAAGCTGTCAACTGAGTAGCATCAGTAGGCACAACAACAAGGTTCTGTGTGGTATGCACCATGATATCCCAGACTTCTGCCTCCTGAAAGATACTCTGCATTCTCTCCTTCCAAACGCTGTAATTTGTATGCCCATCCAACCTATCCTCCACCCTCAATCCCAATGACATCCTGCTGTCCTAAAACTGAAAAATAGCACTGTTGTAGTAAAGATAAAACTGCTGTTTATGAAAAAAATCAGCGTGCTGGAATTTTCTGAGTGAAAAATCAGCAACTGTAATTTTTCCTTTTGCTGTCCCAAACTGCCCTTCAGCACTCAAGCTCTGATACCATGTAGAAATTTTTCATTTCCCACCCCGGTTTTCAGTTTCACCTTATTTCTTCCATGTAGTTAAATGCCCTTTCCCATAACCATACATTTAACAAGCTGAAAAAAATAAATATTGCTGAAAACACAAATTCTGTAAATTTTACAGAATGCTGGAAATTGCAGAAATAAAAATCAGCAGTAATAAACAGCCATTAAAACACATTTAAACACTGAGATTTTTGGTCAACTTGACCCTGGAAAAACCCCCTACAACTCTTGGGGAAAACCAGTTCGAGAGCTCTTCTTTATTTCTGAAAATGCCTTTTTCATAGTGAGAAATATTCAGCAAAAAATTAGCGAGCAAATTTACAACTTATCTCTTTTCCCTTGCCTCACAGCAAACTGGAAATTACAGCAAACAGGACAGCAATAAATGCTGTACGGCCTCCTCGATTTTTGTGCCCACTTTCAGCATTAAATGTTGTTGTACGACCAGCATTAAATGCGTTGTACGAACTGCAATAAATGCGTTGTACGGCCCTCGTTTTGCATGCAGAAAAATCAGCAAACTGCTGCTCGATTTTTGTGCAAACCACTCCTTGAAAATCGTGCCAAAATCTGCATTTCACTGTGTGCTGAACCAGCTGTACAAATCTGCTCAACTGCTGCCTTGGAATGTGTGCCAAGCTGCTGTCTCCTTCTCCTCCCTGCTCAGAAATCTCTCTTTCTCTCCTTCTCCCAATCTGCTCATAAAAGAATGAATGACCTTTTCCTCCTTTTCCTCCTTTAATCTAACCCCAAGTGACTTTTGGGTGATCCCTAAATCCAATGGCTGAAATAGATTGAGATCTAAGGCTGAGATTAAATGCTCATTTAAATCTCACTTTTTATTTTTTAATTCACTCCACTTTAATAAAGACCCACTTAGTCATTTATTTCCAAAGTCACTTTTCCTTTCTAATTTTTCATTGAATTTATAAAAGTCACTTTAAAATTAGACTTAGTAACTTTATCACTTAAAGTCACTTTTAAATTAGATTTAACTTTATAAAAATTATAAAGTCACTTTAGGAGAAAAATTAAATTCTTTTGGACACTTTTCCCTAGGCCAAAGATCAAAGCCTAAGGGAACCACCTGTCCTCCGGTACCAAATTTCAACAGAGCACATCCAATGCTACTCTTTCGAATTCCTCAGCAAACCCTGCCCCAGAAAATCGAAATCTTGATCAACTCGGTGTGTTCTCTAAGTGACCCTCAAGCCTCCTCTTATACTTTTCTCGTTGACAATTCAACGACCGAGATTAAGTCCCTAATCAACAACTAAGATTAACTCTGGCTTGATCCATGACTTTTGGACCCTTCTAACACAATTTTATATTAATTCACATGAATATTTTATTTTCCCTAAGTTTAGACTGAGGGACTCCATTAAAAATATTAATTATTTTAATATCTCCCAAACTGTTTAGAATCTGCCCAAACCATTTCTGGCTATTGGAGATCTCATGTGTTTTAGCCTCTCCACCAAATTTCGTGGCTAGAGCACGTCCGATGCTACCCCAAATCAACATCTTCGCCTCTATCTCCAAAGCTGCTTTCTCACAAGTGGGTCTGCTCTGAATTTGCAGCTTTGTTCTACTTCTGCGTTGTCAACAATCTTTCTCTTGCCTTTGTTGCGCAGGTATGTTTCCCTCTGCTGCTGTTGCTGCTGGTGCTCTCCTGGATGCTGCTTCGCTAACCTTTCCACAACGATGTTGACCGGTTCATTGGGCCTGGAGAAGTTGTGACAATATCTTCATGGGTCTTCCTCAGCCCAATGACACGCCCCATGGATCCACATAAATTGCACTCTCGCGCAGTGATTGTATGGATTGAAGCTTCTGGTGCCGAAAGTAAATTTCTTGAACTCTTCTGTCTCGACATCTTGCATGCTTGAGATTCTGTATCTTGTACAACCTGATCTGCAACAGAAGAGTGGGCCAGGGTACCTTCTTCCGATGCAGTCTAGCTGACAGTCCTGCCGAGATGTGGTACGACACTTCTTGCGTGATGAGCTTGTTCCATGGCAAACTTTGACAAAACATGTGGAGGCTTCTTCGTGTTGTACATCCGTATGAAGGTGCCAAAAGGTGAGGCATACCAATCCGCTATGTCAATCAGTGCCTCCATTGCTGTCTTCGACATGCAAGGTGGATCTTGCTCAAATATCATCTTATACACCACGGTGACAAAATGGTTTGACAATTGTGTGATGATTCCTTAGAAGCTGCATTCAGAAAACAATCTGCAATAAGTGTTCACAGAGGTTTCCGCTGATGTCCATGCCCACTTCAAGCCCGAGAACTGCTGACGGGCACAGATTGCATCCAAGATGTATGTGGACATGTAGATTTCTGCTTGCTAACCTTTGGGCGACTGTCGAGCTCCTGTTACCAGTTCCTTTAGCCTGTGAGCCAACATGTCGAACCAATTGCATGCTTTTCCTTCACTGGCCAGTTGGTCCAACGCGATCACCCAACTCTGTGGGAAGGTCTCCATGCTCTCTTGGCTATACAAGCGGCATGCAAAGATGACCAAGTATTGATATGCCTTCCACAATATCTTCGTCTTGTAAATTTGGTTGGGTGTCATCTTAAACTTGGCTAGCTCCTTCACCCAGTTCTTCAAGATATTCCTGGAGTTTGCATTGCTGCTGGGTATGCTGAAGGGTGTCTCCATGTTGATCACTGGCTTCGACAAATGGTACATCTGTTGATAGCCCTGTGTCCTGAAGGCAACAATCTCTGTCCCGCTGACACTGCTCAATACCATCGTCTCGGGATCAGTGTGCAAGACGATCCAATGTATCATATCCGGGCATGGGAACGCGAGAAACTTGCATACAATCCGGTACAAGTTGGACTTGTGAATGTTCACATAGACTTTATGGTCTTTGAGATCTTTCCCAAATGTGCCTGAGAATGTATCATTGATCTCCTACCATTTCAGCTTGATGTCTTTGTCTACGATCAACTTGGTGTCTTCGTAAATCGGCAAACTCATAGACACTCGCTCAACTGCATCTCCAGTTGCGCTTTCGTCGGTGTCCTTTGACCCTGCTCTCTTGGAGGCCATTGATCCTGAACTGCTGAGAGATGGACGAACACCTGCTATACTTGGAGACATGGCGACATGCATGGAAAGAAATCCATTAGTTGAAAACAAAGCAAACTTTGAGGACTGACATGCAACATACCCAAGAGACTGCTAGCAAGGATTGCACAATTTTCACTAGGAGGCCGAGAGACTGCCTGCCAGAACTGTGCAAAAGGAAGTTCGGAGTATCAAGAGGCTGGTTGACTGTTGGAATTGCGCAATGCGCAATCCAGACTGGCCTACTGGGTGCTAAGATTGCGTAATGCGCAATTTCAGCTGGCAAGTCATGCAGGCCCAGGGACTGCATTGTGCAATTTTTTGGGCTAGCAGACACTGCCTCTCAGAATTGCACAAAGCAAGTATGGAGGACACTATCTGGCCAGATTTGCGCATTTTTTGGGAGGAAGGCAGAGCCTTCCCTCTTAGAAATGCGCAATGTTGTCCGGGCAAGGCAGAGTCTGGGCCAAGGTTGTCCAGGGCCGCCGACGGGCGACTGAAAACATATGAAGATCTAAATGCATGGCGAAACTGGGTGTAAACAGGAGTGAATGATCATGCATGCAAACAGTGAATGCAAGATTCAGAAAACAGAAAAACATGCATGTGTGTGAAACGAGTCGCCGAATCGGCAACCATTCGTGCAAAACAGTGTCATGCATGTGACAACAGTGAGATGCAAACGAAAACTGAAACGGTGCTTGTATAGGCTAACATGCATGCAAACAACAACAAGCGTTCACAAAAATCAAGCAGACAACACTCACATAAGCCAAAACACAAAAAGCGACATAAATGCTGCAAAAGACAAGTAAAGCAGACTTACCTGGAAATAACTGAGCTGGATGTGCCAAAGACTCCTAGATGTGTTGTGGGATGTCAGAGCTCCAAGATAGATGTGAAGAATGAGCTCTGAAGCGTCGAATAAATAAGTTTGAGGCTTATGACGTGCATGCCACAAATCTATGAAAAAGCGACACTTGGAGGGAAGTTTCTAAAATGATCTTTGCATGTAACCTCCAATTGCTAAAAATAGATCCCTAAATCTAGGGATGCTTTTTGCATGTTGCTTTTTTCTATTTTGGGAAAAGAAACCCATGCATGCAAATCAAGTTTGTCGGGTCCTGGGCAGAACCGGTCAACCTTAAGGCACATGCAACAACCTGCTTGATTGAGAGAAAATTTTGCGCAATCTCTGGGAGGAGTTGGGCTGGTTGTCCCAGAGAGATTGCTCAATTTCTGGGAGGAGCAAGTGACTGTTGCCTAGAATTGCGAAATTTTTGCGCTGAGCTGCAGTGCTGGGCCATATTGCGCAATTTTCCGAAGGAAGGCTGTCTGACTGTATTGTGCAATTTCTGGGCCCAGCAGGCTGCCCAGTAGATTTGCGCAATTTCTGGAGGGAACATTGGTTCCCCTCCAGAATTGTGCAATTTTCTGAGGGAGCTGCTCAGCCAACAACTAGCTTAAGTTCGGAATGGCAGCCTGTGAAAGGAGTGAAGCAAACTGACATGCACAGGTTGGCAAGCCACTGAAAAACCGATGAAGCCTATGTACTTGATAGTGCAAGACATGCTACCAGGATGGTTGGTAGGGAGGCTCCAAAATGAAGCTAAGGCAAAATTTTGGAGGGTGGTTGTAGCTGCTACAACACCTGGCTAAGAGGGAGTGATGGATATGGTTATCTACTTCATGTGTCATGCACTAGACCAGGACTAACAGTTGTAAGTTTTAGTGAAGGCCATAAGTGAGAGAAGAAAATTGGAGAATGTATTTTGAAGGGTTGTTGAGATAAGAAAAGCCGGATTGATTTGTGGAATATGTTGCTGCATGAGAAGTAGGAAAGGAAGTTGTATGGTTGAGGAATATTCTGTCAAGATTCATTGGAAAAGCTCTAAGTCCTACTATGAAAAGTTGAGAAGCAACATCAAGTTGTCTAGAAGACCCCAAAGGTTTGTATCTATTTATATACATTTGAAAGTTTGTTACTGATTGGGGTTGTGTTTGTACAGGTAAATCTCTCGAAAGTTTGATAGCATGTTTTACATGCCTAGAGTTGTCGATCAATTTGATTAGGAGAGATTTGGTGTCGATCTGTTTGATTGGGGAGGATTTCTTACCGATTGAAATAATCGAGAAGTTGAGGCTTTGTGTGTGAGACATTGCCTGGGAGGACATCTGGTCGGCACTATGTGTTGATGTCTAGTTCCTGAAGTAGGGAGGGTGGCATTGGTCGTAGAGCTCTAACCTCAGATATGCACCTAGATCCCTGGGTTGATGGTTAGTAAGTAAGCTTGATGGTACCTAGAGAGGCTGGAAGCTTTAGTCCATCTTAGTCCCACTTGGATAGATTCCCCTGGTCAGGAATCTAGTCCGTGGCATTACGGTGCCTAAATTGTTGAGAGACCTCAAATAGATTTCCCTGGTTAGGAATCTAGTCTGTGGCATTGCGGTGCCTAAACTCTTCATAGTTCATATAGTTTGAGATCTGTATGAATACCTCCCTACTTAAGAGGGAGTGTTGAAAAATGTAACTAGGTTCGGTCTTCATAAAATGTATTTGTCAAAAGAATTTTTATTATTGTTATAATGACTTATTAAAACATGGGTTTCATGCTTGGGTCATCATTTTAGGGATTAATAAAGAGTCATTAGAGTCATTGTATATTTTATGAGACCCTTCTTGGGCTTTCGAATGATGTAAAAAGAATTATTTTTGAGTCAAAAATGAATTATGTAACCTCCACACCAAGTCAGCCTCAAGAAGATCAAGTCGGCCTCAAGGAAGGCAATTCGACCTCATTGGAAGGCTATATATACAAGGCAGTTCGATTTCATTTGGACCATCTCACTCTCTCAAGCATAGTTCGATATCTAAAGCTGGAAGCTGGAAAAATCCGAAGTTGAAGGAAGGGGCTAAAAGGAGGGCGAGTTTGGTCGAGAAGGGAAGAAGAAAATCGAAGTTTTGGTGTCTCTCTCTCTCTCTTGTTTGGGCTGGTTTACGAGATCAAAGTCTCCTTGTCAAGGTCGAAGTTGCAGCTGATGTCGAAAAGTTAGAGTTGTTGCTGATACCAAAAGCTGCCAGGTCGAAGCTGTTGCTGATGTTGAAAGCTGCCAAGTCGAAGTTGCTGCTGATATCGAAAGTTTCCAAGTCGAAGTTGCTGCTGATGCTGAAAGCTGCCAAGTCAAAGTTGTTGCTGATGTCAGAAGCTGCCAAGTTGAAGTTGCTAGGGTCAAAGTGCTGCTGCTACTAGGTCGAAGGTTGGATCGAAGAAGAAGAGGCTGGCTTGGTGTGGAGGAGGTCTTTGACTAGGCTGAAGAGTCTCGAGGAAAATTATTGAAGGAAGATATTTTCAGTGGGTTTTCCCCTAGATAGGGGTTTTGCCTTGGCATAATGCCTACATCTTGTGTCTTGTGTTTTTGTGATCTTCATGCACACATAATTTGGTAATTGCTTGATGAAAGATAATATAACAAATAAGTAAAAGAAGCCAACATAATTCACAAGTAATTATCAAGAAAGAGAAATCTAACCCTAATCCTACTAGCATTGATTTCTCAACATTATAGACCTCATATCAATCACCTTGAGCCATAATCATTAAATATCCTTTAGGTGAGTTTAGGGAAGCCTCCCTTGCGTTCAAATATCACTAAAGAGAGGGAGAAAGGTCACTGAGGTGACGATTGCAACCCTTTCTCTTGTTGCCCTAAGGTTTGATTTTTCCTAGTGGGGATTTGCCCTAGGCGTGCTAGATTTTGCGGCAGCATGACCCATCCTTAGCACCTTCTTGATGGAGATCTTGACCATTGGAGGCTGATGTCACCCTTGGAGAATCTTTTTTTTACACGTGTGGGATAAAAGGAGGCTTTTTGTTATGTTTTATCATTGATATCATTGTTGTTTGGGTTGATTTCTAACCTACTTAACTTGTAAACACTTAAAATATTATTTTTAGAGCTTTTAGTCTAATTTCAATCTAAATTGACTTGGTTGCCCTCGTATATGTAGAGGGAGGTCAATTTAGGACAGTCATTGTCATGTATGTCATTGTTTTTTTGTGAGAGAGTGTGCACTAATTCTCGTCTCTTGGATGCAATGGATCACTAAAGGATAACGAATTGTCTTGGGGAGGATAAAATTGCTTGGAGAGTTTTTCTCTTGGATTGATAAAGTAATGCTATCGTGAATTGTGCTATTTTATTGTGAGTATATTCTTCCATTTTGCAATGTTGTAGAATTAGGGTTTCTATGAACTTCTCATGATACATTGAATATTGTTGGACACCTAATCCTCTATGGGTTGGTGTAGAATGTGAACAACCACGAGAGTCCAAGAGACCTTGGGATGTGGAACCCAATGGTTGCACAAATGTATTATAAATGTATATCATGTCAATAATAATGCATCCAATTAATTGAAAATCACTATGGTTTGATTGAGAGGTTTTCTCTTGCTTGCTCCAACCAAGGTCTTCCACCTTTGACCTAGCCCTTTTCTTGAATCCATATACCCATGTTTGATAAGGCACTAGTCTAATTGTGTCATTCTTTGAAAAAACTTATCCTTTTCATTTTTATGGTAAATTAGGGTTAGGTTATGGAAAATTCAGCATTAAATAGTAATAAACACCTTAACTATCATAGTCCTAGGGTTAGTCTTTGCACCTCTTAAATCGAAAAAGGAAAAAAAATATTTTAATGCATTTTTTTAGCCATAATCCTAAGGTTGATGTCTAGGGTTCAATAGTTGTTTTGTGCATTTTCAGCCATTGAAAATTTGTTTTAATATTTTCCCTTGTTTTCCCATTAAATAACCTTTGATAGTTTATTGTTTGTCCTTAATTGTGAACTGTTTTCTTATTGTTGCCCTAAGTTTTGCATGTTGTAAATTGTTTTTATTATAAAGCCTAATTTATGACAACAGCCATTTAATTAAGGCAACATTTGTTTGGAATCTATTTGAGCATCTTGAGAGCTTATCTCACACCTCTTGACTTGGCCATAGGTTTTTTGAATGTGCTACCTCGTTTCACTCGGAGCCATTATTGAATAATATTCTGGAGTCTCTAATTGACAAGTTCCTTGGAGGGTATTTAGCCTTGGAATCCTTTGATTACTTAATCTCCAAGGAAGCCTTCATTGTGGAGATAACATCCATTCAGAAAATAGTAGGGGAACAACCACTAAGGTGACAATGGTGGCTGATCTCATTGTTTCCCTCAACCTTGAGTGCCTAGTGGGCTTTGCTCTAGGCTGCTAGATTTTGTGTTAACAGGACTCTAGTATTGGAGTGTCAATGCTCCAAAAGAAACAAAGTGAGAGAGTGGACAAATTGGCGCGAAGAAAATAGTAGGGAAGGAAGCCAAAATACAAACTTAAAAATGGAGCAACAAAAAGATGAAGTGGCGAATACACACTAAGAACTTTTGAAAGTAAACAATGTAGAAGATAAATAGTTAGAATAGGTAGTAGAAGAACATGCTCCATGAGTAGATCAGTGCACATGTGCACACACACACACGAACAGGGACAGGGAGAGATTGCGACTTCTAAACTATGTATTCCCTTGTATAATCTTAGTGAAAGCATATTTTGCCTTTAGGACACCATGTCTAGTTCTAGAGGCTGTGCGTCATTGCCAATTGACAACTCTCTTTCCATGCAGTGTTATGGATAACTTACGGAGTCCTTTTATTACACGTGGTTTTCAATTTCATTTAAGTTCAACCTGAGTTGCTTGTTATCTGGGGATGCTTAGTTGTGAGCTCTGACTACATTATTTTGTACTAGGTGTTAATTCTTCAAAATTCAATTTGTTGACTTCATTGGGATCCCTTTAACTAATCTATTGCTATGTTTTTTCCATTTTCCTACAAAGGGACATTGCTGTTGAAACAGAAAATGGTGGTTTATGTGAATCACTTACTAATCTTAACATCTGATAACACTGTATTTGGTATGAAGTGATTATCAAAGCTAGCATATGTAGATTCCATTATGAACATTTATAACAAGCTAAAATTCCTTAAAATCAATAGTGCAATAGTCCTGTTAACAGAAAATTCTAGTCATGAGTAATGGCTTTTAGTCATCCTTAACTTTTGTATCTTTCTACATTTTACTATATAAATATTTTACTTGTTAAAGAAGTGGAGGACGATCTGTAGGCCACTAGAGAATTATATTGTCTGACATTCATCTAAATGATGAATCTAGGCTGCAAAGTTTCTGGTGCCACGCATTCGAGCTGTTTCAGGAAAAGCATCCTTCAAACCTACTTACATTCGATTTCTCAATGGATTTAAGGCATATTCACAAATATTTGCTGTAAGTGTATGTTTGTTCATTTGCGTTTAATTATTATTGTATGTTTAATAGGTTGTTAGCAAATTGTGAAGGTTTTCAAA
Organism: Pinus tabuliformis; assembly: GCA_031772625.1. NCBI lineage: Eukaryota > Viridiplantae > Streptophyta > Pinopsida > Pinales > Pinaceae > Pinus > Pinus tabuliformis. Next base: position 1,295,036,416 of record CM062804.1, on the reverse strand, counting down.
CACTCGCAAATGTTTGATAGTGGATTCATTGTTCAAATGGATCGAGTGCATGTTTTGCTTGTTATGTCTAACAAGTTCTTTCCAGAGTATGAAAATTTTTAGCCGACCAGCAGCAATATCTCATGAAATTTGCTTTTTACAGAGGCTTGCGTTTGGTGCCCGGAAGAACAGATATCTTCTTGAAGATTGACTGCAATTGAATTTCCAGTTAACGTAGGCATTATTCCCCATAAAAGTGGGATGTTTAGATGCTCATATATTATTGTTGGTGTAAAAGGAAATTTCCTTTTTCAATTACCAAAAGGAAATTTCTTCATTATGTAATTAACGGAAGACTTGGTTTAGTTGTTGGATTTCAGCTTGATGATTTTCAATTACGGTCTTACAGAAATTATGAATGTGTTAAAGGATGGGCGTAGAATCGCATTATCATATATTGTGGTAAAGATGCAGGTGCAAAATATCTTTAGCTGTGTGTAAAACTGCAGGAATGGCAAACATGATGTCTTGGCACAAGCAGTCAGGTTTTCCTTCATATTCTATCAACCATATGTCTTGATTTGCGTTGAGAGTGCAGAATCTGTTTTTGTCGTTTTCATATAGGGGACAGGGGTATGTTTGCAATAAAAGCTTCCGAAACAAGGATGTGCAGCCCCCTTACCAAAGACGAGGAATTTCAAAAGGACCTCAAACTCCAAGGCCACCCTATCATCGAATCGTTGAAGTTTTCAAAGTAAACCAGCCACTGGCTCCTCGAGTCCAATCCAAGAAGATAGACGAGAGAGCGCAGGAGTAACGGAATAGAAATGGTTTGGGTAAAAGCCCCCAAAGAAGCGGACTTTGGCCTGTTCTAAATTCTGATAGTTGGCTCCATAGCTCGGTTATTACGGGACATTTTGAGAGAAGGTCCATAGACCTTCCCTAGCCGAAAGAGAAATGTCGAGATCGTCGAAGTGATGGCATGTCTAGAGCTGCGTCAGCTTATACCGTTCCATTTATGTTGTGACTGGGCAGGCCAGCTTGGGAAAAGAATCGATTATTTTGAAAAAAAGGGGGTATCAGGTTCTTTCGCGACTCGAATGAAAATTCAGGGCCTCTATCAACCAATTAATGGGCGCATAAAGGCCCTCCCCTTTCTTTGATAATGAAATAACAGGTATAGTTAGTACGTCTAGTTGGAAAGGGAAGTTGGTTTTGTTTCTCTCCATCCCACCCACTAACTTTATGTTCATGAAATACTTTGTATCATGTAATAAAGTGTAATCACAAATATAGTGATGTGTCTCTTTGTATATGATACTAAACATGAAATCTAGTAAACTATCTCATTCTTGCAACGCCTTTCCATTCGTACCTAATGCTCTTATTGGTTCAAGAGTGATCCAGATTGGATTGATATATTATTTGTTATCCATCTTGATGCTTTTAAAGTGGAAAATTTGAAGAAATCAACTTGTAGTGTCATTTTTATTGATGGTCCTAGTTTGGCAATTTTGGGTGAAAAATGGCATGAGCATTTTTAAGGTCTTAAATAACCACTTTTTATGGTACCAATCTTACTATGGACCTATATTCCATAGTTTACATATCAATATCTTTCCAACAATGTCAAAATCACTTAAATTGGAGCTCGTATGATAAAGTTATGCCCTTTTAAACTTTAAATTTTACCTTTTGAAATTGACCACCATAATTCAAGAGGATGCCACCTTGGCACCCCATTAACCATGAAAAGGATCTAGCCACGTGGGCACTATGAAGAAGAGTCTAAAGGGTCAAGTTGTAACTCATATTGAGGGTTGAATGGGTCAAATTTAACCCCTAGTTGGCTATTTGGCTGTGTTATAACCGTGCCACTAGAAGGAAAAGGGGTTCAATTATATTTGAATACATTTAGTTCCATTTATGAGTAAAGTAGTTGGGAGTGGATAGAAAGAGAAGAAACAAAGAGGGTTTGTATATTGTAGTATCTCATGAGCCATAGGTCTCACTTCTTTGTACTTGCATCGATTTCCATTCAGAGAAAGAGAGAGTAGAGCAACCTCACCTTCCAAGTGGGTTTTCTCTCATAAGGGTTTCTTGTTGATTCCTGGTAGCATCAGATGTGCTCTAAGCCTCAAAATTTGCAGTGTGGCTTGGACACATGTATTCCGCAATACCCAGAAATAGTTTTGGGAAATTCCACCTTGAGACAGTTTTATTAAAATAATTAATTATTTTTAATGGGTGTCTAAATCTAAACTTAGGAAATTAAAATAATTAAAAGATATTAATCTAACTGTGGGTGAAATTTCTAGAAGACGAGGATCAAGCCAAAATGCTTTGACCCATTGATTAGGATCTAATCTGGGTCATTGGTTCTCAATAGAAGGATTATAAGAGGAGGCTTGATGGGCATTTGAAAGACACATCGAGTGGAGATCAGAAGATTGAATTTCTGAAGCACAACAGTTGTTGGAAGAGGAATTCGAAGTGATCTTTTGCAGTGAGGGGCAAGGGTAATTTTCGGAGGTAAGTTTTTCCTAGGCCAGAGAGTACAAGGTAGAGAAGGCAGAATGACATCCAGAAAGGCTGACGTTGGGCCACACAGAGCTATGTTGTGGCAACGTAGAGCCTAAGAGGGAGATCAAATTCCTGCTGAGGAAATCAAGTTTCAGAAGCCGGGATCCGAGGTGTGAGACCAGGAGGCTGACAGGTGAAGTTTCCAGCCAGCAGAGGATCAGAAGGAGGGGCAACGCAGTCCCAACATAGGTGATGCAGAGACTACGTGGGGTTGATGCAGTTCTGCACAGAGGCTGACACAAAGACTGCGTGGGGTTGACGTAGTTCTGCGCAAAGGCTCATTTCCAACGAGATCAGAGTCAGTTCTTCTAGTGACAGAGTGAGATCATCTCACTATTTGTTTTGCCTAGTTTCTATCTGTATCGTATAGCCAGTTGAGCATCCAATGAATTGTAATTAGAATTACTACTGCTTAATAATAAAACCCTCAGCTGCTGCACTGGTTTTCCCGCATTGGGTTTTTATGGGGACTTTTGTCCAAAAACAACGGTGTAATGTGTTGTGTATTTATTTCTTGCTCAATTTCTTGTTTCTCCTTATAATTTAATTGGTGAAGACTACAATGTATTAGTTTTGGTGTTTACAGTAGGAAACCATAAATAATTTGTTCAGTAATTAACAAATAAAAGGAACTTAATCAGTGGTTGCAGTGGTGATTCGAGTAATCAAATTTTCACATGGTATCAGAGCTGCAGGTGAAACAAGAGAGCAGAGCTGGAAGAGCCCAACACTAAAGAGGAGGAGGGTCGAAGTGTTGCGTAGGCAGCAAATTGAATCCCCAGAGGGATTGCACAGTCCAGGCCAGGAGGGCAAAGATTTTCGAGGAAGGTCTCTCTCTGAGTGAGTCGACAGAGAGGTAAGACTTCCAAATCGAAGTTTTCCAGTGTCAGAGGGAGCAACGCAACAACTTCAGCGAAGAGGCAGTTTTCTGGTGTGATGCAGTTTTCTGCAGCAGTTGTTGGGGCAGAAAATCATCAGAAGGAAGAAGGGAGACACTGTTGAGGGAATTCTTCCTCAGAGGACTTCCAGCCAAGAAGTCTGATTTCTCAAGTGCTGAGCAACAACAAAGAGGAGCAGATCTACTAACTCCAACAGGGAGTGTGTAGGCCAGCCCAGTGCTGCGTAGAGGAGAGAGGAGGTAGTTCGACAGCTCATTGGCAGAGATGGCAACAAATGGGTTGCGAGATCAGGATCGGTTGGAGGGAGCATCCAACTATGTGATCTGGAAGGGAAGGATCTCATGCCTTCTGGATGAGCATGATCTCAAAACTTACGTCAACAATGTGGTAGTTGTATCCGCAGATCCCTATCTGCTTAAGAAGTACAAGGCCGAGATGGCAAAGGCTAAGATGATGATCCTCGGCGGAGTGAGGGATCATGTAGTGTGTTGCATTGTCGGTAAGGATACTACTCGACAAATGTGGGAAGTTTTGGCCACGCTATACAAAGGATTTTCTGAACAACAGAAGATGTACTTGGAGGAGAAGATGAGATCCATGAAGATGCAGAAGGGGGAATGCATTGATCCGCTCCTTACGAAGCTTCAAGAGATCCGAGACTCGTTGGTAGCTGTGGGGTCAACACCTCAGCCTACCGAGATGGTGAGGCTGGTCGTGAATTCAATCTCAGAAGAGTGGCAATATTTTGTCTAGAGTATCCTAGGCAGAGAGAGATTGCCATATTGGGAAAGGATGTGGGCCACTCTTTAGCATGTTGAAATGAGGAGAGACTTAGTCAAGTGAAAACTTGGCAGTAGCAGCAACAATAGTGGGACAAAGCCGAAGGAGGAGGATTTGAGGGCAGCAGGAGCAGCGGAAGAAGAAGAAAGATATTTCGAAGATCAAGTGCTTCTGGTGTGGTGAACTTGGCCATTATACTACACAGTGTCCTCTTAAGAAGAAGGACAAGGATGAGAATCATGATTTGAAGGCTACATTTGCACAGATCGAGGAGGAGTTTGTCATGATCGCACAGAGGTGGGGTTGTTGAAATTTCTAAGTCTAACCGTTAGAAATTTATTTGTATTCTTCTGGTTTATTTCTCCTACTTGTTAATTACAAACACGTTATTTAAACATATAAACATGGAAATAAACACAATACAATCTCAACCATCTACAGATCAACAACGGAAAGAAATAGTAAACACACAAGTGACATCGTTATTTTTGGACAACTCGTCCCCCGAAAAACCCAACTTGGAAAAATTAGTGCAACAATTCTAAGGGTTATTTATTATGTAGTATATCCTTGAGCACAACTAGGTGCCAAACTGGCTCACTTGATAGAGAAAAATAACCAGCAGTAATACCTCTCTATTCGGAAGCAGATATTCAGAAAATCTACCCCACGAAATCCTCTCCAGCACAACTGAAGCACTGCATTAGCGCTCTTGGCCTCTGCGTCAGCATCAAAACCCTTTGAATCAGCCCTCCTGGCCTCTGCGTTAGCCTCAAAACTCTTTGCGTCATCCCTCTGAGGCACTGCGCAACCTCTACGACCTCCTACGTCACTCTTTTTGCCCTCTGCGTGGATGACACAGGCCTTCTGGCTTCTGCGTTGTCTTAGCTAGCCTCTGCGTGGCCTGCTCTGGCTTCTGCCTCTACACTAGTCTCTCGGCACTATCTCTGCCTCTCTGTCCAATACTCACTGCCCCTCGCTGCAAACAGATCACTGATTCGACTTTTCTTAGCAACCCCACTCTAGCAAATCGAATGATTGATCACTCTGGTGCATTCTCCAACTGATGACCCTCAAGCCTCCTCTTATACTTTTCTTGTTGGTCCTTCAACGGTCGAGATTACATCTCTAATCAACGACTAATATTAGATTTGGCTTGATCCATGTATTTTGGAACCTTCTAACCCAGTTTTATATTAATATCCATTAATATTTTATTTTTCCTAAGTTTAGACTTAGAAACTCCATTAAAAATATTAATTATTTTAATATCTCCTAAACCGGGTAGAATCTGCCCAAACCATTTTTGGGTTTTGGAGATCTCATGTGCTTTAGCCTCTCCACCAATTTTCATGGATAAAGCACATCCGATGCTATCCCAAATCAACACTCCCTCTTAGCGAGAACTGTGCTCTAGTAATACTCCATACTAGGCATCACTCTGATTATACGGCACTAGTACCTGTACTGATGCTAGGCCTCCTCGCCCAACATCCTCTGCATTGTTGCATCCAGTACTACTGCCCAGGGCCTTTCCACTACCACTGCTACATCTGTACGACAACTCCCTTTGCATCTGTTGGAAATAATACTGAGAGGGGGGGTGAATCAGTATTATCAAATTCTTTTCAATATATCTTCCAGATTTATACTTTAATTTATTCTTCAAATATTGATCATTAATTTGTATGTCAGTACCATATAATAATGAGCAAGAACAAGGAAAACAGATAGTCACACCAAAGAACACCAGATATAAGGTGGAAACCCAATGTGGGTGAAAACCACCTGCTGCAATATGTCTCTATCTTCTTTCAATTAGGAACTTTTACAATGATTTTGTACTGGTGCAGTCCTTTACTAGTACGCAGGCTGCAACCTGCTGAGAGCTACAACCCTCTCTCGTTTTCCAGTCTCTCCTGAAAGGGAGCTACGACCCCCTTAGCTCTTGTACTAGCTGAACTACTAGTACGTAGGTGCTGACCTACTTCTTTTCTTCCAAGGACCACTTTTCATAAATTTTCAAACTGGATCCATGAACATCAAATAATCATCAAGTACATGTGAATCAACCAATCTCCTTTTACAATCACCCAATGAATCAACCAATAACTTCTCAGAATGCAGTAACCAGAAAAGCAATACCAGTAATCTAAACCCAGAACTCTGCAGCAATAGATAAAAGGCAGCCAACAAATATTTTAAGAAAAGTCCGCAACTTCACCAATAGAAACCTGCGAATATCCGCAGTTCTTCTGTGTCTGGACTGCGCAGCTCCGCACCTGCGCCTTCTGCTGCACTGCAGACCCCCGCACCTGCGCCTTCTGCTGCGCTGCGTACCTCCGCTCCTGCACCTTCTGCTGCGTTGCGGACCCCGCACCTGTTCTGCTACTCTGCGTACCTCCGCACCTGCACCTTCTGTTGTGCTGCGGACCCCCGCACCTGCGCCTTCTGCTGCGCTGCGTACCCCCGCACCTGCGCCTTCTGCTGCACTGCGTACCCCCGCACCTGTGCTGTGGATCACCTGCGGACCTCCGAATAGAGCCAAATTAATAGTCCTCCAATGTGCCACAGACAGTCAGATCCACAGATCTAATCATGCGCCAGAGAGATCACGACCTATCAATAGATCCGCCTTACAATTTATAGATTTTACCTTGATTTAGATCTAGCTTTTCAAACCGATCACCCAACATTTCAGATCTTAAGATATTCAAATTTCACGAGCAACTAGCCAAATGATCTCCTTTCCTTTTTATAGGCAAGCCCTTACTCAAACCATGGATTAAAACCATAGAAAACTAGTATAAGTGACCCAAAACCGGGGTTCAATAATTTAGATGCTATACCACGGACCAAAACCATATGATCATATACGTCGGACTAAATACCATGGACCACCATAGGATTTTGTTCACTTATGGTATGTTCTATGCTTATAACAGTTTACTTCTTTTTCTTATTATATTCCACCGATTAGCAATCACATGTACATAAAGTAAAGTGCAGATAGAACATTAAACGATCGATAGAAAACAAGCCAAGACAAGAGACACAAGATGTGGCGGCTAGCCAGGGACAAACCCCACAATGTGTGGGGAAACCCTTTGATCAAATCTTCTTTTATCTTCAATAATTCAGTAGAGAGAATTAGTACAATAAATCTGATTCATATCAGCAGTAGCAAACCCTAGATCAGTAGCATCAGCATTAGCGACTCCATTATCAAACTAGGGCAGACCATATCTCACAAACCGACAGTCGGATTGACTTCATTCCACCACCAAAAGTTTCGGCTTCCAGAGGAGGTTTAGATGAACCTACAGCGCAGTTCAGATGAGGAGATCTTCTAGGCCACGTAAGTCAATCTTTACTTCTGCAGTTGCAACTTCAGTTTCAGCAGTTTTCGACTTCAAACTAGGGCAGTCGATATCTTGCAAACCGTTCGTCGGATTGACTTCATTCCACCACCAAAAGTTGCGGCTTTCAAAGGAGGTTCAGATGAACCTACAGCGCAGTTCAGATGAGGAGATCTTCTGGGCCACGCAAGTCAATCTTTACTTCTGCAGTTGCAGCTTCAGTTTCAGCAGTTTCCGACTTCAAACTAGGGTAGTCGATATCTTGCAAACCGTTTGTCGGATTGACTTCATTCCGCCACCAAAAGTTGCGGCTTTCAAAGGAGGTTCAGATGAATCTACAGCGCAGTTCCAAAGAGGAGATCTTCTAGGCCACGCAAGTCAATCTTTACTTCTGCAGTCGCAACTTCAAATTCAACAGCTTCCGGCTTCACATGTGTGAGAGAGAGACCCATTTCAGCGCAGTAGAGAAGAGACTCATATTTGCGCAGTAGAGAGAGAGAGATGTGATGAGATGAGTGAGTCCAAATGTGGAAAAGTCCTCTTATATTTATACACAACGTTGGTGGGTGAATAGATGCGACTGTTGGGCTTCTGAGCCTACATGAGTTGTAGGTCGGCTTGATAATAATTCCATAATCAAAATAAATTCATATCTCCATTAATACTTATCGGAATTGGATGATCTTTATATCAATCCTACACCTCTCGACGAGAGGAATCTAATAAAAATATTATTAGCCATGAATAAGATGACCCACATGAAGTTTTGCCCTGGTTGCCAATTTTAACACTCCCTCTCAACCATGGAGAACTTCATCTGCAATCTGTCTATCGGTCGTTACTATTCATCCATCAAATGCACTGCCTTGTACAGCCTGACCCTTGCCCTGCTTTGCTCTATTTTGCCTGTTCTGCTTGTTTTGCCCTGCACTGATCTGTATTGTTTTGTTCTGTTCTGCTCTGCTCTTGCATTGTTCTGTTCTACTCTGCTTTTGTCCGAATTATGAAGAAGAAGAAATGATCGAGGATGTATTATACTGACTCAAAGTCAGTCTCAGAGTATGTACCACTGGTCCCAGACCAGTCTCAACCAACCCAAAGTCAGCGCCATAGTGAGTACAACTCCAATGGTCCCAGACCAATATCATCCTCCACTGACTCAAAGTCAGTCTCAGAGTATGTACCACTGATCCCAGACCAGTCTCAACCGACCCGAAGTAAGCGTCATAGTATGGTACAACTCCTACCACTGGTCCCAGACCAGTATCATTGATCCCAGATCAATGGAGGTCATCCTAGCGTAGGGAGTACGGTAGTTACAACGATGCGTCCATCGGTACTACTATGGTCCCTAACTTCATTTCCCTGCTCATTGATCAGATGAGAGGTACTTCCCATGAGTCCCAGACTGCATGGGTAGGATGCCTCGACAGGAGAACTAATCAATCCTGTCCTCACAGGAGAACACATCAATCCTGCTACAATTGCCATGGAAAACACATCAATCCAGGCCTCACAGGAGAACACATCAATCCTGCTACAATTGCCATGGAGAACACATCAATCCAGGCTGCCATGGAGAACACATCAATCCAGGCCTCACAGGAGAACTAATCATCCTGCTACACAGGAGAGCGAATCATCTTGTTCCACAAGAGAGCGAATCATCTTGTCCCACAAGAGAGCGAATCATCTTGTTCCAGTGTGCACCACTAGGGGAGGGTGAGTCACCCTGTGGTCATATGTTGCTCCAGTAGGAACCGCAAGCCCTCAGAGCTCCCATAGCTCAATGTATGCAACATGCAGGACCCTTGTACAAGGGTTTCTTGCCAACTCCAAGTCGTTTGGGAAAATCACATATTAGATCTTTCCTCGGGGCTTTGACAAGGTGTATCAACCTGTACATCATCTTAATGTGATGGAGCTTCCTTGCTCATCGACTTACCATATCCCAGATGATGTCTATCTGTTCGAGCAATTGATGAATACAGGATTCCTCAATAATCGAATCCCACCTCTGGTTGTTACAGAGAATCACAGTGGTATCCAATGTAAATCCAAACAGCTCACTGAAGAGCTTTCGCAACCAGATTGCCTCACACGAGGTTATGCTAGCAACAATATATCCTGCTTCGGCGGTGCTCAAAGCCACCGACTTCTGCTTCCTGCTCATCCAGGATATCGAAGCAGATCCCAAGGTGAAACAGTACCTGGAAGTGCTCTTACGGTCCACCACACTGCCTACCCAATAAACATCAGTATATCCAAATAGTCTCACATCTCCGGCAGTGTATCTTAATCCATGAGAGATTGTGTCCTGAAGACATCTCAGAAGATTCCTGGCATCAATCCAGTGAGGCTCAACCAAATATGAGCTCACAATGCTAACTGCAAAACATATGTTTGGACGGAGGTTCACCAAGAACATCAATGCGAATGAGTTTTTGAAACTTAGAGGCATTTCCCAAGTCTGGTCCGACATCACTACCATATAATTTCTAAAAGTTAAGATCCTCGAGGTAGTCACAGGCTTGCAGTCCATCATACTGAATCTTTCCAATATATTTACCACATATTTTCCTTGAGATAGGAAAATTTCCCTTGGCTTCTGCCACACTTCAAGTCCTTGGTCCTTCATTTTAAATTCAGAAGCCATCTCCCTCTTACATTTGTGAATGAGAGGGTTTGCACCTGTTAGAAAGAGGTCATCCACATACAACACCAGTATGAGAGGCTTGTCATCTTCAACCTTAAAGTAAAGGTTAGGATCAGCTTCACTCCTAGTGAATCCCAGCTTCATCAAGTAGCTATTGATCCTCTCATACCATGCTCTGGGTGCTTGCTTCAGCCCATAGAGAGCCTTCTTCAACCTGCATACATGAGATTTTCAATCATAAATCTCAAATCCTTCAGGTTGCTCCACATAGACCTCTTCTTTGATAGAACCATGTAAGAACGCGGTCTTAACATCCATCTGATGTAGGTTCCATCCTTGTGAAGCCACAAGGGCTATGATCAAGCGGATGGTCGTATATCTGGCAACAGGTGCAAATATCATAGTCTATACCTCCCTTCTGGGATAAACCACGAGCAACAAAATGAACCTTATACTTTTCCGTGCTTCCATCTGCTGCATGCTTTATCTTGTAAAGCCATTTGGAAGTAACAACAGTCTTGTCCTGGGGTCTGGGAACTACTTCCCAAACATCATTCTTTATGATAGACTCATATTCTTCGGTCATAGCATCCTTCCATACTTGATGCTTGACGGCATCTGAGAATGACGAAGGCTCATTTTGTATGATCGTGCTCATGATGGTCAGGTATCCTTGATACCTATTAGGTTTCTTACTTTCACGAAAGGTTCCTCGGGGTGCAGCATGTCCTTCAGCATCATCAAGTAACCCCTTAAGCCATGAAGGCCTCTTCCTAGAAGAGGAAGGCTCATATGGAGGAGGATCAATCGGATCCATGGGTTCTTCTACATCAGGCATTGATTCATCATCCTTTTCTTTCGGTTCCCTGGTGTCGGCTTCTTGAGAGCTCCTCAAAGTCAGAAGATTGATCACCTTGCTGAGAGCCATATCTTCGTCAAAGGTGACATCATGACTAATCACGACTTCCCTTTGACCGGTGGTGAACATTTCTTCAGGAGTTTAGGAACCCAATGCTTGATGAGGGCATCGATTTTGTACATATACGGCGGTGATTGTAGTTTCAGCCCATAGAAACTTCGGAAGTCTTTGATCATGTAGCATGGCCTGGACAGCTTCCATCATCGTGTGGTTCTTCCTTCCCACCACACCATTCTGCTCAGGAGTATGTGGTGTAGTAGTCTCCCTCTTAATGCCAACCTCAGGTATGCCTGAGTAAACCAATTGTAATATATCGGAGGTCTTGCTTTGGCTTGAGGGGAATGGTCCCCTTTTGAGCTTTCCTTTGGCACATCCCGGACATACACCTTCTTTCTCTACTTGGAATTTGGGCATCCCTGTTACCATCTGTCTTACATCGGGTAGAGCTTTGTAATGAAGGTGGGAAAACATCTGATGCCAAAGTTCGGACTAAAGAGTTGTGTCACAAGACATGACACCTAGCGGACTTCCATCGACCTGATATAATGAATCAACACTAAACCCAAGAGTAAAGGCATCTTTAACATTATTTTTCCATATACATACCTTGCCATTGCTGAAGGTTACCTTGTAGCCTTTGTCTTCCATTGCCGAGATGGACGCTAGGTTCTTTTTGAGGTCATGTGCATTTAATACATCCTGGACTTTCTAGCCTTCTTGAATGGTTGTCCTCTTCCTCAATCCCCAGCTCTCCTCTTACCTTTGTTGTTGAATTTGTCATTCCTTTGATTTGCCATCAGAGGGATTTTGATCATCATCCCGGTGTGAGTCCTTTCTATCAGGGCATTCCCTTGCATAGTGACCTGCTTTATTGCAAATGAAACATCGTCCTTTTCTTCCACCCTTAAATCCAACGTTTCTTTTTGATTTAGACCCAGAATTATTTCTTTTCTTAGCATGAGAAGAAAAAGCAGCAGGAGGACCTTTAGGCAAGGGCATTTCCTGCTCTTCTTCCCTTGTTTCTTCTTGAATGCATCTAGCCATTAATTCCTTGAAACCAGGAATTACATTATAGTTCAGAAGAGTAGTCTTGAACACGTACCATTCGGATGGTAATCCTCCAAGAGTTGTGAGTGTCATTTCTCTGTCAGTAATGGTTTCCCCAATAGATAGGAGATCGTTCTTGATCTCAGTGATTCTTAAGAAGTATGCTTGCATACTTTCATCCTTACTCTTCTTGATTTACCTCAACTTATTTCTAAGAAAGAAAACTTGATTTGCATCATTAACTTTAAATCAACTCACCAGTCTATTGTAGATTTCCTTGGAGGTGTCCAGTTCAAAGATGTAGGCCACCAAGTGCTTGTTGATAGAGTCCCGGATGATCTTCTATTGTTTTGACTTCTCCATTTTTCCATTTGTTCCAGGCAGCAGCGGATGCATTTGATGGAGGCTCAATAATATTGCCTCCAACACACCTTGATTCTCAAGGGTTAGATCGATAGACATCTTCCATCCGTGATAGTCAGCTTTCTCACGGAGCTTGTCTTCGGCATGAAACAGTGTTGAGGACCCCATAGTTCTTTTAGGATAGTCTTGCCAATCTTCTCTTCAATGATTGCTCTTGCTCTTGCTTGGGCTTTGTCTTCACCTCAGCTCTGATACCATGTTCAGTTATGGTATGTTCTATGCTTATAACATTTTACTTCTTTTTCTTATTATATTCCACCGATTAGCAATCACATGTACATAAAGTAAAGTGCAGATAGAACATTAAACGATCGACAGAAAACAAGCCAAGACAAGAGACACAAGATGTGGCGGCTAGCCAGGGACAAACCCCACAATGTGTGGGGAAACCCTTTGATCAAATCTTCTTTTATCTTCAATAATTCAGCAGAGAGAAATAGTACAATAAATCTGATTCATATCAGCAGTAGCAAACCCTAGATCAGTAGCATCAGCATTAGCGGCTTCATTATCAAACTAGGGCAGACCATATCTCACAAATCGACAGTCGGATTGACTTCATTCCACCACCAAAAGTTTCGGCTTCCAGAGGAGGTTCAGATGAACCTACAGTGCAGTTCAGATGAGGAGATCTTCTAGGCCACGTAAGTCAATCTTTACTTCTGCAGTTGCAGCTTCAGTTTCAGCAGTTTCCGGCTTCAAACTAGGGCAGTCGATATCTTGCAAACCGTTCGTCGGATTGACTTCATTCCACCACCAAAATTTGCGGCTTTCAAAGGAGGTTCAGATGAACCTACAACGCAGTTCAGATGAGAAGATCTTCTAGGCCACGCAAGTCAATCTTTACTTCTCCAGTTGCAGCTTCAGTTTCAGCAGTTTCCGGCTTCAAACTAGGGCAGTCGATATCTTGCAAACCGTTCGTCGGATTGACTTCATTCCACCACCAAAAGTTGCGGGTTTCAAAGGAGATTCAGATGAACCTACAGTGCAGTTCCAAAGAGGAGATCTTCTAGGCCACGCAAGTCAATCTTTACTTCTGCAGTTGCAACTTCAAATTCAACAGCTTCCGGCTTCACATGTGTGAGAGAGAGAGACCCATTTCAGCGCAGTAGAGAAGAGACTCATATCTGCGTAGTAGAGAGAGAGAGATGTGATGAGATGAGTGAGTCCAAATGAGGAAAAGTCCTCTTATATTTATATACAACGTTGGTGGGTGAATAGATGCGACTGTTGGGCTTCTGAGCCTACATGAGTTGTAGGTCGGCTTGATAATAATTCCATAATCAAAATAAATTCATATCTCCATGAATACTTATCGGAATTGGATGATCTTTATATCAATCCTACACCTCTCGACGAGAGGAATCTAATAAAAATATTATTAGCCATGAATAAGATGAACCACATGAAGTTTTGCCCTGGTTGCCAATTTTAACAAATTTCCCACATGCGTGCACTTTTCTCTGCATGAAAGTGCGTGTACTGGGGGTCCGCACCTTCTGTTCGGATAACCTGCGGACATGACCGCACTTTGTGAATGGCATGCCTGTGGGCCCGCACCTTTTGAATGGTGTACCTGCGAACCCCTTATTTTCTATCATTTTGAGAGCCTGAACAGAGATTTTCCACTTGAGTGAGTTGCCATCAAGTACAACACCTGTGCCATAGCGCCAAACCTGAATCATAATGCCAACAATCTCCCCCTTTGGACTTGATGGCAACCCCAAGATCCTCAAAGTCATTCTCCCCCTTTGTCATCAAGGGCAAAGGGTTATGCTTCCCCTGAGAACATGCTGAAAACTCTACTCTGTTGTGCTGATCATGCTCCCCCTGACTGTAGGCCAGATCTGTAAAAGAAAATTTCTTCAAGAAGAACCATAATCCACCATACACAATAAATGACCTTGACAAAAGAGATATTAGCAGCAATATTTAGATCAGCATCCTTCTGAACTTTCTCCTCCAAGATCTTCTATAATAATGCCAACAATGTATTATTAGAAGAATAAATGCTCCCCTTGAACCTGTGCCAGATGGTCTTTGACCAATCCATAAACCAACGAATGTACGCGTATACCCCATATGAAACTCGCGTACAACCAACAATCTCTAAAACAGATAAGATTCAACAACAAGATGATGCATCAACTACCCCCAGCTTTTGCCTGAGGTATTCAAAGGTCTCCCTGGGCAGTGGTTTGGTGAGTATATCAGCAACTTGTTCCTTAGAAGGAATATACTCCAACTTGACTTTTTGTTCAAGCGCTTGTTCCCGAAGAAAATGATATTTGATAGGGATATGCTTGGTCTTTGAATGCATGACTGGGTTCTTTGAAATGCTGATAGAACTTGTATTATCACATAGGATGGAAATAGGTGGAGTACAAGTGATTTGAAAGTCCTGCAAGGTTTGCATCATCCAAAGAAGTTGTGTGCAACAAGATGCAACAACCACATACTCTGCTTCAGCTGTAGATAAAGCAATTGAACTCTGTTTCTTGCTGAACCAAGATACTAATCTGGAACCCATGAAGAATGCACCCCCACTAGTGCTTTTCCTGTCATTCACGCTTCCGGCCCAATCTGCATTTGTATAAGCATGAAGTGTGAGATCTGTATCTCTAGGATACCATAGACCATAGTTTTGAGTTCCTTGAAGGTACTTGAAGATTCTCTTAACTGCCTGAAGATGAGTTTCCTTTGGATTTGCCTGAAATCTTCCAACTATTCCCACTGCGTACATGATATCTGGTCGGGTACCTGTCAAATAAAGCAGACTTCCAATCATGGATCTATAGGTTGGTTGATGCACTGCTGCAGATTCATCATTTGCACTGAGGCTGCATCCTGTAACCATAGGTGTACATACTGGTTTTGAATCTTCCATTCCATACTTCTTCAAAATCTGCTTGAGGTACTTGGTTTGAGACAAAAAGATACCGCCTTCATTTTGTTGGATTTGCAATCCAAGAAAATATGTCAGTTCTCCAAGCAAAGACATTTCGAATTCTTTCTGCGTCACCAAGGCAAAGCTTTGACTCATAGCTTCTTCATTGCTGCCAAAGATAATATCATCTACATATACAACAAGTATTAGCAATTTGTCATTTTCGATTTTTATATAAAGATTGTTATTGGCTGATCCTTTTGAAAAACCTTGTTGATGAAGATATTTGTCCAAACGGTAGTACCAAGCCCTTGGAGCCTGTTTAAGACCATAGAGAGCCTTTTTTAGTCTGCATACAAGATTTGGATCATTCCTAAGAATGAAACCATCTGGTTGTTCAATGTACACTTCTTCTTCTAAGTCTCCATTAAGAAAGGCTGATTTCACGTCCATTTGAAATACTTTGAACTTTTGAAAGCTTGAGAGAGCAAGGAACATTCGGATGGCCTCAAGTCTAGCAACGGGAGCAAAAGTTTCTTCAAAGTCTATTCCTTCTTGTTGAGCATACCCTTTACAAACAAGTATGGCCTTGTTTCTAATCACTTCCCCATTTTCATTCAACTTGTTTTTAAAGATCCATTTTGTCCCTATAACATTCTTATCTTTTGGTCTAGGAACCAACTCCCAAGTGTTATTCTTTTCGATCTGCTCAAGTTCTTCATCCATTGCCTTGACCCAGCATTCATCTTTGCATGCCTCTTTTACATTTTGTGGTTCAGTGGAGGAGAGCAATTCCAAATAGCTTGAGGCTTCTGCAATTTTTCTTCTTGTTTCTATACCTGCCTCTTTCTGCCCCAAAATTTGAGATTCTGGATGATTCTTCTGAACGTACCTGGATGGAGTCTTCTCTTCTATCCTTATATGTTCCTCTGGTGCCTCTTGAGGTTCTTTTTCATCATCAATCTGATTTGAAGGATGGGCTTCATCCTCTTCGATATTTTCATAATTTACTTGCCTAGGAATGTTTCCTTCTTCATCAACCACTACATCAATGCTGTCAACAATTCTTCCAAGTATTTTATTGTAACACTTGTATGCTTTGCTGTGGGGAGAATAACCAAGGAGAATGCCTTCATCTGCTCTAGGTTCAAATTTGCCAAGATGTTCATCATTATTCTTAATATAGCATTTGCTTCCAAAATTTTGAAATGTTTTAACGAAGGAGTCTCACCATACCAGAGCTCATGAGGAGTTTGAGTGCTGCTCACCTGGACATTTGTTTTGTTGAGAATAACAACCGCAGCAAATGTAGCTTCACCCCAGAAGGTTGCGGGAGTTCCAGACTCATCAAGCATAGCACGAGCCATTTGTTGAACCGTTATGTTCATCCTTTCCACTACTCCATTTTGCTGAGGAGTCCTAGCTGTAGAGAATTCCCTTCTTATTCCATGTTCTTCACAGAAGTCGAAAAATTCATTCGAGGTAAACTCCCCACCTCTATCAGACCTGAGGCATTTGATTTTGTGATCTGATTCGTTCTCCACCAAGGCTTTGAATGATTTGAACTTTTCAAAGGCTTCATCTTTGTGCTTCATAAGTCCTATCCAACACATCCTGGAAAAGTCATCAATGAATAATATGAAATATTCTTTTCCTTGAGGTGACCTTTTCCTAGATGGGCCACATACATCAGTATGGACAAGTTAAAGTGGCCTGCTAGCTGATCCTTCCTTCTCAGGGAAGTTAGTTCTGGTTTGCTTACCAAACTGACATGATTTGCATATTGTGTTGTCTGGAATTCTGATGTCTGGAAGACCACGAACTGCTTGGTACTTGCATGCTTTCCTTATCTGTGAAAAGCTTAGATGCCCCAACCTCCGGTGCCATAACCAGTGTTCATCATTTTTGCTCAAATAGCATTGTTGTTGTCCTTCTTCAAATATGTATAAATTATTTGGAGTTCTTATGCCTTTGATCACTATTTTTCCTATATCAAGATCACGAACACTACATCCATTTGATCGAAATATTACCTCAGTTCCTTGATCGCACATCTGACTGACACTCAGTAGATTATGCTTCAAGCCATCAACATACAAAACATTTCTAGCTTTGACTTCTTCTTTCAACTAAACAGTGCCTTTTCCTTTTATGACTGCAGGGGTATCATTTCCAAAAGAAACTTTCTTTCCCTCTTCTAAAGCACTATATGATTGCAGTTTTTCTTCATCACCTGTCATATGCTTCGAACATCCACTGTCGATGTACCATTGATTTTCCTGTCCTTCTGCATATAAAGCTATCCCACATCTTTCTGGTTGCGGTTCCTTCATTCTCCATGTTCTGGCATTTGAGGTTTGTTCCTTCTGAGTTGTCTTCCGAAACCTGCTCCTGCATTCAGAATCTTCATGACCGAAGTTATTACAAATAGAACATTCAATTTCACTTTCAAGGGCGGAAAAGTTGTTATAGGTCATTTTCGTGATTCCAGTCATACTTCTTTGTTTTTGAGCTTCTCTAGTCATGATTGTCTTATAGGCAACACATTGAGCTGCTTTGTGACCAAAGTTATGGCAAGAGAAACATTGGCCATTGAAGAAACTCCTGCGATTATCAAATCTATCAACCAATCAATTGTAGTTTCTATTGACATCCATTCTTGAGGCAAATTGGGAAGCTTTTACCTGTGGCTAGTTGTGGCTTCTGTTTGTCCTTAAGGTAGATTGCCCCCGATTTTCTTGATAGTCTTTGTTCATTCTTGAGGTAAACTGTCCCTGATGATTTCTATTAGGCCTTTGCTCGCTCCTTCTTGCTGCATCAAGATAGCTTTTGGAGGTGGATGCTTGAGATGCTTCTCCATTATATCCCAGACCTGTCTTGATTAGTGGAGAATGCTACACATTGATAATCTCATCCAAAGTTTTAGATCCTTTAACAAATTTAAGATTAAGAGCTTTTGTTTTCTGAATCTCTTTTCTAAGACCAACAATTTCACATTCCAATTTTTCATGATGTTTTTCCCTTTCAGCCAGTTGACATTGCAGAGAATCAATAATCACATTTTTCTCTTCTAAATAAATTTTGAGTTTAGAAATCTCTTCATAAAGACCTTCTTCATCTATATAAAGACCGTCTTCATCTATAGCATCCATGTAATCATCATCTTCAAAAGCCATTAAAAGTTTATAATTATTACCTTGTTCATCTTCGTCACTATTTGAAAGTCCATCACTATCTTCAAGAGTGTAATAGCTTTTCTTATTTGCATTCTGTTTCTTGTTCCATCTAACAGGTTCCTTCTCCTTGTTAATCTTATCCTTATGAGGACATTTGGCAGCATAGTGACCGACTCTTCCACAAGCAAAGCATTTGAAAGGTAACTTACCTCGGAATCGTCCAGCACCCCGTTGAAGGTTTTTGACAAAATTTGATTCTTCTTCTTCTTCTGACACGTATCCTGACTCATAGTAATCTCCTTTGCCTGAAGCCTTGAAGGCAACTTCTCTCCTGTCTGATGGTCCTCCTTTCCTCATTTCATAAGCAGTCAGAATTCCGTGCAGCTGTGACATGGTAAGGTTTCGTAGATTCTCTTTCTCTTCTATTGCAGAAACTTTAGATTCAAACCTAGGGGACAAAGATCTTAGAACCTTTTCAACCACAACAGCCTCTTTTATTTCTTCACCCAAATTTTTCATACAATTAACAATCTCATCTACACGAAGGAAATAGTTAGCCACACTTTCATCATTGTGCATTCTGAGATTTTCATACTGAATTTTGAGGGTTTGAAGTTTTGCTCGTTTTACCTGTTCATCTCCTTCATAGCTCAGAACAATCTTGTCCCATATTTCTTTTGCGGATTTATACTGCATAACCATCACGAATTCTGATTGAGATAGACATCCTAATAGATTATTGACAGCCTTTGCATTTGTTTCATATTTCTTCTTCTCAACCGGATCTGTAGGAGTTGCTGATGGAAAAGTGTACCTTGTATCTATGATGTCCCAGACTTCTGTACCAAGAGATTAAAGATAGGCAGTGACTCTTTCCTTCCAATATACGAAGTTTGTCCCGTCAAAAATTGGTGGCCTGATAGGTGCTTCTCTCTCGTAGTTGCTCATGATGATGGATCTTCCTTTAAGCGATCAAGCTTCTTAAGAAGGACCTGCTCTGATACCAATTGTTGGAAATAATACTGAGAGGGGGGGGGGGGTGAATCAGTATTATCAAATTCTTTTCAATATATCTTCCAGATTTATACTTTAATTTATTCTTCAAATATTGATCATTAATTTGTATGTCAGTACCATATAATAATAATCAAGAACAAGGAAAACAGATAGTCACACCAAAGAACACCAGATATAAGGTGGAAACCCAATGTGGGTGAAAACCACCTACTGCAATATGTTTCTATCTTCTTTCAATTAGGAACTTCTTTTACAATGATTTTGTACTGGTGCAGTCCTTTACCAGTACGCAGGCTGCAACCTGCTGAGAGCTACGACCCTCTCTCGTTTTCCAGTTTCTCCTGGAAGGGAGCTACAACCCCTTTAGCTCTTGTACTAGCTGAACTACTAGTATGTAGTTGCTGACCTACTTCTTTTCTTCCAAGGACCACTTTTCATAAATTTTCAAACTGGATCCATGAACATCAAATAATCATCAAGTACATGTGAATCAACCAATCTCCTTTTACAATCACCCAATGAATCAACCAATAACTTCTCAGAATGCAGTAACTAGAAAAGCAATACCAGTAATCTAAACCCAGAACTCTGCAGCAATAGATAAAAGGCAGCCAACAAATATTTTAAGAAAAGTCCGCAACTTCACCAATAGAAACCTGCGAATATCCGCAGTTCTTTTGTGTCTGGACTGCGCAGCTCCGCACCTGTGCCTTCTGCTGCGTTGCGGACCCCCGCACCTGCGCCTTCTGCTGCGCTGCGTACCTCTGCTCCTACACCTTCTGCTGCGCTGCGGACCCCGCACCTGCGCCTTCTGCTGCTCTGCGTACCTCCGCACTTGCACCTTCTGCTGTGCTGCAGACCCCCGCACCTGCGCCTTCTGCTGCGCTGCGTACCCCCGCACTTGCGCCTTCTGCTGCACTGCGTACCCCTGCACTTGTGCTGTGGATCGCCTGCGGACCTCCGAATAGAGCCAAATTAACAGTCCTCCAATGTGCCACAGACAGTCAAATCCACAGATCTAATCATGCGCCAGAGAGATCACGACCTATCAATAGATCCGCCTTACAGTGTATAGATTTTACCTTGATTTAGATCTAGCTTTTCAAACTAATCACTCAACATTTCAGATCTTAAGATATTCAAATTTCACGAGCGACTAGCCAAATGATCTCCTTTTCTTTTTATAGGCAAGCCCTTACTCAAACCATGGATCAAAACCATAGAAAACCAATACAAGGGACCCAAAACTGGGGTTCAATAATTTAGATGCTATACCACGGACCAAAACCATATGATCATATGTGTCGAACTAAATACCATGGACCACCATAGGATTTCCCACGTGCGTGCGCTTTTCTCTGCATGAAAGTGTGTGTACTGGGGATCCGCACCTTATGTTCGGATAACCTACGGACATGACCGCACTTTGTGAATGGCGTGCCTGCGGGCCTGCACCTTTTGAACGGTGTACCTGCGAACCCCTTATTTTCTATCATTTTGAGAGCTTGAACGAAGATTTGCCACTTGAGTGAATTGCCATCAAGTACAACACCTATGCCATAGCGCCAAACCTGAATCATAATGCCAACAGCATCCGTGCTGCTGCTGGTCCTTTCTCCCATCACTGCAACCCCCTCTCATCACGCTGCTTGTGCTACTGCTAACCACTACTGCACTGCAACTCAGTTACTGAGAAAATAACTTATCCACACAACTACTGACATCCTTGTCAGGCTAGAAACCCTCCCGATGCTGAAGCTCTCTTTGCAGCTATTAAGTGCTCCCTCTACTGCCTCTGCGCTGTTGCAACAACTCCTTGCATCTCGCACCGCTGCAAACCTCTCTATGTCATCTTTCCCTGTTGCAACCCTCTCTGTGCCTCTCGCACTGCTGCAGCCTGCTAGCTCTGCGCTGCCTGGGACTCCTGCACTATAGCACTCTTCGTCGCTTCATCCGCATCTGTTTCTACCGACATCCACCATCCTACTACTGTCACTTCGGGGGTCCCGTATCCAGGTATGATCCAAGCATTTGGGTACCTTAAGGATCCTGCCACTCATCTCTTGTAGTCTTCCTGACTATAGCTCGATGTCTCTCCACCTCTTCTCTAGAGGTACATGAGCACTCATAGCACAATCGTCATCCTCCTCTACCTCCTTTTCCGTCTTCGCTGGCGTTGCCTTGGAGTCAGACGCCTCTCCCTTCTTCTTCCTCGGACACTGGTTCACATAATGACCTAATTCCCCACAGTTGAAGCACTTAACCTTGGAGAGGTCCTTTTTCTTCCTCTTCTCCTGTTTCCCCGCAGATTCCAGAGTTGCATCCTCTTCCTCTTCCTTCTTAATCCTGACTCCTTTGTTGCTACTTCCCGTCTTTCTCAACCGTCTGATCTCTTCTTGGCGAAGCGCTGCCCACAATTCTTCCCAATTTGGAAGATTCGCCCTGCCTAAAATCCTCTGGACAAATGTCTCCCACTACGTTTAGGGTAGTCCTCACCATCAATTCCTGATCCGGCGTGGCTCCGATGGAAGTCAGTTGGTCCTGGATCTCCTTCAATCTCCCGAGGAAGTGATATATCTGCTCCCCCTTCTGCATCTGGTATGACCGCAGTTGTTTCTCAAGTAACATCTTCCTCTGCACGGAAGTATGCTGGTACAACGTCTTCAAGGTGTCCTGTTAGCTCTGCTACAATTTGCAACATTTGATGAATTAAATCAGGTCAGACAGTGCTGGTTTGGGTTGCAGAGAGTTTGCAGCTGTTTATTTTATCTCTCCCTTTCATTTGCCTTATTCTCTTTTAACTCTTTACTCCTCTGTTTTCTCCTTCCCCTTTATCCCTATTTTTCCCCTTTAAACCCCTCATAAACCCTTTTTTGGGCTCCCGGGCTTCTTCTTATTTAAAAAACTAAAAACCTTGATAACCCTTTAAACCCTCGTTAACCTATAAACCCCCGAAAACCTATATAAATCCCAAAACCCGCATAACCTCGTATAAACCCATTATTTGTTTGTTTATTCCCGGGCGCTTAAGTCTTAATACTTATAACACCGCGCATATAATATAATTCATAACCCGGCGGGCTCGTACATGTCACATCACCCCGAGACGTATGTTAAATCCTGTCCGTCCGATCCTCTGCTTGATGATCCAACGGTTATTGCTTTCCCCGCTCCCGTAAACTGCGCGTCCGTTAGTCAGTGGGGAAGGCGGTTTCCCCACCGTCCCGTAAGCCACATGTCACAATTTAACAGGATCGCGCTCATGTGTATGTAAACCACCCTTGGCCATAAAGCGGTGCGGGGAAACCGCTTACCTCCCTTCCGGTACGGCTCCTCGCCCGTTAACTCTCTTGTATCTTCCGCTCTCGTCAGCTGTTGGATCATTCTCGCCGCGATCCAACGGCCATCGTTGCCCCATTCCCGTTTACACCCGATAGCCCCCCTAGATCTAATCTTTACCGTCCGTTTTTTCATCAGACGGTTGCTATTGATTCCTGCGCCTCTGTGTCTTCCATCGCCTCCCGCCATCAGATTTAGCTCGTCCATTTGATTCATCCAACGACCAATGTTCTTTCTCGGCTCTTTGTCCAATTTCAAGGTGTTTTTCAGTGTTTTTGGCTTGACTCATGCACGCGAAGAAGGAAGAGTTGACCCAGCAATCTGCCATTTAATTCTCAGCAACTTCATTCGAAGAGCAACATGGTCAAGGATGAGAAAGTACTGCCTCGAGCAGTTGAATTCATTCAGCAGTTATGGATATTTATTCATCAAACATTCCACCTGTTCAAGGAGTACACCAGAGTACAGAAAGAGCCATTTTGTTCATTAAAAACATTTAGATTGTAGCAAAAGACCCATCTCTAATTGTAAATGCGGTTGGTGGTCAGTTATGACCCCTCCACGCATGGGTATGCAAAGTTATTTTGTAAACAAACTCCATATATACTGGGAAAAAAGATGTAATCAGGTTGATGAGTGTTATTCTGTTGTAAGATTCAACATATGGAGACTGTAACTACTGTGTAACCTGCAACTTCTGGTCTGCATTTCCAGCTAATACAAGCTTCTTTTGGTGTTAATTTCTCACTTTCCACTTCTTCTTCTTGTTCCAGGCTATGCCTGTTTTGCAGTTATTCATGTGCTGTTAATGTTTAGCATTAGAGGGGCTGTCATCCCACCTCTGTTTGAGAATTTAGCATGTATCATTGAATTTGTTTGTAGGTTTTTGTTATTTTAATGCCAGAGAGCTGTCATCCTGTCTATGTATTAGAAAACATATTTACAGACCTTGCAACTGGTTGCAGCCGGCCATCACAGGGTCCTGTGCATCTATTGGTGTGGTCAGTCTCCTCCATCATCACATTTTCTTTAAAACTGTGAGTAATTGGTGGTTAAAAGCCTTGTAGTCTGGGGGTGTTCACCCATGTCTGGGGTCAATCATAGTAGGAGTGTTTATCTGGCTTCAATATGTAGCATTTCTTTCATTCATCCACCATTTTCCAACATTTTTGTTGAGTTTGTAATGTTCCCGAGCATCTCTGAGATACAACTTAGGAGAGTTTCTTGGGGTGATAACATTAATTGGCGCCGTTGCCAGGGAGAAGAGAATCGAAGCTCAGCGTCCCTGGGAGAACGACACAGTTTCAAACTTTGATGATAGACAAGGTTTGAACACAGTTTTTGGTTGTAATCATCTATTTGGTGACTCCATTGGAGGAAGACCATCTTTTGGCGACTCCACATTGAAGTTCTGGCTTAGTTTGTGAGGAACACTTGAAGAAATCCTTAGAAATCACCAGTTGAACCAGTGCCTGAACCTGAGAGGACTGTCAAAGCAAAGAAAACTTCTCAGAAAGGGGCATCAAGATCAGGTAAGCCTAAGAAATCTCATTCATCTCTGAAAGACAAAGTCATAGCTGAAGATTTACAGGTTGAAGATTTAGAGCACAACACTGTTAATAAGGAAAAACCTTCAGAGATTAGTTCAGCCCCTTGTGCAGTGAGTTCCCCTTTGAATCTCAGTCCAAAGAAAGCTTCCCATTCAGTCCAAAACATCCCTTTATCTCTGCCATCCATCACATTACTCCCTACCATTCAACTTGCTCATATTCTTCCACATTTTCCAATTATGGCAGGACAACAAGCACCTACGAGGATAGAAAGAATTGTAGCTGCCATATATGGACCATTGTTGTTGCCTTTGCCTTTAAATCCTATGCCTGTGGGAGAATATAAAAAATATATAGCTAAATTCACTGGCACAGAGGGAGTAACAACAGAAGAACACTTTGAAGCTTTTTAAAGTTATGCTGATAATTTAGATATAAGTGAGAACGGTGTGTGGATGAGAGTTTTTGTCCAGAGCCTTGATGGAGAGGCTAGAAAGTGGTTTAGAGAATTACCCCAGAGATCAATAACAGATATTGAAGCATTAGATGATGCGTTTTTGAAGCAATGGAGAGATAAAAAAGATTTGTTGTATTACCATACTGAGTTTGATAACTTGAAGAGGGAAAATGGGGAATCAATACCTGCTTTTAATAAAAGATTCAATCGTATGTATAGTAAGATACCAGTTGAGGTAAATCCTACTCCTACCTCTACCAACTCACTTATGCCAATGCTTTTGACTCTGATTTCTGCATGTTATTGAGAGAAAGGAGATGTGCTACACTGGCAGACATGCAGGATGCAGTCTTAGAAGTTGAATCTAATATCATAGCCGCAGAAAAGCTTAAAAATCAGGCTGACAGAAGAAGACAGAGAAATCAGGCTTCTACTTCTTCTACATCATCTTCAGAGCCTAAAATAGATAAAATGACCAAGATGATAGAGTCATTGGCTACTGAAATTTCTAAGATAAAGGTTGAACAGAATTCAGGGAAAACAAAGCAGCAAAACACATTTGCTCCAAGAAATCCCAATCCATTCAGAAGCGAAAATGAGCAGTTACAAATTACGCAAAAGGGTGAAGATTCAAAATAAAATCAGAGAGTTAAAGCTCCTTTCCAAAATGTAGTCATGGAGGAGGAACAGTTTGAAGAGAATGAGGATGAAATTCACTGCATGGAAAAAAAAGGTAGCGCTGCATTTTTGACATTAGCCAAGTATGAACAATCATTGCTGCAGGAACAAGATAGTCAAGAATGGAACAGAGAAGCTGTTCTACAAACTGAGCAGTAGCAGAGATATAATCTGAGATCCAATGCAAAAAATGCCAAAGAGAATCCTGCCCAAAGAGCTACTGTCCAAGCAGAATCACAGAATGTCAAACAAAGAAGACCAACAGCTGATCTAGTCATCTTCAAAGCTCCAGTTCAAGAGATAAAAAGTTCTGATAAATCATCTTCTTCTTTCAGCTTTGAGTCAGAAGTTCAGAAATTGAAAATATCTGTGCCTCTAGTTGAGTTGGTGAAGAGTGAAGTATTTAGGAAGCCTATCCTTGAAGCCCTTGAGCTAGAAACCAAACAAACCTCCACTGACTCTGTCAATTTGCAAGATGACAAGCCTGCCATTGTGCTTAGCCCTATGATTGAACCTGTTGATAATAATTCTCCATCTTTTTATGTCTCATTAACCATTCATGAAAAAATCCTCCACAATTGCCTGCTAGACACAGGGGCCAGCCACAATTTGATGCCTAAAGCTATCATGGAAGAGTTAGGCCTTGATATCACTAGACCCTATCATGATTTATTTTCTTTTGATTCAAGGAAGGTGAAATGTCTTGGATTGATTAAAGATCTGGCAATTACCCTAACTGAATTGCCCATGAAGAGTATGATGATGGATATTGTGATAGCAGATGTCCCTCCTAAGTTTGGCATGCTGTTGTCCAGAGGGTGGATTAATAGACTAGGTTGGACATTACAAAATGATCTATCTTATGCAACTGTCCCAGTTTTTGGAGGTGAAAGCAGGAGGTTATACAGAGAAGCACAGTTGGCATACATCATTAGTTATGAGAAGAATCCCACAAATCATCCCCATATATCCAGTGGGCCGTAATGCAGCTTAGAAAACCAACAGTTCAGGCCGAGAAAGAGCCAGGAAGTCAGATTTAGAAGATGTTCTTTGATGGAGCATGTTCTAGGGACACTGCAGGAGCAGGGGTGGTGCTAGTGTCTCCATAGAAAGAAAGCATTTAGCTGTCTTTTAAGATGGTTTTTCAGGTGACAAACAATATAACAGAATATGAGGCTCTGTTGTTAGGCCTTAATGCAGCAAAAGACAGAGGAATAAAGAGTATAAAGGTATTTGGAGATGCTGATCTGATTATCCAGCAAATAAATAAAACATTTCAGGCTAAGCACCCAAGGCTGAAAGCATACAGAGATGAGGTATGGAGAATCAGATATTCTTTTGATTTTTTATGTATTTCATACATTCCTAGGGCCCAAAATCAGCTTGCTGATTCCCTTGTTGTTTCTGCTAGTCTACTTATACCTCCCATGCCTCTCAGATTAATTTATGAAGTCCAAATCAATTACAGACCTTCCTTGCCTGACAATGTCCACCATTAGAAAGTTTTTGAAAATGATGATGAGTTGACTAGGTTTTTGCAAGTCATTGATGAGTTTTCTGAGATGCAAATTGACCAAGAAAATGATGCCTTGGAAGAAAACCCCCAGTCCTTGCTTAGAAATAAAATTGGTAAAGACAGCATTATCCAGCTTCCTAGTAACCATATTCCTAAGGGTCTAATTCCCCTTGAAAAACTGTTTGACCAGAATGATGTGCCTTACAAAGCTATCTGAAAAGAAGACCAATTTGCAGTCTGTAAGCATGATATAGGAAGTCCAGGTCAGCCTAGGTATGTGAATTTGTCCACTCACTTGTCTGCTGATCAAACTGATGAATACTGCAATTTAATGAGGCAATTTGCTGATGTGTTTGCCTGGGAGTATAGTGACCTGAAAACATATGATAAGAATATAATTCAGCATAGAGTCCATCTGGAAAATGACACTATTCCTTTCAAACAGAAGCTGAGACCGATAATCCTATGCTTCTTCCACTGATTGAAAAAAAATTAAAAAGTTGCTAGTTGCCAAGATCATAGTACCTCTCATATATTTAAATTCGATAGCCAATCTAGTGGTGGTGAGGAAGAAAAGTGGTGAAATAAGACTGTGTGTTGATTTCAGAAATTTAAACAAATGCTCCAAGAAAGACAACTATCCTCTGCCAAAGATGGAACATTTGCTGCAAAAGGTCTCAAGAGCTAAAGTAATGTCTTTTTTGGATGGCTTTTCAGGCTTTAATCAGATTGATGTGCACCCAGATGATCAAGAAAACACTGCATTCACCACTCCTTGGGGCGTTTTTATGTATGCCAAAATGTCTTTTGGATTGATGAATGCTAGAGCCACCTTTCAGAGAGCTATGGACATAGCATTTGTGGGAGAAAAGGACAAATTTGTGCTTATCTACGTTGATGATATAACAGTTCACTCCAGCAGCCATCAAAATCATTTGCAGCGTTTAAAAAGAGTGTTTTTGAAGTGCGGAAGGTTTGAAATATCAGTCAATCCCAAAAATTCTCGATTTGCTTTAGATGAAGGCAAGTTGTTAGGACATATTGTGTCTGCTGTAGGTATTCAAATCGACCCAGAAAGAGTCAAAGCAATACAGACTTTGTCTGTCCCTAGATCAAAGAAGGATATCCAATCCTTTCTGGGCAAAATAAATTTTGTAAGGAGGTTTATTCCAAATTTTGCAGAATTAGTAAAACATATTACCTCCATGTTAAAGAAAGGGTTAGAGGTAAGATGGACTGATGTAGCAAGAAATTCATTTGATTCCATCAAAAAAGCTATTATGGAGGCTCCCACTTTAATAAGTCTTGATTACAACAAGGAATTTCATATATTTTCAGTTGCCTTTGAGGATACTATTGCGGCAGTTTTATTGTAGGCAGATGAGGAAGGTTCAGAAACATTCGGTGGCATTTTTCAGCAAGAATTTGAGGGATGCTGAACTGAGGTATGATATTATAGAAAAAAGGCATATGCTCTTATTAAATCCTTAAAGGCTTTCAGAGTTTATATCTTGCATTCAAAAATAATTGCATATGTGCCTTCTGCCGCAATAAAAGATGTCTTGACTCAACCTGATGTTGATGGAAGAAGGGCGAAATGGATTGCAAAAATGATAGAATTTAATATAGAACTGAAGCCCACTAAGCTGGTAAGAGGTCAGGGGCTTTCCAAGTTATTAGCTGAATAAAATTGTAGGTCTTTAGATATTGATTTCTTATGCACAATGGTAGAAAATCGTCAGGCAGAAGAAGAGGAAAAAACCGCTGAAACAGAGAAAAAACAGTTAGTGGCCGAAAATCTAGCTTCATGTAACTGGTATGCTGAAATAATTAATTTCTTGCTGAAGCTAGAAATCCCTTCAGAACTTACTCAAAGTCAAGCCAAAACTTTGAAACTTAAAGCAGCAAAGTATTGCATTAATGAAAATCTGCTCTACTGGAGGGATCCATCTGGAATATTTTTAAGGTGTCTGGACAAGGAACAATCAGAAGAAGCCATGCAGCAGTTTCACAACAACATGTGTGGAGGGCACCATTATTGGGAAACTACGACCCACAAAATTCTCAGAGCTGGGTACTATTGGCCCACTTTATTTTCTGATGTATTTTCATTTGTTAAATCTTGTGACAGGTGCCAAAGATTTAAAGGAAAACAGCGATTGAAATCCCTGGCCCTAAAATCAATTCAAGCAAAAGGACCTTTTTAGCAGTGGGGCTTGGATTTTATTGGAGAAATCAATCCACATTCCAGTGGCCAGCACAGGTGGATACTGGTAGCCACTGATTATGTTAGGCCCCTATACTACTAGTTAACCCCTTATTGTTATTAGTACAACCGACTTATTATATTGATGTACCCATGTAGTGCCCATATTGTTACTATTGTGCCCCATAGAAGCGCACTATTGTTATTATTGTGCCCTTACATTATTATTGTTATGTCGGCTCTGATTATGTTATAACCCTTTGGACCCCTATATATAGAAAGGAGGTCTTTTCATTTGTATCATCGAAGAATTGTTCATTTATGTAATGTAAAGGAGGTTTCCCCCTCGAAGAGGCTGAATTCTAAGGCGTTGATCTATCTTTTCTATCTTTTCTTGAGCTGTTTCATAACATTTGGTATCAGAGTTTTGGATTCTAGAGTTTCGCTGTTCCAAACAGGTCATCGTGGCATTTTCGCTATAACTTTTTTTCTGTGACGTTTCAGAAGTCGCAAAAAAAACCCATTTGAAACGAAATCGCGCTGAATCTTGGGTCCGAATTTCAGAGCTTTTCACGCGATATTTGCGGAGATATGATCTGAGGAAGTTGGTCTTTTTGCAAAATCCTGAATTACATTCAAAACAGGTGACCTGGGGAAAAGCGTCATAACTTTCTCTCTGAGAATTGGATTGAAATTTCGTAAGAAGGTACAGAAAGAGGACGGACTATAGTTTCTTGTATATCTTTTTAAGAGCCAAAGGTCGAAAAATTGACACATGGAACTTCATACAAGTTCGCTCTTCTGGAAAGGTCTATAATCAGGTCATCTTGGGAGATTGTGCATAACTCTTTCTTGGAGAATCCAATTTGGATCAGACTGGTGGCATTGGAAAGAGGACACAGAGGGCTACTAATGGTAGCAATTTCAGAACTTAAATTTCTGAAAGTACAGAGTTACAGTTGTTTCAAGATCGAGTCCTAAAATCAAGAAAAAGCAAGATGAGGAAGTTTGATGGCAAGGATCCGGTAAATTGGATACTTCAGATGGAGCAATATTTTGATCTACATGGTGTACCACTATTACAAAAGGTATGTATTTCATCTTCATATTTAGAACCGGATCAATTTTTATGGTATAAAGGGCTTTGTTCTCGTAAACAATTTGTTACGTGGTCAATTTTCACGGAGTAAATGATAGCACATTATGAGGATACAAAGAGCAACACCTTCTTTAGAGCAACACCACAACAATTGGAAAGAGTAAAAGGGCTTTGTGACATATTGGAAAGAAAAATTATGGAAACTAGGAAGCATACCCCTCACAACTATAAATATGGAAGTGTTGTTTCTCTTAGCCTTCCACAACTTACAAGGGTTACACCACAACAATTGGAAGAAAAAAGAGAAAAAGGGCTTTGTTACAATTGTGATAGCAAATTCACTAAAGGTCATAAGTGTGCTGAGAAGAAATTATTTTACATAGAATATGAAGAGGAGGAAGAAAAGGATCAAGAAACATCAAAAGAAGAAGATATACGGCAAGACCCCACCCCAGAGAAAGAAGAAATGAATCAGACCATATCTTGTAAAGCATTGTCAAGAATTACCACTCCTCAAACTCTCAAGATAGAAGGACATATCAAGAAAAAAAAGGTGAAAGAAGTGAAAGATCACATCGATAAAGAAGAAATGAATCCAACCATATCTTGTAATTCATTGGTCGAAATTACCACTCCTCAAACTATCAAGATAGAAGGACATATCAAGAAGAAAAATGTTCAAGAAGTGAAAGATCACATTGAGCATCAAGAAATGAATCTGGCCATATCTTGTAAAGGATTGGAAGAAATTACCACTCCTCAAACTCCAGAGATAGAAGGACATATCAAGAAGAAAAAGGTTCAAGCAGTGAAAGATCACATTGAGCATCAACAACAAGTTCTCCAAATTATAAAGGATAACGCCACTTCGGTGCAAAATCAAACGAAACAACAAATAGATCAACATCGTAGTGAAAAATGTTTTGATGTAGGTGATTGGGTATTTTTACTGCTACATCTCAAGCAAGTTATTTATGAGAAGGAAACGTTGGCAATACTACATGCACTTAAAAAATGGCGACCTTACCGAATGGGAAGACTCTTCAAGGATGAGGATGTGAAAGCATTGTTTTGTGCTATTTTTATTATCCAACCAGATTGGATAAATGAAGCAAGGGATGAATGGAAGAAGGACGAAGAAGTATGGCCACTTATTCAAAAGTTGCAAAAGATCCCAATTCAAACAATATTGCTAGAAATTGAAGAGAAAGGAAAAATCATATTGGAACCTGGAGCAGTCACAGAAACAAGAAACCGACAGCTACAAAATCGATCAATTTCAGAGTATCTCATCAAGTGGAAAAACTTACCCGCTAAAGATTCCACATGGGAGGAAAAGAATTTTATATAGAAGCATCAAGAACTACTCAAGCGTTGAGGACAACGCTTTTTGAAGGAGAGGGGCATGTTAGGCCCCTATACTACTAGTTAACCCCTTATTGTTATTAGTACAACCCACTTATTATATTGATGTACCCATGTGGTGCCCATATTGTTACTATTGTGCCCCATAGAAGCCCACTATTGTTATTATTGTGTCCTTACATTATTATTGTTATGTCGGCTCTGATTATGTTATAACCCCTTGGACCCCTATATATAGAAAGGTCTTTTCATTTGTATCATCGAAGAATTGTTCATTTATGTAATGTAAAGGAGGTTTCCCCCTCGAAGAGGCTGAATTCTAAGGCGTTGATCTATCTTTTCTATCTTTTCTTGAGCTGGTTTCATAACAGATTACTTCATCAAGTGGATTGAAGCAGTTCCTACCAGGAAGGTTGATCATAATGTGGTCATGAAGTTTTTGACTGAGAATAACTTCAGCGGATTTGGTTGTCCACATAAATTAATAACAGATAATGCAGCAGCCTTCAGGGCAAAAGAGTTGGTGGAAATGTGTGCTTCAATGGGTATTAAACTTGTTCATTCCACCTCATATTATCCTCAGGGAAATGGTCTAGCAGAATCCTCTAACAAAATTCTGATAAGGATAATTAAAAAGCTGTTGGAGGACAATAAAAAGAATTCGGATTCTAAGCCCAAGTATGCATTGTGGGCTGACAGAGTGACCATTAAAACATCCACAGGCAATTCTCCTTTTAAACTGGTATATGGCACTGAGGTTGTATTTTCAATTCAACTAACTCTCCTTGTGGCAAAATTCCTTCAAACAGAGCAGGATGAGGAAGAGGAAATGGCAAAGAGGATCACTGACCTAGCAGAAATACATCAGATTAGAGAACAATTGGTGGAGAGGGCTGCAACACATCAAAGAAAGGTCAAGCAAGCCTTTGACAAAAAGGCAAAACAAATAATTTTCAGATTGGTGACTTGGTTTTGAAATGGGATGCACTAAAGGAAAATAAAGGCAATCATGGGAAATTTGATGCTTTCTAGACAGGGCCTTTCATTATTTCATAGGTTCAAGGGAATAACACCTTCATATTGAAAAGTATGGGAGGAGAAGTAGTTTTTGATGGCCCAGTTAATGGGTGGTTTTTGAAAGTTTATGTTGTTTAAGGTATTTGACCTTAAAGGCTGTAAATATTTTGTGTTTATCAGTTTAGGTACAGATGCAGTAGACTCCATGCCCAATGGAACACTAGGAATTTTGGCTAATTTGTTTTCAGCTGGAAAGGCATTGATCTGCAAGTTCTTGAGACCTCACAGGGAGGATCTCATCCCTAGAAGGAGCCAGTGTTAGCTATGCTACAGTTTGCAACATTTGATGGATTAAATCAGGTTTGGATTGCAGAGAGTTTGCAGTTGTTATTTTATCTCTCCCTTTCATTTGCTTTATTCTCTTTTAACTCTTTACTCCTCCATTTTCTCCTTCCCCTTTATCCCTGTTTTTCCCCTTTAAACCCCTCATAAACCCTTTTTTGGGCTCCCGGGCTTCTTCTTGTTTAAAAAACTAAAAACCCCGATAACCCTTTAAACCCCCGTTAACCTATAAACCCCCGAAAACCTATATAAATCCCAAAACCCGCATAACCTCGTATAAACCCATTATTTGTTTGTTTATTCCCGGGTGCTTAAGTCTTAATACTTATAACACTGCGCATATAATATAATTCATAACCCGGCGGGCCCGTACATGTCACATCACCCCGAGACATGTGCGTTAAATCCTGTCCGCCCGATCCTCCGCCTGTTGATCCAACGCCTTTCGCTTTCCCTGCTCCCATAAACCGCGCGTCCGTTAGTCAGCGGGGAAGGCGGTTTCCCCGCCGTCCCGTCAGCCACATGTCACAATTTAATAGGATCACGCTCATGTGTACGTAAACCACCCTTGGCCATAAAGCGGTGCAGGGAAACCGCTTACCTCCATTCCGGTACGGCTCCCTGCCTGTTAACTCTCTTGTATCTTCCGCTCCCGTCAGCTGTTGGATCATTCCCGCCGCGATCCAACGACCATCGTTCACCCATTCTCGTTTACACCCGATAGCCCCCCTAGATCTGATCTCCGCCGTCCATTTTTTCATCCGACGGTTGCTATTGATCCCTGCGCCTCTGTGTCTTCCATCGCCTCCCGCCATCAGATCTAGGTCGTCCATCTGATTCATCCAATGGCCAACGTTCTTTCTCGGCTCTTCGTCCAATTTCAAGGCATTTTTCAATGTTTTTGGCTTGACTCATGCACGCGAAGAAGGAAGAGATGACCCAGCAATCTGCCATTTAATTCTCAGCAACTTCATTCAAAGAATAGCACGGTCAAGGATGAGAAAGTACTGCCTCGAGCAGTTGAATTCATTCAGCAGTTATGGACATTTTTTCATCAAACATTCCACCTGTTCAAGGAGTACATCAGAGTATAGAAAGAGCCTTTTTGTTCATTAAAAACATTCAGATTGTAGCAGAAGACTCATCTCTAACTGTAAATGCGGTTGGTGGTCAGTTATGACCCCTCCACGCATGGGTATGCAGAGCTATTCTGTAAAAAAACTCCATATATACTGGGAAAAAAGATGTAATCAGGTTGATGAGTGTTATTCTGTTGTAAGGTTCAACTTCTGGAGACTGTAACTACTGTGTAACCTGCAGCTTCTGGTCTGCATTTCCAGCTAATACAAGCTTCTTTTGCTGTTAATTTCTCACTTTCCACTTCTTCTTCTTGTTCCAGGCTGTGCCTGTTTTGCAGTTATTCATGTGCTGTTAATGTTTAGCATTAGAGGGGCTGTCATCCCACCTCTGTGTTAGGATTTAGCATGTATCATTGAATTTGTTTGCAGGTTTCTGTTATTTTAATGCCAGAGAGCTGTCATCCTGTCTGTGTATTAGAAAACAGATTTACAGACCTTTTAACTGGTTGCAGCCGGCCATCACAGGGTCCTGTGCATCTGCTGGTGTGGTCAGTCTTCTCCATCATCACATTTTCTTTAAAACTGTGAGTAATTGGTGGTTAAAAGCCTTGTAGTCTGGGGGTGTTCACCCATGTCTGGGGTCAATCATAGTAGGAGTGGTTATCTGGCTTGAATATGCAGCATTTCTTTCATTCATCCACCATTTTCCAACATTTTGTTGAGTTTGTAATGTTCTCGAGCATCTTTGAGATACAACCTAGGAGAGTTTCTTGGGGTGATAACATGTCCCACGTTTCTTTTGTTGTCTCCTTCTCGGCAATATGTTGGACCACATGATCCTTGACCCCATCAAGGATGATGCATTTCGCCTTGGCCATTACCTCCTCGTACTTCTCATTATCAGTGGGGTCAACTGGGATAGACACTGTTCTCAAGGCGAAGGCCTTGATGTGATGTCTATCTAGAATGGACAGGATCTTAGCCTTCCAGACCACAAAGTTGGACGCCTCGTCTAGCCTGTCCCGATCCCTCAGTCCATTCATGGCCATCTTTTTTCTCTTCCTTCCGACTCCTCCGACTCTCTACTTCCCTCTGGAAGTTCTCTCTTTGACTCCCTCTAAGTTACTTCCCATCTGGAAGTTCTTTGCTTGATTTCCCTCCTAGAAATCCGCCTCCCAACCATCGAGTCGCACCTCTTTGATCTCTTGTGCACCTGCAACACTGATCTGGATTCCTTGGCTAGAAATCCGCCTCGGTAGTAACTCCCTCTACCTTGGTTTTTCCTATTAGGTACTGTTCTGACTCGACAACAACAACACCCCATCAACTTCACTTCCCGCAATCTGCGTACAGCCTCCTATGCCCTAGCAACTGAAGGACTGAGCCTCTAGGCTCTGTGCAATCCTGGCACTGGGTAAAATGCTCCCCTAGCTAACCGCGTCAACCCTGCTCGTCCCTACGTGGCTCTCCGTGAGCCTTTTCTGCCCTCCTCAGCCTCTGTGCTGACCTCTCTTTGACCCGAACTGATGATGCAGTCCCCCTACGTCAACCCTTCTTCTGTCACTTTCTGCAAGGAACAACTTTTGTCACTCGAGACAATTGTTTTTGCTGCAAATGCTCTACTTCAGCTGGTGCCTTCAGCTCTCCTGTGATCTGCAACTACGCTTTGATACCATGTTGAAATTTCTAAGTCTAATCGTTAGAAATTTTATCTGTATTCTTCTAGCTTATTTCTCCTACTTGTTAATTACACACAAGTTATTTAAACATATAAATATCGAAATAAACATAATACAGTCTCAACCATCTACAGATCAACAACTGAAAGAAATAGCAAACACACAAATGACACCGTTATTTTTGGACAACTTGTACATGAAAAAACCCAACTTGGGAAAACCGGTGCAACAATTCTGAGGGTTATTTATTATGCAGTATATCCTTGAGTACAACTGGGTGCCAAACTAGCTCACTCGACAGAGAAAAATAACCGACAATAATACCTCTCTATTCGAAAGCAGATATTCAAAAAAACTGCCCCACAAAACCCTCTACAGCACAACTGAAGCACTGCATCAACCCTCCTGGCCTCTGTGTCAGCGTCAAAACCCTTTGCGTCAACCCTCTGAGGCACTCCGCAGCCTCTACGGCCTTCTGCGTCACTCCTACTGCCCTCTACATGGATAACGCAGGCCCTCTGGCCTCTGCGCTGTCTCAACTAGCCTCTGCGTGGCCTTCTCTGGCTTCTGCATCTGCCTCTCTACCTCTGCACTAGTCTCTCAACACTATCTCTGCCTCTTTGTCTAGTACTCACTGCTCTTCGTGCAAACTGATCATTGATTCAACTTCTCTTAGAAAACCCCGCTCTAGAAAATCAAATAACTTATCACTCTCGTGTATTCTCCAACTGACCCTCAAACCTCTTCTTATATTTTTCCTATTGGTCCTTCAACAGCTGAGATTACATCTCTAATCAACGACTAAGATTAGATTTGGCTTGATCCATGTCTTTTGGAACCTTCTAACCCAATTTTATATTAATACACATTAATATTTTATTTTTCCTAAGTTTAGACTTAGGAACTCCATTAAAAATATTAATTAGTTTAATATCTCCTAAATCGGGTAGAATCTGCCCAAACCATTTCTAGGTCTTGGAAATCTCATGTGCTTTAGACTCTCCACCAATTTTCATGGCTAGAGCACATTAGGTGCTACCCTAAACCAACAAGGGTGATATAGAACTATTGTTCGAAAGAACTACAGATGGGCAAGATCCTTTAGTAGTCTACCTCTCGGATCAATACCTTGCTATGGGAGCCTAAATTAGAAGTAGCAAGATGGACTAGGTTAGTTGATGCAAAGGATTATCAGAGTGACAGTTGCAGTAGCTAGGAGCACCAAACACTGAGCAGCACAGAGCTAGACTTGACAGCAGTGCGGTTGGCACAGAGAAGAGTTAGCAGCAGCGTAAAAGCTTTAGAGGATCAGTGCACAGACTAGCAGTAGTCAGAACCCCAACAACATATGCATCATGTTGAACACCTGTTCAGTAATTTTGGATGTTTTTCAATTGTTGATGCCGTAGCAGCAACAGTTGGATAAGGTTGCAGTGTTCGCAGTGGCAGTACCAGCAACAACACATATGCAAAAATTATGAGGGTTGCAGTACAGATGCAGAGTTGGCAGTTGCAGTGTCAGCAACTGTACAAATGCAACATTTGTGCAGTAGTTGGTGGGCAGCGATATTAAACATTAGGAGTGTAGAGGGAGATGTTTACAGAGAAGGGTGATGTTTCAGTGGGTTGCATTACTAGAGCACATTCCTCGCTAAGAGGGAGTGTTTATTTATGGTAGTATCGGATGTGATCTAAGCCTCAAAATTTGTAGGGAGGCTTGGACACATGTATTCCACAATACCCAGAAATCGTTTTGGGAAATTCCACCCGGAGAATAATTATTTCTAATGGGTGCCTAAGTCTAAACTTAGGAAATTAAAATAATTAAAGGGTATTAATCTAACTGTGGGTGAAACTTCTAGAAGAAGACGAGGATCAAGCCAAAATGATCTAAGCCATTGATTAGGATCTAATCTGGGTCGTTGGTTCTCAACTGAAGGATTATAAGAGGAGGCTTGATGGGCATTTGGAAGACGCATCGAGTGGAGATCAAAAGATCAAATTTCTGAGGCACAATAGTTGCGGAAGAGGAATTCGAAGTGATCTTTTGTAGTGAGGGGCAGGGATAGTATCCGGATGGAAATTTTTCCTGGGCCAGAGAGTACGAGGAAGAGAGGGCAGAACGACGTCTAGAAAGGCTGACACTGGGCCACGCAGAGCTACGCTGTGGCAATGCAAAGCCTGAGAGGGAAATCAAATTCCTACTAAGGAAATCAAGTTTAAGAAGCCGAGAGCCAGGGTGTGAGACCGAGAGGCTAAGAGCTGAAGTTTCCAGCCAGTAGAGGATCATAAGGAGGGACAACGCAGTCCAAACAAAGGTGACGCAAAGACTGCTGGGTTTGACACAATTCTTTACAGAGGCTCATTTCCAATGAGATCAAAGTCAATTCCTATAATGACATGATGAGATCATCTCACTATTTGTTTTGACCAACTTCTCTTTGTATCGGATAGCCAGTTGAGCATCCTACTAATTGTACTCGGAATTACTACTCCTTAATAATAAAACCCTTAGCTGTTGCACCGGTTTTTACGCATTGGGTTTTTCTGAAGACTTTTGTCCAAAAACAATGGTGTAATGTATTGTGTATTTCTTTCTTGCTCATTGTCTTGTTTCCGCTTATAATTGAATTGGTGAAGACTGCAATGTATTAGTTTCAGTGTTTACTGTAGGAAACAGTAAATAATTTGTTCAGTAATTAACAAATAGAAGGAACTTAATCAATTGCTACGTTGGTGATTCGGGTAATCAAATTTTCACTTTTCTAAGGTCATATTTTGTGTTACTATATTGTGAGTGATTGTATTTGTGTATGTTCTCTATTTTCCATATTTCATATATTGCATGCATAAGCATACACAGTAATTAACAAATCCAAAATTCTAAGGAAAAATTAACCCTCATAGTGTATATTTTGGATTTCCATTCCATCTTTAGTATATCGATTGTGATGAACTCTCTAGTGGAATATCCACTATAGTTAATAGATCAAATAGTTACCATATCCGAAGTTGATTGTTAATGTCTCTACTATGTTGCATTGACAACTGAAAAATATGTCCCAAAAACCATTCCATAGCGCAAGCAACAACGAAATTTGGAGGAAGCAAAAGGTCACTCTTCCATTCTCCATGAATTATTAATTATTTAATTAGAATATTACACGAAGTCGTCGATTTCATATTCAAGAGTGAGATATGCAAACATAAATGGCACAATTGAAGACACTTCTAGTAGACATAGAGAATTCCATAATTCCCCTTGGATCAACACATTAAGTTGGTCGAATGGTAGCAAGGGCAATGGCTCAAAGGTGGAGAAGGAAAGGATTTTTGTTTTGAAAGCCCAACTAATGCAGGCACTGGAAGCAATACAATGAGAAGCAAAATTTTAGGTGATACTTGTTTTCATATTACAAGGAGGATGTGATAGATCACATGTGCTCAATTGTGAGGGAAAGAAATAGAAAATGCTCAGTGGGAGGAACAAAAAGAACACATTTCAAGAATGAAAGGGAACAAAAGAAAGGGCCAAGGTACACACATTTATGAAAACTATCCAATTGAAATTAATGTAAAATTGCAAATCAACAGTGTTTGAGGTTCATTTTTAGATTCAAATTGTTCCAGTATTGACTAATCTATTAATCCACTGACATTCAATATTGAACAATGGATTTTGAAGTCAAAAAATGATAAGCTTCATGATTGATCATTCTCATAATTCATTGACAAAAAAGCAAGACCGATAGTGTTTAGTCTTTGTTTTTAAATCAAGTACATTTAGATGTTGTCTAGTGGCATTTCATCAAATGAAGGAACATAGTTTAGGAATTGTGGTGAAATTTCTAGTGGCATTTCATCAAATGAAGGAACAACATAATTGAGGAATTGTAGTGAAATTTCCATGTTCTCTTCCATTGCAACATCATCATCATCAAGTAGAATTAGGTCCTTGGTCAATAGATTTCCTAAGTAATCA
The DNA here is from genome assembly GCA_031772625.1 of Pinus tabuliformis. Classification (NCBI taxonomy): domain Eukaryota; kingdom Viridiplantae; phylum Streptophyta; class Pinopsida; order Pinales; family Pinaceae; genus Pinus; species Pinus tabuliformis. Next base: position 1,294,996,382 of record CM062804.1, on the reverse strand, counting down.
TTGCTCCTCAAGAATAGGGTCAATTTCTTGCATTGTCATTGGACATCAATTCCATGTTTTGCAAATTTCATGAAATGGTCTCTAACATTTGTATATGTGCCTTTCTAATGCATAAGAGAAGAGTGCTCTTGATTTATGTGTCCTCTCTGACTCAAAATCTAGCAGGTTTTGTGAGAGGGTTCAAAAGATAAGAGTCTGACCAAGGGACGACACTATGAGTTGGAGCCCTGTTGTCGCACAGATTGTCATGACAACGCTCAGAGCGGGGGCTGTCACCCTGATCCCCGGTCTCTCTGTTTAAGCCTATCTCCCGCGGCTAAGGGGGGTAGACCCTATGGGATAATGAATGACCAACTGGGGACCAGTTGGATTGGAAGACACAAAAGGAAACAAGCACTAAATTGATTTTATTAAGCTAATAGACTAGTGCCTTATGGAGTTAATGATTAAATAATTATTTATTAAATGTTACAGAAATATAAATCATGTAAAACAATCATTTATCATCAAATATCCCAAGCGATATAAGCGATTCAATAAACTCAACGCTTTAATAATGATCCAACGATTAAATTTCTAAAAGATTGAATGCATTAAACCACGAAATTTAAATGTTAACCAGCTCACGAAAAAATTCACCACTTTTCAATAGCTAATCTTTAAATAAAATTTTAAGTGCATTTAACTATAGAGAAATGGAACATAGATACCACAAAAAACACCAGAAATGAATTTCTGATTTTCAGTTAAGCTTTTTCAATTTTTTTTTTAATATTTTTATATTTTTTTAAAAACAAAATTAAACAAAACTAAACTAAATTAAAATTAAATCCTAAAATCAAATAAATCTAACAAATTAAAACAAAATATGAACCCATTAAAAATTTTATAATTTTAAAATTTTTAATTTAAAATGAAACAAAACTTAAAATCTAAATAAAATCTAATCTAAAATTAACACCTAATCTATATACATAAAATGAAACAATGTAAAATCTAAATTCTAAATAAAACTTAAATCTAAAAAAACTGAAAAAGAAACCTTTTATGCCATTTTTTTTTTTTACTTTTTATGATTTTTTGAATGAAACTGAATATATCTAATTTAAAAACTAAAACCTAAGTAAAAAAGAAAATAAAAAATGAAAATCAATCCTAATCATAAAATGGACCAACATCTAGAAAAAGTAAATCTAAACTTAAACTATGTTAAGTAACATAAAGAAGGAAAATCAAATTTTTTAATTTCAAGTGCTATTAAAAAAATTAAATAAGACAAAAAAAAGGAAATGAACTAAGTCAAAGCTAAAACAAACTTTACGATTCAAACTAAAACTAAACTATACAAAAACATACATATTTTTTTAATTTTTCAAAATAAACAAAATTAAATGAAACTAAAACTTAAAACTAAAACCCTAAATGCTACCTACGTCAAACTTTATGCAATTCAAAACCAAAAAATCTAATTTTCTCCCTACGCATATGTACATAAATAAAAAAAGAAGTGTGGCTTTGCTTGGCATTTGGACAAAAAAAACGCTGCGCAAAGAGGAGAATCAGTGAGGAAGTGGACACAGGTTTTGAATTGTGGAATTTTTGCAGGTAAGGGAGCAGAGCTGCTGTGGAGAAAAGAAATGCATGGAGGAACAAGGCAACGCGGATGCAGGTTTAGACGAGTGTATGAGAGCATTTCGCAGAAGCCACGGAAATGAAGGGCCAAAAAATATTTCGAATTTTCCTTTACGATTTTACTACCCACGCATATAAAAAAAAACTCAACCCGTCATACAAAAAAAGGGAAAAAAATAAAAAAAAAAATTATAATACGTGACCCCAAAGCTTACTTATGTCATATCGTTTCAACGTTTTTGCACTGTGTGTGAGCGTGTGCAGGTCCGCGGAGAGGAGAAGCGTGAGGAGCAGCGTGGAAGATAGAAGCTGCGGGGTTTGAGGGAGATATTGCTCAGGCGTGGAGAGAGTTTGCAATGCTAGCAACGTGGGGAGATGTCGGAAAAATGCAGGGGAATGAAGCAGCTTGAAGATGGCTCGATGCAGGTTGAGAGTGAGGCAGAGCAAGACTGTGTGGATTTGACTACAACAAAGCATCAAGAGTTTTTACATAGTTCGCCCAGAATTTTAATAAAAATGAAACCCCAGGATGCAGGCAGAATAAAAAAAAAATTCGAAACATTTTGTCAAAATGAAATCCCAGGTAGCAAACAGATAACCTGGAAAAACCCTCGAATTTCTTTAGAGAAAACCTGCAAATTCTCCAGTAAATTTTAAATTGCCTTGCATTCAGAATTTTTTTTTTAGATCCTGTTGCTACAGATTTGCCTGCTGAAAACCCCACAAAAATTTTCTAGACCTGTAACCTGCAAGGGCAAAACAAAAAACCCAGAAACAATATGTGCAAGGAAGAAAACTGAAAACCCTAAAACCAGATAAAAAAATTTACAATATTTACAAATTTTTGACTCTTAAGCAGCCATATTTGTCAATAATCCACAGTAATATTTTCAGAATTCTAAATTTAATGTGAGATACTTCAGAAAACCCTGCATGCATTCATAAAAAATTCAGATGATAAGCCCGTGATTAAAACTAGCTGGGCTCTTTCAGAAAACACAATCCGGGAGTTGGTTGGTTCAGTCGAGAACTTCCCCTAATGCCAGGGAAACTCAAAACTAAGATTTCTTGCACAGCTTAAAATCAACCATTAACATAGATGGAGAGAACAATAGTGAAATCCAGATCAAATGGAGATACCTGCCATTATATTTTAGAATCTAAACTATCATTCAAACCCCAAAGATCAAACAAGATACTTGTGCCTGAATCAATATTCATCAAGCTATTATCGATGACTAAAAATAAAATTATGCAAAAAAATAAAAGACCTTACAACATTTCCAGAAGAGAAACATCAACAAGATTTTTAACCCCAAAGTCTTTCTTTATTGCACAAAAAATGACTACAAGAGAGCTTTCTTTAGCACCAGACTCTCAGATCAAATCTGATCTCAAATGACCTCTAGCACCCTATTTAAAGGAAAAATTCCCAACAACTAGTTCGAGTGATCCATGTCAAACTAATCTTGACTGTCGATGAGGATCAAGATTTCTTTTAATCTCATCAGTCGAATTTTTAAATGTATTTTAATATATTAAAAAATTAAAATTCTACATTTATTTACTCAAAAATTTGACTTATTATTATTTTATTATTTTTTTATTTTATTTATTTATTTTTTAAATTTTATTATATTTTATTTTTTAATTATTTTTAAAATTTTAAAATTTTATTATTATTTTTATCTATTTTTTAATTAATTAATTTTTTTAGTTTTTTAATTTTTATTTTTGGATCCTTGAACTTAGCCTTTGGAAAAATCACCTAGGACCTAGGACTTAGGACTTATGGGGGGATTAAAACTTTTTCTAACCCTCAAGACACTTTACATCATGACTTTTACAATTTTACATCTCAAAGGAGAAAACCCATTTGACATAGACCCTCATAGACCACCCAGTTCTGCGACCAAATATAATCTAGCAGATCAGCACACTAGGATTCCTCTAAGATTCTAATGACAAAATTCATTCTAGCTTTGCGGTTAGGCTGAAAGAAAACTCTGCCGATCATGGATCGGTGAGACAAAAAACCTTCCGGAACATAGATTATCACTAGAAAATTAGGTCCACCTAGGAAATTTACATACACGACTCAACTCTGCTAAAGATTATTTACAATTTACACATGCAGACTGGGTTTACAAAAAAATATGATCGCGCTGATGATGACAGGCACAGACACGTCGCTCAAGCGCTATCCCTTTTGTGGAAAGGGGGTGTATTGCTAATGGGTAGTTGACACATAGTGGTCAACATCTAGCTCTACTTGGGGACACGTTGCTGTACTACAGGAATGTGAGAATCCAGAATCTGCATCCATGCAACACACAACAAAATATAAGTAGCGTCCGTCCAAAAAATCATTACATAACATTAAGCACATGAAAGATATAAGCTCCTCATTTATTAACTATCTAGCAACATGAAAAAGTAAATCTAATCCTAAAACAGAAATGAAAATGCTGCAAAACAAGGAGTAGAGTTAGAAATACAGTACAAAGGATGCCTCATGGCATCAGCTGTGTTCAATATAGTGTATACTGAGCATTTGTCTACTTTCAGGCAAATCTGTCGGCTGCTTGTCGGATGTGCCATGTCCAATTCTACATATGGTAGGACTTTTCCCTATCTGAAAATCAAGCTACTCGTGGCCGTCTGATGCATCAAATCTTCTTCTCATTTTTTTTCTCTTGCATTTTTTCTTCGTGGCAGGCTGTATTACTGATGACGTGATACTTTCTGCTTCAAATCTCTCAAATGAAGTATGTAAGATATGCGTAACATGTCTTTCTTCATTCTGCATCGGCTCTGTCAAGGATGATGGACCAATCTCACAGGTGCCATGAGCATCAGCCTTATTATTAATTTCTATTTTATCCAGGTCACCTTCAATTATCCACTTTTCAATGGAACAAATGAGCTCATAATAAGATGGAGCTTGTTGCAACAGACAAGGAGGCTCCTGATCTATTAACGTTCCCTGGTTTCTCTCATCCTCTGACCATTGTTGAAACTTCCAAACCTGTATTTTAATGGCATCTATTTGACTAGAGTGTTCAACCTTTATAGCACTGATTTCCTTGGCATGGTCTTCTTCCATATCTTTTATTACTTTATCGTTCTTTTCCTTTATGGTCATCAAGCAATGCTGCATAGAGTTTATCTCTTCCTTATGATTTTCTTGCATGGTAGCCAACTGATTATTATGATCGAACGTCATGATAGTCATTTCTTCATCCATAGTTAATAACTTGTGTTGCATAGAATTAATTTCCCTATCATGATTAGCTTTCATGGTCGTCATATTTTCCGCTAAGCCTGACATCTTGCTTTGCATAAAACTAATTTCTGTGTCATGATTAATCTTCATGGCCTCAATTTCCTTAGTATGTTGATTTTGCATGATCTCCATCTCCCTATTATGTTTTTCCAGGTGGGTGCATAAAGTTCTCACATCATTAGCATAATTAGTTTGATTGATCTCCATATTTTTTACCAGCAGGATTAGTTCTTGTATAATTTGCCTTTGATCTTCCTTTTCATTGTCATTTGTTCCTACTTTTCCACTATCATGGATTTGATCTGCAATGGTACAGGTGGATGGCACATTCTGATATGAAGAATTGTCTTGGGATCTTTCACCAATAGCTGAACCTTTCATAAGATTACTTTCATTCTGTTGCACGATTGTAGGGGCACAAGGCGAGCTATCTGGATTACCATATCTATCTTTAAAAGCATTGACAATGTCTTGTAAAGAAGTGAAAGAATCTTTAGGACGATTGTTAAACCAATTCAAAGCATCACCCTCTAAAGAAAAGAAAAAAAGATGCATTTTGACATCTTCATGATTAAACTGAGGGGGTCTACAATATATGATCATTATACGAGTAAACAAGCCTAGATGTCTCTTAACAGCGATTGAATCACCACTTGAGAACAAAGGTAATTAAGAAATGGCCACTTCCGGAATATCATGGAGATCATCAGTAAAATGACATGGTTTAAATGAATAATCCATGATAAATAACGAGGGACCAAATGGATGATAGAAAGAGATCTCTGTTAAAGAAAATCAAGAGATGAAATAAGTGGAGTCGCCACTTGAACAATGAATCTAATTCTAGGATCCAAAAATCAACCAACAAGCTGATATGAGAGAGGCTTCTTGTCTGGGAAAAACAAATGAAAAGAAATGGAGTCGCCACCCAAACAAGAAACAAACTAAAGAATAGGTACTGATATGACGAAAGATAAGGTGATGAAAATATCCAAATGATACCAAAAAATGCTGAATCTGCCAGCTCAAATGAGAGATGAGAAAGATGAAAGAATGATGAGAAATGAGAAAATGAATGTCGTTGAAATGCCAGGGACAGAAAAACTCTATCCCCGACAACGGTGCCAAAAAATGTTGGCGTTGTCGGGCCAAATGAAAAGATAAGAAATGAGAAGGATGATTGTCGTTGAAACGCCGAGAATAAAATGTCCCCAGCGACGACGCCAAAAAATGTTGTCGCACAGATTGTCACGACAACGCTCAGACTCGGGGCTGTCACCCTAATCCCCGGTCTCTTCGTTTAAGCCTGTCTCCCGCGGCTAAAAGGGGTAGACCCTATGGGATAATGAATGACCAACTGGGGACCAGTTGGGTTGGGAGACACGAAGGGAAACAAGCACTAAATTGATTTTATTAAGCTAATAGACCAATGCCTTATGGAGTTAATGATTAAATGATTATTTATTAAATGTTGCAGAAATATAAATCATGTAAAACAATCATTTATCATCAAATATCCCAAGCGATATAAGCTATTCAATAAACTCAACGCTTTAATAATAATCCAGTGATAAAATTTTTAAAAGATTGAATGCATTAAACCACAAAATTTAAATGTTAACGAGCTCACGAAAAAATTCACCGCTTTTCAATAGCTAATCTTTATATAAACTTTTAAGCTCATTTAACTATAGAGAAATGGAACATAGATGCCACAAAAAACACCAAAAATGAATTTCTGATTTTCAGTTAAGCTTTTTCAATTTTTTTATTAATATTTTTATATTTTTTTTAAAACAAAATTAAACAAAACAAAACTAAATTAAAATTAAATCCTAAAATCAAATAAATCTAACAAATTAAAACAAAATATGAACCCATTAAAACTTTTTATGATTTTAAAATTTTTAATTTAAAATGAAACAAAACTTAAAATCTAAATAAAATCTAATCTAAAACTAACATCTAATCTATATACATAAAATGAAACAATGTAAAATCTAAATTCTAAATAAAACTTAAATCTAAAAAAACTGAAAAAGAAACCTTTTATGCCATTTTTTATTTATTTATTTATTTATTTTTATGATTTTTTGAATGAAACTGAATATATCTAATTTAAAAACTAAAACCTAAGTAAAAAAGAAAATAAAAAATGAAAATCAATCCTACTCATAAAATGGACCAACATTTAGAAAAAGTAAATCTAAACTTAAACTATGCTAAGTAGCATAAAGAAGGAAAATCAAATTTTTTAATTTCAATTGCTATTAAAAAATTTAAATAAGACAAAAAAAAATGAAATGAACTAAGTCTAAAAAGCTAAAACAAACTTTACGATTCAAACTAAAACTAAACTATACAAAAACATACATATTTTTTTAATTTTTCAAAATAAACAAAATTTAAATGAAACTAAAACTTAAAACTAAAACCCTAAATACTACCTACGTTAAACTTTATGCAATTCAAAACCAAAAAATCGAATTTTCTGCCTACGCATATGTACATAAATAAAAAAAAGAAGTGTGGCTTTGCTTGGCGTTTGGACAAAAAAAACGTTGCGCAGAGAAGAGAATCAGTGAGGAAGTGGACACAGGTTTTGAATTGTGGATTTTTTGCAGGTAATGGAGCAGAGCTGCGGTGGAGAAAAGAAATGCGTGGAGGAACAAGGCAACGCGGATGCAGGTTTGGACGAGTGTATGAGAGCAGCTCGCAGAAGCCACGGAAATGAAGGCCCAAAAAATATTTCGAATTTTCCTTTACGATTTTACTGCCCACGCATATAAAAAAAACTCAACCCGTCATACAAAAAAGGGGAAAAAAATTTAAATTTTATAATACGTGACCCCAAAGCTTATGTCATATCGTTTCAGCGTTTTTTCACTGTGTGTGAGCATGTGCAGGTCCACGAAGAGGAGAAGCGTGAGGAGCAACATGGAAGATAGAAGCTGCGGGGTTTGAGGGAGATATTGCTCAGGCATGGAGAGAGTTTGCAATGCTAGAAACGTGGGGAGATGTCGGAAAAATGCAGGGGAATGAAGCAGCATGAAGATGGCTCGATGCAGGTTGAGAGTGAGGCAGAGCAAGACTGCGTGGATTTGACTGCAGCAAAGCATCAATAGTTTTTACACAGTTTGCCCAGAATTTTAATAGAAATGAAAGCCCAGGATGTAGACAGCATAATTTTTTTTTTGAAACCTTTTGTCAAAATGAAATCCCAGGCAACAAATAGATAACCTGGGAAAACCCTCGAATTTCTTCAGAGAAAACCTACAAATTCTCCAGTAAATTTTAAATTGCCCTGCATTCAGAATTTTTTTTTTTAGATCTTGTTGTTGTAGATTTGCCTGCTAAAAACCCCACAAAAATTTTCCAGACCTGTAACCTGCAATGGCAAAAAAAAATACCCAGAAACAATATGTGCAAGGAAGAAAACTGAAAACCCTAAAACTAGATAAAAAAATTTACAATATTTACAAATTTTCGACTCTTAAGTAGCCAGATTTGTCAATAATCCACAGAAATATTTTCAGAATTCTAAATTTAATGTGAAATACTTCAGAAAACCCTACATGCATTCATAAAAAATTTCAGATGATAAGCCCGGGATTAAAACTAGCTGGGCTCTTTCAGAAAACGCAATCCAGGGGTTGGTTGGTTCAGCCGAGAACTTCCCCTAATGCCTGGTAAACTCAAAACTAAGATTTCTTGCACAGCGTAAAATCAACCATTAACATAGAGGGAGAGAACAATAGTGAAATCTAGATCAAATGGAGATACCTACTTTTATATTTTAGAATCTAAACTATCATTCAAACCCCAAAGATCAGACAAGATACTTGTGTCTGAATCAATCTTCATCAAGCTATTATCGATGACTGAAAATAAAATTATGTAGAAAAATAAAAGACCTTACAGCATTTCCAGAAGAGAAACATCAACAAGATTTTTAACCCCAAAGTCTTTCTTTATTGCACAAAAAATGACTACAAGAGAGCTCTTTTTTAGCACCAGACTCTCAGATCAAATCTGATCTCAAATGACCCCTAGCACCCTATTTAAAAGAAAATTCCCAATAGCTAGTTTGAGTGATCCATGTCAAACTAATCTCGACCGTCGATGAGGATCAAGATTTCTTTTAATCTCATCCGTCGAATTTTTAGATGCATTTTAATATATTAAAAAATTAAAATTCTGCATTTATTTACTCAAAAATTTGACTTATTATTATTTTATTACTTTTAATTTTTTTATTTATTTTTTAAATTTTATTTTATTTTTTATTTTTAATTATTTTTAAAATTTTATTATTATTTTTATCTATTTTTTAATTAATTAATTATTTTAGTTTTTTAATTTTTATTTTTGGATCCTCGAACTTAGCCTTTGGAAAAATCACCTAGGACCTAGGACTTAGGACTTATGAGGGGATTAAAACATTTTCTAACCCTCAAGACACTTTACACCATGACTTTTACAATTTTACATCTCAAAGGGGAAACCCCATTTGACATAGACCCTCATAGACCACCCAGTTCTGCGACCAAATATAATCTAGCAGATCAACACACTAGGATTCCTCTAAGATTCTAATGACAAAATTCATTCTCGCTTTGGGGTTAGGCTGAAAGAAAACTCTGCCAATCATGGATCGATGAGACAAAAAACCTTCCGGAACGTAGATTATCACTAGAAAATTAGGTCCACTTTGGCAATTTACATACATGACTCAACTCTGCTAAGATTATTTAAAATTTACACATGCAGACTGGGTTTACAAAACAATATGATTGGGCTAATGATGACAGGCACGGACACGTCGCTCAAGCGCTATCCCTTTTGCGAAAAAAGGGGTGCACTGCTAATGGGTAGTTGACACGTAGTGGTCAACAAGGCCCATTGTCACCATAGCTCACCACCTCTTGCTCTTTAGTGGACTTTCACCACAAGGGTGGCTTCCCTGTATTGGTCACCTAATAGGTATTATAAATCTATGGCTTAGACGTGATAAAGAGATAGGCTCAAAAGGGCACTCAACTTAAGAATAAGGCTCAATCCAGCAAGGAAATGGCAAAGTGTGCACTTTAAGAGGTCTATATAGGGTACTTATGACTTTGGGTTTAATGAATAGGCAATGACAAAGGGTTATCGTGGTGCATAAGAATAAGAAAAGGCTTGCTTAAGATTGATCTGATCAACAATTGGAGCAACAAGCCTTCAAGAAGCCCTAAGTTGAAGCCTAGGGTTAGGTTAGGGTTTACCCTAGAGAAAACTTACATAGAGCTCGTGATGTCAACCATAAAATGGAAAAATTCACTATGGAAAAGGATGGAATTTGATGCAATGAGACTTAAACCATGTGTATAACCGCACCACAGGCCAACACACTCCTAGTTGAATTTGGGCCTATGCCCTAGCCTAACGGCTTGCCTTGAAGGGCCGAAAATGTAAGAGAAAGGGAGAAACTGGGTTTTGAAAAGTTTTCTATGATGTGATCACCTATGTGGATGTCAGTGCTTGATCCTTGGGTGATAGAGTCTAAAGGAAAGCTACTAATGGAAATATCAAACCCTATTATGGAGTAAGGCCAAGAAAAACCTTAGTCTTCATAATAATATAAGTCACTTCAACTAGGTTGAAATCCTCTAAGGAGGTCAAAATATTCCACAAGTGACAATGAGATACAAGAATGCAATGTCCTCTACTTATATGAGGTCTACCTCAATTAACGTTAGCTAATGAAGCCCCTAAAACAAGCTTGACATCAAATAAACCTTGGGTTACTAGCCAACACACTAGGTCAACGGTAAAGCCTCAAACATATTGTAAATGCCCACATGCGTGAGTTGTAGCCTCATAAATGATAACGCCATGCCCTTTTGGGTCTCCAAATGCCATGCTATGGTGTGATCAAGGTTGAAAATATGTTTGTGTACCAAAATCATTCAAAATTTGAAGAGTGTCCCTCAAATCCACTACAAATCATCCTCTGGGGTCCCAAATCCAGCTGAGGTGTCACCATGTCATCTCCATGGTTCTCCAAAGGTAAAAATAGGGCCTCCTCTCTCTAGCGTTAGGGCTCCATCAGGTGCAACAAGCCCTCCCTAGTTTGTCATGGAAGACCATCCTCATATGGGCTATGAATCATGGCCTTCCCATCAAGTAGTGTCAAGGCCAACCTGGGGGCATCTTGATCCAGTGGTGTAATCATTAAGAATCCTTTGTGTCGTGTCAAAAAATATTAGTGTCATAAGTCTTGAGGGTGATCCAGTACATGTATCATATGCTCAAGTCATCAGAGGCCCAACGCTCTCAACGTTGCATCTATTAAGCCATCTATCTCTCTAAAGGCTTGGGTACACGTCAAGTGGGTACCCTCAAGGCTTTGGTTGTTGCAAACCACCTAATAATACCAACATGAACTCAAGTGAAAGAAACCATCCATTAGAGGCTAAAATGATGTGAGCATCTAAGTGGACCAAGCTTGGATGTTAAGGGAATATTAATACTTCAAACTTGGATCTCCTTATGATATCGAACTAGACCAAGTTCCATAAATGTGTTCCCTACCTTGATAGAGGTGGCTAATAGTCAACCCTATTAGGTACTTCCAACCCTCAAGTGGAAGTGACATTTCCAAGATCAACCCACCTATCAGTAGGTGTTAGTGTAAATGTATGGCAATGGAGGGAAAAACGCTTCAGTGCCAATGGCCATGGTCAAGGAGACCAGCTAATAAGGAGTCCACATTCTGAGTGTATAGATGTAAAAGAGAGAGCAATCATGGAGCATGAATTATCCTACTTGGCCTACTTTTTCCATCCCTCTTATGCACCTTTTACTTTTACTTGATAATGCTTTGCATTACAATGCATAGCTTAAAGGTTAGAAATTTCTCTTTATGACGTTGCATTTAATTTTTGTTAGGTCCCTTTAATACTAGTGTAGCCCCTTATTGTTATTTTTAGTGTATCCCCCTTATTGTTATTGTTATGTCCATGTAGTCCCCATATTGTTATTATTTTGTCCCATAGAAGCCCAATTTTGTTATTGTTGTGCTCTTACATTATTATTGTTATGCAGAGTCTGATTATATTGTGACCCCTTAGACTCCTACATATGGAAAGGAGGTCTTTTCATTTGTATCATTCAATAGTTGTTCATTTATGTAATGTAAAAGAGGTTTCCCCCTCGAAGAGGATAATTTTTAAGCCGTTGATCTATCTATTTGTGAGTTGGTTGCATAACATTTGGTATCAGAGCTTTGGATTCTAGGGTTTCGCTGCTTCAAACAAGTCATCGTGGCATTTTTGCTATAACTTTTTTTCTACGAAGCTTCAGAAGCTGAAATTGAAACCACGTGGTGCTGAAACTTGGTGAACTTCGTGTACGAATTTCAGATCTTGTCTTGCTACATTTTCGGAGATATGATATGAAGAAGTTAGGGTTTTTGGAGGCTCCATAATTCCATCTCAATCAAGTGACCTAGGGAAAATCATCATAACTTTGTCTCTAAGCATCAGATTTGAATTTCGTAAAATGTTACAGAAAGAGAATGGACTATAGTTTTTCGGTTATCATTTTTAGGGCCGAAGTTCAAAACAGTGACATGTGGCACTCCACACAAGTTGGATCTATGAAACCAGTCTATAATCAGGTCATTGTGGGATATTAGGCATAACTCTTTCTTGAAGAATCCAATCTTGGTATTACTTGTTGGGTTGGAAAAAACACGCATAGGGATACTACAGGACGAAATTTCAGATCTTGGATATTTGCAATTACAAAGATACAACAACTGCAATATCAAATTCCTAAAAAGCAAGAGAAAGGTGCATATTTTTTTAATTTTGCATTTTTGTTTGAAAAATCAGTTTGAAGTGATTCAAAGGGCATAGTGAAGCATAGATATCATTGTTTGATTTCAAAATGCCTTGAAACAAAAAAATGGATAGACCTAGTAAGAAATTAGAAAGCTCTTCTATGACACATGAAGAAGAGGAAGAAATGCAACATGATATATCAAAATTGCAATATCAAGTGCAACACATTTCCCTCACAAAGAGTAACCAAAAATGAACTGGAAGCTAAGATGGATGGTTTGAAATCTGACATGGAAGAAATTATGAATGTCAAGATGGAAGGTTTGAAGGATGGTTTAAAAATAGATTTGAAAAGGGACCTGGAAGGTTTGACAAAATTGCTACAAGAAATGCTTCCTAGTGGTGACAAGGTACTCCATGAAAATCATGATGAGGATAAAAGGAATACAAATTATGATTTTAGAGACTCACATAGTGGGTTGAAGACTAACCACATTCCAAAGATTGATATGAGGAAGTTTGATGGCAAGGATCCGGTGATATATATACTACAGATGGATCAATTCTTTGATCTACATGATGTGTCGAACACACAAAAGGTATGCATTGCGTCTTTATATTTAGAACAAAATCAGTTTGTATGGTATCGATGGCTTTGTTCTTGCAAACCACTCGTCACTTGCTCAATTTTTACTGAGGAAAGTATAGCACATTATGAGGATACAAAGAGAAACACATTCTTTAGCCAATTGATAAATCTCAAACAAAAGGGTTCAATGGCCGAGCACATTTAAGACTTCTAAAAATTGAATATAAGGGTAGATGATATTCCATAGGAGCATAGGATTGATTTCTTCATAGAGACTTTAAAGGATAACATCCAACATGAGGTTCGCCTTTGGGAACCAGATTCATTGGAGAAGGCATTTAGGGTGGCAAGAAAAGTTGAAAGCAAAATTATGGCAACAAGAATGTCTACCATTCACAACTACAAGGATGTAAGTGTTGCTCCTAGCCTTCCACAACTTACAAGGTTGACACCACAACAATTGGAAGAAAAAAGAGCAAAAGGGCTTTGTTACAATTGTGATAGCAAATACACTAGAGGTTATAAGTGTGCCGAGAAGAAATTATTTTACATAGATTGTGAAGAGGAGGAAAAATAGGAACAAGAAACGTCAAAAGAAGAGGATATACACTAGGAACCAACCCCAAAGAAAGAATAAATGAATCTGACCATATCTTGTAATGCATTGGCAGAAATTACCACTCCTTAAACACTCAAGATAGAATGACAAATCAAGAAGAAAAAGGCAATAGTGTTGATTGATTCGGGTAGCACCCATAATTTTATTCATTGTAAGATAGCCAAGGAATTGAATTATTTCCTATATCCAGCACGAGAGTGTCAAGTGATGGTTGCAAATGGAGGAACTATAAATTGTTAGGGAAAGTGCCATAATATCAAGTTAACCATGGGGGAATATGTATTGAATAATCCAATGCTTTCCATTCCAATGGGTGGTGCTGATGTTGTACTAGGAGTCTAATGGTTACAATCTTTGGGTAAGATAACTCTTAATTTTCAAGAACTTTTCTTGAATGTTTTTTGGGAAAGAAAGGAAGTTGAATTAAGGGGTATTGCAGGGAAACCAAGAAAGATAATCAACTCTAATGGCATGAGAAAGCTTCTAAAGAAAGAACAACGAGGCGTAATTGCAAAATTATGCTCACTAGAGGTTCAAACATCGAAATCTCCAGATCTCCAAAATGTCTTGGAAAATCATTCCAAGGTATTTGAGACTCCCAAAAGCCTCCCGCCTATTCATGATCATGATCATGCTATTCATTTGATTCCAGGAAGTGTTCCTCCAAACATCAGGTCTTACAAATATCTATATGCCCAAAAGAGTGAAATTGAATATATGGTTGTAGAAATGCTAGAGATCGGTATAATCCAACCTCGTCAAAGTTTTTCTCTGCTCCAGTAGTATTTGTGCACAAGAATGATGGATCATGGCGCATGTGTCTGGATTATAGGGAGGTCAAAAATCTCACTATTAAAGGTAAATTTCCCATTCTTCTCATTGATGAATTGTTGGATGAATTACATGGAGCAATTTAATTCACCAAGTTGGATCTTATTTCGGGATATCATCAAATTAGAATGAAGACTAAAGACATTCCAAAAAGAGCATTTAGAACTCACGAGGGTCGTTATGAAATTTTGGTGTTGCCTTTTGGCCTTACCAATGCACCTTCCACATTTCAAGGTTTTATGAATTCCATTTTAAAACCCTTAGAAAATTTGTGTTGTTATTTTTTGATGATATACTAAACTATAAGAAGTCTTGGAAAGATCATATTCAACATGTTGACAGGGTGCTCAAACTATTGGAGGAGAAACAATTATATGCAAAAACCTCCAAATGTTTCTTTGGAGTACAGGAGGTGGAATATTTGGGTCATATTGTATCGCATGAGGGTGTTAAGGTAGACCCTAACAAAATTAAATCCATTAAGGAATGGAAAATCCCCACAACCATAAGACATCTTCGAGGATTTCTCGGGTTGAGAGGATATGTTGAAATTTGATGACTAAAAAAAAAGTTCCCTGCAATCCCAACCCAGTTTTAATTTCACCTTATCACTCCCATTCAGTTAAATGCCCTTTCCCATAAACATACATTCAACATATAGAATTTTGGAAATGAAATTTTCAGATTAAAACTCATGGGACTGCCAACACATGCTAAAAATAAATATGGACATAACCAGACCAACAACACACATAAAATACACAGATTTTTGGTCAACTTAGACCCAGGCAAAACCCCTTCAATCTTTTCCAGGGAAATCCTATTAGAGAGCTCTTCAAATTTATTAATCTTTCGAATTCAGGAAAAATACATTTGTAGACAAAACAAAACAACAAAATACAACTTATCTCTTCAACCCAAAACTCCTTGAAAATCGTGCCCCCTTTGCCTCGATTTTCGTGCCCACTTGAAGTTGAAAATATGTTTTGTATAGATACGAATGTACAGACTATACTATATGGATTTTTTTTTTAATTCAAAAAATTCTCTGGAATGGCGTGCAGCACATAACATTCAATGATATTCGTACTGTACCTTATGTTGTCTTCTATGGCTTGATTTTCATGCCCAGCTTTGCCCAAAAATCACTCCTTCAGCTTGCTGCAACAAATTTCTCCTTCAAAACTTTTCTCCAGCTCTCAACCTCCTTTCTCCAATCTGCTCATGAAGAATGAATGCAGTCTCTCTTTTCTTTTCCCCCTTTTGTTTCCCTAAATGAATTTTGGGCAACCTTAAGATCTAATGGCTCAAATTCATTTAGATCAAGGGATGAGAATAAATGTGCATTTAATTCTCACTTTCTAGTTTTTAACTCACTGATTAAATAAAGTACCCACATTGTACTTTATGTCTAAAGTCACTTTTCACTTTATAATTTAACATTGACTTTACCACTTATAAAGTCACTTTCACTTTATAAAGTCACACTTAGGAAAAGAATTATTTTGGACACTTTTCCCTAAGTAGAGACTAACCCATAGGAAACCACTTGTCTAAGGTACATTAAAAATCAACACTCCCTCTTACCGAGGAAATTGTTTCTCACCACACCCATTTTGTCCCTGTAATGGAAATGCTTGCCTCTTGCCAAGTACTTCGTGAGAACATCAACCACCTACTCATCTGTTGATATATACTCCAGCTTCATTGCCGCCTTCTGAACATAGTCCCTAATGAAATGATATCTGATGTCAATGTGTTTTGACCTGTCATGAAACACTGAATTCTCTGTGAGTTTAATGCATCTCTGATTAACACAGTGAATAACCATTGGTATCAACCCCTGATCAAACAAACCATACAACAACTTGCAAAGCCAAATGGCCTCACAACTAGCCTGACTAGCAGCCATATACTTAGCCTCAGAAGAGCTCAAAGCAACTGACTTTTTCTTTCGACTGAACCACGACACAATTGCCGAACCCAATCTGAAGCAACACCCTGAAGTGCTTTTCCTATTAGAGGCACAACCTGCCCAATCTGAATCTGTGTAACCTACCAACCTCACTCCATCTCCCCGCCTATAGTCTAGACCATAATCAACAGTCCCCTGCACGTAGTGAAGAATGCTCTCTGCAGCTACCCAGTGCACCCTTCTGGGCTCAACCATGAACTGGCTAAGTGTGTTCACTACAAAGCATATATCTGGCCTAGTGTTGACCAGATACATCAAGGACCCAATAAGCTGCCTATACAATGTGGGATCCACCAAACTAGAATCTAAAGCATGAAGCTTCTTCCAGTTGGTGATCATAGGTGTAGACATGGGTCTACAATCTGCCATGTGAAATCTACTCAACACATCCACAACATACTGCCCCTGCCCCAAAAAGATATGCCCCTCCTCCTGCCACACCTCAAGCCCCAAAAAGTAATGCATTAGCCCAATGTCCTTCATTTGGAACTCCATAGAAAGATCCTCCTTGCAACCATTAATCAGTCTCTTTGCCCTAGTAATGAACAAGTCATCAACATACAACACAAGAATGAGTAGATCATCCCCTACAACAATGTAGTATAGCTTCGGATCTGCATCACTCTTCGTGAAACCCAGCTGCTGCAAGTAAGTATCAATCCTTTAATACCAAGCTCTTGGAGCTTGCTTAAGTATGTAGAGTGCTCGCCTCAACCGACATACATGGGTCTCTCACCCAAGTACCTTAAAGCCCTGTGGCTGCTCAACATACACCTCCTCCTCTATAGTTTTGTTCAAAAATGTGGTCTTCGCATCCATATGATGGATTTGCCAACCTATTTCTGCAGCAATAGAAATAAGGGACCAGATAGAAGTGTACCGAGCTACGGGAGTGAAGGTCTCATGATATTCAACTCCCTCTATCTGTGAGAACCCTCTAGCCACAAACCTTGCCTTGAACTTCTCAATGCTGCCATCCACAACATGCTTGATCTTGTAGATCCACCTGCAAGTCACAACTGACTTGCCCTCAGGCCTAGGCACCACTTCCCAGACATTGTTCTTAATGCTAAAGGCATACTCCTCTACCATAGCCTCTCTCCATACCTCTTGGCTGGTAGCCTCCTCATAGCTAGTAGGCTCAGAGTCAATAATGCTGGTAACCTTGACTACATAACTACAAAACCATTCAAGTGGCACACTCTCCCTATTCACCCTCTTCGGAGGACCAACGAACTTCGCTTCCTTCAAGGTGTCTTGAAGCCACTTGGGCCTCCTCTTCCATGAAGAAGCTTCCCCATAGGGAACCTCATCCTCTACCCTCCAGTCTGGTGAACCTGAAGGTCTGCCAACTGACCCTGTTGTGCCTGTATTAGGACCTATCCTCGAAGAACCTGTACTGGCACCTGTGCTTGTGTCAACTGAAGTTCCATTTGTACTCTGTATTAGTGGACTCCCTAAAGAAGTGCTCGGTGAACTCACCACTAGTGCCCCAGATGTCATTGACACTGAAGTACCTCCTGTACGAGTCGATCCAAAACCTTGAGGTCCTACTCCCTGTACTTGACCTCCCTATTAAGGAGAAGTATGTGACTCTCTCTCATCATACTCCCATGATCTCTGATAGGCCCTCTCCTCCTCGAACTTCACATCCCTCCTAATCACCACTCTCCGTTTAGAAGGAATGACGATTCAATATGCCTTCGAAGTCTCGTTGTAACCCATAAAGATACCCTTCTCTGCCATTGGTTCCAACTTTTTCGTCTACTCCTTGGGGATATAAGAATATGTGAGACATCCAAAGATACGAAGATGTGCCACATGAGGCTTCTCTCTAATGAAAGCCTCCTCCAGAGTCATATTCCCCAATACTCTGTGAGGACTCCTATTCTGAAGATAAACAATAGTATTGCAGGGCTTAGGCCACAAAAACAAAGGCAACCCCTGATCATGAATCATCACTCTAGCGGCCCCAAAAATAGCTCTGTTCTTCCTTTCAGACACCCCATTCTGCTGGGGGTTGTAAGGAATCATGAACTTTCTCCTAATGCCTTCCTATGCACAAAAGTCAGAAAACCCACCATTAGTGTACTCATCACCATTGTCTGACCTCAAGACTCGAATCTTCCTACCTGTCTGCTTTTCCACAACATCTTTGAAAACTTTAAAGTGATTGAAGACCTCACTCTTGGTCTTCAGGAAATATATCCAAGTCCTCCTAGATTAGGCATCATTGAACATAACATAATACTCATAACCACCCAAAGACACATGAGACATACAGCCACTAACATCAGTATGAATCAAGTCTAGTATACCTATAGATCTACTGTCGCTCGCTAGGAATGGGAACTTGGTGTACTTTCTCGAAGCACACCCTCTGTAGACCTCATAATGATCGACACTAAAATCAGGAACTCTAATAGTGATCTCCCTCAGTACTCTCAAAGCTCCATGATGCATATGCGCCATCCTCTGGTGCCATAACTCGCACAAGTCTGTACTACTGGTGGTACTAGTGCCGACTAAAAACTGAACCTGTATAGTTTCCCAAAGAAGACTCCAATCACTTTGGTCGAAGTGATGGAATCTCCTATGGGATGCATCAATACCTTCCCTCCTGAGAAATTGACGTCAAACCCCTTCTCCTCCATAGTAGACACTGAAATCAAGTTCTTCTTCATCCCCAAAACATACAAAACATCCATGACCTTCAAAGGAGGCAAAGACTCTCTCTCAAAGGTCACATTTCCCACACAAATAGCTCTCATAGTGCGGTCATCTCCTAGTACATTCTCAATATCAAGTGCCCTCTCTCCAAGCTCTGAAAATAACTCTTGTGCACCTATCATATGGCGAGAAGCCCCACTGTCTATGTACCACACATCGGATGATGTACTCCTACTAAACGTGGAATTAATAAATTCAAAGTCCTAGTCAAACTGTGAAGTAAACTGCTCCACCTCTGTTGAAGCTGCAATACCCTTCTTCCCCTTGTTATTCCTCTCGGGACACGTAGCAACATATTGTCCCATATTTTGACATGCCCAACATTTGAATTTGGATATATCTGTATCTTTCTTCTTCTTCTTCTCCTTTCCCTTAGCCCCATATAATGAGGCCCCTTTCTTGGCCTCCCCTTTGTTCTTTCCCCTGGCTGTCAAGGCTACATCCTCCTCATCTGTTATCTTCACCCCACCACTGCTGGTCTTTCGTATCTCATGTTGCACACAATCATCCCAGAATCTGTCCCAATTGGGAAGATTCTCCCTAGAGGTAACATCATCTCCAAAGGCCTCCCAAGACTTAAGAAGTTCCACTATAGCTATCCTGACTAACTCCGTGGGTGCAACTGCCTCACCAATAGTAGTCAAATTATCACTTTCCTAATTGACCCTGCCAGGATAATGAACTACACTTTCAGCCTTTGTGATCCTAATGTTCTTCAATTGTTCTTTGAGTACCATCTTTCTGCTCTCATTGGTACTCTGATAGAGAGTAGTTAGAGCTGTCCACATCTGATATGCATATATGGTTCCTCTCACCTGAGGAACCACATGATCATTGAGACTGTCCATCAAAATCCTTTTTGCTTTGCATTATTTTTTGTGAATTTAGCAAATTCATTTGCAGCAATAGGAGGTACAACCACTTGCCGCACTATGTCCCAAACTGCTGCCTCCTCAAACACTATTTGAATTATGTCCTTCCAAACGACATAGTTGAATATCCCATCCATTCTGTCCTTTATCCTTAAGAACATGGCCATGATTGTTGTCCAAAATTTACAAAACCAATAAAATGGATAAATGAACTTTCCAACACACCTTGCTGTCCCAAAAGTTCAGTCTATGCGAAATTTCACCTTCTTGTCCCAAAATATTAGTTTGTTGTCCAAAAATTCAGTTTTCTGTCCAAACCACTGTTTGTTGTCCCAAACTATTGTCTGTTGTTCAAACTACAATTTTGAGCCTGTAGCTCTGATACCATGTTGAAATTTGATAACTAAAAAAAAGTTTCCTACAATCCCATCCCGATTTTAATTTCACCTTATCACTCCCGTTTAGTTAAATGCCCTTTCCCATAAACATACATTCAAAATATAGACTTTTGGAAATGAAATTTTCATATTAAAACACATGAGACTCTCAACACATGCTGAAAATAAATATGGACATAACCAGACTAGCAACACACATAAAAATACACAGATTTTTGGTCAACTTAGACCCAGGCAAAACCCCTTCAATCTTCTCTGGGGAAAACCTGTTAGAGAGCTCTTCAAATTTATTTATCTTTCAAGTTCAAGAAAAATACATTTGCAGACAAAACAAAACAACAAAATACAACTTATCTCTTCAGCCCAAAACTCCTTGAAAATCGTGCCCACTTTGCCTCGATTTTTGTGCCCACTTGAAGCTGAAAATATGTATTGTTCGGATATGACTGTACTAATTGTACTGTACGGATTGTACAGAATTTGTTTTCAATTTATTTTTTCAAAAACTTCTCTTGAATGGCATGCAGTTCACAACATTCAATGATGTTCATATTGTACCTTATGTTGTCTTCTATGCCTTGATTTCCATGCCCAACTTTGCCTAGAAATCACTCTAGTTTGCTATAACAAATTTCTCCTTGAGAACTTTTCTACAGTCCTCCTTCCTCCAATCTACTCATGAAGAATGAATGCAGTCTCTCTTTATTTTTCCCCCTTTTGTTTCCCTAAATGACTTTTGGGCAACCCTAAAATCTAATGGCTCAGATTCATTTTGATCAAGGGATGAAAATAAATGTGCATTTAATTCTCACTTTCTATTTTTTAACTCATCCATTAAATAAAGTACTCACATTGTACGTTATGTCTAAAGTCACTTTTCACTTTATAATTTAACATTGACTTTACCACTTATAAAGTCACACTCAGGAAAAGAATTATTTTGGACACTTTTCCCTAGGTAGAGACTAACCCATGGGAAACCACTTATAGAAGGTACATTAAAAATCAAAAGGATATTATCGCAAGTTTGTTAAGAATTATGGGAGAATAGAAACACCTATAACAACATTACTGAAGAAAGATGCATTTTCTTGGACTCCAAAAGAAACTAAGGCCTTTGAACATATTCAAGAGGCAATGTGCCAAGCACCGGTCTTAGCTACGCCAGACTTCACAAAAATGTTTATTGTCGAATGTGATGCCTCTAGAAATGGAATTGGTGTTGTTTTAATGCAAGAAGGAAGACCCATTGCTTTTGAAGTCATCCAATCAAAGAAAAGCATTTACACAAACCTATTTATGAGAAGGAAATGTTGGCAATACTACATGCACTAAAGCAATGGAGACCTCACCTAATGGGAAGACACGTCAAGGTAAAAACAGATCATGATAGTTTTAAATAATTTTTGGAACAAAGATTATCTTCAGAAGAGTAGCAAAAATGGGTTACAAAGACGTTGGGTTATGACTTTGAAATCATCTACGAAAAAGGGAAGCAAAATGTTGTTGGAGATGAACTCTCAAAAAATGATGAGGATGTGGATGTGGAAGCATTGCTTTTTTCCATTTCTATTATCCAACCAAATTGGATAACCGAGGCAAGGGATGAATGTAAGAATGATGAAGAAGTGTGGACACTCATTCAAAAGTTACAGCAAGATCTCGGTACATCTGATACATTTAGCTGGAAAAAATATTCATTATGGTACAAATATTGCTTATATCTTTGTATGAATTCCCAACTCAAACAAAAAATTGTTTTTGAATTGTACACCTCTCCCTTAAGAGGGCACTCAAGATTTTTAAAAACTTGCCACAAGGTCAAGAAGGAATTTTTTTGGGATGGCCTTATATTTTATATTCAAAAGTTTGTGGCAGAATGTTTGGTTTGTCAACAAAATAAAGTTGAAACAATTAAGTCCCTAGGTTTGTTACAACCTTTAGCCACTCCAAGTCAACGTTGAGAGGAGGTCTCAATGGATTTGATCACAGGTTTACCCAAGTACGAAGGAAAGAGTGTCATCATGGTAGTAGTTGATAGACTTACCAAGTATGCACACTTTTGTGCATTATCTCATCCATTTAAAGCCAATATATTTGCTATTGCATTTATGGAAAAAATTAAAAAGCTACATGGAATGCCAAAGATTATTGTAAGTGACAGAGATCACATTTTCACTAGAAATTTTTGGACGGAATTATTTTCTTGTCTACGTACTCAATTAGCTCATATCTCATCTTGTCATCCTCAATCTGATGGGCAAACTGAGATAGTGAACACATGTTTGGAACGATATATTTGTTGCTTTGTATCTGATAAACAAACACAATGGGTCAAGTGGTTACCTCTGGCTGAATGGTGGTATAACACTTCTATACTACTATAAAAATGACCCCATTTATGGCACTTTATGGATATCATCCATCGTCCATCACATCATCTTTAAGAGAAAATTCTAAGGTTCAAGCAGTGGAAGATCACATCGAGCATTAAAAACAGGTTCTACAACTTTTAAAGGATGACCTCACTTTGGCGCATAATTGAATGAAACAACAGGCCACTCAAAATTGCAATGAAAGAAGTTTTGATGTAGGCGACTAAATATTTTTACGACTACAACCATACAAACAAATGTTCCTCAAGCAAGCTAAGAAGGAAAATAAATTATCACCAAACTACTATGGTCCTTACAAGGTGTTGCAAAAGATTGGTACTATGCCATACAAATTAGCACTTCCTGCATCTTCTCGAGTGCACCCACTTTTCCATGTTTCATGCTTAAATAAGGTTATAGGTGATAAGTTCCCAGTTCAAGCAATATTACCAGAACTTGACGAGGAAGGAAAAATCATATTTGAAATAAAGCAGTCACAGAAACGAGAACCTAACAATTACGAAATCAATCAATTTTAGAGTATCTCATCAAGTGGGAGAACTTACCCGCTGAAGATTCTGTTGAAAAGTGTAACTAGGTTCAGTCTTCATAAAGATATGTAATTCTGATATTATGTAAGAGATGTAAAAGAAAATATAAATTATTATAATGCTTGCATCATGGGTTTCACGAGAAAGAGATTTATTTTTAGTTGAGGCTCCCATTGAGAGCCCTTAGGAATTTTGTCATTTAGTCATAAAAATCTAAAGAGTCATTGTCATGTATTTAAGGCATGTTACACTTTGTAAAAGAGTCATATTTGTCTATGTAAATTCACCTTGAAAAACCTTGTCACTGGCCCTCATCAAGTTGGCCTACTACAAAGGGAGAATCCTAGAAGATGAAATCGACCTACTCCAAAGAGCATGTCGGCCTAAACAGTCATGACCAACAACTATATATATTAGTGCTTGTCCTCATTTGGAGATAAGAAAATCGGTGAAGCAAGTCTTCAATAAGAAGTGTGTAATACATCTTAGAAGAAGCCTTCAAGCCAACGAGGAATAGTGGAAGGTTAAGGAAGGAGAGAAGCATCATTAAGGACTATTTTGGGCATAGTATTCTCACACGTACAAAGGTTGCAGGTCCGAAGTTGGAAAGAAGAGGCCGAAGATTGCAATCATACTTAGGTACTTTTGTTTGGGTGGAAATCTTCATTGAAGGAAGACGAGCGAGATAGAGAAAGAGTCTCTCCGTGAAGAGACTATTCAAGGAACAAACCTGATCTAGGGTTTCTGCTAACAAGAAAAGGAGTTGCAGAACGTTAAGAAGAGGCTGAAATTCTATAGGAATCCGACAAGGAGAAGAGGAAGAGCAAGGTTTAAGATGAGGCTAATGACTTGGTCTTGGGAGGACTCTAGTGTCAAGGATCTTTGTTATGGTCTTGGGATTTGTAAATTGAAGATCTTTAAGAAGAATTTTGTTTGGGTTTTCCTCTCAAAGAGTGAGAGGTTTTGGCCCTGGCTGACAAACCTATATAATGTGTCTCGTCTCTTTATTATTCATGATTTGGTAACTGTCTTGATGAAAAGAACACAATAATAACACAAGAAGAGAATATCGTCATCAATAAGTAAAAGGACTACCAAAAGCAATTATCATAAGTATAGAAATCACCTAACTATTGATGCCCTAGCTTTCTCAGCATGGAATCAGAGCTAAGGTGCTAAAGTCAAGTTGGGGCATCTAATCAAGGAGATAAAGAATTCCAAGCAAGAGATCAAGATCTTCATCATACCAAAACCCTAGATTGAAGAAATCTACTTTAGCAAGAGTCTTGGAATCATCATCAAGGAGGAAGCAGAAAGAAAGACCGAAACCCTTGAAGCATTTCGAAGATCATCACTCATCCATCATCTAAGGAGTGGAAGCTTTTCAAAGACTAAGGAAGGCCAAATCGAAGAACATTACCATCATCCTTAAAAGGGTTTGTAAAGTAAGCTCTCCCTCATCAAATATTCTATCAAGGAGTAATTTTCTTCTCTCTATATTGTGAAAATTTGATTACCAGAATCCCTACTGCAGCAACTGATTAAATTCCTCCTACTTGTTAATTTCTTAATCAAGTTATTTATAGTGTTACACAGTAAATATCAAAATAAAATGTAATGTAGCCTTCACAACATAAAATACTGAGGAAAATAAATGCAAGGAAAAATATAACCATAATGACAATTATTTTTGGACAATTGTCCCCGAAAAAACCCAATGTGGGAAAACCGGTGCAATAGATGAGGGTTTCTTTTATTAATCTTCAACAATAATTTATGTACAAGATATGGATAGCCAAAATAGAGAAAGAATCACTGAGAGAAATTTACTGATGAATTTCTCACACTCCACAATGATTTTCTAATCTCGAAGAGGACCTTCTTCCCTTTCGTTGTCCTTACTGCGTCACCTCCTGTGTAGTGACTCCATAGAGCCTGTGTCACTCCTCTGCGCTAATGAACTGCGTCCCTCCTCTGTGTTGCCTCTTCCAAATTTGTCCTGCACTCTCAGACTATTGCTGATGCCCTCTCTCTCCCACCTGCAACTCACTCTCTGACTCAATTTTCTCTTGTCGAACTTCAGCCACTGAGAAAATTGATCTACTTGAGCAACTGAGTATCTTCCCTGGTGTGTTCTCCATCAACCCATCAACTTCTTCTTATAATCTTCTATTGGAGTACCAACAACCAATATTAAAACATAATCGATGGCTATGATTAACTAAAAATTGATCCATGTCTTCTTCTAGACAATTCTCACCGTGACTTAATTAATACCCTTTAATTAACTAGATTTCCTAAGTTTAGACTTAGGAACCATTAAAAAAATTTAATTATTTTAATTAAGTTGTCTCTAGGTGGAATTTCGAGAAATGATTTCTAGGTTTTGGAGAATACATGTATTCTAGACTCTCCACAAAATTTTGTGGTTAAAACACATCTGATGCTACAAAAAGCAATACTCCCTCTTAGCGAGTAATGCGTTCTAGTGATGCAACCTACTGAAGCAAAATCCTGTCTCTGCATCATCTCTTGTCACGCTGCTAATGTCTGGTTGTTGTTGCCCACCAACTACTGCGCAACTCTGATATGTGTTGCAGTTGTGTTGTTGTTGACCCTGCTGAACTGCTGTCAACTATTGCATCTATACTGCAACTCCCTCTCAACTGCTGCTGATGATAATCTATTGAAACGAATTCTCCACTTAGCTCTCCCTAGATATTTTGTGAGTATGTCTACTACGTAATCGCCTGTGGGAACATACTGCAGCTAGACTACCCCAAGTTGAACACAATATCTGATGAGATGACATATGATGTCAATGTGCTTTGACCTATCATGAAATACTAGATTCTCAGAGTGTTTTATGCAACACTGATTATCATAGTAAACATTGGTTGCTCCCATTTTCTTCCTAAACATACTCACCATTAATTTCCTAAGTCATATGACTTCGCACGTAGCTGTGCTAGCCGCAGTATATTCTGCTTCCGCTGAGCTTAGTGGTACTGACTTCTACTTTCTATTGCACCAAGAGATCATCCCTAATCCAACGATGAAGCAGTACTCGGAGGTACTTTTCCTGTCCACTGAACTACCTACCCAATCTATATCTATGAATCCGCTTAACCTGATGTCATCTCCTCAAGTATATTTCAACCTGAGTTCGACTATTCCATGCACATATTTGAGAATGTTCCTAGCTGCTACCCAATGTACCATTTTCGGTTCCACCATGAACTAACTATAAGGGTATTGACAGAGAAACAAATGTCTGGCCTAGTGTTGACCAGATACGTGAGTAACCCAATTAGTTGTTTATATAAGGTGGGTTGACTTCCTTGTCCCCTGATGCACCTATCTTTTTCCAGTTGGTAATCATGGGTGTTGGCATGGGTCTGCAATCTTGCATTTTGAATCTCTTCAAAAATTTTGTAGCATATCTCCCTTGCCCAAGGAATATCTCCCCATTCTTCTTCCATACTTCCAACCCTAGAAAATAGTCCATCAATCCCATATCCTTCATGTCGAATTCTGCTGCAAGGTTCCTTTTGCAATTGTTTATGAGCCTTGATGATCTTATCAAAAACAGATCATCTACATATAAAACCAGAATGAGAGGTTCATTCTCCACTATCAGATAGTAGAGATTGGGATCTGCATCACTCTTGATGAAGCCCAACTGCTGCAAGTAACTATCAATCCAACCGTACCATGCCCTGGTTAACTGCTTGAGCCCATACATGACTTTCTTCAATCTGCATACATGAGTGCGATTCTCATGAGTTTCAAAGGCTTCAGGCTTCTCTATGTAAACCTCTTCTTCTATCACCCCATTCAAGAATGTTGTCTTGACGTCCATCTAGTGAATTTCCCATTCCATCTGCGCTTTCAGGGATATGATGGATTTGATAGAGGTATATTTGGCAACTAGGGCGAAGGTCTCCTTATAATCTATTCTTTCTTTTTGTGCATACCCATTTTCCACGAATCTAGCCTTATACTTCTCTACACTACCATTCGCAACGTAATTGATCTTGTAGATCCATTTGGAACCCACAACTAAAATATCTTCTGGTCTAGGAACCACCTCCCAAACATTATTTGTCATGATAGAACTATACTTTTCTACCATGGCATCCACCCACAATTGATGTTGTGTGACTTCATGAAAACTAGAGGGTTCTGCAACCTGAGCCACCAAGGCCTAGTATCTATCAGGCTGCCTACACTGCCTCTTGTCGTTTCTAGGAGCTCCGACAAACTCTTCTGTTGGAATTTCTAAGTCTAATTGTTAGAAACCCTTCATGTACTTTTCTAATTTATTTCTGCCTACTTGTTTTGATTAATTAACAAATTATTTACCATGTAAATACTGAAATTAAATACAAGTACATGCTCAACACATTATAGATCATTAACTGAAGGAAACAAAAAAATCACACAAGTGACAACGTTGTCTGGGGACAGAGAATAATCTCGGCAGTAGTACCTCTCAGTCGGAGACAGATGTTCTGGCTGAAACCCCGAATAAACACTCCGACAACTCCCAGCTCCAATTTGCCCCACGAAAACCCCAACATCAGCCTCTAAGGACTGCGTCATCCTTTTCTAGCCTAGCATTTGCCCAACGTCACCCTAGCTTGCCCTGTGTCAACCTCTGGAGGCACTGCATCAGCCCTTAGAGCCTTTGTGTCACCCACGCTGGCTCTCTAAGGCACTGCACAACTCCTGGATGCCTCTGCGTGAGCCCTGGTTGGCTCTGCGTCCCTCTCTTCGGCTTTTGCGCTAATCTCTGCCTCTCTGGTTCTGTATTCACTTCCCCTCAACTGAAACTCTGATCACTCTTTCGACTTCTTTAGCAAACCCTGCCCTAGAAAATCGAAATCTTGATCAACTTGGTGTGTTCTCTAAGTGACCCTCAAGCCTCCTCTTATACTTTTCTCATTGACAATTCAATGACCGAGATTAAGTCCCGAATCAATGGCTAAGATTAACTCTATCTTGATCCATGACTTTTGGACCCTTCTAACACAGTTTTATATTAATTCAAATTAATATTTTTTTTTTCCTGAGTTTATACTTAGGGACTCCATTAAAAATATTAATTATTTTAATATCTCCCAAATTGTTTAGAATCTGCCCAAACTATTTCTGGGTATTGGAGACCTCATGTGCTTTAGCCTCTCCATCAATTTTCATGGTAAGAGCACATCCGATGCTACTCCAAATAAACACTCCCTCTTAGCGAGGACTATGCTCTAGTAATACTCCTCACTGAGCATCACTCTGATCATCCGACATCGGTCCCTGTGCTGATGCTAGGCCTGCTGCCCAACATTCTCTGCACTGCTGCATCATGTATTGCTACCCATGGCCCTGTCAATGCCACTGCTGCATCTGTACGACGACCCCTCTCATCATGTTCCATCTGCCCATAGCACTGCCATTGCTAACTGTTGTACTGCAACTCAGTTACTGAGAAGTAAGCAACTGATCTCCCAACTCTGACATCTCTGTAAGGCTAGAGACACCCTCGATGCTAAAACTCCCTCTGTCGCTGACAAGTGCACGTTCTTTGACCTCTGCACTGCTGCAACAACTCCATGCATCTCGCATTGTTGCCTCATGCTGTCCTGGGAAACCTGCACTGGAGCTCCCTCTGTCGCTCCATCCGCATCTGTCTCTACCGACATCCATCAGTCCTGCTACTCTTCGGGGCTCTCGTAGCAAAGTATAATCCAAGAGGTTGGGTACCTCAAGGATCCTGCCCTCATCTGACTACAGCTCGATGTCTCCCCACTTTTGCTCAAGTGGCGTGTGAGCACTCATGGCACAGTCGTCATCTGTCTCCACTTCCTTCTCCGCCTTTGCTAGCATAGCTTTGGTCTTGGAAGCCTCTCCCTTGCTCTTCTTCCTTGGACACTGTGTCGCATAATGACCCAGTTCCCAATAGTGGAAGAATTTGACCTTAGAGAGGTCCTTCTTCCGTTTCTCCTGCTTTTCCTCAGATGCTAGGGTGACATCCTCCTCTTCCTCCTTCTTGATTCTGACCCCCTTGCCGCTGCTTCCCGCCTTGCTCAGCCTTCTAATCTCTTCTTGGCGAAGAGATGCCCACATTTCCTCCCAATCTAGAAGGGTCGCCCTGCCTAGTATGCTCTGGACAAACACCTCCCAGTCTTTTGAGACTGCGTTCAAGGTTGTTCTCACCATCAATTCTTGATCTGGCATGGCCCTTATGGAAGTCATCTGATCCTAGATCTCCTTCAATCGACTGAGGAAGGTGTCGATCTATTCTTCCTTCTGCATCTGTTATGACGGCAACTAATTTTCTAGTAGCATCTTCCTTTGCACAGAAGTATGATGATACAACTTCTTTAGGGCCTCCAACATCTCATTTGCCGTATTCTTCTCGACAATGTGTGGTACTACATGGTCCTTGACCCCACCAAGGATGATTCTCTTGGCCCTTGCCATTGCATCCTCGTACTTATTGTTATCAGTAGGGTCAACTGGGACCACTATTGTCCTCAAGGCAAAGTGCTTGAGACGGTTCCTGTCTAGAACGGATAAGATTTTTGCCTTCCAGACTATGAGGTTCGAGGCTCCGTCCGGTCTATCCTGGTCTCTTAACCTGTTCACTGCCATCTCGCTGCTCCTCTACTTCCCTTCTAGAAGTTCTCGATGTGACTCCCTCTGAGCCTCGATTTCCCTCCTGGAAACCCCTTTGCCAATGTCGAGATGCCCGCACTCCGATCCTTAGTGCAACTGCACCACTGATCCGGATTTCTTAGCTAGAAATCCTTGGTAGAAACTCCATCCTCCTTGGTCCTACCCTGTTAGGTACTGTTATGACTACAGTACCCCACCAGCTTCACTCTACAAGTTACCCACAACCTCTTAAGCCCTAGCAATTGAAGGTTATAGCTTCTAGGCTCTGCGCAATCCCGACACCAACGAAAGTTGCACCTCCTAGCCACGGGCGTCAATCCTTCCTAACTTAGAAAGATGACCAGGCACTATGTAGGTCGAGTTTGCTCCCCTCTGCCACTGCATTGATCCTCTTCCCGGCTCAAACTTGATGATGTAGACACTACATCACCCCTTCCTTTCTACTTCTCTGCTAGGAACAACTTCTGTCACTCGGGACAACTATTTTTTGTTGTTACTACTCTGCTCAGCTGATGTCCTCAGTTCTCCTTTGATTTGCAACCACCCTCTGGTACCATGTTGGAATTTCTAAGTCTAACTATTAGAAACCCTTAATGTACTTTTCTTATTTATTTATGCCTACTTGTTCTAATTAATTAACACGTTATTTACCATGTAAATACTGAAAATAAATACAAGTACATGCTCAACACATTACAGATCATCCACTGAAGGAAACAAAACAAGCACACTAGTGACACTGTTGTTTTTGGACCAATGTTCCTGGAAAAACCCAATGCGAGAAAACCAGTGCAGTTATCTGAGGGTTTATTATGCAATTTCTAAATACAATCTGGGTGCCAAAACCGGCTGACCCAATAGAGAATAATCTCAACAGTGGTGCCTCTCAGTTGGAGATAGATGTTATCACTGAAACCCCAAATAAACACTCCGACAGCTCCCAGCTCTAATCTGCCCCACGAAAACACCAGTGTCAGCCTCTAGGGACTGCATCAGCCCTTTCTGGCCCAACGTCTACCCAACGTCACCCTAGCTCACCTTGCGTTAGCCTCTGGAGGCACTGCATCAGCCCTTAGAGCCTCTACGTCACCCACGCTGTCTCTCTGAGGCACTACGCAGCTCCTGGCTGCCTCTGCTTGAGCCCTGGCTATCTCTGCGTGAACCTCTGGCTGGCTTTGCATCCCTCTCTCCAGCTTCTACGCTAATCCTCTTGGTACTATCTCTGCCTCTCTAGTTTTGCATTCACTTCCCCTCAGCTGCAACTCTGATCACTCTTTCGACTTCCTCAGCAAACCCTGCCCCAAAAAATCGAAATCTTGATCAACTCGGTGTGTTCTCCAAGTGACCCTCAAGCCTCCTCTTATACTTTTCTCGTTGACAATTCAATAACCGAGATTAAGTCCCTAATCAATGACTAAGATTAACTCGGGCTTGATCCATGACTTTTGGACCCTTCTAACATAGTTTTATATTAATTCACATTAATATTTTATTTTCCCTAAGTTTATACTTAGGGACTCCATTAAAAATATTAATTATTTTAATATCTCCCAAACTGTTTAGAATCCACCCAAACCATTTCTGGGTATTGGAGATTTCATGTGCTTTAGCGTCTCTACCAATTTTCATGGCTAGAGAACATCCGATACTACCCGAAATCAACATCTTCTGCATCCTTCAAGGTTTGACACACTTCCCTATTGGTCCTACCACTGGTGGTGGGAGGTTTAATCTGTTCCTGCTGCTCTGTCTGCTGATAACTTCCTGGATCTCCTACCACTGAGGAGATGATGGTACTAGTCATTGTACTCGAATCCTTTGACTGTTCCGCTCCTTGTTCTACCTACGGTCCCTATTGTTGTTGGACTAATGGAACATCTGATGATTGATCTCTTGCAGGCATCTCTAGAGATCTTCCGAAATCTCAATCTTCCATGAACTTTACATCTCGCCTCACTACAATATTCATGCTGCCAAGAACGTAGATTCTATATGCCTTTAAGCTCTCGCTATATCCTATGAGATACCCCTTTTCTACAGTCTAATCCAACTTACTGCGTTTCTCATCTAGAATGTGACAATAGGCCACACTCTCGAATATCCTCAAATGACTTACCTCAGGTTTCTTCTTGATGAAGACTCCCTCTAGCATTTTCTTCCCCAAAGATCTATGAGGTGTCTTGTTTTGAATGTACATGGTTGTGTTGCATGCTTCTACCCATAGAAATCTAGGCAAATCCTGATCATACAACATGGTCTTCGTTGTCCCAACTATAGTTATGTTCTTCCATTCTGCTACTCCATTTTGTTGTGGATTATAGGGAGTTGTCCACTCTCTTCATAGAAATTTGTGAAGTCTTTATCTGTGTATTCTCCATGAACGTAGTACCTTGATATTTTTCCTTGTCATGCTTTCTACGAGAGCCTTGAACTCTCAAAACTTATCAAAGGCCTTATCCTTGGTCTTTAAGAAGTAGATCCAAGTTTTCCTGGAATGGTCATCAATAAAGGTGATGAATAATCGCCACCACTAAGAGCTCTGGTGGACATAGGGTCGCAAATATCTGAGTGTATTAATCCCAACACACCATTGGCTCTGCTGTCACTTCTAGGAAACGTTGTTTTTGCATACTTCTCAAGTACACATCCTCGGCTAGATCATCGTGCTTGGTGCTGAGAGTTGGAACTCATATTACAGTGTCTTTGAGCATCCTAAGTGCTCCATGGTGCAAGCGTCCCATCCTCTTGTGCGATAGTTCGTTCAGCTCCTTCCTACTGGTGTTATCACTGCTTATCAGTGCCATTGGAGATCCAATCTGCAATCTATATAGTTTATTGCTTCAAGCTCCAATATGTCTCACCTTCTTCGAGATGGGATGCTTGGCATATACTTTCTTTCCCACAAAGTATACATCGTACCCCTTGTCTTGCAACTGGGATACTGAAATTAGGTTCATACCCAATCTTGGCACATGCAGTACATTCGTGGCACTAGTGCTGGTTCCTGCTTCCATCTGAAAATCTATGGTGCCTCTCCCTATTGGAGTACACTTAGTTTTGTTGTCCATAGTGATCTAGAGGTCCATTTGCTCCTTTTTATAACTCGAGAAATATTCCCTTACGCCAGTCATGTGAGTTGAAGCTCCGTTATCAATATACCAGACACCAATTGATGCCGATCCTGACAGACATGCAAACTCATCTTCCAATATGAAAGATAATTTTGAGACTTCTTGACTATCCATAATTCCTTGTGTTATTTTTCCTTCCCAACACTTAACCCCAATTGCAAAATATATGTCCTGCTCTACGTAGAAACTGCGGCGCTACTCCCTCTGCCTCTGAAAAATATCGATCCAGAAAATTTTATTCTTTGTCAACTCACTCAGAGAATTAATTTCCCATGAAAATTTTCCAACCTAGCCAATGGACTATGCAGCCTCTCTGGGGTTTCGAACTGCTACCTATGCAGTTATTTCGAAATCCTTCTTCCATATGCAACCGAGCTCTTCCTTCTTTACGAGTGCTATGATACCATGTGAAAATTTGGTTACTAGAATCCCTACTGCAGCAACTAATTAAATTTCTCCTACTTGTTAATTTCTGAATCAAGTTATTGATAGTGTTACACAGTAAATATCGAAATAAAATTTATTGCAACCTTCACAACATAAAATAGTGCGGAAAATAAATGCAAGGAAAAATATAACTAGAATGACCCAGTTATTTTTGGATGCTCGTCGCCAGAAAAACCCAATGTGGGAAAACCGATGTAGCAGATGAGGGTTTCTTTTATTAATCTTCAGCAATAATTTATGTACAAGATATGGATAACCAAAATAGAGGAAGAATCACTGAGAGAAATTTAGTGATGAATTTCTCACACTCCATAGGGATTTTCAGACCTTGAAGGGGACCTTATGCCCTTTTGTTGTCCTCACTGCGTCACCTCCTGCGTAGTGACTGCATAGAGCCTGCGTCACTCCTCTGCACTGATGAACTGCATCCCTCTTTTGTGCTACCTCTTCTAGATTTGTCCTTCACTCTCAGACTATTGCTAATGCCCTATCTCTCCCACCTGCAACTCACTCTCTAATTCGATTTTCTCTTGCCGAACTTCAACCACTGAGAAAATCGATCTTCTTGAGCAACTGAGTATTTGCCCTGATGTGTTCTATCTACCCATAGACTTCTTCTTATAATCTTCTATTGGAGCACCAACGACCAAGATTAAAACATAATCGATGGCTAAGATTAACTAGAAATCGATCCATGTCTTCTTCTAGAAGATTTTCACCATGACTTAGTTAATACCCTTTAATTAACCAGAGTTCCTAAATTTAGACTTAGGAACCATTAGAAAAAAGTTAATTATTTTAATTAAGTCATCTCTAGGTGGAATTTCTAGACACGATTTATGGGTTTTGGAGAATACATGTATTCTAGCCTCCCTACAAATTTTTGTGGCTAGAAAACATACGATGCTAAAAAAATCAACATATATCACTATCAATATTAAGGGGAAAGCAAGTGGAGAAAGCATCATCTACTCAAGTAAGTATATGACTTCATCTGAATCTATCAAAATTGTTCAATTTCCATGACCTTGGGTCTAGGATAGAGTCTTAAAATCATTGACGCTACCAAACCAAGAATCTCAACCATACACTACTTTGCACAACGGAAATATAAAGCAGTAAATCACATATGCACAAATATACACACTTTTTGACAAAATTGTACAATATTGTACAATCACTAATCTTCGTTATATTAAACCAAATCTAAAAAATACAACTGTCTATGTTATATAAGATACAATGACAAAATTTGTTGCATCTTCTATGTCGTATTTTGTCCTGCTGGTCCTTCACTTCTGTACTGCTCACTAGTAGTGCCTTATTCCATCAAGGCCACTACACATTGAGACTACAGGAGGGTTGCCACCTAACATTTTTGCATGTCACTTCTGCTACATGTACACGGGCTCTAAATCTACTCTCTAGGTTGGTCAATTCCCGAGCTCCAATCTACCTTCTTGTAGCCTCTTTCATCCATCATAGGGCTACACATAAGGCTGCAAACTTCACCCAATCATGCACCAAACAACTTCCTTCTTGTATGATGCTCTATGACTACTTTGAGTAGCCAACATGCTGCGCTCGACCAGACTAATGGCACCCAATCCTACACTGCAGAATCTGCATCGATGAAGGCTTATGGTCACTCAAACAAGCCTCCAAATTGGCTCTCATGGTTGCATAAACAAACAATCCAAACTGGTCACTTCTTGACCCAACACTTCTCCAAAGTACTGCTCCAAATTATGTTTTCATACTGTTGTTTGTGACAGTCCTAGTTAGGGTTCTTCCTGTAACCCTAAATTCATCCAATAGCCAACAAACCGTCCCTTAAAGGGCTGCGACACACCCTTGAAGGACTCCTCCTTAGCCATGCTGCAACCTAGGATGGATGTCAAACCTTGATCACCTCCTACGCAACCCAATGTGGTGCTATGGCCTGCGGCCTAGCACAACAACACACCTATAACAACTGGTCCCCAAAACAGTGCCCAAACAACCTCAAACTAGCAGCATTTTATCCCTGAAGGGCTTGACCTACTAGCAGTCTCCCTCGGTCTCCTCCAACAATACTCGATCCGCTGTTCCAGCCCTAAAACAGTCCCTCCGACCTTCTTGTGTGTGCCCTCCTCTTGTTGCGGCTAGGGCATAGGTTGTCCCTTCCTCCACCGAGTCTTTCTCTAGAGAAAATGTTGCACAATTGGATGCTCAAATGCTTTATCTTCACCTTGTATTTATATCCAATACAGGGGCTCCTACAATGTTATAATTTAGGGGTTTCCAACCTGTCAGGTGCCTAAAACTCCTTAGGCCAACCTTTACATTCACATTGCAATCCCACCATATAACTTCAAAAATTCATTTCTCCACTTCTACAACTCGAAATTTGGTGATTCTCAAAGCGTTAGATTCGTCTTTCCTCCCTCCATCGTCTCATACCATCACATATAGAAATGTGTTCCCAGAAATGCCCCAAACACGATTTGGTGCAAAACCCCATACTTGGGTTCCAAGCCCACAAGTGACCCTTGTGGTGCTTTGCCCTCCAAACCCTAAATAATAGAGCTTGGAGTACCTCCCAAGCTACACAAATCAACACTCCCTCTTAGCGAGGGAGGTACTTCCAAGACTAGGAAGTAACTCATCATCATCATCACTACTCGCAGCACTTGCCCAACTCTTGGCGCTGACAATCGCAGCAAGCTCGGTACAATGAACTACGCACTTCTTAGAAGTGTTGTTGTCACTGCTGGAAGCACCCTGCTTCTTTTTCTTATCTTGTAACGTCTTCCACTCTCTCCATGATTCCTTCTTGGCAGTTGTAGGAGCACATTTGCTCCCCACTAACCATGCACTCTTCTTGGACTGAAGAGTCTCCCTCTGAATCTTCAAGCTCCTTCTCGAACTCGACTCCCTTGAATCTCTGGAACTTGGAACTTCTTCTTGGGAAGGTGTACCGTCTTCTCGGGAACCTGTACCTGCTCCTTTGAATACTACACCCGCACCTACTCTTGCTTCTCTGGAACCTGTACCTACTTCTTTCCATGATCCACAGGCTTTCCTATCAAACTACAGAGACCATGCTCTCTAACTCCAAGCACAATCCCATTGGAACGAGAGCCTCTGGGCCTCAGTGTTTCCTTCCCATCCTAGAACAAGACCTCAAACCCCTTCCTCTCGATCATTGAGATGGAAATCATGATATATCTAAGTCCTAGTACAAACAATACATCTTGGACCTGCGTCACACATCATGTCTCCATCTTGAATGGCACAACACCCAATCCTCGAATCTCCAACTGACTCTTGTCACCCAACGCCGTGTGAAACTTTGAGTCCCATTCAATTAGAGTCTCAAAAGCCTCCTGTGACACTGTCATATGTTTCATCACACCACTATCCACATACCATCCATCCTCATTGACAGTACCCTGTGAGAAATGAGAAATCATAGCAAATCCCTTCTCTTCCAATCTCCTGGTGAGATCATTTATCTTAGCTGAAGTGGCAACACTAGTGACTTGCTTCCCTTTCCTTTTCTCATCATCTCCCTTCTTCTTCATTGGACATATCGACAAATAATGATCCATCTCGCCACCGTTGAAACACTTGACTTTACTCAAGTCCTTCTTTTGCTTACCCTTCATTCATGTTGCAAGTGCCACATCATCATCAAAATACTTCTTCTTTGGATAAAGATCCTCGTCTCGCAATTCTTCTTGAATGAAGTCATCCCACTGCCTATCCCAGTTTGGCAGCTTCTCCTTGGCAACGATCACTTTGATGATGGGCTTTCATTCCTCGACGAACCCTTTGAAGGCAATCCTTACCATATCTCTATCTGAGATAGTCACATCGATGGCAGCAAGCTCATCTTTGACCCGAGACAATCTTGTTAGATACGAGGTCACACTTTCACCCTTTATCATCTTGGTGGACTTCAACTTATCCTCCAATATGAGTGCTTGATTCTCGTTCTTATTCTGGAACAAATGTTGAAGAGCCATCTGAATCTCATTTTCATTGTTCTTCCCTGATAAATGAGGTAATAGGGCATCCTTCACACCATCTTGGATGATCACTCTCGTCCTCACATTCAAATATTCATATATTTTGAGCTCCTTAGGGTCGGTTGGCTTCTTGACCTCTTTCGCGGCGAACTTGCAAATCCTATTGATCTGCAAAACCAACTTGATCCTTTTCTTCCAAGGAGTATAGTTGGACAATCCCTCCAACTTGTCCTCATACTAGAGACCTACCTGCAATTTCGACATTGTAGTGAGCCCTTCACTTACAATGTGACCAACTCCCTCTCACGTTGTACTTCATTGTGCACAACTCCGATTCACTGATTTCCAAAGTAGCTCAGACACCCTCTGATACCATGTTGAGTTTTCACGACCTTGGGTCTAGGTTAGAGTCTTAAAATCACCGACTCTACCAAACCAAGAATCTCAACCATAAACTGCTTTGCACTGTGGAAATATAAAGGAGTAAATCAAATATGCACAAATATACACACTTTTTAACAAAATTGTACAATATTGTACAATCACCAATCTTTGTTATATTATACAAAATCTGAATAATACAACAGTGTATGGTATACAAGATTCAATGACAAACTTCATTGCAACTTCTATGTCGTATCTTATTTGGTCAGTCCTTCGCTTTTGTACTGCTCACTAGTAGTGCATTAGTCCATCAAGGCCACTACACATTGAGACTCCAGGATGGCTGCCACCTAACACTATTGCATTTCACTTCTGCTGCACTTACACGGGCTCATAAATCTTCTCTCTAGGTTGGCCAATACCTGAGCTCCAAGTTGCCTTCTAGTAGCCTCTTTCACCCATCAGAGGGCTACACATAAGGCTGCAAACTTCACCCAATCACGCAGCAAACAACGTCCTTCTTGTATGATATTATAGGACTACTTTGGGTAGCCAACACGCTGCCCTCCACCAGACTAATGGCACCCAATCCTACACTCCGGAATCTACACTAATGAAGGCTTATGGTCACTCAAACAAGCATCCAAATTGGCTCCCACAGGTTGCATAAACAAACGATCCAAACTGGTCACTTCTTGACCCAGTGCTTCTCCAAAACATTGCTCCAAATTATGTTTGCATACTATTGTTTGTGACAGTCCTGGTTAGGGCACTTGCTGCAGCCCTAAATTCATCGAACAGTCAAAAAACAGTCCCTTAAAGGGTTGCGAAACACCCTTGAAGGACTGCTACTTAGCCATGCTGCAACCTAGGATGGATGTCAAGCCTTGATCACATTCTACACAACCTAGCTGTGGTTATATGGCCTGCGGCCTTGCACAATCAGCACACCTGTAAAAACCGGTGAACGATTTAACCCTCAAGGGTTCGGCCTAACCGCAGTCTCCCTCGGCCTCCTCCAACAATACTTGAACCCCTGTTCCAGCCCTAAAATAGTCACTTAGGCCTTCCTGTAGGTGCCCTGCTCTTGTTGTGGCTAGGGCATAGGTTGTCACTTCTTCAACCGAGTCCTTCTCTAGACAAAATGTTGCACAATTGGATGCTCAAATGCTTTGTCTTCACCTTGTATTTATATCCAATACAAGGGCTCCTCCAACGTTATAATTTAGGCACTGCCAACCTGACAATTGCCTAAAAATCCATAGGCCGAACATGACATTCACATTGCAATCCCACCATATAACTTCAAAAATTCATTTCTCCACTTATACAACTCGGAATTCGATGGTTCTTGAAGCGTTATATTTGCCTTTCCGCCCTCTATTGTCTCATGCCATCACATATAGAAATGTGTTCTTGACAATGTCCAAAACATGATTGGTGCAAAGCCCCATACTTGGGTTCCAAGCCCACAAGTGACCCTTCTGGAAACTTTCCTTCCAAACCCTGAACCCTAGGGCTTGCAGTACCTTCTAAGCTACACAAATCAACAAAAATTTATTTTTGCAAGGAGAGGAACAAATTAGTTGGGGCTTCAAAAGTTTTTGCATGGAAGAAAAGAACAGACCTAAACCTCATTGAGAATGAAGTCATGGATCACATCAA
This sequence comes from Pinus tabuliformis, assembly GCA_031772625.1. Lineage (NCBI taxonomy): Eukaryota > Viridiplantae > Streptophyta > Pinopsida > Pinales > Pinaceae > Pinus > Pinus tabuliformis. The sequence continues at coordinate 1,294,956,386 of CM062804.1, read as the reverse complement.
GGTGTCAATAACCCAACCTCGAAAAGAAGATACTCAAGCACTTGCTAAATTCATGAAAGGGGAAGTGAGGGCCCAGAGGATTCTCTAGAATCCATCAAAGACTCTCTCATCCCATATGTATCAAAAATAGACACCTCAAAAGAAATATATGACACATTGGTAGAGTTATTTTCCGTAAGTTCTGTAGGAGAAGTTAGCTCTCTAAAGCAAGAACTCTACAAATTGAACATCTCAAAGGAAGAGGGAATAGCCTCATATTTAATGGGATTTCAGAAATAAGATATCAACTTCAAGATCTGGGTGAAATAATGTCTGACAAAGAAATGACCATTATAGTATTAAATGCACTACCAGAGGAATGGGGCAACTTCACTTCAAGTATCTATGGGAAGAAAGAAGCCACTCCTTTCCAGGATCTATGGTCATTATGCAAAATCGAAGAAACTAGACTAAAGGCAAAAACTAATGTGGGATCACATGAGCAAAATTAAGCATACGCTGCTATGACAAAAAGAAAGGGAAAATTTGGTAAATTTTGTCCTCAAAAGAAAATGAAGAACATGGCTAAGGTGCAGTGCTATGGATGTCAAGAATATGGGCACTATAGAAGAGATTTTCCTAAACTTAAAAGGGACAATAACAAGAGAAATAAGGAAGAAGCCCATATTACCGAAGAAATGGAAGAACCTGAGATGAAGAAGCCTAAGAAGGAGGAAGTGAGAGATCTCTACTATGAATGAGATAATCTCCTTCACTAAAAGGTACTCTTATGTTGTGTAAATTATAGATAGGAAGCATTGAAAATAAGATAGGATGCATCATATTAGAGTATGGCATCATGGTAGAAGCATTAAAAGAGCTCGTGTCATAGGCAACATGAAGGATGTCTGGAACAAAGCCTATTTCAATCAACTATGTAGGATATAGCTCTTAATGGAAACCTCATTGAAAGCTCAAATTGTAGTTATGGAAAAAGGAAGAATTCATCTAGGAAAAGGCTCATCGTACATCTATCAAAAGGAAACATCTGTTGATGGGGATACTTTAGATCCTCAAGATTCTCTGATGGAATCTTCATTGTAAAGTTCACCAATCAAGAGGGGAAGCAAGTGTTTCATAAAAAATTCAAAACTTGTGGAATTCACAAGATGATGGTATGATGACATAACAATGAAGCCGATCGAGGAAGCAAAGCTCCTTCATTCAAAGGAAGTTGTTGCAAGAAGTCTGGATGGCCCAAAGAAAGATGAGGTATGCATGCTTACATGTCATATTATGGAAGTCATGTCATATGGTTGCATACAACATGGATCAATGTTCTATCTTGAAAAGCATTATCAAAGAAAGGATCTCCTCCCTCAAAGGATACAGGAGTGCATGGGTCACATATTTACTAGATGAAATCAACAAAATATGTCCTCATATGTAGTATGAGGTGACTAATTACAATTGAGGAACTCTAATTGGAAGTTCCTGGGAATGATATATGTGAAGAAATAAAGGAAGAGATTGTGGAATATGAAACAGTGGTAAAGGCAGTCAACATCCGAAAGACTAAGAAGATCTGACTATGATGTCTCCCAGAAAGATATGAAGACTCTAATGGAAGTCTGGAAAAGATGGAGACCCTTGAAAATACATATCTTTAGGAGATGTGTCAACATATACACTGGATGTTGATGCCTACAGGAAGATGTCATAATGAAAGACCATCACAAGGGTAATTATGATTTAAGTGTTCATTTCTTCTTTATGAAGTAGTATCTGGATGGGCTTATGCAAGGCTGCCAAAGGGAAGAATTGTGGATGTATTTCAAGAGAACCATGTAGAAGGATTAAGATCCTTCTGAAGAAGAAAGCATGATTAATGAAACATAACATGAAGCAAGGCCATATGTAGACTAATGGATCATTTTCTGATGAAATGAATGATGACATGACTAACTCATGGGTGAAAGGGATGGATGATGTGTGCCCTATTAAGTAGTCCCAAAAGATGAAGACTCAATGACAAAGAAATTCATGACATCAAAGGATGAAGTTTTTCAAGCTGTTGGTTGTCCCATCATTTCCACCTAAATAACTGTTGTAGGCCCCTAATTAAGAGGGAGCCTAGAAAAACGTTTCTTACTTGGAAGAAACTTGGAAATTCCTAAGCCAAGTAGGAGCTTAGGTACATCCCTTTCGTAGGAATGAGTACATTCCTTTATTGGAATATATATGTCCTCCCTAATTAAGAGGGAGAGATAAACACATCATTTTGGTCTTCACCTAGGAAGATAGAGTAGAGGATTGGGTAATCATTTAACATCTGATGCTCTTTGAGGATGAGATAGTGCATCCAAGATAAGAGTAGTCGTAGAGGACCGATATTATTTGAGGACTGGGGAGTCCAAGATAAGAATAGTCTTGATGGAACACACCCTGAGAGAACCCGGGTAGGGAATGTTCCGAGAGAGAAAATGATGAGAGTGTCTATAAATCATTGGTCTCGCTAGCATTGAGCTCCGATCTTGTGGAGAGATAGAGTTGTTAGTCAAGGACTTGCAATGTAACAACGCTGGTTGATATGATGCTATATAAGTGGGTTACCAATCTGATTCTTCTTATGAGAAATTCTTCAGATTGAGAATGACTAAGTACCATTATGAATACCTCCCTAGTTAAGAGGGAGTGTTGAAAAGTGTAACTAGGTTCGGTTTTCATAATGGCATGTAATTATGATTTTATGTAAGAGATCTAAAAGAAAAATAAAATTATTATAATGCTTGCATCATGGGTTTTATGAGCAAGAGATTTATTTTTAGTTGGGGTTCCCATTGAAAGCCCTTAGGAATTTTTTCATATAGTTATATAAGTCTGAAGAGTCATTGTCATGTATTGAAGGCATGTTACACTGTGTAAAATAATCACATTTGTCTATGTAAAGTCACCCTCCAAGACCTTGTCACTAGCCCTCATTAAGTCAGACTACTATGAAGGGAGAATCCTAGAAGATGAAGTCAGCCTAAACAGTCATGACCAATGACTATATATACTAGTGCTTGTCCTCATTTGGAGACAAGCAATTCGGTGAAGCAAGTCTTCAATAAGAAGTGTGTAATACATCGTAGAAGAAGCCTCCAAGCTAGCGAGGAACGAAGCAAGGTTAGCGAAGGAGAGAAGCATCATTAGGGACTGTTTTGGGCATAGTATATTCTCACACATGCAAAGGTTGCAGGTCCGAAGTTGGAAAGAAGAGGTCAAAGATTGCAGTCATACTTAGGTACTCTTGTTTGGGTGGAAATCTTCGTTGAAGGAAGCCGAGCAAGATAGAGAAGGAGTCTCTCCCTTTTGAAGAGATTATTCAAGGAAAAAACCTAATCTAGCATTTTTCTATCAAGAAAAGGAGTCGTAGAATGTCAAGGAGATGTTGAAATTCTAGAGGAAGCCGAGAAGGAGAAGAGGAAGAGTAAGGTTTAAGAGGATCTTAGTGACTTTGTCTTGGGAGGACTCTAGTGTCAAGGGTCTTTGTCAAGGTCTTGGTATTCGTTAATTGAAGATCTATACGAAGAATTTCGTTTGGGTTTTCCTCTCAAAGAGTAAGAGGTTTTGGACCTGGTTGACAAGCCTATACCATGTCTCTTGTCTCTTTATTGTTCATGATTTGGTAATTGTCTTGATCAAAAGAACACAATGATAATGCAAGAAGACAAGATCGTAATCAAGAAGTAAAAGGGCTATCAAAATAAATTATCATAAGTATAGAAATCACCTAAATATTGATGGCCTAGATTTCTCAACATGGAATCAGAGCTAAGGTGTTAAAGTCAAGTTGGGGAATCTAATCAAGGAGTCAAAGAATACCAAGCAATAGATTAAGATCTTCATCATACCGAAACCGTAGATCGAAGAAATCTACTTTACCAAGAGTCTTGGAAACATCATCAAGGAGGAAGCAGAAAGAAAGACCAAAACCCTAGAAGCATTTCTGAGATCATCACTCATCCATCATATAAGGAGTGGAAGCTTTTCAAAGACTAAGGAAGGCCAGATCGAAGAACATTACCATCATCTTCAAAAGGGTTTGTAACACAAGCTCTCTCTCATTAAAGATTCTATCAAGGAGTAATGTTCTTCTATCTATATCACTATTAAGATTAAGGGGGAAGCAAGTGGAGAAAGCAACATCTACTCAAGTAAGTATATGACTTCATCTGAATCTATAAGAATTTGTTTTTGCAAGGAGAGCAACAAATTAGTTGGGGCTTCAAATGTTCTTACATGGAAGAAAAGAACAGACCTAAACCTCATTGAGAATGAAGTCATGGATCACATCAAGGGGTGAATAACCCAACCTCCCAGTGAAGATACTCAAGCACTTTCTAAATTCATGAAAGGGGAAGTGAGAGCCCAAAGGATTCTCATAGAATCCATCAAAGACTCTCTCATCCCATATGTATCAAAACTAGACACTTCAAAAGAAATATACGACAAATTGGTAGAGTTGTTTTTTGTAAGTTCTACAAGAGAAGTTATCTCTCTAAGGCAAGAACTCTACAAATTTAATATCTCAAAGGAAGAGGGAATAGCCTCATATTTCATGAGGATTTCAGAAATAGGAAATAAACTTCAAGATCTCAGTGAAATAATGTCTAACAAAGAAATGACCACTGTGGTATTAAATGCACTGGCAGATGAATGGGGCAACTTCACTTCAAGTATCTATGGGAAGAAAGAAGCCACTCCTTTCCAAGATCTATGGTTATTATGAAAAATCGAAGAAACCAGACTAAAGGAAAAAACTGATGTGGGATCAAATGAGCAAAATCAAGCATATGCTGCTATGAAAAAATGAAAGGGAAAGTTTGGTAAGTTTGGTCCTCAAAAGAAAAAGAAGAACATGGCTAAGGTGCAGTGTTATGGATGTCAAGAATATGGGCACTATAGAAGAGTTTGTCCTAAACTTAAAAGGGACAATAATAAGAGAAATAAGGGAAAATCCCATATTACGGAAGAAATGGAAGAACCTGAGACGAAGAAGCCTAAGAAGGAGGAATTGAGAGATCTCTACTATGACTGAGATAATCTCCTTCACTAAAAGGTACTCTCATGTTGTGTAAATTTTAGATAGGAAGAATTGAAAATAGGATAGGATGCATCATATTAAAGTATGGCATCATGGTAGAAGCATTAGAAGAGCTTGTGTCATAGGAAACATGAAGGATGTCTGGAACAAAACCTATGGCAGTCAACTATGTAGGATATAGCTCTTGGAAACCTCATTAAGAGCTCAAATGATAATTATGGAAAAGGGAAGAAGTATGTAGGAAAAGAGTCATCATACATCTATCAAAAGGAAACATTTGTTGATGGGGATACTTTAGATCCTCAAGATTCTCTAATGGAATCTTCATTATAAAGTTCACCAATCATGAGGGGAAGGAAGTGTTTCATCAAGAATTCCAAACTTGTGGAATTCACAAGGTGATGGTATGATGACATAACAATGAAGAAGATCAAGGAAATGAAGCTCCTTCATTCAAAGGAAGTTGTTGCAAGAAGTCTGCATGACCCAAAGAAATATGAGGTATGTATGATTACATGTGATATTATGGAAGTCATGTAATATGGTTGCAGGAAACATGGATCAACGTTCTATCTTGAGAAGCATGACCAAAGAAAGCATCTCCTCCCTCAAAGGATACAAGAATGCATGGGTCACATATTTACTAGATGAAATTAACATAATATGTCCTCATATGGAGTATGAGGTGACTGACTACAATTGAGGAACTCTAATTGGAAATTCCTGGGAATGAAATATGTGATGAAAGAGAGGAAGAGATCGTGGAATATGCAACAATGGTAAAGGAAGTCAACATCTGAAAGACCAAGAAGATTTGACTATGATATCTCCTAGAAAGATATGAAGACTATGATGGAAGTCTGGAAAAGATGGAGACCCTTGGCAATACATATCTTTAAGATATGTTTCAGTATATACGTTGGATGTTGATGCCTACATGAAGATGTCATGAGAAAGATCATCACAAAGGTAATTGTGATTTTAACTGTTCATTTCTTATTTATGAACTAGTATCTGGATGGGCTTATTCAAGGCTAACAAAAGGAAGAACTATGGATGTCTTTTAAGAGAACCATGTAGAAGGATGTAAGATCCTTCTGAAGAAGAAAGCATGATGAAGGCAACATAAGCAAGGCCAAATGTATACCGAAGGATCACTTTCTGGTGAAAGGAATGATGACATGACTACCTCATGGATGAAAATGATGGATGTTTTGTGCCCTATGAAGAATTCCCAAAAGATGAAGACTTTGTGACAAAGAAATTCATTACATCAAAGGAAGGATTTCTTCAAGCAGCTAGTTGTCCTATCATTTCCACCTAAAGAGTCATTGGCATCCCTAATTAAGAGGCAACTTAGAAACAAATTTCTTACTTGGAAAAAACTTAGAAATTCCTAAGACAAGAAGGATATTAGGTACATTCCTTTATTGGAATAGTTATTTCCTCCCTAATTAAGAGGGAGAGATAGACACATCATTCTGGTCTTCACCTGGGAAAATAGAGCGGAGGATTGGGTAATCATTTGGCATCCGATGCTATTTTAGGATGAGATAGGGCATCCAAGATAAGAGTAGTCGTATATTATTTAAGGACTGGGGAGTCCAAGATAAGAATATTCCTAATGGAACTCACCCTGAGAGAACCCAAGTGGGGTATGTTCCGAGAGCGACAATGACGAGAATGTCTATAAATCATTGGTCTCACCAAAATTGAGCTCAGATCTTGTGGAGAGATAGAGTTGTTAGTCAAGGCCTTGCTATGTAACAACGTTGGTTGATATGATGCTATACAAATGGGTTACCAATGTTGAGAAATCTAGGGCATAAAGATTAAGTGATTTCTCTTCTATTAGTAACTGTTGTGAATGTTTTTTACTTCTTTAGATTAGGATCTTCTTTTACTTAGGTTATTAGTGTTCTTCTTTATCAAACAACTACCGATGCATAAACCATAAAGAGACACGAGACACAAAATATAGGCGATCAACCGAGGCCAAAACCTCTCCCGCTTGAGAGGAAAACCCGAACAAATTCTTCTTCTTATAGAGATTCCAATTGACAAATACCAAGACCCTTGATCTATTTTCCACTCCAAGACCAGGACCAAGACACAAGATCCCTTGATGATAGTCACTCTTTTGCTCCTTCCTTTGTCTTGGCTTCTCTTCTACTTCGACCTCCTTCTGCTTCAAACTTTCGGCTTCCTTAATTCAGAAACCCTAACTTGTACATAAGACCTCTTCTTATGCCTTGATTTCCCTTAATTGGGTTGGAGTCTCTTCCTAGCTTGATTTAGCATCCCTTATGTTGAAGAAAAGTGTAACTAGGTTCAGTATTTGTCATTGTAATTTTGATCTTTGTACTTATCAAGAAAAAGAAATATTATTTTTATAAAATTATATGAATGAATTTCTTGCTCAATCCATAGGCCTAGGAAAGTCAAAGAGTCAATATTATGTTAAAGAGCTCTTTATGAGCATTTATGTAATGTACATGGATCAACCTAGTGTCAAGAAGCCCTCCAAGACAAGCACCATTCTTCAACAAAGAAGACTACAAGAAAAACAATGAAGAGAACATCATGTCGACCTGCAAAAATGAATTAAACAACTAAAAGATGACATGTCAGCCTACAAAAATGAATTAAACAACTAAAATGTGACATGTCGGCTCATATAAATGACACAATGCTTCATTTGTTCAAGTCGGCTAAAAAATGGAGGCATAACCACTATATATACCTAGTTAGGGTCACCGCAAAAATGAAGTACAAAACTCACATTTTCTGAGATGATTCGGTGAAGAACAAGGACTGTAATCCACATTACAGGAAGGTATCAATGTGTATTCATCTACAAGTTCGGATAAATACAGAGACTCAAATTCACCATGAATGTTGTACATTTACAGGATGGGATCCTCACAGTTAGGATGACAAACAGTGAAGCAATTACAGATGTATACCACAGAAGTATAAGCCCTGGCATGGGTGAAAGGAAGAAGGCCTTGGATCTCTGTTTAACAATACAATCATAATCTTGGCATCCCTTATGAACAACTCTCACAAAGACGTACACTATCTCAGCATACAAATTGTCTCGGTGCAATACTCTATCAACATATTTTACATAGTCATGATCATAAACCCTCCGAAGATAAGGTCATAATGAAGAACGATATGATGACCTTGTAGATACAATGAAGATCTCTATGGAAATGCAACAATGATGTTCTCAGTGAGTGTAACAGTGATCTAGATGAAGGAGCACTCATGGTGCAACAATGATCTAGATGAAGAAGCAATTTTGGTACAACTATGATGATAATCTCAGCAGTGACTTCAAAGAGGATTGGTGTCTTGGTCTTGGAGTGGCATAGTATGTCAAGGGTCAAGGCCTTGCTATTCGTCAATTGGAATCTCTATAAGAATAATTTGTGTGGGTTTTCCTCTCCAAGAGGGAGAGGTTTTGGCCCTGATAGAAAGCCAAATATCTTGTGTTCTTGTCTCTTTGTTTTGGTAGTAGTTTGTTGAAGAAAACACACACACTAATAATAAGAAGAATATCAAGCTAAGATAAATTGTAAAAGCACTTCACAAATTGTTTTCAAGTCTAGAAGAATCCTACTAATACTAATTGCCCTAGATTCTTCAACACCTTATGACTTGAACTACTTCCAATCTCGATTGTCTAAGAGGATTGTGATTACTACAACATCAGTCCTGAACATGTGTCTCAAAACAGATCCCAAAAGCATATCTAAATAATGCCACAGGCGTCGCTCTCCCTTTGCTTCACTTCGTTGGCTCTAGGACTATCCTTTTTGACCCTTTCACTGATCTTTGCATCACTTTTTGACTTTAGAAGCTCACTAAAATTTTCTGCAGCAGTGACCCTAAAACAATCCCAAACAAATCAGCCTATTGTTTTCCTCCTTTGCTTGGATAGATAGACTTCTTATAAGATCTTCACACTTCTTTCTCTGCATCAGGACTTAATCGAATTGCAGACCATCAAAATATTTATATGAAATTATGTGCCTAAATGAAATCCACATTGCCTTATTTATATTTGTTGGAGACTGTAATAAGCCAACATGACTTGGAGATGAACCAACATGTCTTTTGGAGAGATATTATTATTTCTTTTGCAGCTGACTTGAAGGAGGTGACCTTTTCTTGGTCTTGGATGGATTTCTAACTTATTTAAGGACTTATATAAATATATAACATACCCAAGAAGGGTCCTTCATACATGACATAGACTCAAATTGACATTTATGACTAAATGACAAAACCTAAAGGCTAAAAATGGGAGCCATCACTAAAATAACATTCTTTGCTCATGAAACCCATGAGAAAAGAATTACAATAATACTTTTATTTTTCTTCTTTTCATCAATTACATAAAATCACAATTACATGTCATTATGAAGATCAAACCTAGTTACACTTTTCAACACTCCCTCTTAACTAGGGAGATATCCATAATGGTACTTGGGCATTCTCAATCTGAATAATTTCTCATAAGATGAGTCGAATTGGTAACCCATCTGTATAGCATCATATCAACCAGCATTGTCACATAGCAAGGCCTTGACTAATAGCTCTATCTCTCCACGAAATCTGAGCATAATGTTGGCGAGACCAACGATGTACAGACACCCTCATCATTGTCTTTCTCGGAGCATACCCCACCTGGATTCTCAGGGTGTGTTCCACCATGAATATTCTTATCTTGGATTCCCATTCCTCAAAGAATATTGGTCCTCAATGACTACTCTTATCTTGGATGCCCTAATACATCCTCAAAGAGCATAGGATGCCAGATGTTTACCCAATCCTCCATTCTGTCTTCCCAAGTGAAGACAAGAATGATGTGTCTATCTCTTGCTTTTAATTAGGGAGGACATATGTATTCCAATAAAGGAATGTACTCATTCCTATGGAAGGAATATACCTAAGCTCCCTCTTGGCTTAGGAATTTCCAAGTTTCTTCCAAGTAAGAAATGTTGAAATTTCTAAGTCTGACACGTCAGAAATTCCTACTGCATTATCTGGCTTATTTCACTTACTTTTTTATTCCTTAACAAGTTATTTAACCATATAAACACTGAAAATAAACACAAATGTAGTCTTAACTCATATACAAATCATCAACTAAAATAATAGACAAACACACAAGGGACACTGTAATTTTGGGACAATTGTCCCCAGAAAAACCCAATGCGGGAAAATCGGTGCAACTGTTCTGAGGGTTCTATTATTAAGCAGCTTTCTTGAGTACAAATAGGGTGCCAAAGTGGCTCACCCAACAGATATTTATACACGACAGTAATACCTCTTCTTGGAAGCAAATATTCAACTTCTCAGCACTAGTTTGCCCCACGAAAATCCTTTCGACGCTTATCCAAGGCTCTGCGTCAGCCTTGCTATCCTTTGCGTAGCTCTGGAACACTTTGTGTCATCCTACTGCCTCTCTGCGTTAGCTCTCTGGCCTTTCACGTCACCCATGCAGGCCCCTCAGCCTCTGCGTAGTCTCTAGCTACCTCTGCATGGCTCCTGTTGCCTCTGCATAGCCTCCTCAATCACTGCGCTGACCCTCTGGCACTATCTCTGCCTCTCTACTATGTGCTCACTGCCCCTCACTATAACTCAGATCACTTGTTCGAATTTTCTCAACAAACCCCGCTCCAGAGAATCGAATTGACTGATCAATGTTGGTGTATCTCCAACTGACCCTCAAGTCTTCTCTTATACTTTTCTTGTTGAGTCTTCAACTACTAAGATTAAGTCCCTAATCAACGACTAAAATTATATTTGGCTTGACCCATTCCATTTAGAACCTTCCCACCCAGTTTTATATTAATACCCATTAATATTTTAATTTTCCTAAGTTTAGACTTAGGAACTCCATTAAAAATATTAATTATTTTAATATCTTTCTAACCGGGTGGAATTTCCCCAAACCATTTCTGGGTCTTGGAGATCTCATATGCCTTAGCCTCTCTACCAATTGTAATGTCTAGAGCACATTTGATTCTACCACAAATGAACACTCCCTCTTAGTGAGGAGTGTGCTCTAGTAATGCTCCACCACTGAACATCATACTAATCATCCAACACTGGTACCTATGCTGATGCTTGGCCTGTTGCCCAACATCCACTGCACTGTTTCCCATGGCTCTGCCACTATCACTGCCACTGCTACATTTGTATTGCAACTCCCTCTCAACATGTTGTATCATGTTGCCCATAGCACTACCACTGCTAACTGTTGCACTGCAACGCAGTTACCGAGAAGTAAGTAACTGATCTACCCAACTACTGACATCTTTGTAAGTCCATAAACCTCCTGATGCTGAAGGTACCTCTGTTGCTATCATGTTCTCCCTTTGCTGCCTCTACATTGTTGCAAGCACCTCTGTGTCTCTCGCACTGCTGCAAGCACCTCTGTGTCTCTCGCACTGCTGCAACCATCTCTGTGCCTCTTTGCACTGCTGCAACCACCTCTGTGCCTCTCACACTGCTGCAACCCCCACTGCACTACTATAGACCTCTGCACTCTAGCACTGCCTTGTTGCTCCATCCACATCTTGCTTCTATTGACATTTGTCATCCTACTACTGTCATTCGGGGCTCTCGTAGTCAGATATGATCCAAGAGTTTGGGTACCTCAAGGATCCTACCCCTCATTTTCTGTAGTCCTCCTGACAATAGCTTGCTATCTCCCCACCTCTTCTCTAGAGGTGCATGAGCACTCATGGCACAGTCGTCATCTGTCTCGACTTCTTTCTCTACCTTAGCCGAAGATGACTTGGAGTAAGAAGCCTCTCCCTTATTCTTCTTCCTAGGACATTGGCTTGCATAATTACCCAGCTCCCCACAATGGAATCACTTCACCTTGGAGATGTCCTTCTTCTTCCTCTTCCCCTGTTGTCCCACAGATGCCACAACTACATCCTCCTCCTCCTCTTTCTTGATTCAACCTTCTTTGTTGCTACTTCCCGCCTTGTTCAACTGTCTGATCTCTTCTTGGCGAAGAGCTGCCCACATCTCTTCCCATCCTGGAAGATCAACTCTGCCCAAAATTCTTTGGACAAATGTCTCCCAATCCTTGAAGACTGCATTCAAAGCGGTCCTCACCATGAACTCTTGATCTGGTGTGGCCCCTATGGAAGTAATTTGGTCCCGAATCTCTTGCAACTTGCTAAGGTATAGATCTATCTACTCCCCCTTCTGCATTTGATACAACCGCAGTTGATTCTCCAACATCTTCCTCCTCACGAAAGTGCCCTGATACAATGTCATCAAGGTATCCCACATCTCCTTTTCCGTGTTCTTCTCGGCAATATGTGGTACTACATGATCCTTGACCCCATTAAGGATTATGCAATTTACCTTCGCCATTACATCCTCATAACTTTCATTACCAGTTGGGTCAACTGGGATAACCATGGTTCTCAAGGTGAATTCCTTGATGCGATATCTATCCAGAACAAACAAGATCCTAGCCTTCTAGATGACAAAGTTGGAGGCCCCGTCCAACTTGTCCTAATCCCTCAGTCTATTCATTTCCACCTCCGTTTCTTTTCTAGACTCCCTCTGAGTCTCGACTTCCTTCCTGGAAGTTCTCTCCTATACTCCCTCTAAGTCTCGATTTCCTTGCTGGAAATCTTCCCACCAACTATCGATCTATTCCTCTCTGATCCTCTTTGCAACTGCAACTCAGATCTTGATTTCTTGGCTAGAAATCCGTCAAGGCAGTGACTCCCTCTACCTTGGTTCTGTCCCGTTAGGTATTGTTCTGCTTTGACAGAAACATCACCCCACCAGCTTCCTAATCCAAAATCTGCTCATAACTCCCTATGCCTCAACAACTGAAGAAACTGAGCCTTCCAGCTCTGCGCAATCCGGCAAAGGTTGAATCATTCCTCTGTCCAACTACATCAAGCCTACCTGATTGAGTAGGATGATGTGGCTCTTCGTGAGCCTCTTCTGCCTCTCTCTTTCTCTGCGCTGGCCCTCTCTCTAGCTCGAAATGATGACGCAGGCCCTCTGCGTCACTCCCTCTCTGCTGCTTTCTGCTTAGGAGTAACTCTGTCTCTCGGGACAGCTGCTACTACTGCAAATATTTTTGATTATGTTTGCGCCTTCAATCCTCCTGTGATATGCAATGCTCTGATACCATGTTGAAATTTCTAAGTTTGACACGTCAAAAATTCCTAATGCATTATTTGGTTTATTTCACCTACTTGTTTATTCCTTAATAAGTTATTTACCCATATAAATACTGAAAATAAACAAAAATGCAGTCTCAACTCATATACAAATCATCAACTGAAATAATAGACAAACACACAAGGGACACCGTTATTTTTGGACAATCGTCCCCAGAAAAACCCAATGTGGGAAAATTGGTGCAGTAGTTTTGAGGGTTTTATTATTAAGAAGCTTTCTTGAATACAACTAGGGTGCCAAACTGGCTCGCGCAACAGAGATTTCTACACGGCAATAATACCTCTTCTTGGAAGCAGATATTCAACTTCTCAGCTCTAGTTTGCCCCACAAAAATCCTTTTGGTGCTTCTCCAAGCCTCTGCATAGCTCTGGAACCCTCTGCGTCATCCTACTACCTCTTTGCGTCAACCCTCTGGCCTTCTGTGTCACCCACGCAGGCCCCTCAGCCTCTGCACAATCTCTAGCTACCTTGTGGCTCCTGTTGCCTTTGCGTAGCCTCCTCAATCACTATGTTGGCCCTCTGGCACTATCTCTGCCTCTCTTCTATGTACTCACTGGTCCTCGCTACAACTCAGATCATTTGTTTGAATTTTCTCAGCAAACCCTGCTCCAAAAAATCGAACTGACTGATCAATGTTGGTGTATCTCCAACTGACTGTCAAGCCTCCTCCTATACTTTTCCTGTTGAGTCTTAAACGACCGAGATTAAGCCCCTAATCAACGGCTAAGATTAGATTTGGCTTGATCCATGTCATTTAGAACCTTCTCACCTAGTTTTATATTAATACCCATTAATATTTTAATTTTCCTAAGTTTAGACTTAGGAATTCCATTAAAAATATTAATTGTTTTAATATCCCTCTAACCGGGTGGAATTTACCCAAACCATTTCTGGGTCTTGGAGATCTCATGTGCCTTAGCCTCTCCACCAATTTTCATGGCTAGAGCACATCTAATGCTACCACAAATCAACAATAAACTTGTTTCCAGGCTCCCTCTTAATTAGGGACCTACACCAGCTCGTCAGGTGGAGACGATGGGACAACTAGCTGCTTGAAGAACTCCTCCTCACGATGTCATGAACTTCTTTTCGTAATTCAAGAGTCTTCATATTTTTGGACTTCTTCTTAGGGCACAGGCCATCCATCACTTTCATCCATGATTCAATCATGTCATCATCGAAAAGTGATCCATAGGTCCATATTTGGCCTTCCTTCATGCCATGTTTACTTAAGGATCTTTCTTTCTGCTACACGTGCATCAGTGGTGGAAGACATCCATATATCTTCCCTTGGTAGCCCTGCATAAACCCATCCAGATTTTTGTTCATAAATAAAGGAATGAACATTAAAATCAACATTACATTTATGATGTTCTTTCATCGTGACCTTTTCTAGTTTGCATCAGCATCCTACATACATAACGACGCATCTCCCAAAGATGTATATTGTCAACGGTCTCTTTCTTTTTCAAACTCCATTAGATTCTTTATATTTTGCATTGAGATATCCTAGTCAAATCTTCTTGGTATTTGGATGTTGATTGCCTTCTTCCATGGTTGCATATCCCATGATCTATGCCTTCCTTTCTTCACACATTTCATTCCTAGGAGCTTCCAATAAGAGTTCATCAATTATAGTCCACCACCTCATACTTGATATGAGGACATATTATATTGATTTCATCTAGTGAATGTGTGACTCGTGCATTTCTGCATTCCTTCGAAGGAGGAGATCTTTTCTTTGATTATGATCTCAAGATAGAGCATTGATCCATGTTACCTACAACCCTATGACATGACTTCTACAATATCAAATGTAAGCACACACATGTCATTTTTCCTTTGGGTCATCCAGACTTTCTGTAGCAACTTCCTTGATTGAAAGAGCTTCAATCCCTTGATCTATTTCACTTTTATGTCATCATACCATCAACCCATGAATTTCACAATTTTGGAATTCTTGATGAAACACTCGCTTCCCCTCATGATCAGTGAACTTTTCAATGAAGATTCCATCAAAGAATCTTGACGATCTAAAGTATTCCCATTAGTAGATGTTTCCTTTTGATAGATGTATGATGAACCTTGAACTAGATGAATTTGCCACTTAATGAGATTCCCAACAGCTATATCCTTGACTTCCATATATTATAACCATATTTCATGCTCCTCTATGATGATGTCCCGAGCTCTTGCTTCCAATTCTTCTATGATGCCTTGATGTGTCCATTTAGTGAATCATGATAGCCATATCTTACAATAGAAGACTTAGGAATTTGAAAAGAATGTAGGTGAGGAAGACTATCTCAGTCATAGTAGAGATCTCTTACTTCCTCTATCGTGGACTTCTTTTTTTTCAGCTTCCTCCACTTCTTCAGTGATATGAGCTTCTTCTCTTCCTATTTTGTTATTTTCATTCTTGATCTTAGGACAATCTCTTTTGTAGTTTCCATATTCTTGACACCCATAGCATTGGATCTTAGCCATGTTCTTTTTCTTTTTCTGAAAATTAGACTTCCCAAATTTTCCTTTTCTTCTTGTGATTGTAGCATAAACTTGATTTTACTCACCTGCTCCCACATCAGATTTGGCCTTTAGTCTAGATTCTTCAATCTTGCACAGTGACCATAGATCCTCGAATGGAGTAGCTTCTTTCTTCCCATAAATACTTGAAGTAAAGTTACCCCACTCCCCTGGTGGTGCATTTAATACAACTATAGTCATTTCTCTATCAGACATGACTTCTCCTAGGTCTTGTAGTTGGTCCTAGATCTCAGATATCCTCTTAAAGTATGAGGCTATTGCATCTTCCCTTGACATCTTCAGCTTGTAGATTTATTGCCTTAATGAGATGACTTCTTCAGCAGTGCTTATGGAATACAACTCTACCAGTCTGTCATAGATTTGTTTTGAAGTTTTGAGTTTAGATACATATGGGATAAGGGGATCCTTAATGGATTCTATGAGAGTCCTTTGAGTCCTAACTTCCCCTTTCATATTCTTGGCAAGAACTTGAGCATATTCCTTTCTCGGTTTAGTGATAGAGCCTTTGACATGTTCCATAAACTCATTTTCAATGAGATTCAGATCTATCCTTTTCTTCCATGCAAGATTGTTTGAAGCCCCAACCAGTTTGTTGTTTTCCTTGTCAAAAGACATTTTGACAGATTCATATTTGGACATAAATATACTTACTTGATATGATGCTACTTCTTATAGTTGCTTCCTTGATTTTCATAATGATATAGAGAATAGAAAAATTCTCTTTGATGAAGGTAGTTTTCTTCAAGAATGATCCTTGATCCCACATGGCGTGAGATGACACTACCTTTTGATCTAGCTTCCTTTGGATGAATAATCTTCAAAGAACTTTATTTTGAGTAGATGTATGGTTTTGGCCTTCTTTTCTTGATGGTGATCTCAATACTTCTTTGTAGACTTCTTTGATCTAGGGTTATGATTCTTGCTCTAACTTCAATATGATATTTTCTTTGATGCCTTCCTTGAGATTTGATCCTTGAGTGTCCTTTGATAAGATGCCTTTCCTTGACTTTATCACCTTAGCTCTGATACCATGTTGAGAAATACTAGGGCATAGAGATTAATTGATTTCTCTTCTATTAGTAACTGCTTGTGAGTGTTTTTTACTTCTTTAGATTAATATATTCTTTTACTTAGGTTATTAGTGTTCTTCTTCATCAAACAATTACTAATGCATAAACCATAAAGATACAAGAGACACAAAATATAGGCTATCAACCAGGGCCAAAACCTCTCCCATGTGAGAGGAAAACCCAAACAAATTATAATCTTCTTATAGAGATTCTGTTGGCATTATGATACAGGTGTTGTCCTTGATGGCAACTCACTCATATGATAGATCATAATGTAGCAGGTCAATAGAAAATATTTAATGATCAGAGAGAGGTATACGTAGGTTCACCTTGACAAAGGAGTGTATACACGCGGGTTAACAAACCAAAAGGAGCGTATAACGTACACACACAATTTCACAGAAGGAAAGGCACGTACATGTTGGAAAACTAAGTTTTGGTTCGAGGTATTTGGTCCAAGGTATCTGGTTCGAGGTATTGACCCCAGGTATTTGGTCCAAGGTATTTGTACTAAGTGGTTTTGGTCCATGGTATTGAGAAATGCCTAAAACTATAAAAGGAGGAGAATATCATTAGGCCAAGTGTGCAAGTATTGAATATCTGATGAAGTGTGAGATCCAGTATGCAGGTTATGGGTTTATGATGCTTTACTTGATCTGAACCAAGGATGCACCTATGTGGATGATGGATCAGGATCATAAGATCTATATGCGGGTTCACTTTGGTAAAAGTGCATATACACGCTGGTTCAATTCATTAGAGTAGCGTATACATTATGAAATGTGATATCTGAATTTGCAGTTGGTTCTAGTGGTTGTTGCAGAGTTCTAAGTTATGCTCTGTGTTCTGGTGACTATGTTTTGATGACAGGGCTTCAGTGATTCAGTTGTTGGGTGATTCAGAGATTGATGATTAAGTGCAATGGTTGTGTTGCAGTGGTAATTGATTTTGAGCTTCAATGTTGTTGATGGGTCCAGTATGAAAATTGGATGAAATGTGGCCTTCAGATTATGGTGTTGTGTTCCAGGAGTATCCAGTCTGAAAATTTATGAAACGTGGTCCTTGGAGGAAGAGTGAAGGTTGGAGCCTTCAGTAGGCCGACGCCTACATACTGGTAAACATATCGGCCAGTACAAGAGCCAGGGGGTTGGAGCTCCCTTCCAGTAGCAGTTGGAAAATGAGAGAGGGTGGTAGTCTTCTGTAGGTTGGCGCCTACGTACTAGTACATATATTGACTAGCTAGGGGGTTGTAGCTCCCTTCCAGTAGTAGTTGGAGAACGAGAGAAGGTTGTAGCCTTCTGTAGGTGGGTGCCTGCGTAGTGGTATGAGTATGCGCCAATACAATATTGTAAACAGGGTTTTCTTATATTAAAGGAAGACGACAGCAGGTGGTTTTTGTCTCGCATTGGGTTTCCACCTTATATCATGGTGTTCATGTGTGTTTCTTATGTGTGATGATCTGTTCTGTTTTTACTATACTTGATTACTGTTAATATGGTTAATGAAGTTATGATGCACTGATTAAGGATCAACATATGATGAATTAATTGAATCATTAGTTTGCTGAATATACACTAGTTGCATTAAACACTGTTGCGTGTACACGTGAGTTACCTTATCTGAAGTAGCGTATATGAATTTGATTATGGAAATAAAAAATTTATTTATTTTCTAATACTGATTCACATCCCCCCCAGTATTATTTCCAACAATTGGTATCAAAGCAGGTCCTTTGGTAGAATCTTGATCACTTGAAGGAGATCTGTAGAACAATGGGAAAGAAAGCACGTCAGAAGAAGAAGACAGCTCAAAGGAACAACAACAGCTTGTCGTTAGGTGGAAGCAAGTTTTCAGATTTTGAATCACCTCAAGATGAACATGCAAATGAAGCATCAGATAAAATCATAGATCAACAAGATCTATTTAACAAAAGGGAGTGTGCCCTGTTAACACCCAGGTTGTTCCCTATGACTCCCAAGGGAATACGGCCGGGGTAACCACTAACCAATCTTTGGATCGCAGCTTCTAGCCAAACTGTGATCAGAGAGGGCTCTCTCTTTATGATTTGTCTCTGTTATGATGGTGTTTTAGGCTAGCTATTATGCTCAGGTTTTGGTTTATGTTCTGGTTGAAGGATTTCTTTCAGGTCTTATGATATAGTGTTTAGATAGTACAATACCATTGGGCAATGGAGTCTGGAGTTGTGAAATGATCTGATACGCTGGTTTGGTGGTGTTCAAACTGCGGGGCCTATTGTGTATTTTGGACAAACAAAATTAGATCAAATGGTGATGTATGTCAACAACAGAAAGCAATTAAGAATTTTCTATTGAGTTGGTGGGGTGAAAGTGAGCACACTGCACAGGAGCAAAAACTTGAATTCCTGTGACAAAGGCCACTGTGAAAGGTGTATTCTGAAAGTGCAGCAATTAAGAATTACACTTATCTAGATTACAGCTGAAGAAAACATTCATAAACAACACAGATTGAACTCAGGGTACTCAGTGAGTAAATCCTGAAAGCTATTCTTTTTCTTTGTTGCTTAGTATTGAAATCAGATAACATATGTGGATTTTAACAAAACAACTAATTAACAGAGAGAGATACAGAGACTTATTGTATAGTGAAATACACAGGAATCCAGCAGTTATCAACAGACACCAGAACGCATCCAACACCTCAGAAATCCGAAAAAATTCCATTGCTTTCTTTATTAACTTCTGAAAGGATTACAGCATAAGAACTTCTTCAGGAGAAATCAACAACAACCCTTGCAAGCTCATGCGAAGGGGTCTTTATAGGAATGCGTATACAAAATATCTCAGGCATTGAGTCATCTGAGAGAGAAAATATCTTCATAAGTTTGTTCAGAAAGTAGAGAAGAAGTTATTACAACTTTAAATGCCGCATAAATGCCTTTTATGTCTGTCAGAGGATAATTTGACCTTTGGAGATCACTGAGTCGGTTGAGCCGCTCTGCTTTAATGCTGGCGAACGCGTCTTTATGTCTGTTGCGCTGTATTTTCTCAGGTTTGCCATCTGTGACTGTGATTGCTGCTGTAGCGACCGAATAGCCTTGCTAAGTTGGCTCAGCCTTACATCTTCGCTCTGTATGCTTATATATCAAAATTCTACTTGTGTATGAATTACTTATAAACTGGAAAATTATCACTTACAGGTTTTGGCTTGATAATATTATCTGTGTCAAATTTTTCCAGACTTCCTGTGGGGGCAATTGGTGCTTCACAATTGCCTCTATGCTTTCATCTGCTTCTGTATACTTAAAGAAATTTGGAGGCACATCAAACAGATGATTAATCTCATTCATAATAAAAAATAGGTTGTCCACCCTATTGTATAAAGTTTGCCCTGATGCTGGCCCTGATTCTGCTGAAGTGCTGGGCTGTCTTGCGATTTGTTCTGCGGCATAGGCATCAACCCTCTTAGTGTAGTTTTCAAGGGTAAGCAGTCTTCCTACACTGCTTAATATGCTGGGGAGGCCTCTGTTCTGTAATGCCTGAAATCTGTCCATGAACTTGTTGATTTTAGTCTGCATATCCTGGGTTCTTCTTTCCAATGTTCCAACCAGGTTTCGTAGTGTCAGGACCCTTTTAACCATTGAGATTGTCTCAGTCCTGTGAGCAATTCCCATGGTGGCCAGTTGAGAGCTTGTCCTATTATTTAAAATATTGATCATTCTGGTGGCAGCATCAGGCATGTTGCCAAGGCTTGCTCTAGCTCTGTGTACTTCCCTGTTTGCCTTTGCAATGAGTACTGATTGTTCATCCATGGTCTCAATATACTGCCATTGATTGGTGATAGATCGGCCAATATTGCCCCAAAGGACTGCTTTTAGCTCTACTGTCACCTTTTCCAGTGTGAGCTCCTTCTCAAGCTCAGTTATCCTCTTCTTTAGAGCTTTTATTTCTCGCTCCTTTACAGCTTCATTCTGTTTGCTCTTATCATATCTCTCATTTACTTTAGCCAAAGATTCTTTGGCTGTATTGAGCTCCAACATTTGAGCTTCCAGGACTTGAATTTCATTTTGGAGCTTCTGCATATCCAGACTATGAGTCTGCTCTGTTGTTGGTGCAGTTGTTGATGTAGCTGGTGCTGTAGGCCCTGTTTGCTGAGGAGGAGGGGCAGTTGCTGGAGGAGCTTCCTCAAGATTGATTATTTCAGGAGGAGGCTGGGAGGTTTGACCCTCTTCTCTTTGCTTCAATGCTGCCTGTAGTGTTGCCTTTGCAGCCTTTGATTCTCCTAGTTTGTCTTGAGTCCGGATTAGCTCCTTGTATAGAGATATCAACAGGGTTGTGGCCTCTTGATCATGCCTTTGTTGGGCAACATCATCTGCTTGAGGGTGGATTGTGGCTGGGAGTTTGATTTTCCTCCTTAAGGCCGCCAAATCTGCATCCCTCAACTTCAATATTTCTTGGATACCCTTAACATCCTTGGGATCATGTCCCATCTCTATAATTATATCTTCCAAGGATTTGATTCTGTTGTCCTTAGCTTGTGATGATGCTCTCTCCAATTCTAGCTGAGAGGCTGTAGCATTAAGGCTGCTCTTTAGTTTGTAATTTTCTAATGTTTCATCTGCCAAGGAGGCATACACCATCTCACCAGTCTGTTTATGTAGTTCAATTTTGTCCATTGGGTGTATGTCTTTGGCCATGACTTCCAGGTTGGTCCTGAGGTAATCTGAGGCAGATTGGGGATGCAGTGCTGTGGGCATAAAATGACTCATGACCATTTTTCCTTCACTTACATCAAAGGCAGACATGAGTCTTTGCTGATTGGTGGGAGCCAAGTTTAGCAGATGGTTGTACAACTGTATTTTGATAGGATCACTCCTCCTTTTGATGTCTATAAATTGCTGTTTGATGCTTACTTGTCCTTCTTTCTGCTGGCTGGAGGAGCTGACCTCTCCTCCTGTAGCTCTGTCCTGTTCCTGCTGGAAGGAACTGGCTGAAACTTCTCTGCTGGGTGGGCCCATGCCCAATGCTTGCCTTGTTGCTATGTCATCTTCAGAAGAGTCATTCAACCTCTGCCTTTTCTCTCACTGGTTTATAGGTGATGTCAGGGGAGTTTCTCTATCCCTTTTTCTAAAAACAAATGTATCCTCCTTTTGGGGAGTTTGGAGGACCGAGGCATCAAAGGTAGTCTCTGGCCTAGGAGGCACTATATTTTGAGCCTGTTGCTCAGTGGAACTCGGAGTATCAACTGCTCTTTCTTGTTGCAGGGGCTGTTGTCTGTCATGTTGCTCTCCTTCTTGCTGCTGCCCTTCCCCCTGCTTCTCCATCTCTTCTTGTTGCTGCAGAAATGTTTCCACTTGGTCTTCTGTCAAAGGAGGTGGCTGTTCCACCCGCTTTTCTTTACCTTTGCTGGCTGTCTCTGCAGTATTCCCGGCAGCTTGCTGATGTGTTGTCGATGATGAAGTGGCTGCTCCAAGTTGTTTTTTGTATGAGAGGGGAACCTGTCCACAAGTTTCTAAGTCAGCTTCCTTTTGAATATTTCTAGCCTCTCTCTCTAGCAGCTCTTCACTAGTAATTTCCTCTTCTAGGGTACCTTCTTCCCAGCTTAATGCATTGGCATACTGCTCAATCTCAGGTTGCCTTACGTGTGAATAGCTGCCCAATTTGTATCTTATCCTTCTGAGGGAGACAAAGTGATTGGGGTCATAGGGTATCCATTCAAAGCTAGTTTGCAGTTTGAGGGCCTCTAGGATACTGTTTGCTTCTTTCCACCCCTCCTCTTTTCTGTTGTATAGGAAAGGGCCCAGCTGGCTCCTTACTTTTAACTGTGACTTCTTGTTCTTGCTTTGAAAGTGGAGGTAATCAGCATTCCCAAACTGCCTGAAATATTCTAAGGCAAAAAGCCTCATGGGGACATACCTTGGCAACCTAAAAGGCTTCAACTCACAGCCATATATTCTGATGACTGTGTGGTTTTGGTAGAGGTACCAATTACCAATGCTGTAGGTTTTGTTCAGGTGGAGAATTCTCCTCATGTCATCAGTTAACCTTGGAGGAGGAACACCATACAATACTGTCAAGGCTGGATGAATGAATAAGTCAATGAACTCAGAGTATGTATATGGTGATACAGAGGCACAATGAAAGATAGAGGTCCAAAACACAACTGACCTTGGATTCCCCTGGGCATTGACTTGTTTCAAGGGAATAGAGAAGCTAGCTGGCTGATAAAACAAGAATAGGTGGTATATGTATGAAGTATATCTGAACAGTCTTTCCCTCTTCAAATTCATAAGCTGGTCATGGATCTTATCTGCAATGAATGTAGCATAATCATAATGTACAGCTGGGGGCTTACCAGGAGAGAATATAGACAGCATTGCCATTATGATTTCATCCACATCCTCCATCCCTTTGAACCCTAGGACATAGCTGATCAAATCTACTAGCATTTTCCCCAATTCATTCAAGTACTGATATCCAATAGGAGGAGTTCTGATGGCTTCAGAGCCTGGTTTTACAAACAGCTGGTTGATTTTGATGACTTGGTCATTTGACAACTTGTTCCCCTTCTTTATCAAGTCTTGCATGTGAAGGGGGGTCAATGGCTTTGCAGTATGGAAGTACAGCATCTCATTTATACTCTCTGGGGTGATATGGAACAGGACTGAGCCTGTAGGGCTGATGACAGCTCTTTGGCCTGGGTCATAGCACTCCTGGCATCTGTAGATCAACTCTGGCATAGGATTTACCTGTGGGAGGTTGTAGATGGGCAAGTTTGAGTCCCAAATCCCTAAGATGTCTGCTCCACTAAGGTGCTGGGCTCTCAACTCGTTCAGCATCTGAATATTATATTTGGAGCCCAATGGAAACCAGTCTAACATTTGATAATCCATATCTCCCAGGGCTTTCCATTCTAATTCCTGGTGAGGGGCATTGAGAGGCTTGATGTTCAGTGCAATTGGAGTCTCCATGGTCTATTCAATTTCTGTCTTGCAGGTGAATTAGTTTCAAGTGAGCAGTACTGCACAGAGGTGAGTTTTTGCAATGCAACTGCGAATTATGGGGAACAGAGGGTGGAGTGGACACGCAGCAATTGAAATACTGCTCGAATTATGAATAAGACCAATGCCTGGTCTCCCTCTGTCTTCTATGGCAGGTTTACAATAACTTGACCAACTGTCTCACGTTTGCGCGAGCAGTTTACAGTTTTTCGACCAAAACTCGGGAAATGAAGGCTCAGCCGGAGGTTTCAAGGTTGCAGTTGTAATTTAGAAGTGTTGCAGAGGAAAACTGTCGGTGAAATAGTGAGTTTCAGAGTTCCTTAAGCGTTCTGAGCAATTTACAGTGAATTTCAGGCGTATGGAGGATGAACTATGAGAAATACCTGGCTAACCGCGAACAGAGGTCGTAGCTGTGGGTGGAATTGATGCTCTGGAGGTCTTCCGGACGTTTCCCACAGGTGGCGCAGTTCAGGACGTGAAATAGCATGCAGAGGAAACAACGGCAAATGAGCGAAAAGTATGAATAAACGCGTTTTTTGGCTAAAATATGGACTTTTTGCAAATTGGCGCCTTTTATGTGATGACGTCAGCATGACGTCATAGGGTGGGGTCAGCCCTGGATGACATCATCGGACGACGTGGCGGGCTGCCATTGATCCATGGGGTAATGAGGTGGCAGGCACGTTGGCACAGATGTGGACAAAAGTGTGATGCGGTGGCAGGCATGGTGATGACGTGGGGATGGCGCTGGACCCACAAACCGGGCGGTGAATGACCTAACGGTTACGGTTTAGCCCTAACAGTTGCGGTTTCTCGGGGCGGTTATGGTACGGAGCAGGTCTTGTCAAAAGGCGCTCCGAGAGTTCTGAACGGGCGACGCGTGGCCGCGCCCTGACGTAACGCAACGTCACTTTCTCGGGCACTAAACCTCTGTCGCGGGGACCGCTCCGATATTGATATGGACCATCGGATCTCTTGGATCTGATCCGACGGTGGATGGGAGAATGATAAGTTCGGGGGATATGCCACGGGCGGAGGAATAAATACATAGTTTTTAATGTCTTTTCAATATATTCCGAAGAATTGAATACATGCGCGAACTTTGGTTAAGCAGCGGAAAGTGGGTTTTTTGGGTTTTTTTTCATGATTTGAAAGGGGTTTATGGGTAAAGGGGATTTATAAAGGTTTTCAATGCGCAATAATGTAGGCCCGAGACTTTGGACAAGAGCAAGGTGGGTACTTGGGGTTATCTTTGCAAATGAAGGGGGTATAGGTAAAACAAGGTTATTTATGGGGCTTCTTTTGGCAAATGAAGCTTTCCAAGGGGCCAAATGACTTCAGAAGAGGGGGGGTTTAGGGTTAGGTTCATCAAAGTGGCCAGATGCCATTTGATCCCTGATACAGAACTTATTGGCTATAATACCAAGGGGAGGGATATTTATACAAAATTTGGGGTTTATACACCATGGTGTTAGGTATTAGTAAGGGAAAAGGTAATGTAGGGGATTTACATAATAGTGTTAGAGTTAATATGGATGAAGGGGTAAATGGAGGGGAAACCACTAAGCTTATTTGAAACTTACTTAGTTTAGAGAGTAGATCAAAATGAAAAGATTTTTAGACAAGAAATGTGGCTTTTGAATGAACAATAACCATTATGAAACCATGATCTTCTTCCATGAATCTCAGCTGATGAGGGGATGTTAGGAATGAAATGGAAATGGGAAAGAGGGAGGTTAGTCATGCTCCTTGCTGTAACTTGATGGAGGTGAACACCTTGTCAATTAATTGACTTTACACTGGTGAACACAGTTAACATATGTGCAATGGTAAAGACAACCTTTCTGCAACCCCAACTACTTACCCAGCTACTTACCTAACATTTTTTATTTCTCCTTGGAGGGTGCACTTGGACTTGCAAACCCTTACTTGCCTTTTCTTTTCTTTGGCTTTTTCTTTGTTTTTCCTATCTACTTCTACCCTTATCACTTCCAAGGTCCCAGATTAAGCTGTTGGGAGCCTTTTCTTCTCTACCTGAACTATTTGTCTGCCAAGATTAAACAGTTTGGACAGACTTCCTTTCTCTATTCTACAACTGCAAATTTAAACCATGGAATGATCCAGATTAGACTGTTGGACCATCCATCAAAATTTTAAGTCCATACCAAGCTATAAGCACAGATCAGACTCTCTGGGAAATATGTGATCTTTGAATCATCAAAGCAGAGCATATTTGGACCTTCCATAGCCAATCATGAAATATGAAACCTATTGGTATAGGTAGCTAACAGTGGCTCCAAATGGGGATGGTTTTTCATTTGAAAGACCAAGAACAGCAGGTCAGATTGCCTTGCTCTTTGGCTGCCCATATCATTCTTGAACTTTGCTGCTTTGAAGTGCCAAATTGTGTGCTTCTCTTCTTGGTAGACCTCTGATTCTATTTACCTTTTGCTGATAGTCAATAATCTTCAAAAAACCGCATTTTTACAATCTAAACAGAAAATAATATATACATCTGCATATATACAAGGGAACCTCAGGTTGCACTCATGGGAAATAGTCAAAATAGTGCTTCAGCATCCTGCCATTGACAGGACCTTCATCCAAGTCAGTTTCATTGAGACTCTTAAGGAAATAAGTGTTGTTACCTTGTACTGCTTGGACAGCAAATGGTCCTCTCCACAAGGAATCAAATTTTCCATGTTTTCCTTTCTCTTCTCTTCTTGCATCCCACTTGAGGACTTTATCACCAACATTAAAATCTTCTGCTTTGGTTCTTTTATCAAAGGCCTTCTTCAGTTTTTCTTGTAATACTTGAACTCTGCTGAAAACTTGATCTCTGGTTTGCTGCAGACATATGATCTGATTAATCCTTCTTTGCATATCATTTGGTTCAGCTTGGCTTTCTTGAAGAAGCTTCATAACAGGCACTCCTAAGGATGAGGGGAACTTGGTCTCTAATCCATAAACCAACTCATATGGGCTGGTCCCAATTGATCTTTTGGTCGTTAGTCTATCTGCCCATAAGGCGTTGACCAGTTTCTTATGCCAATTCTTTTTATTTTCTTCCAACACCTTCTTTATGATGTTCACCAGGCTTTTATTTGATGATTCAGCAAGGCCATTTCCTTGGGGATAGTATGCAGTAGAATGGCCCAAAGTAATATGAAATTTATGACAGAAATTCACCATTTTCGTGGATCTGAAAGCGGCAGCATTGTCTGTTATTATTTTGTCAGGACAGCCAAATCTAGCCAGTATGTTGTTCTCCAAAAACTGAATGATTATAGAATCATTTGCTTGTCTACATGGGGCAGCTTCAATCCACTTGGTGAAGTAGTCTGTGGCTGTCAAAATCCATCTGTGTTGTCCTGAAGATGAGGGATGAATTTCCCCAATGAAATCCAAGCCCCATTGTTGAAAAGGTCTGTCCGTTGCAATGGGCTTTAAGGGAAGAGGCAATTGCTTTCTTTTCCCCTCAAACACTTGGCATTTATGACATGAGGTTGTGAATTTCTTGACATCAGAGAACATGGTGGGCCAATAGTATCCATCTCTTAGTATCTTATCCACAGTGGACTTCCAGTATAAGTGTCCACCACAGTCACCTGCATGAAAGTCTTGCATGATATTGTTAGTTTCATTCTCAATTAAGCAGTGCAATAATATACCTTCATGGTTTTTCCAAAGCAAATTGCCATCCATTACACAAAATCTAGATGTTTTCATTTTTAAGAACCTACACTTAGTTCTGGACAGTCCTGGGGGAGCACACAGGTTTTGTAACACATAACAGATGTCAAAGTACCAAGGGGATTGTTCAAAGGCTACATTGATCTTTGGAGTCGCCAGCTCTGTTTCACTGTCCAGCTGATTGATATCTAGGGCTTGGAAATTTGCTTCTGTCATTAACTTGGCCAAACCTTGCCCTTTTATTAGTTTAGTTGGTTTTATCTCAATATCAAATTCCAATATGTTGGCAATCCACTTTCCTCTTCTGCCCTCTAAGTTTTCTTGGGTGAGAATGTCTTTGACAATAGGACTTGGTACATAGGCCACAACATGAGAGTAAAGGATATAAATCCTAAAGTCTTTAATGGCCTTGACCAAAGCATAGGCTTGTTTCTCCATGATTTGATATTTTAGAGGTGCATCTCTAAGAGCCCTGCTGAAGAAGGCAATAGGCTTCTCATTTCCTTGGTCATCCTTTTGTAATAAAACAGCAGCAATAGTATGCTGGGAGGCAAAAGAGAAGATGATGAATTCTCTGTCAAACTGCGGATTAGTCAACACTGGGGTTTGGGTAAGGGCCAGTTTTATACCTTCAAAGGCTTGCTTGGCTTCAACAGTCCATTTGACCTTTGAATCTTTCTTTAGCATATTATTAAGCAATCTGATCAACTCGGCCAGATTTGGGATAAATCTCCTTAAGAAGTTGATTTTTCCCAAGAATCCTTGCAATTCTTTTATATTTCTTGGGTGGGGCATTTGTAGGATAGCTTGTATCCTGTCTGGATCAATTCTTATGCCATCTTTAGAGATGATGTGGCCCAATAGTTTACCTTCCTCTAAACCAAACAGGGATTTTTTGGGATTCAACGAAATTCCATATTTCCTACATGTTAGGAAGATCTGTCTCAAATGTTTCAAATGTTCTTGGTCAGACTTGGAAAAAGGTGTAAGGTCATCTAAATAAATGACAAGGAAATCATGAATCTCCTTCGCGAAAGCAATATCCATTGCTCTTTGAAATGTTGCCCCGGCATTCTTCAACCCAAAAGGCATTTTAACATACTTGAAAGTTCCCCATGGGGTTGTAAATGCAGTTTTGTCTTGATCATCGGGGTGTACTAGGATTTGATTGAAACCCGAGAATCCATCAAGTAATGAGATCCTTGAGGCCCCTACCACTCTTTGGAGAATATGATCCATTTTAGGTAAGGGATAGTTGTCTTTGAGGGACACTTGGTTCAGATTCCTTAAGTCCACACACAGCCTAATTTCACCGGTCTTCTTTCTTGTAGGGACTAAGTTGGAGATCCATTCAGAGAATCTGATTGGTGCTATGATGCCTGCCTTAAACATTTTTTGTACTTCTTGTTCCATTGCTGGGAGAAGCATAGGATTGATTCTCCTCAATTTTTGTTTAAAGGGCTTTTGATCAGGCTTGAGAGGGATGGTATGCTGGATAACAGAGGTGTCATAGGACTTTAGGTCCTCATAACTCCATGCAAAGACATCTTGGAACTCTTTAAAAAGGTCAATGTATTTTGGCTTTTGATCAGGAGGTAAAGATGCAGACAATTTAATTATTTTGGGTTTGTCAATTGTACCTATGTTGTATTCTTCAATGGCTGCATTTAAGGGCTGCATTTTTGGTTTTCTAGGAATATCATTTGAATCAAAGATGTCCTCCAGGGGAGTTAGGCCTGCTGGTAGAAAGTTGTCTTTCAGCTCTATGATTTCAGTTTCAGCATTGGCCACTTCCTCACAATTATTTGATTGAATTTGCTGAATGCTGTCCTTGTCAAAAATAGTTGGATTTAGCATTTGTTTTGTTGTCCTGAGTGATATTGGGTGAGTAATCTCCTGAAACTGTATTTGTGATTGACTTGCTTTGTCAAGTATTTGTGATTGACTTGCTTTGTCATTGTCAATATTTAGTCCTGAAAATTCTTGCTGCAAAGTCAAGAAATTATTTATTTGCTTGTCATCATCAAACACTTGCCAATCATTGATATTGTTTGGGACAGATGGTCTGTGTTTTATCTCAGCTGTAAAGCAATGATGGGGCTCAAAAGGCAGCTTGCAGGTACTAGCAAAGGTGGCTAAACTATGAGCATGTAGATTGAGGGTCCTAGAAATCTTAGTGATTTGGAATTCAAGGAAGGAGTTCAGTACATCAGCAACAGCAGACCTATAAGACCTCAATCTTTTATCATTGGTGACAAAATTTCCCTTTACTTGTTGGATAACTAGGTCTGAATCTCCTAGGATTGACACTTTTATCGCTTGTAGGGACTTTACTAACTTGAGACCTAGTAGGAGAGCCTCATATTCAGCCAAGTTATTAGTACATCTGAAATTCAATCTGTAGGCTCTGCCTTCTGCATAGCTATTTTCTTTATTGTGTACCCAAACTCCAGCCCCTGCTCCTAATTTGTTAACTGCACCGTCAAATTCAAGGAACCATAGAATGTCCTGTTGGGAAGGAGTTTTAATGATCTTTTCATGGGCTGGCAATGTGAGTAGAAGTTGTGGTTTTTCCTTTAGGTCGTCTTCCAGGACAGTTTCATCATTTAATTGGGTATGCTTGGGATTTAGAACAGCAGCAGTATCTAGTGTTTGTTTAGCTGCTGTTTCGTGGGTGGTGATACTTTCATTTGAGTCTTTCTCTTGTATGAGTATCTTGGTTTCAACTTCACCTTTTGAGGGAGTTGTGGTGTCATTGAAAAGAATGTATGAGTCTATGTCTGAATGGATAGCATATATGGGAAAGTTTTGAGGCTTTTCCTCACTGCTGACCATGTATTTCATTAGTGTTTCTCTGTACAGTCTTTTTGGTTGCCCAAAAACAGAGATGGTGGCATATGACATGTCTAATTGTAAGGAACCTTGGAGTTTAGCTCCCCATGATCTTGATAACAGCATCCCATACTTGGGTGGGATGTCAGCAACTACCACATCCATTAGGATTGTTTTGTTTGGGTATTGAACCAAAGAC
This sequence comes from Pinus tabuliformis, assembly GCA_031772625.1. Classification (NCBI taxonomy): domain Eukaryota; kingdom Viridiplantae; phylum Streptophyta; class Pinopsida; order Pinales; family Pinaceae; genus Pinus; species Pinus tabuliformis. The sequence goes on along the minus strand of CM062804.1, from coordinate 1,294,925,760 downwards.
ACACATAAATCTTTTATGAGACCTAGGCACTTGACTTAGCTGGAATCAAAGGAAAACAGGTCTTTGTATGGTCTTGTTATGTCCAAATTCAGTCTTTCCATGACTGCTTTTGGCATGAGGTTGTGAGAAGCACCTGAATCAAACATTGCATTGTGTAGTATTTTGTCATGAATATGTAGGCTGACATAAAACGGTAGTACCCCTGTGACTATTGTTTTTCCATCCACTTCTGGGCCAAATAACAATTCTGGAGTGTCATCCAACACATTGACATCATCTATGTTGCTGGTGAGTTGAAGGGACTTTTTGATCTGTCGTTTATAGATGTCATGCTTGGCTAGTTCCACGAGAGGAATAGCTATCTTTATTTTGCCAATTTCAGTTTCTAGATCAAAGGATTTTTCAGATTGGGTCCTGGGGTTATAGGTGACAGTCCTCTCCTTATTCATTAAATCTTCTTCTTGATTTTTATCTTGATTTTGGGACTTATCCTTTTTACTCATTTCTTGAGGAGAAATAGTTGAATAAGGATGAGAGGGGGGAGTAGCCATAGGCTGCTGTTTTGTGGACAGTGGTTCGGTGATCTCTTCAATAATCACTTCTTGTGTATGTAAATTTATTTTGTCATTAGGTTCTGTGCCTGTGACTCTTTCGGGCTGTTGATTATCCTTTTTCTTTTCAGGCTGGTTAACATTTACAGTTCTGCTCCTCAGCTTGTATTGTTTATGGACTTCATAAACAGCAGTGTCATAGCCTTGTTTGAAGTCAAAGGACTCACCTGATTTAGTTTGGAATAGTTTGATTTCATCATCCTCATGATCCTCTTGTGTTAAGAAAACTTGACTCTCACCATCCAGACCCATTAAATTAATCTCAGGATCTTCATTTGGCTCAGTTGATGTTGAAGTTTCTGCATAATTTTCTTGGAAAGGGGGTCTTATGTCTTGGTCAGCACTGGCCTTGCCAATGTTTGGATTTGGGTTTCTCCTAAAATTTGGATTCCTAGGAGGATTGTTTTGTGGTGCTTCCCATGATGCTTTTCTCTCAACCGATTCTACCCTATCACCCAATCTCTTCATACCATTAAGTATTGCATCAAGTTTTTGATCAAGGGCTGTAGGTTCTTCTTTGTATATGCTTCTCTTTTCTAACCTTGCCCTGTTTCTTTTGGCAATCAGGTTTGCCTCCACAGTGACAGCAGCCTTTTGAGCGTCTTCAAGGGTTTCAGGTTCTCTTTCCTTCAACTGATATGCCATGTCAGGATCAAATCCATCAGGGAATTTGTACAAGGCCAAATCAGGAGGAAGTCTTAGGTTTTGTGGTATTGCATTGTACACATTGTTGAATCTAGCACAATACTCCAGAACGGTCTCTTGCGGACCTCTCTTGATTGTTTCATATTCTGCAAGTATGTGCAGGGGATCTTTCTTCTTCTCCCATCTGGTAGTAAAGGCTTGATACAGATCATTGGGAGTTGCAATGGAGTTTGCATTCAGAGATCTAAACCAAGTTCTTACATCCCCGGTTAGGCTCTGAACAAACATCCTCATTCTGACACTGTCATCATCTATTTCATAGGTCTCAAAATGGTCTTGCATCTTCTTGGCATGCTGGACAGCCGTTAGAGAGCCATTGGAGTCAAAATATGAGATTTTGCTTTGGTAATCTTGAGGTAAAGCTGCAGCATTAGCTGGTATCTGCAAGGGTGCATATCTGTTAGCCATATTTACAGGATTTAGAGGATTAACAAGTGCAGCTGGGATAATAGGAACGATGGGTACCACAGGGGTAACTGGTGAAGCTGAACCTAAAGTGTGGTTCAAGGGGATATGTGCAGTGGATGAAGATGTGAGAGGAGGACTGTGAGAAGTGGATGGTGAACTAGGGGAACTAGGGGTGGACCGGAAAAGAACTTTTATTGGAGTAGAAATGGGGTTGGGATGAACTGTACGAGGGGTTAAATCAGCAGGTTGCTCCTGCCTTTGCTGCCTCCTAATATTTCTAGGGATGGTATTTGGATTATCAACAATGATGGGTGGATTAGGGTCAGGATTTGCCCTAGTGTGCCGTGGATTTTTCTTAGGAGCCAGCTTCCAACCTGTTTTTTGGGATTTTGTAGGAATTTTTTATATCTGCAAGGACTGAGTGGAGATTTTGGAATGGCTATATATTCTCAGAGCTAAGATGAAGATTCCCTAAACAAGCTCCTCCTTAAAGCTGTTAATGTGATACAGAAACAGATTAAAGGCCTCTTGGCTGATTTCAGGCTTGATAGTAGCTATGAAAATATATGGTAATTGAAAAACTCAAGCAATCCCCAGTGGAGTCGCCAATTATGTTAACACCCAGGTTGTTCCCTATGACTCCCAAGGGAATACGGCCGGGGTAACCACTAACCAATCTTTGGATCGCAGCTTCTAGCCAAACTGTGATCAGAGAGGGCTCTCTCTTTATGATTTGTCTCTGTTATGATGGTGTTTTAGGCTAGCTATTATGCTCAGGTTTTGGTTTATGTTATGGTTGAAGGATTTCTTTCAGGTCTTATGATATAGTGTTTAGATAGTACAATACCATTGGGCAATGGAGTCTGGAGTTGTGAAATGATCTGATACGCGGGTTTGGTGGTGTTCAAACTGCGGGGCCTATTGTGTATTTTGGACAAACAAAATTAGATCAAATGGTGATGTATGTCAACAACAGAAAGCAATTAAGAATTTTCTATTGAGTTGGTGGGGTGAAAGTGAGCACACTGCACAGGAGCAAAAACTTGAATTCCTGTGACAAAGGCCACTGTGAAAGGTGTATTCTGAAAGTGCAGCAATTAAGAATTACACTTATCTAGATTACAGCTGAAGAAAACATTCATAAACAACACAGATTGAACTCAGGGTACTCAGTGAGTAAATCCTGAAAGCTATTCTTTTTCTTTGTTGCTTAGTATTGAAATCAGATAACATATGTGGATTTTAACAAAACAACTAATTAACAGAGAGAGATACAGAGACTTATTGTATAGTGAAATACACAGGAATCCAGCAGTTATCAACAGACACCAGAACGCATCCAACACCTCAGAAATCCGAGAAATTCCATTGCTTTCTTTATTAACTTCTGAAAGGATTACAACATAAGAACTTCTTCAGGAGAAATCAACAACAACCCTTGCAAGCTCATGCGAAGGGGTCTTTATAGGGATGCGTGTACAAAATATCTCAGGCATTGAGTCATCTGAGAGAGAAAATATCTTCATAAGTTTGTTCAGAAAGTAGAGAAGAAGTTATTACAACTTTAAATGCCGCATAAATGCCTTTTATGTCTGTCAGAGGATAATTTGACCTTTGGAGATCACTGAGTCGGTTGAGCCGCTCTGCTTTAATGCTGGCGAACGCGTCTTTATGTCTGCTGCGCTGTATTTTCTCAGGTTTTCCATCTGTGACTATGATTGCTGCTGTAGCGACCGAATAGCCTTGCTGAGTTGGCTCAGCCTTACATCTTCGCTCTGTATGCTTATATATCAAAATTCTACTTGTGTATGAATTACTTATAAACTGGAAAATTATCACTTACAGGTTTTGGCTTGATAATATTATCTGTGTCAAATTTTTCCAGACTTCCTGTGGGGGCAATTGGTGCTTCACAATTGCCTCTATGGTTTCATCTGCTTCTGTATACTTAAAGAAATTTGGAGGCACATCAAACAGATGATTAATCTCATTCATAATAAAAAATAGGTTGTCCACCCTATTGTATAAAGTTTGCCCTGATGCTGGCCCTGATTCTACTGAAGTGCTGGGCTGTCTTGCGATTTGTTCTGCGGCATAGGCATCAACCCTCTTAGTGTAGTTTTCAAGGGTAAGCAGTCTTCCTACACTGCTTAATATGCTGGGGAGGCCTCTGTTCTGTAATGCCTGAAATCTGTCCATGAACTTGTTGATTTCAGTCTGCATATCCTGGGTTCTTCTTTCCAATGTTCCAACCAGGTTTCGTAGTGTCAGGACCCTTTTAACCATTGAGATTGTCTCAGTCCTGTGAGCAATTCCCATGGTGGCCAGTTGAGAGCTTGTCCTATTATTTAAAATATTGATCATTCTGGTGGCAGCATCAGGCATGTTGCCAAGGCTTGCTCTAGCTCTGTGTACTTCCCTGTTTGCCTTTGCAATGAGTACTGATTGTTCATCCATGGTCTCAATATACTACCATTGATTGGTGATAGATCGACCAATATTGCCCCAAAGGACTGCTTTTAGCTCTGCTGTCACCTTTTCCAGTGTGAGCTCCTTCTCAAGCTCAGTTATCCTCTTCTTTAGAGCTTTTATTTCTCGCTCCTTTACAGCTTCATTCTGTTTGCTCTTATCATATCTCTCATTTACTTTAGCCAAAGATTCTTTGGCTGTATTGAGCTCCAACATTTGAGCTTCCAGGACTTGAATTTCATTTTGGAGCTTCTACATATCCAGACTATGAGTCTGCTCTGTTGTTGGTGCAGTTGTTGATGTAGCTGGTGCTGTAGGCCCTGTTTGCTGAGGAGGAGGGGCAGTTGCTGGAGGAGCTTCCTCAAGATTGATTATTTCAGGAGGAGTCTGGGAGGTTTGACCCTCTTCTCTTTGCTTCAATGCTGCCTGTAGTGCTGCCTTTGCAGCCTCTGATTCTCCTAGTTTGTCTTGAGTCCGGATTAGCTCCTTGTATAGAGATATCAACAGGGTTGTGGCCTCTTGATCATGCCTTTGTTGGGCAACATCATCTGCTTGAGGGTGGATTGTGGCTGGGAGTTTGATTTTCATCCTTAAGGCCGCCAAATCTGCATCCCTCAACTTCAATATTTCTTGGATACCCTTAACATCCTTGGGATCATGTCCCATCTTTATAATTATATCTTCCAAGGATTTGATTCTGTTGTCCTTAGCTTGTGATGATGCTCTCTCCAATTCTAGCTGAGAGGCTGTAGCATTAAGGCTGCTCTTTAGTTTGTAATTTTCTAATGTTTCATCTGCCAAGGAGGCATACACCATCTCACCAGTCTGTTTATGTAGTTCAATTTTGTCCATTGGGTGTATGTCTTTGGCCATGACTTCCAGGTTGGTCCTGAGGTAATCTGAGGCAGATTGGGGATGCAGTGTTGTGGGCATAAAATGACTCATGACCATTTTTCCTTCACTTACATCAAAGGCAGACATGAGTCTTTGCTGATTGGTGGGAGCCAAGTTTAGCAGATGGTTGTACAGCTGTATTTTGATAGGATCACTCCTCCTTTTGATGTCTATAAATTGCTGTTTGATGCTTACTTGTCCTTCTTTCTGCTGGCTGGAGGAGCTGACCTCTCCTCCTGTAGCTCTGTCCTGTTCCTGCTGGAAGGAACTGGCTGAAACTTCTCTGCTGGGTGGGCCCATGCCCAATGCTTGCCTTGTTGCTATGTCATCTTCAGAAGAGTCATTCAACCTCTGCCTTTTCTCTCACTGGTTTATAGGTGATGTCAGGGGAGTTTCTCTATCCCTTTTTCTAAAAACAAATGTATCCTCCTTTTGGGGAGTTTGGAGGACCGAGGCATCAAAGGTAGTCTCTGGCCTAGGAGGCACTATATTTTGAGCCTGTTGCTCAGTGGAACTCGGAGTATCAACTGCTCTTTCTTGTTGCAGGGGCTGTTGTCTATCATGTTGCTCTCCTTCTTGCTGCTGCCCTTCCCCCTGCTTCTCCATCTCTTCTTGTTGCTGCAGAAATGTTTCCACTTGGTCTTCTGTCAAAGGAGGTGGCTGTTCCACCCGCTTTTCTTTACCTTTGCTGGCTGTCTCTGCAGTATTCCCGGCAGCTTGCTGATGTGTTGTCGATGATGAAGTGGCTGCTCCAAGTTGTTTTTTGTATGAGAGGGGAACCTGTCCACAAGTTTCTAAGTCAGCTTCCTTTTGAATATTTCTAGCCTCTCTCTCTAGCAGCTCTTCACTAGTAATTTCCTCTTCTAGGGTACCTTCTTCCCAGCTTAATGCATTGGCATACTGCTCAATCTCAGGTTGCCTTACGTGTGAATAGCTGCCCAATTTGTATCTTATCCTTCTGAGGGAGACAAAGTGATTGGGGTCATAGGGTATCCATTCAAAGCTAGTTTGCAGTTTGAGGGCCTCTAGGATACTGTTTGCTTCTTTCCACCCCTCCTCTTTTCTGTTGTATAGGAAAGGGCCCAGCTGGCTCCTTACTTTTAACTGTGACTTCTTGTTCTTGCTTTGAAAGTGGAGGTAATCAGCATTCCCAAACTGCCTGAAATATTCTAAGGCAAAAAGCCTCATGGGGACATACCTTGGCAACCTAAAAGGCTTCAACTCACAGCCATATATTCTGATGACTGTGTGGTTTTGGTAGAGGTACCAATTACCAATGCTGTAGGTTTTGTTCAGGTGGAGAATTCTCCTCATGTCATCAGTTAACCTTGGAGGAGGAACACCATACAATACTGTCAAGGCTGGATGAATGAATAAGTCAATGAACTCAGAGTATGTATATGGTGATACAGAGGCACAATGAAAGATAGAGGTCCAAAACACAACTGACCTTGGATTCCCCTGGGCATTGACTTGTTTCAAGGGAATAGAGAAGCTAGCTGGCTGATAAAACAAGAATAGGTGGTATATGTATGAAGTATATCTGAACAGTCTTTCCCTCTTCAAATTCATAAGCTGGTCATGGATCTTATCTGCAATGAATGTAGCATAATCATAATGTACAGCTGGGGGCTTACCAGGAGAGAATATAGACAGCATTTCCATTATGATTTCATCCACATCCTCCATCCCTTTGAACCCTAGGACATAGCTGATCAAATCTACTAGCATTTTCCCCAATTCATTCAAGTACTGATATCCAATAGGAGGAGTTCTGATGGCTTCAGAGCCTGGTTTTACAAACAGCTGGTTGATTTTGATGACTTGGTCATTTGACAACTTGTTCCCCTTCTTTATCAAGTCCTGCATGTGAAGGGGGGTCAATGGCTTTGCAGTATGGAAGTGCAGCATCTCATTTATACTCTCTGGGGTGATATGGAACAGGACTGAGCCTGTAGGGCTGATGACAGCTCTTTGGCCTGGGTCATAGCACTCCTGGCATCTGTAGATCAACTCTGGCATAGGATTTACCTGTGGGAGGTTGTAGATGGGCAAGTTTGAGTCCCAAATCCCTAAGATGTCTGCTCCACTAAGGTGCTGGGCTCTCAACTCGTTCAGCATCTGAATATTATATTTGGAGCCCAATGGAAACCAGTCTAACATTTGATAATCCATATCTCCCAGGGCTTTCCATTCTAATTCCTGGTGAGGGGCATTGAGAGGCTTGATGTTCAGTGCAATTGGAGTCTCCATGGTCTATTCAATTTCTGTCTTGCAGGTGAATTAGTTTCAAGTGAGCAGTACTGCACAGAGGTGAGTTTTTGCAATGCAACTGCGAATTATGGGGAACAGAGGGTGGAGTGGACACGCAGCAATTGAAATACTGCTTGAATTATGAATAAGACCAATGCCTGGTCTCCCTCTGTCTTCTATGGCAGGTTTATAATGATTTGACCAACTGTCTCACGTTTGCGCGAGCAATTTACAGTTTTTCGACCAAAACTCGGGAAATGAAGGCTCAGCCGAAGGTTTCAAGGTTGCAGTTGTAATTTAGAAGTGTTGCAGAGGAAAACTGTGGGTGAAATAGTGAGTTTCAGAGTTCCTTAAGCGTTCTGAGCAATTTACAGTGAATTTCAGGCGTATGGAGGATGAACTATGAGAAATACCTGGCTAACCACGAACAGAGGTCATAGCTGTGTGTGGAATTGATGCTCTGGAGGTCTTCCGGACATTTCCCGCAGGTGGCGCAGTTCAGGACGTGAAATAGCATGCAGAGGAAACAACGGCAAATGAGCGAAAAGTATGAATAAACGCGTTTTTTGGCTAAAATATGGACTTTTTGCAAATTGGCGCCTTTTATGTGATGACGTCAGCATGACGTCATAGGGTGGGGTCAGCCCTGGATGACGTCAGCATGACGTCATCGGATGAGGTGGCGGGCTGCCATTGGTCCACGGGGTAATGAGGTGGCAGGCACGTTGGCACAGATGTGGACAAAAGTGTGATGCGGTGGCAGGCATGGTGATGACGTGGGGATGGCGCTGGACCCACAAACCGGGCGGTGAATGACCTAACGGTTACGGTTTAGCCCTAACAGTTGCGGTTTCTCGGGGCGGTTATGGTACGGAGCAGGTCTTGTCAGAAGGCGCTCCGAGAGTCCTGAACGGGCGACGCGTGGTCGCGCCCTGACGTAACGCAACGTCACTTTCTCGGGCGCTAAACCTCTGTCGCGGGGACCGCTCCGATATTGATATGGACCGTCGGATCTCTTGGATCTAATCCGACGGTGGACGGGAGAATGATAAGTTCGGGGGATATGCCACGGGCGGAGGAATAAATACATAGTTTTTAATGTCTTTTCAATATATTCCGAAGAATTGAATACATGCGCGAACTTTGGTTAAGTAGCGGAAAGTGGGTTTTTTTCATGATTTGAAAGGGGTTTATGGGTAAAGGGGATTTATAAAGGTTTTCAATGCGCAATAATGTAGGCCCGAGACTTTGGACAAGAGCAAGGTGGGTATTTGGGGTTATCTTTGCAAATGAAGGGGGTATAGGTAAAACAAGGTTATTTATGGGGCTTCTTTTGGCAAATGAAGATTTCCAAGGGGCCAAATGACTTCAGAAGAGGGGGGGTTTAGGGTTAGGTTCATCAAAGTGGCCAGATGCCATTTGATCCCTGATACAGAACTTATTGGCTATAATACCAAGGGGAGGGATATTTATACAAAATTTGGGGTTTATACACCATGGTGTTAGGTATTAGTAAGGGAAAAGGTAATGTAGGGGATTTACATAATAGTGTTAGAGTTAATATGGATGAAGGGGTAAATGGAGGGGAAACCACTAAGCTTATTTGAAACTTACTTAGTTTAGAGAGTAGATCAAAATGAAAAGATTTTTAGACAAGAAATGTGGCTTTTGAATGAACAAGAACCATCATGAAACCATGATCTTCTTCCATGAATCTCAGCTGATGAGGGGATGTTAGGAATGAAATGGAAAGGGGAAAGAGGGAGGTTAGTCATGCTCCTTGCTGTAACTTGATGGAGGTGAACACCTTGTCAATTAATTGACTTTACACTGGTGAACACAGTTAACATATGTGCAATGGTAAAGACAACCTTTCTGCAACCCCAACTACTTACCCAGCTACTTACCTAGCATTTTTTATTTCTCCTTGGAGGGTGCACTTGGACTTGCAAACCCTTACTTGCCTTTTCTTTTCTTTGGCTTTTTCTTTGTTTTTCCTATCTACTTCTACCCTTATCACTTCCAAGGTCCCAGATTAAGCTGTTGGGAGCCTTTTCTTCTCTACCTGAACTATTTGTCTGCCAAGATTAAACAGTTTGGACAGACTTCCTTTCTCTATTCTACAACTGCAAATTTAAACCATGGAATGATCCAGATTAGACTGTTGGACCATCCATCAAAATTTTAAGTCCATACCAAGCTATAAGCACATATCAGACTCTCTGGGAAATATGTGATCTTTGAATCATCAAAGCAGAGCATATTTGGACCTTCCATAGCCAATCATGAAATATGAAACCTATTGGTATAGGTAGCTAACATGCCCTCAAAGAAGAAGTTACCAAATTAAAAGCTCAGCTGGAGTATGCCTTCAAAGTACGTCAAATGCTGCAGGATGAAGTGATATCATTAAAAAATAAGAAAAATGAAGCAGATAAAGAACAAGAAAATGAGATTCTCAAATTAAGGCAACAAGTGGAAGAAGGAAGAAAGGCTGCAAAAATCTTGAAGAAACAACATCTGGAAAAGGAAGAGCAATATCAGGTTGAGGTAAATATCTTAAAAGGTAAATTAGAAGAAAATGATAAACTGTTACGATTTCAAAACAGTACTAAGATTTTGGATGATATTCTTAGTAGTCAAAGATATCCAGCTATCAAAACTGGTCTTGGTTTTTAAAAATCTGTTGAAGGTGAATCTAGCTCACAAGGTGAGGCAAAGAACTCTAATGCAAAACTTGAAATGCTCAACAAGGAAATAGAAAGTCAACCACATCAACAAGCAAGGAAAGAGATTCTTCAAAGAAAATTTGTTACTCCTAACTATGGAAGTAATATTTGGTTATTTCCTTCAAAGAATGATGTTGAATGTTTTATATGTCATAATTTTGGACATGTTGCAACCAAATGCAGAAGAATAATGGTTCAAGATCATCACAGAGAAAAATCATCAAGTTCTAGGTACTTTAAGGGATATTGCTTTGCTTGCAATATGTTTGGTCACAAAGCTATTGATTGCAATAAAAGGAATATGAAACATATAAAATGTTATGCATGTAACAAGTTTGGACATAAAGTAAAGGAGTGCAGGAGCAAAATTCGGACACCAAACCAAAAGAAGCATACATCATCTCAATCCCAAGTATTGAAGAAGACAAAATTATTGTCAGAAAGATGTGGCATAGCTCAGTTTGCAGACATGACAGACCCAGGGGAAGCTGAAAGTGTAAAACTTTAGTATTCCAATTTTCATACGCACTTATTATGAAGATAAATCGCGTATATACGCGAGTTAGACGCTGCATAGTCGCTTATATGGTATTCTAAAGAAAAAGTAGCGGTACAGATTGCGGAAAAGGAGTCTGATATGGTTTAGTCACTTATATGCTTTGGTTGATGATGGTATGGCACAAGTTCAGGGGGAGCATATGCTTCGAATAATGCATTGTTGGCATTACGGTTAGAAGTCTTTGGTGATGATGCTTATGATACATCTTGCTACTTATTGTTGGTTGGTCAAGAGAATGGTATTGCAGGTTACAAATGTTGTTGTCAAATGCTTATGGTGCAGATCATATATGGTGTATGATAGTTGCTGATGGGTCCTTATTATAAAGGTCATGTATATCATTTGATGTAAAGGTCATGAAAAGACCTAATTTGTAAACCCACTTTGCATGGGAAGGATGATGTAATAATATCTATTTCAGTCATGTATAAACATTTGGCATGTCCCCACTTGGTTGGGTGGATGAATAAAAAATGGTGTATCCCCACTTGGTTGGGAGATTGATGTATGTATGAGTCATTGGTGATAGGAAGGTCATACTCACATAGTTGAGTCATAGAGTCGTGTTGTTCTTTTGAATACATTTTTGCAGACTCTGCATGTGCTCAGGGGGAGCATGACAGTTTAGTACATCTCAGTATGTACAAAGGGGGAGCTTAATCAAAGATTTCAGCATGTACTTAGGGGGAGTATGGACAGCATAATGTATATCTAGGGAGAGAATATCTTGGTCTGCCCTTTGCCCTTGATGTCAAAGGGGGAGAGTGACTTGGTGTTGTTGTTCCCATCAAGTCCAAAGGGGGAGATTGTTGGCATTATGATACAGGTGTTGTCCTTGATGGCAACTCACTCAGATGACAGATCATAATGCAGCAAGTCAATAGCAAAGATTTAATGATCAGAGAGAGGTATACACAAGTTCACCTTGACAAAGGAGCGTATACACGTGGGTTAACAAACCAAAAGGAGCGTATAACGTACACATGCAGTTTCACAGAAGGAAATATGCGTACATGTTGGAAAACTAAGTTTTGGTCTGAGGTATTTGGTCCATGGTATTTTGATCCATGGTATTGGTCCATGGTATCTGGTCCGAGGTATTGACCCGAGGTATTTGGTCCAAGGTATTGGTCCTAAGTGATTTTGGTCCATGGTATTGAGAAAGGCCTAAAACTATAAAAGGAGGAGAAGATCATTAGGCCAAGTGTGCAAGTATTGAATATCTGATGAATTGTGAGATCCAGTATGCAGGTTATGGGTTTATGTTGCTTTGCTTGATCTGAACCAAGGATGCACCTATGTGGATGATGATGGATAATGAATTGGGATCATAAGATCTGTACGCGGGTTCGATTTGGTAAAAGCGTGTATAAACGCTGGTTCGGTTCATTAGAGTAGCGTATACATTATGAAATGTGATATCTGAATTTACAGTTGGTTCTAGTGGTTGTTGCAGAGTTCTGGGTTCTGCTCTATGTTCTGGTGACTGTGTTTTGATGACAGGGCTTCAGTGATTCAGTTGTTGGGTGATTCAGAGATTGATGATTGAGTGCAATGGTTGTGTTACAATGGTGATTGATTTTGAGCTTCAATGTTGTTGATGGGTCCAGTATGAAAATTGGATGAAACGTGGCCTTCAGATTATGGTGTTGTGTTCCAAGAGTATCCAGTCTGAAAATTTATGAAACGTGGTCCCTGGAGGAAGAGTGAAGGTTGGATCCTTCAGTAGGCTAGCGCCTACATACTAGTAAACATATCGGCCAGTACAAGAGCCAGGGGGTTGGAGCTCCCTTCCAGTAGCAGCTGGAAAATGAGAGAGGGTGGTAGCCTTCTGTAGGTCGGCACCTACGTACTAGTAAATATATTGGCTAGTACAAGAGCCAGGGGGTTGTAGCTCCCTTCCAGTAGTAGCTGGAGAACGAGAGAAGGTTGTAGCCTTCTGCAGGTGGGTGCTTGCATACTGGTATGAGTCTTCTCTAGTACAAGATTGTAAATAGGTTTTTCTTATATTAAAGGAAGACAGTAGCAGGTGGTTTTTGTCTCGCAGCAGCTGGAAAACAAGAGAGGGTGGAAGATTTTTGTAGGTCAGTGCCTACATACTAGTAAATATATTGGCTAGTACAAGAGCCAGTGGGTTGTAGCTCCCTTCCAGTAGTAGCTGGAGAACGAGAGAAGGTTGTAGCCTTCTGCAGGTGGGTGCTTGTGTACTGGTATGAGTCTGTGCCAGTGCAAGATTGTAAACAGGTTTTTCTTATATTAAAGGAAGACGGCAACAGGTGGTTTTTGTCCCGCAGTGGGTTTCCACCTCATATCATGGTGTTCATGTGTGTTTCTTATGTGTGATGATCTGTTCTGTTTTTATTGCACCTGGTTACTATTAATATGGTTAATGAAGTTCTGATGCACTAATTAAGGATCAACATATGATGAATTAACTGAATCATTAGTTTGTTGAATATACGCTAGTTGCATTAAACATAGTTGCGTGTACACGCGAGTTCCCTTAACTGAAGTAGCGTATATGAATCTGATTATGGAAATGAAAAATTTATTGATTTGCTAATACTGATTCACCCCCCCCCCCCCCCCTCTTAGTATTATTTCCAACAGATTCCAATTGACTAATATGAAGAGGAAGACCCTTGACTTATTTTCCACTCCAAGACCAAGACACAAGATCCCTTGATGATAGTCACCCTTCTACTCCTTCCTTTTTCTCGGCTCCTCTTCCACTTCGACCTCCTTCTGCTTCAAACCTTTGACCTCCTTAATTCAGAAACCATAACTTGTACATAAGACCTCTTCTTATGCCTTGATTTCCCTTGCTTGGGATGGAGTCTCTTCCTAGCTTGATTTGGCCTCCCTTATGACTTGAATTGCTTCCAATCTCGGTTGTCTAAGAGGATTGTGATTACTGCATCATAAGTCCTAAACGTGTGTCTCAAAACAGACCCCAAAAGCATATATTCCACAAACATCGCTCTCCCTTCGCTTCACTTCGCTGGCTCTAGGACTATCCTTTTTGACCCTTTCACCGATCTTTGCATCACTTGTTGAGTTCAGAAGCTCACGAAAATTTTCTGCGGTAGTGACCCTAAAACAATCCCAAACAAATCAGCCTATTGTTTTCCTCCTTCGCTTTGATAGAGAGACTTCTTATAAGATCTTTGCACTTCTTTCTTTGCCTCAGAACTTAACCAAATTGTAGACCACCAAAATATTTCTCTGAAATTATGTGCCTAAATGAAATCTGCACTGCCCTATCTATAGTTGTTGGAGCCTGTAATAAGCCGACATGACTTGAGATGAACCGATGTGTCTTTTGGAGTGATATTTTTTTTTGCATCCGACTCGAAGGAGGATACTTTGTCTTGGTCTTGGAGGGATTTTTAACTTATTTAAGGACTTATATAAATATATAACATTCCCAAGAAGGGTCCTCCATACATGACATATACTCAAATTGACTTTTATGACTAAATGACAAAACATAAAGGCTCACAATGGGAGCCATTACTAAAATAAAATTCCTTGCTCATGAAACCCATGAGATAAGCATTACAATAATAATTTTATTTTTCATCTTTTCATCAATTACATAAATCAAAATTACATGTCATTATTAAGACTGAACCTAGTTACACTTTTCAACAACCAATCTGATTCTTCTTATGATAAATTCTTCAGATTGAGGATGACCAAGTACCATTATGAATACTTCCCTAGTTAAGAGGGAGTATTGACAAGTGTAACTAGGTTTGGTCTTCATAATTACATGTACTTGTGATTTTATGTAAGAGATGTAAAAGAAAAATAAAATTATTATAATTCTTGCATCATGGGTTTCATGAGCAAGATATTTATTTTTAGTTGAGGTTCCCATTGAGATCCCTTCAGAATTTTGTCATCTAGTCATAAAAGTCTAAAGAGTCATTTTCATGTATTGAAAGCATGTTATGCTTTGTAAAAATGTCATATTTGTCTATGTAAAGTCACCCTCAAATACCTTGTCACTATCCCTCATCAAGTTGGCCTACTACGAAGGGAGAATCCTAGAAGATGAAGTCAACCTACTCCAAAGAGCATGTCGGCCTAAACAGTCATGACCAACAACTATATACTAGTGATTGTCCTCATTTGGAGACAAGCAATTCGGTGAAGCAAGTCTTCAATAAGGAGTGTGTAATACATCTTAGAAGAAGCCTCCAAGCCAACGAGGAATGAAGGAAGGTTAGCAAAGGAGAGAAGAATCATTAAGGATTGTTTTGGGCATAGTATATTCTCACACGTGCAAAGGTTGCCGGTCCAAAGTTGGCAAGAAGAGGCCGAAGATTGCAGCCATACTTAGGTACTCTTGTTTGGGTGGAAATCTTCATTTAAGGAAGCCAAGCAAGAGAGAGAAAGAGTCTCTCCCTTTTTAAGAGACTATTCAAGGAACAAACTTAACCTAGGGTTTCTGTTATCAAGAAAAGAATTGCAAAACAATAAGAAGAGGTTGAAATTCTAGAGGAAGTTGAGAACGAGAAGAGGAAGAACAAGGTTTAAGAGGAGGCTAGTGACTTGTTATTGGGAGGAATCTAGTGTCAAGGGTCTTTATCATGGTCTTGGTATTCATTAATTAAATATCTATAATAATAATTTCATTTTGGTTTTCCTCTCAAAGAGTGAGAGGTTTTGGCCTTGGATGACAAGTCTATATACTGTGTCTCTTGTCTCTTTATTGTTCATGATTTGGTAATTGTCTTGATGAAAAGAACACAATAATAACACAAGAAGAGAAGATTGTAATCAAGAAGTAAAAGGACTATCACAATAATTTATCATAAGTAGAGAAATCACCCAACTATTGATGCCCTAGATTTCTCAACAGATTCCATATGGGAAAATGAGAATTTTATACAAAAGCATCCAAAACTACTCAAGCATTGAGGACAATTTTTTTTTGGAGGAGAGGGGCATGTTAGGTCCCTATAATACTAGTTTAACCCCTTATTTTTATTGTTAGTGTAGCCCCCTTATTGTTATTGTTGAGCCCATGTAGTCCCACTATTTTTATTGTTGTGCCCTTACATTATTATTGTTATGCAGACTCTGATTATATTGTGACCCCTTAGACTCCTATATATAGAAAGGAGGTCTTTTTATTTGTATCATCCAAGAATTGTTCATTTATGTAATGTAAAGGAGTTTTCTCCCTTGAAGAGTATAATTGTTAAGTTGTTGATCTATCTATTTGTGCGCTGGTTGCATAACAATTTTATCCATTAAGATGAGGTAGTTTATCGCTTATTAGGGTTAGGGCATGCAAGGGTTCATTTTGATATAATGAAGCATCAAGTGCTTAGGAACTGAGTGATGGCCAAATGAGGATGGTCATTAGAGAAATGTTGAGGTTTAAAATGGGCCTCCTAAGGAATATTATAAAATAATAGTGGAAATAATAAAATAAGATTAGATTACCTCATCAAGTTTTGGAGGGAAAAAAAAAAAAAAACCTATTTTTTCAACTCATATTTTCAACTTATCTCCACGTGATTTTATTCAAATTTTGAGTGAGAGCACTCATTGGATGCAAATTTTAATCTTACATCCAAGGAGTATCCATGTTGCATACTTTCGATGGACCCTACAACATGAAAAATTTGAAATACATGAAAAACATTGAGTGCATGTTTTTCAGATTTTTCATGTAGTAGATTCCATCGAAAGTATGCAAAATGGGTACTCCTTAGATGCAAAATTAAATTTTGCATCCAACAAGTGCTCCTGCTCGAAATTTGAGTAAAATAGTAAAGAGATAAGTTGAAAATATGAGTTGAAAAAGTAGTTTGTTTACATTTTTTATTTTTTTGTCTCTTTAGCTTTTTACTCCAAAAATGGTGAAGCATATCCCATGGTTGTCATCATCATATTGAATCATATTAGTTCTTATAAAGTTGATTTTTGTTGTGCAATTTTTTTTAGGCCCATTGTTTACTTCAAAATTTCTCTAATAAGCTCATGCTAGGCTTTTGCCCACACACTATTTTATGTCCCAAGCATATTTTGCATTTTGATTTTATTCTTTTTCTTTCATTGTGGACATAATATGTTTTTTCATTATTTTTTTTAGCTGCACCAACCTCCAAGTCTACGTTTTCCAACCCTACCCAAGGAATGTGAACATGATAGTGCCAACTCTCAATTAACCAATGACAAGTTAGACCTAAAGAACGGAGATGGTATATTGGGCTTGTAATGTGGCATGGAAAGTGTCAAGTGTGGTATAGGGGATAATGAACACACTATCTCAATCCGAGTTTTCCAAGTAGCGCCCCTCCTATAACTCTAACACCTCAAGGGACATCCCACTGGACTAAGGCCAAAAATTAACCCCCTGGTAAGGTGAGAGAACAAGTTTATAGTCAAGACCAATCAATCTTCCAAAACAACCATTTATCCATACTAAATGCCCAAAACAAACAAGTATAAGCACCTAATTGTAAAATGATCAAGTATATTTTTAATAGAAACCCACCTTCATCCAGGTGGAAATGCTAGATGGTGAGAGGTATGTGGCTGATGTAGATAGCAGAGGCACATGACATATCAACATCGAATAGTGAATATAAGGGGTTGTTAGTCTTACTCATAAATAAAGAAAAAAAATGAACGTTGAGTTTTGTTCCTTATCAAGTAGAATTTCTCTACCGTGCCATTAGTTTGTGGATGATACGACATCATCTAGTGGTGATGGATCATGAATTCCTTTACCAGCATAGCCACCATTTTTCAAATCAAATGTTTACACTAATCGCTAGTGAGAATATGTGTGCATCCAAATCTTGGGAATGGGAAAAGGCTAGTAATAGGAGGTATCGACTACTAGTAAGAAGCAGTAGTTATGTGAATTAAGTCTTTACATGTCATGGCTGAACATGAATATTACTTAGGATTGGATTCCATTGGTTGGAACCTTCTCCAATTAGCTGAGCGGATGCAAACCTGATTTTGTATGGTTTTGGTCTGGTATGTGTAGCTCGGAAGGAATTAGGTCCAGAACTCTTTAAAAAAACATTTTCAAAAGAACAAGAATTTGATTCTCCTCCCTTTTCATCAAAAGTGGCAGCTTGTTCACTGAGAGAATGAATTCGACATTCAAATATTCCCCAGATAAATCCCCTAGCTAATTCCTAGTAAAAGATACAGAATATGAAATAGAAAACTTATTTGACCAATGAAATGCTCTTTGATTAATTGCCTCGATTCAGAATCATTTTGATTTTTCTATGTTGGATGTCAAATGTAGGAGAAAAATTTCCTCCAATGGTGGTTACCCATTTTGGTGGGTAACAAGTGGCTCCAACTCGGGGACATGAGCTCACTGTAGAGCACATGATCCATAAGCTCGAACAAGAGTTCATGAGATATCCAACAATCACTGGGCTCATAGACCTGTTAGTTGCACATCCAAGTCAATTTGTTTGCAAACATGTGCACTAGATGTTGGTTATCATGTCGGTTTTATATGATGAAAAATCTATACAGAAAAATAAAAAAGTATCTAAATGCATTTTAATCTTTGATGAAACACAACAATATGAGAATGCAAGATTTTAGAATGCACACACAATATGCAATGCAAATAACTATATGCAAAATTTTAATTCGTTCCCATCGAACAAATTGTGGTGGCTTACCTTTAATAGTGAGGGTAATAATTCACCATCAAGCTTAGCAATGTAAAAGTACCCAAGCCCTACTTTTCCATTGATTTTAACCAGGATAGGGTTCTGTTGCACCCATTTTTTCACAATTCTAAGGAAGCAGCTGTGCCAAAATTTCAAAGTTTAGAATCATCAACCAATAGCTTATTATGTCATTGTAAACCCAATATTTGCACATTCTAATGTAAATGATGCTAGTACGACCATTAATTATGTAACAACCTAGGTAAGCCTATGATTTGGGCAATGAATTTCATCCTAGGAGGCTTTTCGTCTCACTGCATTATGTGTGTTTCTAAACCCGAATAATCGGTAGAGTTTTTCCCTCTAGCTTAAACCCCAAAGCTAGGGTGGAGTTTATTGTCAAAGTCTTAGGTGAGTCCCAGTGTTCTTAGTTGAGACTGTTGTAAAAGTGATTTGGGAATAATTTAAGCTATTTGGCTAAATTATTTTATTATAGATCACTTGATCTAATAGATCATATTGTGTTGTAGAATTGGGTAAGTTTTATGAGGGTCTATAACGAACGGGTATTCTCCCTTTGAGGGTTGAATTATTGTAATATCTGATGTAAAAATATTTTAGAGCATGTTCCTTCATGCTTAAGACATCATAGCTAAAATATTTTAGGGTGGAAAACTAATTAATCCCCTCATGAGTCAATTAATTAATTTTTCTGACAAAAATTAAATAAAATCCTAAGCCAGAAAATTAATTAATTTAGAGTCAAAATTAAAATGTTAGAGAAATTAATTTCTCCAAGTGGAAAAATTCGTGGGTCTAAAAAAAATTAATTTTTAGAGGTTCTCCACCAAGGGAATATTGGAAATTTCAAGAAAATTTGGACTCTTGGACCTTGGTAGTTGAGTCAAAGTCAAATTTTTAAGGAAATTAATTCAAAATAATTATTTTTGAACAAATAAAAAATGTTTTTATTGAGAAATTCAAAAATTCCTCAAAAAATAAGTATTTTCGATGGTAGAGATTAAAAGTTGATCAAATATTTATCAAAGGGCGAGATTATTTTGACAGAGATCAAGTCAACTAGCCGTTATTTTTCACTTGGAGGGATTTCTCTATAAATAAAAGACCTTTTGCTTCGATTGACATCTTGATCTTTGGTGAGATGTAATTTTGTAAACACTGGTGTGAAAACATTATTCTGTTGGGGATGTTTGAATCTCATAGTAAAAGACTTTGGGGTACAGTTCATGGTGTCTTTGTCTCTGATCTGTGGTATAGTTAAAAATAATCAATATTATTTTGTATTAATGGAGAAATGGTTACATAGTTGTAACGTATCTCCTTAGTTTAGGATTTGTTCTTAGAGTTTAGGAGTTTGTTTACAGCTACCTGATTTCTAGTGATGTATTTAATATTGTAATATTCATTTGATGGAATGAAGAGTGAATGGAGAGAGAGTCTCTTCTTTGTTTGAGTGCAGTCTCCAGGTGCAGTACTCACCTGTGAGCTGCAACTCCTTCTTTTAATTCAAGTCTGATTTTTATCTTGGTATCAGAGCTTAGGGTAGAGATAGCCTCAATTTTTTTTTAGGGATGCATCATTAATTACATAGCTGTAGTGGCAGTAGAGCATGTTAGGAGTATCTGTAAGATTAGGTGGACTACAGTAACACCTGGAGCGAAGGGCCTCAGATGATTGATTATCTCTGAGCCGAAGAAAGGGTTGGCGCCCATTTTTTGAGCAGAAGCGGGAGTTGGCGCGGGTTTTTCGCTCACAATCGCGCCATAGAAGAGCAGAAGCACGAGCGGGCGCGGGTTTTTAAGGAACAGTTGCGCCATTGGCATGGATTCGATGGAGATAATCGCGCCAGCGCGCCAGAAAGCTCCATTGGCGCGGGATTTTAGCTGATAATCGCGCCAGAAAACGTGAGACGCGTCGATTTTTTCCTAGCGCGGATTTTTAGCTGTTGAGTAGCGCCTTTGACTGGAAAGAAGCGCCAACCTCTTTCTCTTTGAGAAATCTGCAATTTTTTGTAGATCGGTCTTGCCCGGTGGTGGCACGTGGAAATTTCTGCTTGGTGGCAGCAGATTTGATTTGCCCAGTGGTGGCGAATTGGGGTTCCTTGATCCGCTCGGTGGTAGCAGATCGGACCTGCCCGGTGGTGGCGAATTAGAGCTCTGTGATCTGTTCGGTGGCGGCAGATCGGATTTGCCCGGTGGTGGCATAGTGCAGCTCCTTGATCTGTTCGGTGGCAGCAGATCGGATTTGCCCGGTGGTGGCGCATTGGAGTTGTTTTTTATCTGTTCGGTGGTAGCAGATCGGATTTGCCCGGTGGTGGCACATTGAAGTTCCTGATCTGTTCGGTGGCAGCAGATCGGACTTGCCCGATGGTGGCCGATTGAAGTATTCAGTTGGATAGAAATGAATAACAGTATAGAATCATATCTCCACGAGTCTGGCAAACTCGATGGAACGAATTTCTCCAACTGGAAGTTCAAAATGCAAACTTTGCTGGAAAGTATAAATGCATGGTCAATCATCATGGGAGATGAGTAGAGATCTGGAACAACGACCCAAGAACAAGATTGGGATAAAAGAGAAACGAAAGCAAAAGTTATACTGAAGATGTCCGTTAAGGACAATATTATCCCACATATCAGAGATTCCAAGTCGGCCGCTGATATATGGACAACGATCAAGAACTTGTACGAGACACAGAATACAAATCGTGTTCTGGCACTCAAAGGCAAGATGTTTGCATTGAATATGGAGGAGAATGAGTCCGTTGCTGGATTCATGGCCAGAGTTAAGGACCTGAGTGAAAAATTGGGAGCTATCGAAGAGAAGGTATCCGACTCAGATCTGGTCACGCTCACATTAAACAGAATGACTGATGAATACTAGACGTTCATCACAGGGATGTCAGCAAGAGAAAAATCCCCTTCATTTGATGCACTGACAACAATTCTACCCGAGGAAGAGGAGCGACGACAGAATTTAAAAACTCAGAGCAATGACCTTGCTCTGATGGCAAAAAGGAGACAATACAGAGGAAAGCAGCACCAACACCAGCACCAGCAACCGTAGCAGCAGCAGCAGAAAGGAGCCAACACATTTCAAAAGAGATCATTTAAAGGTATGACTGATAATTATGTTAAGAAATGTTTTTTACTATGGAAAACCTGGTCATCAGATTAAAGAATGCTATAAGAGGCAGGCAGATGAATAAAGAAGCAAACAGAGAAAACATCAGGGTTGTTTTGCTGGGGAAGAGGAGGACCACAGCCACGAACTTCGACTATTTACAGTCGATTGTGCTCTTTCAGCTTCAAAGGGAGATGAGGACGACATATGGTATGTCGACTTTGGTGCATCCTCACATATGACTGGTAAGAAGGACTGCTTTGAATTTCTTGAAGAAATTGCATGTGGATCGAAAATTTATCTAGGAGATGATAGTGGGTATGAGATCAAAGGATATGGAGACATTCTTGTGAATCTACCTAGTGGTGACATTAGACATCTTAAAAATGTATTATATGTTCGAGGAATTAAGAAAAATTTGGTCTCTGTCTCAATGATTACTGATCAGGACATGCAAGTTCAATTCTTTAAGAATAATTGTGTCATTAAGGATAGCCAGATGGAAACAGTTGCAACAAGAGTGTGCGTGGGGAGCTTGTACAGATTAGATGCAAAGAGTATGCCACGTCAAGCAATGGTTGCAGCTGGATCAACAGTCAAAAATCTCTAGCATCAGAGATTCGGCCATCTCAATTTGCAAGACCTCATCTTACTTCAGAAGAAAGGTATGGTCGATGGACTCCCTGTTTTTCATAATGTTAAGCTGGAATGTGATGGATGTGCATTAGGGAAAATGCATAGAGAAGAGTTCAGTTTGCATGTTAACAGAAAAGAAAGAGACATCTTAGAACTGGTGCATACAGATATTTGTGGACCTATGCAAACTAGGTCTTTAGGAGGAGCATATTACTTTCTGTTATTTACAGATGATTGCACTAGATTTTCATGGGTGTACTTTCTAAGTAAAAAGAGTCAAGCCTTTCAGTACTTTAAAGAGTTTAAATCTATGATAGAGAACCAGATAGGAAAAAGGATAAAAATTCTTCGCTCAGATCAAGGGGGAGAATACAGGTTGGGAGAGTTCATGAATTTCTGCAAGCATCATGGGATTGTGAAGCAATTTACAGTGCCACACACTCCACAGTAGAATGGAGTAGTAGAACGGAAGAACGGAACTCTTGTGGAGTGTGCGAGAAGTATGCTTCAAGGTAAGGGTCTATCAAATGGTCTTTGGGCAGAAGCTATTAACACTGCTGTATATTTAAAGAATAGGAGTCCTACCAAATGTCTAGGCTTTAAAACCCCTTTTGAAGCCTTGTTTGGACTCAAGCCAGCAGTTATCCATTTAAGAATATTTGGGTCAAAATCTTATGCTCATATACCTCAGGCTGATAGGAAGAAGTTAGACCCCAAAGCCCTGAAATGTATATTTGTTGGATATGGCACTGAGTATAAGGCATATAAGTTATATAATCCTGTGACTCACAAGGTTTTTGCAAGCAGAGATGTTATTTTTCATGAACAGGTTGAAGAAGGAAAGGAGGATTCTAACAGTGATAGCCACATTCCATTGCTAATAGAAGTATACAGTGAGGAAGATGAAGAGCAGGAGCAGAAACATGAAGAAGAAGTAATAGATAATGTGATCATTGATGATGCAAGCCCGGAAAGCGCTGAAAAAGACAGAGTTGAGGTAAGTCCTCTACCAAGGAGATCAAGTAGGAAGACTCGACTACCTGCTAAATTGAGAGACTATGCTTTAATGTCTAAAATTTTAAACATTGTAGAACCTGCAAATTATGAGGAAGCAAGTAAATCTGATAAATGGAGGGCTGCAATGCATGAGGAAATTGAATCAATATATAGAAACCATACTTGGGATTTAGTTGAGTTGCTTGAAGGAAAAACCCCCATAGGATGTAAGTGGCTATATAAACCAAAAATAAATGCAGATGGGAGTATAGAGAAATTTAAAGCTAGACTGGTAGCAAAGGGTTACTCACAGCAAGAAGGAATAGATTTCGATGACACCTTTGCTCCTGTAGCCAAATTAAACACAATTAGAATGCTAATTTCTTTAGCAACAAAACATAAATGGCAGCTACACCAGCTAGATGTTAAGTCTGCATTTCTAAATGGTGACTTAAAGGAAGAAATTTATTTAGTACAGCCTCAAGGTTTTGTGAAAAAGGGGCAGGAGCATTTAGTGTGTAAATTGAATAAGGCACTTTATGGTTTAAAACAGGCACCCAGGTCGTGGTATGAGAAAATTGACTCATTTTTTATACAGCATGGCTTTCATAGGAGCTTGAATGATCCAAATCTGTATACCAAGTTAAATAAACAGAGGCAAATTATTTTGATTTCTTTGTATGTGGATGATATGATCATAACAGGAAATGCTAACAATCTGATCAAAGAAATCAAGCAGCAAATGTCACAAGTGTTTGAGATGAAAGACCTTGGAGACCTTCATTACTGCTTGGGATTGGAGGTATGGAAAGATTCTGGACAAACTTTTCTCACTCAAGGGAAGTATGCCAGAAGCTTGCTGGAAAGGTTCAGAATGGAGCAGTGCAAATCAGCAGCAACACCATTACAGCAGAATTTAAAGTTAAGCAGTGACGATGGCACTAAACAGGTGGATGCCACTATGTACAGACAGCTAGTTGGCAGTTTGATATATCTGACGACAACTAGACCAGATCTGGCATATTCTGTTAATGTGTTGAGCCAGTTCATGTCAAAACCACTCGAAAGTCATTGGATTGTAGCAAAATGTATGTTGAGGTATCTTAGTGGTACTTGTAATTATGGCATTTTGTACACTGACATTTCTGATGTTATTCTAGCAGGTTATTCAGATTCTGATTGGGCAGGTAACCTGGATGATCGAAGATCTATCATAGGTTACACATTTAGTATTGAATCTGGGGTTATAGCGTGGAGCAGTAAAAAGTAAAGTACTGTAGCTCTATCTTCATGTGAAGCTGAGTACCAAGCATTATGTGCAGCCACATGTGAAGCTATCTGGTTGAGAAGACTTCTCAACGATGCAGGAGAAGGATAGAAAGAATCAACTACTATCAAAACTGACAACTAGAGTACCATCAAGCTTGCATACAATCCAATTTTTCATAAAAATACCAAGCATATTGACACTTAGTTTCATTTTGTTCGAGAAAAGATTCAGTCAAAAGAAATATGTGTGGAGTATTGTAAAACTTGTGATAACTTAGCTGATATTTTTACTAAGCCTCTAGGGCGTGTGAAGTTTGAATTATTTAGAGGGATGCTAGGAGTTCAGGATAACCCCTTCTCCATTAAGGGGGGGAGTTAAAAATAATCAATATTATTTTGTATTAATGGAGAAATGGTTACATAGTTGTAACGTATCTCCTTAGTTTAGGATTTGTTCCTAGAGTTTAGGAGTTTGTTTACAACTACCTGATTTCTAGTGATGTATTTAATATTGTAATATTCATTTGATGGAATTAAGAGTGAACGGAGAGAGAGTCTCTTCTTTGTTTGAGTGCAGTCTCCAGGTGCAGTACTCACCTGTGAGCTGCAACTCCTTCTTTTAATTCAAGTCTGATTTTTATCTGGTATATGTTGGGTATGTGCGTTCCTATATTGTGCTTCAAATATTATATGAATTTTCATTTTATTTGTGCTTCCAATTCATTATATGATCTAATGATTTTTCTTAAGAAATATATAGACTTCGCAAGTTCCCCGACCCTTTGGCTCTAAGTTCACAAACTGTAGGTACAAACTGACCTTGCTTGGACTTCAGATATTTTATGTGATTTTATTACTTCGCTAAGGTTGTGGTTAATATCTATCTTTCGAAATACATCTAGCCATTGTCAAAATTTGCAAAAATATTATTTCTCAAAAATCTTTCAAGCATTGTATATTTGTATATAACTTGTAAATTAATTTTGTAACTATAAATTTTGTAGAATAAATTTTTCTAATCTTTTTTTTTTTTGCAGTTGGGGTTTTTGGGATTTGAATTATATATATATATATATATATATTGGGGTTTTGGATACTTGTATTTTCATTTGTGCAGGTGATATTCAAGAAGATTTGTTGGGCTAGAGCCATATCTATGCCCTTGAGGATAAGATCTAGTTAAATTGAAGATCTTAAGAAAAATTAAAGTTTTGGCGAGGGTTTTCAAATTTGTAGGGCCTCAAAGCCTAGCGTCCTCCCCTACTCTAGCCATATAGCCTTCCTAACTTAGCCGCAGGCTAGATATGGCATTTTCTGTTGATTTTGGGTAGCATCAGATGTGCTCTAGCTCCGAAATTTTGTGGAGGGGCTAGAATACATAAGATCTCCAAGACTCAGGGGCAGAGGGAATTTTCGGTGGAGAGGTGAAATGCATTGAGATTGGAAAGAACACCAATGGTGAAAGCACTCTGTTGAATTGACACCTGAGAGCATTTGCTGAAATATGTTTGTGAGTCCTTCCATATATTTTATGGCTCGTTTGGAGAAATTCCACCCAGATTGTGAGTTATTAAAATAATTAATATTTTTAATGGGGTTCCTAAGTCTAAACTTAAGAAAATAAAAATATTAATGGGTATTAATAAAAATATGGGTGAGAAGCTTCTAAGATACAAGGATCAAATCTATTTTAATCTTAGCCGTTCATTAGGGACTTAATCTCAGTTGTTGATTCATCAATAGGAAAAGTATAAGAGGATGCTTGAGGGTCAGTCGGAGACACACCATGTGATCAAATCAATTTGATTTTGCTGGGGCGTGGTTTGTTGAGAAAATCAAACTAGTGATCTGAGTTGCATTGAGGGGCAGAAGTAGATATTTGGATCAGAAAGGAGTTCCGAGCCAAAGAGTACTGGGAAGAGAGGAAAAAATAGCATCAGAGAGGCAACATAGATGCCTACACAGCCCAGGAAGGGGCTCACGCAATGCTGATGTGGGCCAAGAGGGTCTTTTGCAGTGGTAGGGCAGGATATTCGTCAGAAGTTTTATATTTTGCTAGAGAAGTGAGTTTCTTGTAGGAATTTACAGGGTAAGTTCCTCAAATATAACACCAAAGGACATCGCTCAAAAACATATCACAAATCAATACACCAGTATTCTTGATGTGGTTAAAACCCTCAAAGAGGGAAACAGCCCATGTCTTGAGCCAACGCGACCACTTCAAACAATTTATTAATAAAACAAATAAAATTTACATAAGCTTCTCTCATGAACAATCACCCTACAAATGACCCTCCATGCTCTTTAAATAGAGATCATGGACCAATCAGGTGTTAAGCCACGAATCAAGTGTCGATAATTCCGAGGAGAGAATAAATTGTCAGATCACTCAATGTCTAGAATATATCGTGACCATCGGATTGTAAGTTACAAAAGTACAGAGTAAAGAAACACACTTTACCTAACTCTACACTAGACCAAGTTATACTTAACTATTTCCTATGCGTCAGAATATCCTAACATCCCCCCTTAAGAACAACTTAGGATAGGATTGAAGGATGTACAAATATGACAGAATAGGAGAAGGAAGGAGGCATTAGAGCCTATCCCCCCTTAGTGAAAACTTCCTGAACTCCAACCATAAGTCAAAGTTTAGTAAACTTTGCCTCTGTGAGAGCCTTTGTAAAAATGTCTGCAACGTGATCATCTGTTGAACAATATTGCACGTCAAGAACATGGTCATGAATGAGCTTTATGATGAAGTGCATGTGCAGTTCAATGTGTTTGGTGCGTTGATGTTCGACTGGATCTTTGCATAGTTGAATGGCACTTTGATTATCACACCAAAGTGTAGTCGGATGTTGTTGCTGAAAACCAAACTTTGACAAGATCTGACGAAGCCACAGGGCTTCCTTACTAGATTCTACAGCACCATGATACTCTGCTTCTACTGAAGAAAGAGATATGGCACTTTTTTTCTTGCAAGCCCATGTAATAGGTCCAGAATCAAGAGTGAAGACATAACTGGCAGTAGACTTCCGATCATCAGGGTCACCAGCCCAATCGAAATTAGTGAAACCAACCAATAGAGGAGATGCTTCTACACTGTAATGAATCCCAAACTGAACTATACCTCAAACATAATGAAGTATTCTTTTAGTTGCTTTCCAATGACTTTCATGTGGGTTTTGCATAAACCAAGCAATAAGGCCAACATCAAAGGAAAGGTCAAGACAAGTATGGGTCAGATACAAAATTTTTCCTACAAGTTGACGGTATAAGATAGCACCAACTTCAGGGGAAGTACCAGTGACTGAAAGTTTTGCTCCAGACTGAAAGGGAGAAGGGGTTGGCTTACAGTCTTCCATGTGAAAATGGCATAGAAGATCACAGGCATACTTGGACTGGGAAAGGGAAATACCTTCCTTGGATTGCAAGACTTGAAGACCAAGAAAATAATGCAAGTGTTCTAATTCTGTCATTTCAAACTTCTTTTTAAGGCTGGACTTCACATGGTTTATAAGGTTGGGATCACTACCAGTAAGGATAAGATCATCTTCATAAAGAACAAGAATGATAAGAGACTTGCCCACTTTCTTGGTGTAGACAGTAAAATGACACCTAGAAAAGCTAGTTTCTAAAAGAAAGCTATCCATTTTGGCATACCAAGCCCGAGGGGCTTTCTTGAGACCATAAAGGGATTTCTTAAGCTGACATACAAGGCTAGAGTCTGTTTGTATAAAGCCAGGAGGTTGTTCCATATAGATTTCTTCATGTAAGTCCCCATGCAAGAAGGCAGATTTAACATCCATCTGATGGACTTCTCATTTGAAAAAGGCAGCAAGGGAAAGAACAAGGCAGATAGAGTTCATTTTGGCAATAGGGGAGAAGGTTTTAGTATAGTCAATGCCTTCAACTTGTGAAAAACCCTTAGCAACAAGACGAGCTTTATGTTTATCAAATTTTCCATCTGGTCCATACTTGGTTCTGTAAACCCATTTGCATCTAACAAGTTTTCGTTTCTTTGGAAGAGGAACAAGATCCCATGTATCATTTGCCAATAATGAATGATATTCTTCATTCATAGTTGTGTCCTAATCTGGATGGCCTGAAGCTTCTGCAAAGGTGTCAAGATCATGATTCGTTGAAGCTTGAGCCAGTAAAGAAGAGGATCTATCGAACTGAGAACGTGTACGTCACTGATCTGTAGGATCACCTGCAAGAGCACCTGCGACATCTCGAGTAGCACAGACCCATTTTGGAAGTTGAGGAGTTCAAGGAGGATCTTGAGAAGGTGGGGGAGGATTGTCATCCTCGATGTCATCATCTGAAGAAGAAATGTTTTCAAAAGTAGAAGGGATAAAGAGAGGTGGCACATCCACCGAGCTAGGCTCGTAGGCCGATATATTTTCAGAAAACTTTACATCTCTTCTAATGATAAAATTTTTGGACTTAAGTGGAATAAGTCTATATCCTTTGGAATCTTCAGAATATCCAACAAAAATACATTTTTCACTCTTAGGTTTTAAAGCTTTATGTTTCTCATCTGGAATATGGGCCCATGCTTCACTTCGAAAAACATCAAAGTGACTTCCACCTGGTTTAATTGAGCTCCATGCTTCTTCTGGAGTGATATTCTTTAAAACCTTAGTAGGAGTGTGATTTACTCTTTAATCTGCAAAGTTAATTGCTTCTGCCCAAAAATTAAGACTAAGTCCTTTAGATTGAAGCATACAATTATCCATTTCCTTTAAGGTGCGATTCTTCCTTTCAGCTACACCATTTTGTTGTGAAGTATATGGAACAATATGTTGCATTTGAATTCTATGCTCAGTGAAAAAGTTGATGAATTTTCTATTAACATATTCTCCGCCATTATCAAATATTAGCTTAAGAATTTGATGTCCAAATTGTTTCTCAACAAAGGCCTTAAAGGCCAAGAACATGTTAAATACTTCACTCTTGAATTTTGAGAAGTATACCCAAGTGCGTCTAGAGAAATCATCAATGAAAGTTAAGAAATACTTGTAGCCAGAGAATGAAACAACTAGAAGTGGACCACATAAATCACTATGCACAAGATGTAAAGGGGCTGAGGCGTGCCAAGAGGCACGTTTTTTAAAACTATCCCGATGATGTTTTCTGAGTACACATCCAGAACAAACACCATCTCTGCAAGATACCATAGGAAGACCTGTCACCATATTTTCTTTACATATATTTTGAAGGGAGCGATAGTTTAAGTGACCAAATCGCTCATGAAAAAGTTTGCTCACTTCATCATTATGAGCAACAAATACCGAGGGAAGTGTTGATGACCCAAAGTTGTTAAACTTATACAACCTTGTAGAATCATCAGCAATGCCAGTAGCTAAAATCTGTCTAGGATTTCTTAGGTCCTTAATTACAACATCATGAGGTGAAAATTCAACGATTTTACCTTCACCTGAATGATTTATCTGACATACAGATAGAAGGTTGCAGGATAAATTTGAAACACATAGTACATCATTAAATTGACCATTGTCTAGATGAGTAGTTA
This sequence comes from Pinus tabuliformis, assembly GCA_031772625.1. Lineage (NCBI taxonomy): Eukaryota > Viridiplantae > Streptophyta > Pinopsida > Pinales > Pinaceae > Pinus > Pinus tabuliformis. The sequence goes on along the minus strand of CM062804.1, from coordinate 1,294,895,875 downwards.
CGTCCCTACAACACTAAGAGATCTATCATCACCAACATATATATTTTTGGTGTTACAATCATTTAAAGAAGAAAACATGGCTTTGTTTTTGGCCATGTGATAAGAAGCTCTAGAATCAATGAGTCGCTCATGAGAATGAGAAGAAGAAGATACATTTAGTGCATAACTAGACCGAGATGCTTGACAACCACATGCAGTGTTGTTCCTGAAGATCAATTTGAAGTTGAAGAGTGCTCCAAATGGATGTTATGCTTCTTCATTGATACTTCCAAGGCTTCCATCTTCTTAAAGCATTTGGATTCGAAGTGGCCATCTTGATTACAAAAGTTGCAATGCCTATCAGTCTTCTTCCCTTTGATTTTATTTTCCTTATCATTTTGTTGAATTGATTTTTCATTTTGAGAATGAAATTGCTTATGACCCTTGTTTGGTTTAGGACCATTCTTTTTAGGATATTGCTTCTTAGGATTCTTTGAATTTGGTTGTTGTTGGGCAGCTAAAGCTTTCTTAGAAGAGTTTCCAAGATTAAGAAGACCAAGATGTAAGAGTTTTTCTTGTTCTCTTATTAAAGAATCACATAAGGCATTGAAAGAGGGGGACTTGTAGTCTTGTCCTTGAGAAATAAAGGCTTCTGTAGTAGAATGGAAGGTGGAAACAAACACAGAGTAGGCTGGTCCCAACTTAGTAAGAGTGGAATAGATAAGGCTACCATCTTCTTTCTTAACCTTAACACCTTCCAAGAAAAGTCTAAGGGTCTTGAACTTTGACAAAAAATCTTCAATGGAAGAGACATTATTGGGGTCCAACATAAGCAACTCATTTTTGAGTTGATGGGCTCTAATTTCATTTTTAATTCCAAAAACTTAGTGAGCTGTTTCATTTCTTCATTAGGGGTATCAAGTTCTGCTATATGGAATCTAAGGTCTAGAAAATAGACATCTCTATCAACCCACGTGCTTGATCTTGCCTATTTTCTCATTTGGTTGTCTTATCTTCATCTTTAGATTTAGTTTCTTGGCCTAAGGCTATTCTGTAAAGACCGTTACTTCTAAGTAAATCCACAATGTAGGACCACCATTGGAAGTAGTTGGTGCTGTCAAGAATAACTTGGCATGTACTTTCCATTTTAACAGAAACTGAAGTTGTAGATGTTGAAACTAAGTGTTCCAATGGAAAGATCTCAAAAAATTAGGCAGATTAAAAAAAAAGGCTTCTGAATGAAAAAGTTATGGCTTTTTGAAGAAAAGTTGTTGAAGATGTTGACGAAGTGTGTGAATGTGCGAAAGTGAATAATAATGTTATATTTAAAAAATATCCCCCCTTCCAAACTTAATCTAATTAGCTCACTTAAAAAAAAAAAAAAGTTATATGACCCACTTTTATAAATAAGTGAAAGTTACTTTTACAATGGTACTTTATGAGCTACACACTAAATTGTAACTTAAATAAAAGATAAAGAGACTTTAGAATTATAAGTGACTCACTTTTTATAATGGGTGAGAACACTTTTACATAAAGTAATTTTAAAACATAAGTTACATGCGATTTTTGAAAAAGTAACTCAACAAAAGGAAGCACTTGAACTCAAGACCTCTATTATCATAAAGTAACTTTGGACCAAATGACCTATTTAAAAGGTTGGTAATTTTTGGAAAAGAGGAAGGGGTATTTTTTTTTTAGTCACTGAAACTTTGGGATGCGTGATTACTTGAAAAATCTCTTTTTTCCTACAAAAAAAAACCAGACAACCCAACACGGACGTAAAAAAAAAACAAACCTTACGGCTTGAAGTTAGCTTTCACCGGAAACTAAATATTTTCCTCAATGTTTTTGATTTTTCGATATCACATTAAGGCGCGGCAGAAAAGAGCATACACATGAGAAAAATCCTTCCTTTCTATTTCTGATTTGCCTAAATCGCACAGAGTCACAGGGCAAAGAGCATACGCAGAAATGAAAGGTATAGATCTGGTAATAAAAAACAGAGAGATAAATAAATCAAAATAAACAGAGAGAGAAATAACTAAAACTGCAAATAAATACTGTATACCTCCAGATCTTAAAAATGACCTAGCTAGGACTACTAGAAACCTTTTCATGTGAAACGAAAGGTGTTCCTCACTGGAACAGATGCTCCTAACACAATAGAGTAGTCCTCTCATCCCGAAAGCAGTCAAAAATAGTAGATATATGAAATGACAGTCAGATGCAGTTGTACCGACTTCCGATTTGGATCACCAATGGATGCTGCCGTCAAATAGCTCTGATACCATGTAGGAATTTATAGGGTAAGTTCCTCAGATATAACACCAAAGGACACCGCTCACAAACAGATCACAGATCAATACACTAGTATTCTAGATGTGGTTAAAACCCTCAAAGAGGGAAACAATCCATGGCCTAAGCCAACGCGACCACTTCAGGCAATTTATTAATAAAAGAAATAAAATTTACATAAGCGTCTCTCATGAACGGTCACCCTACAAATGACCCTCCATGCTCTTTAAATAGAGATCATGGACCAATCGGGTGTTAAGCCACAGATCAAGTGCCGGTAATATTGAGGAGAGAATGAACCGTCAAATCACTTAATGTCTAGAACATATCGTGACTGTCAAATTGTAAGTTACAAAAGTACATAGTAAAGAAACATTCTTTACCTAACTCTACACTAGACTAAGTTATACTTAACTATTTCTTATGTGTCGGAATATCCTAACATTTCTGAGCCAGGAAGGATGAACAACGGTCTTCCTCCAATAAATCGATCTAGCAGAAGGTGTGACACAGTCTCCTAGAGTCAAGATGCTGGACCAAGCAATAATTACATTGGGATTTCGCAGTGTTTTACGGAGTCAAGCCACTCAGTGGATCAGTTGTGACTTGGAGAACGAGGTAAAACCTCGTATGTATTTCTTGTTGCCGTGATTTCTCTTAAAGGTTAGTTGGTGTGAGAAGCAACCTGTTGTACTTAGATTCTTCTTGCTTAATACTACAAACCATCTATCTGTTGCACCGATTTTCCCGCATTGGGTTTTTTCAAGGACATGTTGTCCAAAAATAACAGTGTCCCTTGTGTGTTTGTCTCATCTATTGTTTCAGTTTATGATATGTATGTCTGTGTAGTCTGCAGTAGTGTTTTTTATCATTGTTTATAATTAAATAACTTGTTGAATGAAATAACAAGTAGGAGATGATAAACCAGTGACTACAATAGGATTTCTATAGATTCAGAAATTTTCACATGGTATCAGAGGATTGCAGATCATAGGACACTGAAGCCATCAAGTGGGAGATCCAACAAATCTGCTGCAGAGAGGCAGATGTCCCGAGTGACAACGCTATTTCAGAACCACAGGAGCAGCTGAAGGGATAACGCAGTGCCAAAGGAGTGACACAGAATCTCACATAGTTTCTGCATCAGCGTTCTGAGCCAGGAGGATGAGATACAGTAGCCAAGAGGATCTCACGTAATGACTGCGTCAGCTCTTTGGGCCAGCGTAGAGCCTGAGGGGCTCAGATTAGTTAGTTGTCAGGGTAGTAGGAGAAGTGTAGATTCGATCTATGGTGTTGGTGGGACGTTGTTACTGTTGTTGCAGAACAATGTCTGTGGAGACGAAACCGAGGTAGAGGGAGTCAATGTGTTGACATGTTTCCTTCGAAAAGAAATCTAAGTCCGAGTTGCTGAGCAACAAGAAAGGAGGATTGGAGAAGGGGTGATTCGACATTATTTGGCGGGAGGATTTCCATGAAGGAAATCAAGACTCAAAGGGAGTCTGGAAAGAACTTGTTCCTTATAGGATTTCTAGCGCCAAATAAATCCAGATTCGAGTCTTGCTGGGGCAGCAGTAAGAGAGGGATAAGAGAACCTATTATACACTTATTTGAGCAGAGATGGTAGTCAATGGACTAAGGGATCAGGACAGGTTGGATGGAGCATCCAACTTTGTCATCTAGAAGGCTAAGATCCTGGCAGTCTTGGACAAGAATCACATCAAGGAGTATGCCTTGAAAGTGGTGGTTGTACCGGTCGATGTTGATCCTCTCAAGAAATATGAAGAGGCTCAAGCGAAGGTGAAGTGCATGATCCTAGATGGGGTCAAGGATCATGTGATCCCACATATTGTTGAAAAGGAAACAACAAGGGAAATGTGGGAGGCCTTCACCACCTTATATGAGGGAACTTTCGTTCCATGGAAGATGTTGCTTGAGAACCAGCTAAGACAGTATCAAATGTAGAAGGGAGAAGAAATCGATCCCTTCCTTCTCAGGTTGCAAGAGATTCGAGACCAGCTAACTTTTGTGGGGTCTACATCAGATCCTAAGGTCATGGTCGGGACTGCACTGAATGTTGTCACTGAAAACTGGGAGACCTTTGTCCAGAGCATCTTGGGAAGGGTTTCTCTCCCCATTTGGGAGGAGATGTGTGCAGCTCTTCGACAGGAAGAGATCATGTGGTTAACCAAGGAAGGAAGTAGCGGCAAATGAGTCAGAGTCAAGAAGGAGGAAGAGGAGGATGCAACTCTCGCATCAGCAAGACAACCAGGGCAACAAAAGAGGAAAAAGAAAGACATAACCAAAGTCAGATGCTTCAGGTGTGGGGAACTGGGACATTTCTCCACTCAGTGCCCTCAGAAGAAGGGCAAGGAAGAGAAGTATGACTTGAAGGATGCTCTAGTGAAAGCTAACAAGGAGGATGATGACGAAGATCGTACCATGAGTGCTCATGCACCTCTAGAGAAGAGGTGGGGCGATATAGAGCTGTAGTCGGGAGGACTACACAAAATGGAAAGATCCTTGAGGTGCCCAAACTCTTGGATCACATACGGCTACGGGAGCCCTTAATGATAGTAGCATGACGAGAGTCAGCTGGTGCGAGGGATGATGGAGCAATAGTGGCAGAGCTAGACTGCGAGAGTTTGAAGCAACGCAGTGGAGGTTGCAACAGTGCGAGAGGCACATAGCATATTACAGCATCACAGTAGTAGTAGAGGGTTAACTCAAATTAGCAGTAGAGGTAGCTTCAACATCATGAGGTATCCAGGTTGACCAGTATGTTAGCTTTTGGGTGGATTTTTCAGTTACTTACTTCTCAACAACTGAGTTTCAGTGCAACAGTTAGCAGCGGCAGTGGCAGTGTCATGGGCAGCAGTACAAGGTGCAATAGTGTAGTGGATGAAGGGCAGCAGACCAAGCATCAACAACACAGAGGACCAATGTCATGGATCAATGTGATGCTTCTACTAGGGAGTATTGCTAGAGAACATTTCTCGTTTAGAGGGAGTGTTGATTTTGGGTAGCATCGGATATGCTCTAGCTCCGAAATTTTGTGGAGGGGCTAGAATACATAATATCTCTAAGACTCAAAAATTGTTTGGAGAAATTACACCTGGATTGTGAGTTATTAAAATAATTAATATTTTTAATGGGGTTCCTATGTCTAAACTTAGGAAAATAAAAATATTAATGGGTATTAATAAAAATATGGGTGAGAAGCTTCTAAGAGACGAGGATCAAGTCTGTTTTAATCTTAGACATTGATTAGGGATTTAATCTCGGTCGTTGATTCATCAACAGGAAAAGTATAAGAGGAGACTTGAGGGTTAGTTGGAGACATACCGTGTGATCAAATCAGTTTGATTTTTCTAGGGCATGGTTTGTTGAGAAAATCGAACTAGTGATCTAAGTTGCAGTGAGAGGGGGAAAAGCAGAGATTTGGATCAGAAAGGAGTTTCGAGCTAAAGAGTATCAGGCAAAGAGGTAGCAGTGGCATCAAAGAGGCAGCGTAGAGGCCTATGTAGCCCAGGAAGGGGCTCACACAGTGCTGACGCAGACCAAGAGGGTCTCTTGCAGTCGCAGTGCAGGATATTTGTCAGAAGTTCGAGATTTTGCTGGAGAAGCGAGGTTTTGAGCTGAGAGGGATGAACAAAAATCTTCCTCCAGCAAAAAGGGGTGACAGCATCTCCTAATGGAAAGACATCGGCCAAAACAGTGATTGCGCTCGGATTTCACAGTGTTTGTTAGAGTCAGGCCACTTAGTGGATTAATTGTGACTTGGAGAACGAGGTAAACCCTCGTATGTATTTCTTGTTGCTGTGATTTGTTAAATTGGAAACTAGGGCCAAACTCCATGTGGGTCAGCTTATTTATGGCAGCTGATATTTTTATTGAGTCCCTCTCGTCGAGAGGTGTAGGATTGATCCAAAGATCATCTGATTCCGATAAGTATTTATGGAGATATGAATTTATTTCAATTATCTAATTATTATCAATCCGACCAACACTTGAGTAGGCTTAGAAGCCCAATAGATGTGTCTATTCATCACCTACACATTAGTATAAATAAAAGAGGATTTGAAGTCATTTGGCACTCACCTCAAGTGATCTCCTCTCCATGTCTTGGGTTTTTGGAGAAGGAGATACACTATGGATTACGCTAATGCCCTAATGGATAATGCAAGCAATGGAGATGATACGTGAAGGGTAGCCACAGTGGACTCAACGCTGTAATGAAGGACCTTACCACTATGCACAGTCATGCAAACTTAACGCAGTCATGGCAGCAACAATGCTGGCAAATGAATACAAGCTGGGCATAGAGATTAATACGTAGGCATGGTTCATGGGGACAGTCATAGTCTATGGTGACACTCAGCCCTAGCCGCAGGTCAAGCCCTCATCGCAGCACAAGGAGAAATATATGCAGCACATAAGTATTGAATGCAGTCAAGGCAGCAAGGTAAGGAACACATTGGAACGCAGTCATATACATGTAAACGCAGTCTTATACATGGAACACAGTCATTGGAACGCATACATGTAAACGTAGTCTTATACATGGAATGCAGTCATATACATTGTGAACGCTGTTAGGGTCCCACCCTAACCCCCTTATTTATGTAATAGGATCGAGTCATAGTTATAGTTAAGTAAAGAGTCAATAAAGCCCATACTAATAATTGTAAGTGGTTAAACCACATTTAATGATGGGACCACAGTTAGTTGCAAATGGGCCATGGTATTAGATAGATGGTATAATAAGAACCATGGTATTGCCCCATGGTATTGCATGTATGAATCCTATATAAAGGATAGAGACTCCCTACGAGGAGCATTGTGTCTTATTTTGTAATCGAGCTCAACTCTATTGGAGGTTGCCCCCTCGAAGAGGCAAGTGAACTTTGCTTTCTGAATAATAAAACACTTGCTGTTATTGCTCATTGTTCTATGTTCTGAGTATATTTCTTCGCATATTTGGTATTCTGGTATCGTCTTGTAGGTTAAGAGCATAACAAGGAGTATCATAGCACTTTCCAGGGTTGGTGGGATCTCCAATTTTTAGCAATTTTTTTTTTTTGGCTAGAGACGTGTTCCGACGTCTTTAAACCATAGGATTTGTCGTTGAGCGCATAAACCTGCGGATTTGGGGAGGCATGCACGTAGGAAATACAAGAGGTGGTCACGCTTGCTGGACTCCCTTGTAACCCCTGTGGGTACCCCTTCGAGTAGTAGCGCATTAGACAGAGCTGCGCATGGACTGTCTTCCAAGTACCCTCCGGGTATATTGGAAGCCCCCTAGCTCACTTGATAACCTCGCCATAGTTAAACTGTCAGCCGTCTTGCTGCTATAGTACACCGAGAACAACACTCGGGGAGATTACTCGCGCGTACGTTAAGGTAGTCAGGTTGTACGGCTAAGGGTACAGTTGATCCTCCTTGGTTAGTGCCCTGAAAAATTGGGCCGAGTACTACTGTCAGACCCTTATGTATATTGCGATCTATAGCACCTGACACTCCTGGAGACCATAGTTCCCTGATCTATCTCTGGATCATACATAATATTTGCCAGATCAGATCTCGCAAGTGGGGTTTTTGCCACCACAGTAGCAATAAATTTCGCAGTTCAGATCTATCAGATCAGCCAGATCCATCAGATCCACAGCAGTAATCAGTTTCACCGTTCAGATCCATTAGATCCACCATCCAGATCTGAGTAGTTGTGTGGGTTCCTATACCTGGGTGTGATTTTCGCAGGACTTTTGGCAGCAATGACATTTATGGGATTTGGCTACTACAGTATTCCTAAGGAAGGAGTAAAACTTCGTTCGGAGTCTGAGACCCCCCGGGGCACTTATTAGTGACTCAGCCCATAAGAATTAGGACGACGAGCTGAGCAAGGTGCTACCATTCAATTGTTAGTGCTAAAAAAATTCTGGCGGTCCCAAATTTCAAGTAAATCAACTCGGTGCATGGTACAAACTAGAAATCAAGCTATGGCGAATGAGAGGATGGACAGCCTTGAATAATCCTTGAAAGAAATCCAAGAGCAGTTGAAGGTAATAACTATAGCACTCTTTAAGGGCAAGGTGGAGGCACGCGAGGAGGCATATATTGGCAATGAAAACAGTGAGGGTGAGTCTAGCCAGTCTCTTCACCTCTTTGGCACCCACCAACAATCCAGTCCGCGACCACCCAAGCTGGACATGCATAAATTTGATGGCTCCCACCCGGCAACATGGATAGCACAAATGGAGCAATATTTCAATCTGAATTACATCCTGGATAATGCCACTCAGCTTAGTGTGGGGATCATGTACTTGGACAATGAAAGATGGCAATGGTGGCAATGGCATCAACGTTGCTATGGAAGGCCCTTGACTTGGGACACATTCAAAAAAGCTCTTATGGATCACTTTGACCATGACTCTGCCTTTTTGGGTCGTCTCACTAAGCTCCGACAGACTGGAACAGTGGATGAATATATTACAGCCTTTGAAGCCTTAGCTTTCCGCACTTTAGGTCTACAAGATGAGTTCTACACAGAATGTTTTGTCAGTGGTCTTAAAGAGGCCATACAAGCCCACATCCAACTGCACCACCCTTCCTCATGGCTGGAGGCTTGTAGGATAGCTCGTGAAGTAGAACGGGCGTTAGCGGCCCAGTACAATCACCCAAATTTCATCGCCAAGGGTCGCCCCCCACATGCTCACAGCACTACCCAAACACTCAAGGTTCAAAAGGTGTCCCCTGCAGAAATGGTAGAAAGAAGAAAGCAAGGATTATGTTACTACTGTGATTAAAAATACTCCCCCAGGCATAAATGCAAGGAGCCCAAATTCTTTCAAATTGATGCTACTGATCACAGTTCATCGGAGGAAGCCCCACCACTTGAGGAACCAGAGGAGGAAGAAGAAGACAACCAGAAAGACAATGTACCTGAAGAACCAGTGATTTCGCTGCATGCTTTGGCAGGGATTTCTTTGCCTCAAACTCTCAAAATCATAGGTTTTATTAAGCATCGGCTAGTAGTAGTCTTGATTGATAGTGGAAGTACACATAATTTTATCCATCAAAGATTTGCAGAAGCAGTGCATTGTTTTGTAGGAGCAGTTTCTAACTTCCAAGTCCAAATTGTTGATGGGGGGACAATGAAATGTGAAGGCCACTGTGAAAATGTCAAACTTCAAATCGGGGATTATCAATTAAAGACCCACATGTTTGCGATACACATGGGAGGGTGCGACATTGTCCTAGGTGCTGAATGGCTTCGCACACTTGGCCCAATCACAATGGATTTCCAGGAGTTATATATGAGTTTTATGCATAACAACCACACACATACCCTTTGCGGACTCCAAGTGGGAGCTCCCTCTATCATCAGCTCACATCAAATGGAAAAATTGTTAAAAAAGGGCCATCATGGAGTTATAGCTCAATTTAATGCCATCCAGGCCTTCGAACCCAATTCTCTTCTAATTCATCCTGAGATGCAACAGATCTTAAATAACCATCTGCCAGTCTTTAACAAGCCTCATGAGCTTCCACCCTCGAGAGGGGAACATGATCATAGCATCACTTTGGCCCCAGGGGCCCAACCACCAAATTTTCACCCATATAGATATCTGTTTGCCCAAAAGAATGAAATAGTAAAGATAATCAAGGAACTTTTGGAAGCAGACATCATTCGTCCCAGCATTAGTCCTTATTCATCACTGGTGGTCATGGTGCTCAAGAAAGATGGGGAATGGCGTATGTGTCCAAACTTTAGGGTCCTTAATAAGTTGACAGTCAAAGATAAATTTCCCATCCCGGTTGTTGATGATTTGCTGGATGAACTAAATGGGGCTCAATTCTTCACTAAGCTTGATCTTCGCTCAGGCTACCACCAAATTCGCATGAAAGAAGTCGACATTCCAAAGATTGCTTTCCGAACTCATGAAGGCCATTATGAGTTCCTGGTCATGCCATTCTATCTTTATAATGCCCCATCCACTTTTCAGAGCCTTATGAACCACCTGCTCAAACCATATCTCAGAAAATTTGTCCTTGTTTTCTTCGATGACATCCTCATCTACAGTCGCACTTGGGCTGCACATCTTCAGCATGTAGATCTGCTCTTGCAACTGCTCCGCAAGCATAAATTATTTGTTAAGATGTCCAAGTGTTCTTTTGGCATGGAAGAAGTTGAGTATTTGGACCACATTGTGGGGCGTGAAGGTGTCAGGGTGGACACCAAAAGGATCCAGGCATGCAGAATTGGCCTCAACCTAATACCTTGAAGAGCCTGAGAGGATTTTTGGGTCTCACGGGCTATTATCACAAATTTGTCCGCAATTATGGTTGCATTGCGAGGCCCCTCACTCAACTCCTCAAGAAAAATTCATTCCTCTGGAATGATGAAGCACAACAGGCCTTTACAGCTCTCAAAAATGCCATGTGTTCCACTCCAATCTTAGCACTACCCGACTTCACCAAATCTTTTGTCATTGAATGTGATGCTTCGGGTACGGGTATTGGGGTGGTCTTAATGCAGGAAGGTCGACCCTTGGCCTTCACAAGCCAACAACTAAGTGGGAAGAATCTGGGACAATCTACCTATGAGAAGGAGATGATGACCATCTTACATGCAGTAGATACCTGGCGACCATACTTATTGGGGTGACGCTTCCAAATCCGCACAGACCATCAAAGCCTTAAATATTTTTTGGAGCAATACCTATCCTCACCGCAACAAAATAAATGACTCGCCAAAATGCTGGGATATGATTATGAGATAATTTACAAGAAAGGGCGCAAAAATATTGTAGCAGATGCATTATCTTGCCAATTTGAGGAGGAAAGTACCCTACTCGCAATTTCCTTTCCCATTATAGAATGGATTGAAGAGGCTTGCAAGGAATGGTTTTCGCATCCCTGGCTCTCCCAACTCATTACTCAATTGCAGGTGGATCCAAATTCCACCGAGGGATACTCATGGCAGGATGAGATTCTTTGCTACAAGGACAGAGTCGTACTATCACCAACATCCACCCTCAAAAGCCGCATTTTGGCAGAGTTGCACTCATCTCCCACTGCAGGACATTCAGGTTTTTAGAAGACGTATTCTCACACTCGAAGATCATTTTTTTAGACAGGCATGAAAAAGGACATTCTTACTTTTGTAGCTGAATGCGACGTCTGTCAGTGCCACAAAGGAGCGACAGTCAAAGCACCAGGCACATTACAACCATTGCCCATCCCGGGATCAATATGGACAGAGGCTTCTAGGGATTTCATTACAGGTCTTCCAAAGTCAGGAAACAAGTCAGTCATCATGGTGGTTGTGGACAGACTTTCTAAGTATGCTCACTTTTGCGCCCTACCCCACCCTTTTACACCGACTTTGGTTGCTCAACCTTTCATGGATTAAATCTTCAAATTGCATGGCATGCCCACGTCCATTGTGTCTGATCGTGACCCGGTCTTCACCAATAACTTTTGGCAGGAACTCTTCCAGCTACAAGGTACCCAACTACAACTCGGTACTTCCTATCATCCACAAATTGATGGTCAAACTGAAGCATTCAACAAATGTCTGGAAACCTACCTTAGGTGTTTCATTTTAGAAAATCAACATCTCTGGGTACAGTGGTTACCTCTAGCTGAATGGTGGTATAACACCAACTATCATGCCACCACCAAAATGACTCCATATGAAGCAGTTTATGGTCAAATCCCTCCTTCCCCTACTTCTTCTATCAAGGGGTGCTCAAAGGTACAAGCAGTGGTTCAACTCCTACAGAACCGCACAACCATGCTGGCCCATCTTAGAGAGAATATTCATCAAACTCAAAACCGCATGAAGCAACAGGTAGATTAGCATCGCTCAGAACGCCAATTTCAAGAAGGGGATAAGGTATTTTTGAGGTTGCAACCATATAAGCAAACATCGCTCAAAGACAAGGGTTGTCAGAAACTCTCTCCAAAATTCTACGGACTGTATCAAGTACTTCAGTGCATGGGAGAAGTGGCCTACAAGCTAGCTTTGCCACCCACTGCAAAAATCCATCCAGTTTTCCATGTCTCATGCCTCAAGAAAGTGATTGGGAACAATTGTGGAATTCAAACCAGTCTACCTGGACTGGATGAAGAAGGGTCAATCTAGCTCCAACCTGAACAGGTCCTGGACACACAAGAACAACACCTGTGTGGCCGCATGATCAAGGAAGTCCTCGTCAAGTGGAAAGACACCTCTCCAGAAGATGCAACCTGGGAACCACCCACTATTCTTCAACAGTTTCCACAGCTTCAGCCTTGAGGACAAGGTTATTCTTATGGGGGAGGGCATGTTAGGGTCCCACCCTAACCCCCTTATTTATGTAATAGGATTGAATCATAATTATAGTTAAGTAAAGAGTCAATAAATCCCATATTAATAATTGTAAGTGTTTAACCCGCATTTAATAACGGGACCACGGTTAGTTTCAAATGGGCCATGGTATTAGATAGATGGTATAATAAGAACCATGGTGTTGCCCCATGGTATTGCATGTATGAATCCTATATAAAGGATAGAGACTCCTTGCAAGGAGCATCGTGTCTTATTTTGTAATTGAGCTCAGCTCTATTGGAGGTTGCCCCCTCGAAGAGGCAAGTGAACTTTGCTTTCTGAATAATAAAATACTTGCAGTTATTGCTCATTGTTCTATGTTCTGGGTATATTTCTTCACATATTTGGTATTCTAGTATCGTCTTGCAGGTTAAGAGCATAACAAATGCAACATAGTCATATAAATTGGATTGCATACATGTAAACGCAACGCAGTCATAATGATATATTGAATTTGTTGGACAGTCATGAAATGATGGACAGTCATGATACGCTGGGAAGTCTTGGTGATATACCACACAGGTCATATGATATAGAATGCAGTCATATGATATACCATGCAGATATATAAATGCAGGCCCTAGATCTGGCAGCGTGGTCACACACAATATATACGATGGGGTGATACAAGTTATACGTTGTGTATGTATATGGACAGTGATATGCTATATATGAAGACTCATATATGCTGACCTATGCTCATATACGCAGGAAAATCTGTAGTAGAACATATATACATGGCAAGGTATATATATGCAGGTTATGGCAATAAATATCTATGCAGGCAAAAGGACGTATTATTATAAGGAAGAAGCTATGATATAATGTGCATGGGAAACACAATGATACATGGAGCATGGGCAGCAGCATGATGTATGAGATCATGTGCATGGGTAGCACAGTGATACATGGACCATGGGCAACACCATGATGAGTGTAATCATAAGCATGGGCAGTGCGATGATGAATGAGACAATGGAAGATGCAGCATGATGAGCGGCATGAAGATGAGAACAGCTCAGTCATCTAGGTCCAGCATTGTGATAAGGCAACATGGTGCTACATGGTAAGGTGCGGCAAATGGACAAGATGCAGCACTACGATAGGTGAAGTCGTCACCTTGGAGAATCAATTGAAGCATAATGTCTTCAACTGATTTCATCGTTATACAAAATGATCTATGCTAGATCTAGATAAGTCAAAGTGTTGACTTCTGTTATAAATGTACTATCTCTCTCTCTCTCTTTCTCTGCTGAACTTTGAAGAACATAAAAGAAGAATTGATCAAGGGTTTCCCCACACATTGTGGGGTTTGTCCCTGGCTAGCGCCACATCTTGTGTCCTCTTGTCTTGGCTTGTATTCTACAATTTATATTTATGTTCTATCTGTAGTTTACTTTATGATGATGTGATTGCTAATATGGAAAAGAAATTAAATAAATTGCTCTATCATAGAACATACCTAAAATCAACATGGTATCAAAGCTAAGGCGAAGACAATGCCCAAGCAAGAGTGAAAGAGCAATCGCTGAAGACAGTTGGGACAAGACAAAAGGATCAATGGGTTCCTCATAATTCACCTAGGGTGAAGTCGAAGCAGAAAATATTATCAGACTAGCGCAACAGAAATTTCTGATGGCCTACCTAAATATCACTTCATTGGGAAGTTCGGATCTAAGGATGGAAGGAAAGGCAGATGCCTTGGTTACAATAAGTTTGGCCCTTATGTGAAGAACTGTTCGAATGGCAGAAAAGCAAGTCATCAAGGACACGGTCATCTCTTCAAGAAAGCAAGGAAATCCTTGAATCACCTTTATGTACCTGATCACAAAAAGAACCTGGTGTCCATCTTGGAAACGGAAGTCAAAGTTTTCAAGGTGGCACTCATTGGTAGAAAGGTACGTGTTTGAAATAGAATTTTCAAAGATGCTTTTGAGTTCAGGGTTGTATCAAATGCAAGAAGTCCACTGGAGACCATGTCCATTTTCACGTAGCACCGAAGGTCTATGAGTTAGATGGTGACAAGGATGCCTGAATTCAAAAGGATCATGAAAGTACATTTCTGAGATGTATCAAAGGAAAATATTACAAGGGGACCATTCCCCTCATGTAGCAGGTCCACAGGTGTGGAATAACCCGAGGAGTTTGAGATTGATAATCAGGAATCTCACATATGCAGGTGGAAGAAAGCCCTCTATGGCTTGAAGCTAAACACCCCGGGCATAGTATGAGAGGATCGATAGCTGTCTGATAAAGCTGAGATTCACTAGGAATGAAACGAATCCAAACCATCCAAAGGTTGTGGATGATAGACCTCTCATACCAGCACCTTACGAGGACAACCTATGTAGACCCTCTCACTTGCAGAAGTAAGAGGGAGTTGGATTTCAATTGTGAAATGATAAACCACAAGACTATGACTACCTCGAGGAAGTTATACAGTAGTGATGTCGGACCAGACTTGGGAAAGTTCTTGGTGAACTTCCGTCCAGACATATGTTTTGAAGTTAGCACGGGGAGCTCATATTTGGTTAAGCCTCACTAGATTGGTGCCAAGAATCTTCTGAGATGTCTTCAGGGCAAAATAACTCATGGATTGAGATACACTGCCGTAAATATGAAACTGCATTATTATTCGAATGCTGATTGGGCAGACAGTGCAGAGGATCACTGGAGCACTTCTTAGTGATGTTTCTCTTTAGATTCTGCTTTGATATCATGGATGAGCAGGAAGCAAAAGTCAGTTGTTGTAAGCACTGCCGAGACCAGATACATATCTATGAGTATGATCTCGTATGAAGCTGCCTAGATGGGGAAGCTCTTCAGTGAGTTGTTTGTACACATGATGAATACCATTGTGATTCTTTGTAACAACCAGAGGTGGGATTTGATTGTTGAGGAATCCTGTATTCGACGATTTCTCCAGCAGATAGACATCAGATACTGCCTTATCTGGGATATGGCAAGACGATGAGCAAGGAGGCTCCATCGCATTAAGATGATGTACTGGTCGATACACTTTATCAAAGCCCCGGGGAAAGATCAAATATGTGATTTTCCCGAACAACTTGGAGTCGTCAAGAGACCCTTGTACAAGGGTCCTGCATGTTGCATACATGGAGCTCTGGGGGCTTGCAGTTCTTACTGGAGCATCATACGACCACAGGGTGACTCACCCTCCCTTGGTGGTGCGCACTGGGACAGGATGATTCGCTCTCCTATGGACAAGATGATTCGCCCTCTTGTGGACAAGATGATTCACTCTCTTGTGGGATAGGATGATTCGCTCTCTTGTGTAGCAGGATGATTAGTTCTCCTGTGAGGTCTGGATGATGTGTTCTCCATGACAAATTGTAGCAGGATGATTAGTTCTCCTGTGAGGATGGGATTGATTAAGTTCTCCTGTCAAGGCATCCTACCCATGCAGTCTGGGACTCATGGGAAATACCTCTCATCTGATTAATGAGCAGGGAAATGAGGATAGGGACCATAGTAGTACCGATGGACGCATCGTTGTATCTACCGTACTCCCTATGCTAGGATGACCTTCATTGATCTGGGATCAATGGACTGGTCTGGGACCAATGGTAGGAGTGGTACCCACTATGACGTTGACTTTGGGTCAGTTGAGACTGGTCTGGGACTAGTGGTACATACTCTGAGACTGACTTCGTGTAAGTGCAGGACTGGTCTGGGACCAGTGAGAATGGTACATACTATGATGCTGACTTCGAGTCAGTTGAGACTGGTTTGGGACCAGTGGTACACTCTCTGATCCTGTGATACTAGTTTGGGACCAGTGGTAGGAGTGGTACCCACTATGACGCTAACTTTGGGTCGGTTGAGATTGGTCTGGGACCAGTGATACGCACTCTGAGACTGACTTCAGGTCAGTGGAGAATGGTATGAGACATTCTCGATCAATTCTTCTTCTTCATAGTTCAGCAGAGCTAAGTCGAGCAGAGCCAGCAGAGCTAAGCATAGCATAGCAGAGCTAGTAGAGCTGAGCTGAGCAGAGTAGAGCTAGTAGAGTTGAGCATAGCAGAGCTGAGCCAACAGGGTAGAGCCAGCAGAGCAGAGAAAAGCCAGCAGAGCAGAGTAGAGCCAGCAGAGTTGAGTAGAGCATAGCAGATCCAGAAGAGCTGAGTAGAGCTGAGCAGAGCTAGGCAGAACAGTGCAGGGCACTGAAGGCAGAGATAGTACAGTCAGACATATAGATCAACGGATGGAGTTCTCCCTCGTTGAGAGGGAGTGTTAAATTGGCAACTAGGGCCAAACTCCATGTGGGTCAGCTTATTTATGGTAGCTGATATTTTTATTGGATTCCTCTCATTGAGAGGTGTAGGATTGATCCAAATATCATCCAATTCTGATAAGTATCTATGGAGATATGAATTTATTTCAATTATGTAATTATTATCAAGCCGACCAGCACTTGAGTAGGCTCAGAAGCCCAATAGACGTGTTTATTCATCACCTACACGTTAGTATAAATAGAAGAGGATTTGAAGTCATTTGGCACTCACCTCAAGTGATCTCCTCTCCATGTCTTGGGTTTTTAGAGAAGGAGATACAGTATGGATTACGTTGATGCCCTAATGGATAACGCAAGCAATGGAGATGATACGTGAAGGGTAGATGCAGTGGACTCAATGCTGTAATGAAGGACCTTACCACTATGCACAGTCATGCAAACTTAATGTAGTCATGGCAGCAACAACACTAGCAAATTAATACACACTGGGCATAGAGATTAATACGTAGGCATGGTTCATGGGGACAGTCATAGTCTATGGTGACAGCTAGCCCTAGCCGTAGGTCAAGCCCTCATCGCAGCACAAGGAGAAATATATGCAGCACATAAGTATTGAATGTAGTCAAGGCAGCAAGGTAAGGAACACATTGGAACACAACCATATTCATGTAAACACAGTCTTATACATGGAACGCAGTCATATACATTGTAAACGCAACACAATCATATAAATTGGATCGCATACATGTAAATGCAACGTAGTCATAATGATATATTAAATTCGTTGGACAGTCATGAAACGCTGGACAATCATGATACGCTGGGAAGTCTTGGTGATATACCACGCAGGTCATATGATATAGAATGTAGTCATATGATATACCATGCAGATATATAAACGCAAGCCCTAGATTTGGCAGCGTGGTCACACACAATATATACACTGGGGTGATACAAGTTATACGCTGTGTATGTATATGGACAGTGATATGTTGTATATGAAGACTCATATATGCTGACCTATGCTCATATACGCAGGAAAATCTGCAGTACAACATATATACATGGCAAGGTATATATATGCAAGTTATGGCAATAAATATCTATGCAGGCAAAAGGACGTATTATCATAAGGATGCAGCTATGATATAATGTGCATGGGCAACACAATGATACATGGAGCATGGGCAACAACATGATGTATGAGATCATGTGCATGGGTAGCACAATGATACATGGACCATGGACAACACCATGATGAGTGTAATCATAAGCATGGGCAACTTGATGATGAATGAGACCATGGAAGATGCAGCATGAATATGAGAATAGCTCAGTCATCTAGGTCCAGCACTGTGATAGGGCAGCATGGTGCTACATGGTAAGGTGCGGAAAATGGACAAGATGCAGCACTACGATAGGTGAAGCTGTCACCTTGGAGAATCAATTGAAGCAGAATGTCTTCAACTGATCTCATCGTTATACGAAATGATCTATGTTGGATCTAGATAAGTCAAAGTGTTGACTTCTGTTATAAATGTACTATCCCTCTCTCTCTCTTTCTGTGCTAAACTTTGAAGAACATAAAAGAAGAATTGATCAAGGGTTTACATTGTGGGGTTTGTCCTTGGCTAGCGCCACATCTTGTGTCCTCTTGTCTTGGCTTGTGTTCTACGATTTATATTTATGTTCTATCTATAGTTTACTTTATGCTGATGTGATTGCTAATATGGAAAAGAATTTAAATAAATTTCTCTAGCATAGAACATACCTAAAATCGACATGATTTCTCTGAAAGGTTCGCCGATGTGGGAGGCAACCTGTTGTACTTAGATTCTTCTTTCTTAATAATAAAAACCCTCTATCTGTTGCACTGGTTTTCCTACATTGGGTTTTTTTCGGGGACATGTTGTCCAAAAATAATAGTGTCCCTTGTGTTTTTGTCTCATCTATTTTTTTTAGTTTATGATCTGTATGTCAGTGTAATCTATAGTAGTGTTTTTCATCGTTGTTTATAATTAAATAACTTGTTGAATGAAATAACAAGTAGGAGATGATAAACTAGTGACTGCAGTAGGATTTCTATAGATTCATAAATTTTCACAGGGTATCAGAGGATTGTAGATCATAGGACATTGAAGCCATGAACCGGGAGATCCAACATATCTACTGCAGAGAGGCAGTTGTCTCGAGTGACAGTGTTGTTTTAGAGCTAGAGGAGCAGATGAAGGGGTGATGCAGTTCCATAGGAGTGACACAGAAGCTCATGTAATGCCTACATCAACTTTCTGAGATAGGAGGAGGAGATGCAGTAGCCGAGAGGATCTCACGCAATGACTGCGTCAGCTCTTTGGGCTAGCATAGAGCCTGAGGGGCTCTGATTAGTCAGTTGTTGGGGTAGTAGGAGTAGTGCATATTCGATATGTAGTGCTGGTGGGACATTGTTACTTTTGTTGCATAACAATGTCTATGGAGATGAAACTAAGGGAGAGGGAGTCATTGCCTTGACGGATTTCTTGCCAAAAGAAATCTAAATTTGGATTTCTGAACAACAACAAAGGAGGATTGGAGAAGGGGTGATTCGACATTATTTGGCGGGAGGATTTCCGTGAAGGAAATTCGGACTCAAAGGGAGTTTGGAAAGAACTTGTTCCTTAGAGGATTTCTAGCGCCAAAGAAATCCAAATCCAAGTCTTGCTAGGGTAGTAGTAAGAGAGGGAGAATAGAACTTGTTCTACACTTATTTGAGCAGAGATGGCAGCCAATGGACTATGGGATCAGGACTAGTTGGATGGAGCATCCAACTTTGTCATCTACTGCATTGAGTAAGTCAGTTTTCATATCTATGACCCAAAGGTGACTTTCCCGAGGTATGAGGGGAAGGGTTTAACTATGCCACTTCTCCATTTTAGGTGATCCTTCTTTTGGGAGGTAGTGTTAGAGCTTGTGCGTAAGGCCTGTCCTTATTTTGGGAGGTGCATGAGGTTTATCGTTCTTTCAGGAGGTAGTGTTAGAGCTTTTGTTTGCTTGGAATTGATTAGCATTTCTCATAGAATATTGCAATCCCTTGAACCTCCCATTGGTTTCCATAGCCATGATCGGCTCATCTTGATCATGTGTCTTCATCATGGATTTGATCAGGTTGTGGATGGAAGTTAGAGTCACCAAGCAAGATATTAAAAGGGGCACCATCATTGATGACATTTAGGTGCTCTAAGACTTCCTCTTCCTACATTTGATTGTATGGACACTCTTCTTGGGTATGGTAATCATCACAGGGTTGGCACCAACGAGAAGGCTTCATGTCCCACCAAGTTGGTTGGGGCAAGGGTGTTTAGAAGATTCTTTCATGCAGCATGGTCTCCTATAGGTGCCTTCTTGAGAGGTCTATCATTATTAAATTGTTGTTTAGGAGGAAAGTGTGACCATATCCCTTTTCTCTTTCCAACTTAGCCACCTTGTTTACCATTGACATCTATCTTTGCAATAGCTCATTAGTAACTTTATCAAACTTTTGGGAAAATGTTT
This sequence comes from Pinus tabuliformis, assembly GCA_031772625.1. NCBI lineage: Eukaryota > Viridiplantae > Streptophyta > Pinopsida > Pinales > Pinaceae > Pinus > Pinus tabuliformis. The sequence goes on along the minus strand of CM062804.1, from coordinate 1,294,875,443 downwards.
GCAAGGAAGGATCCACCTGGGCACTAGGCTTAGATTTAGGTTCAATTTGACCTCTAACATGGGTGAACAAGTCAATACTAGTTGCATTCATATTTTTCTCAACCTCAGCAACCAAGATTTTATCTTCATCCAAAGATTAAGGGTTCTTGTCTCTAGGGAGTGGGTGCCCTCAAGGCCTGGGCTATTATGGACCCCCTAACAAGACCAGCATGAACTCAAGTGAAAGCAACCATCCATTAGATACTAAGGTCATGTGATGTTAAAATTAGCAACTAGAGCCAAATTCCACTTTGGGTCAGCTAATTTGATGGAGATGATGATTGCGTTAATTCCTCTTTTTGAGAGGACCAAAATTGATATAAAGAACATCTCATTTGGACAAGTAGAAGTGTGATTTTAAATTTATGCCCACACATGTGCAAATTGTCAAGGTCAGCCACATTATTATGTAGGCTCAAAAAGCCCAATGGATGTGTCACTTCACCCTCAATGACTTGTATAAATATAAGTGACCTCTCACCTCATTTAGCATCATCATCAACACTCATATTCTTCTCTCTCCTTCTCTCATTGGTTCGTACAACTAGTGTGCTCTTCTTTTCTCTCACACTTGTGGCACAAGAAGGACGAATTTCAGAGCTAAATTACAAGGTGGAAATCATAGAGTTGACTGTAGTTTGACCAACATGGACTTTGATCTTCCAAGGAGAGTTTGACTTCCATTTTTTGGGAGATTATCTATTTGGGCAGGTTGCATTGGCACAAAAACCAAGGTATTCTAAGCACTTTAATCGTAGACCAAAATTGCAGGTTGACTGCAAATTTCAAGACATTAGTTTGACCAAGTTTGACTGTTGACTTTGTCATTGTGTTGGGTTGACTTTGACCTCCTAATTAGGTTCAGTTTGATTAGGGAAGACCAAGTTATTTTGAGGACATTCTATTGTTGATTTGACTAGCATTGACTTTCTGGTTAGGGTTGTTGACCACTGCAAAAAAGTGCAGATTTGAAAGGGTAGTTTTAAGAATGATTTTGAAAGTCGATTTTGACTTTGACTGTTGTATTTGTACTCTCTCTCTGTTGAAAATTTGATATAATAATAAGAAGATTTGTTCAAAGGTTTCTCCCCATCTTGGGGTTTTTCCCTGGCATCTGCCAAATCTAATGTTCTCTTGTCTTGGTTCATCTTCTACATATTGTTTCATGTTCTATCCACTTTTATTGTCAATGTGATTATTGGTTAATGTGATTTCTATTGGAAATTGGCATTGGGCTGCTAAAAGAACATTGAAGTAATTGTGCTAAGCATAGAACATACCATTGTTATCTAAATTTAACATGGTATCAAAGCACAGGTGAAGACAAAGCCCAAGCAAGAGAGAGAAAAACACTAAGAGAGATTTGTTGGTCAAGACTATTGATCTAGCTTCATTGGCTTCTACATCTTACTTCAAATCTAAGGATAAACTCAAGGAAAAATCTAACTATCATGCATGGAAGATGACTTTGGACTTGACTTTGGAAGAGCATGATGCCATGGACTATGTGAAGGGAAGAGTGATGGAGCCTCATTCAAATGCACATGCTGATGCAAACACAAAATAAAAGAAATGTGAGGTCAAAGCTAAAAGAATCATTATACACTATTAAAAAAAAATTGGTTTCTTATATTTTTGATTTAGAAACATTTAAGGAGATGTATGATAAGTTGGTTGGGATGTTCAAAGTGAACAATGCAAATCAAATCCTCTTTCCAAAAAACAAGTTGAAGGATATCAAGATGGACAAAGGGGAGTCTTTCCAATCCTACTCCATGAGGATTACAGAAATCAAGAATGACCTCTTATCTATTGGTTAATTTTTTGCTAACAGGGAGTTCACTCTCATCCCTCTTGGAGATCTTACAAGAGCATGGGATGTGTTTAACACCACAATTCCCAACAATGACAAGATTCCTAGTTTAGATGAATTATTGGGTAGATGCACTCAAGAAGAGACAAGGATGATGGAAAGAGACAAGCCTTCAAATGGAAATGAACCTACTGCTTTCTCTGCTCATGCTAAGAGGAAGAACGATGTTGGTCCAAAGAGACAAAGTCAAGGATTCAAAGAAGGAAGAAAAAGAAGGTGCTACAATTGCAACAGGTTTGGCCATTATGCTAGAGAGTGTCCTCACAAGAAGGATACTCCAAGGGATGATGACAACAACAACCACAACAACTACAAAGGAAATGGAAATTAAAAAAAACAATAGGGTCAACAATAAAGGAAAGAGGAATGCTCCTATTGCTCAAGATGGAAATGGTTAACCTCCCAAAAGGATAAGAAATTCCAGGTATGAGGAAAGTAATATTGTAGGAAAACAATTTTTTTTAATCTTATTTCCGTTTTATCTACTGCCTCTCCTCCAGATACTTTGGATCATTGGCGGATTCATAGTGGAGCCTGAAGGCACTTCACTGGGTACAAGGAGGCCTTCTCAAATTTGGCTGAAAAGAAGACTAATTTTGAAATCATACTTGGAGATAATGCCACCTATCCCGTGAAAGGAATAGGTATTGTCACTCTTCACTTGAATCAAGGTCAAACCATTCATCTACAAGAAGTGTTGTGTGTGCTTGATTTAAAGAAGAACCTAGTGTCTATTTTTGTGATGGAAGACAAGGGCTTCAAGGTAGCATTCATTGATGGAAAGGTACGCATTTGGAAAAAAAACACTAAAGATGATTTTACACTTAGATTTAGGGTTGAAGGTCTCTATCAAGTTGGAGGAAGTCCTTTGGGAGCCTTGACTTGCGATACTTCTCTTCAATCTAAATTATGGCACCAAAGATTTTCTCACCTTCATTACAAAGCCTTACCTGGGGTAAGGAAGATGGCCACAGGTATGCCTGAGTTCAACATGAACCATGGCGGAGTTTGTCAGGGTTGTGTAGCTGGGAAACTTACAAGGGGACCATTTCCCTCAAGTGAAAGTCAAAATTCTGATATTCTTTAATTGGTCCATTTTGACCTATTTGGTATATTTCCCGTAACATTATTGGTAGGATAATTATACTATGCAATTTTTGTAGATGAATTCTCCCGCAAAACATGGATCTACTTCTTAAAGAAGAAGGATGAAGTGTTCAAATAGTTTTGTTCTTTTAAAGCCTTGGTGAAAAATCAAACAGGGAAGAAGATCAAGATATTGAGGACCGACAACGGAACCGAACATGAATCAAATGAATTCAATGACTTTTGTAGAGAGGTTGGCACTAAGAGGGAGACAAACATTCCATATACTTCTAACTTCTAAGAAAAATGGTGTTGCTGAAAGGAAGAATCGAACAATAATGGAAGTCACCCATTCCATGCTCCATGATTAAGGTCTACCGAAGTTCTTATGGGGAGAATATTCCCACATTGTTGTGTATGTTCAAAATAAGAGCCCACATAAAGCTCTGGATTTCAAGGCACTTGGAGAAGTTTTCACTAGTAAGAAACTTGATGTTTCTCATTTTAGAATATTTGGTTGTCCCGTGTATTTTCATGTGCCTAAAGAGAAAAGAAACAAGTTGGAAGCATCTAGGAAGAAAGATATGTTTGTGGGCTATAGTGAAACTTCAAAGGCATATAGAATCTATGTGCCTAGACAAAGAGATGTGGAAGTTAGCCATGATGTCACCTTCGATGAAGATATTTCCCTTGGGAAGGCCCGAGATCTCCCCATTCCAAGGAATTACAATAATGATGATGCTGCGGAAAAACAGAATGAACCCCCTTCAGATGAACATATGCTTGATGCTTGAGGCCCGATGGATCCCATTGATCCACTACCTAGTGATCCCTCTACCTCAAGGAAAATACCTTTGTGGCTCAAAGATAAACTCGAAGATAATGAAAGACATATTGCTCCAAGAGGGACATTCTGTGAAAGTAAGAATCCAAACAGGTATCAAGGGTGCTTAGTTTCTATGAGTACTATTGTTCAATTTAAGCCATGTATGTTCGAAGAAGCCGTAGAGCACCAAGTCTGGAAGGATTCGATGAATGAGGAATATTTATTTATCATGAAGAATGATGTATGGTATGTGGTTCCTAGACACAAGGACAAGTCTATGGTTACTTCTAAATGGCTTTACAAAATCAAACATGGAGTTGATGGGAGTGCTGAAAAACATAAATCCAGGTTCATTGCTCGAGGCTTCTCTCAAAAGGAAGGAGTGGACTATGACAAGATATTTACACCAATTTCCCGATATACCACTATATGATCCATTATTTTTCTCGTTGCCTCTCAAGGATGGAGCCTACACCAAATGGATATTAAAAATTCTTTCTTGCATGGCTCGCTTAAGGAAGAAGTCTACTTGGAACAACCTCAGGGGTTCAAAGTACAAGATCGAAGGACACACGTATACAAGTTGAAGAAAGCCCTCTATGGGTTGAAGCAATCCCCTAGGGCTTGGTATGAGAGGATTGATAGCTATCTTGTGAAGTTGGGATTTACAAGGAGCGATGATGATCCTAACCTATACTTCAAGGTTGAAAATGACACGCCTCTCATTTTGTTCCTTTATGTGGATGATATCTTTCTTATAGGTGCAGACCCTCTTATTTATCAATGCAATAGGGAGTTAGCTTCTGAGTTTGGGATGAAGGACTTAGGTCTTGTTACTGCTCAAACTAGTAGGGGACCTAAAAGGGGATCTTTAAAGGGAAAATGATAGGCCAAGGGTAACAAATGGAGACTTAGCCCATTGTCACCTCAGCTAAGGCTCCCTTCTATTTACGGGCTTTCACCAATTGGAGGAGACCCGGTAGGTATGGAGTCACCAATGAAAGATAAGTCAATTAATGGATATGAGTGACCCAAATAATCTCTTTCCCGAAAGAGCTTGACATATGGAGCTTGCTTTATTCCTAAGCAAGTTACTATGTATCCTAGGGAAAGGAAGGGAGGATTTGGGTTAGGTTTATGAGATATGACTTGCGAAGGAGTTTCCCAATCCCTAAAATCCTTGTTGCAAGTGGTATCCCGAATGGTTATTGAAGAATTGTCTTTTGAAAGGAACGCAACCACATGGGACCAAGTGGACCCAGTCTAGGGTATGAGGAAGGACTATAGCAATCGATGATATTCTTGCCCTAGACAAGGTGAGGAAAAGGATAAAAGAAATAATTTTCACTTGAAGGTGTTGGTTTGACCTTATGAGGTATCAGCCTTGGGGATTTCAGGGCAAAGTTTGATCCTGGAGCTAGGACTTGGTTTTTCTCGTAACTCCACCATCATAATGGCTTCAAAATTGGAGGAGATGTTGAGGAAACACCAGCACAGGAGACCCTAGGAGATCGAACTTTCTGGAGGGCTAGCTTGTTAGGAAATTGATGCCCTAGGTACCCTAATTTGGCTAGACCTCGAAGGAGCTAAAAGAATGTGATGTTTAGTGACCACCCTTGGTATATCAGTGCCTTAATCTTTTGGAGAATGGAATCTATGATGAATGAGTAGGATTTCTTGATTCCTAGTCCAGGAGTCCTCAAGATCACTTCGCTAGCCTTCTAGGTCAAGGAGAAGCAACCTTGCAGCGTTTATACTTAAATGTGTAAAGGAAATGCTTATCAAGGTCAAATTTTTTGATAGAATTACCCCTAGGAGATTTCTCTCATATTACATGGCCCATACGTTGAGAGATGGTATAATAGAGGCAAATTCCACAATTTTAAGCAGTAAATGCATGCAACAGTTAGCCCTAGAATAGTGAAAATCTCAGTCCAACATATATGAAAAAAGTAAACAAGAATAAAATTAAAGAGCATGTACTTATATATAACAAAGTGTATCCAACTATTCACAATTGACAAGAGAGAAGCTCCAAGAGAAAATAGACCAATATCCACACATCAAAATTCATCAACAAAGCTCCAATTCATCCTCTAGAAAAAGTGCGAAAATCGCAAAAGAGAGAAGTGATGCAAACCAAATTGATGATGAGAAAATGAGCTCATCTCACTTGTATGTATACACAACTTAGGAGTTTGAATTAGCCTCCTTGGTCTACATAAGCCCCAAAAATAAAATAATGTTCTAATAATCCAATTTTTGGTGACAAGCCCACAAAAATAGCTCATAAATGAAAAAGTAAGCCTCTCAAGAGGTCAAATAATAAGCTATGCATGTCATAGGGCCCTCTAAGAGGCTTAACGAGGTCCATGGGTGCCACAATGAAGAAAAGGACCCTCAAAAGAAATGAACAAGGGGTTGGCCCCTTGTAATAACCTTTGGTGCTCCAAATGACATGTGGGGACACACAAGTATCCTCATGGGTCTCCAAACAAATCAAAGATGCCTATAGATTGCCTGCAAGGGCTAGAATGATTGTGTAGGTGATCCCACATCATCACGCAAGTCCTAGATCATCTGCCAAGTGTATGGTGTAAGTCTGGGGCCAGATAGGCATGATCGATTAGGTGTATCCTCCTTGTCCAATAAGTGAACCACGATCAATCTCCGAATGGCTGTGGGGATCCATGGACTGAAATCTACTATTGTGGAGGCCCATGGCTCTCAACGCTCACCATACATGTGCCAATGTAGCCCTCTGGAGGATTAGGACCCCATATAGGGAGACCAAACCCAAGATGGAAACCATTTGCAATCATGCATAAGATTCAGTGCATCCCCTAACCTTCCAGTACAACAAGTCATTAGAGAAATCGAGTAAATGAGCTTACCTAATCATGGACCACAGGTGGAGACTTCATAATAGCCTGCCCTTCAATATTGGGCTTCAGGATGTGCAAATATCTCCTAAACTCCAAATGGGGTAAACCAAAAATCCTATTAGGTGGTTTCTACTTCTAAAGGGGATAATATAGTCAAGATACATCCATCAAAAGGTGGTGGCATGTGGCAAATAAGTCTTTGAAGTAGGGAATGAGAAGGGGCATCCCTGGATCACATGATGGGGTACAAAGGTAGCTAATAAGAGGGAAGCCCACGCTTATATTTATAATATATAGGAGGGAGAAATCGTGGTCCATGAGGTGTCCCGACCTTGATTCTTTATATGTATTTTTCATTTTTATGATTTTCTTTGATTAACTGCTTGGGGCTCAAGGGGTAAGAGAATGTTGTATAAGATATAGCAGTGAATACCTCCTTTTAAGGTGGGGCAGTTCATTACCCACCAAGGTTGGGACAATCATGGGTTCCTATATGATGAAGGAGGTTCATAGAACCTATAGGAACCAGGGTTATGCCCATAATGATGGGGTAGAGCTCATATATTGGATTTTTCCCATGTGCTAAATGTATTTGTCCCAACCATCTTTTGCATTTTGTGGTACATTTTCCTGTTGAATGTGGCCATATATTCTTTTTATTTTTCTTTTTAGCTGCATTAACCTCTGGGCTTCATTCCAAGTTATGACCCAGGTTGTGTGCAAGGGGAAAGGGCAAGCTAACCCTATGTGGACCCAATGGAGCGATGTGCACCCAGGTGGGAGAAATGATGAATGGGGTAATAATGAGTGGAAATAGGGTAATATAAGCAGATAAGGGAGCGGTACCATGCAACCCAAATTGGGGTTTCCCATGAAATACCATCCCTAGAGCCAAATGGTCAGTAAAAGAGATCTCACGAGACTAGAATCCAAGATTAATACCCAAAAGGGGTCTAGGGGACAAAAGCACATACCTAGCCCATTTTTTCCATTGAATCCCCCCATTAATCCATGCCCAAAAGTGTCCATGATAAGCAAACTACAATAATCAATTTCCAAATGGCAAGGCATGCCTTTAGGTTTGGGAGGCCCACCTTCAAACATATGATCATGGCAGATGGACGAGGGACCACATGGTTGGCTTAGGTGGCGTAGAAATGGCACAATGAGCTAGATGGTGGCTGCAAGGGGTTGTTGGCTGCTAGCTGAGGACCATATTGGAGAAAATAAAATATCTTGGGTATATTACCCACAAAATGGTGGGTAACAGATCTAATGCACTATTTCCTAGACCTGGAGGTCTGGCAAAAGCCAGGTGAGATTTTCCTTTCTTAAGGAAAATATATTGTGAATTTTCTCGAGAGATGTGGGATGGTGGATTGCAAGTCTTTGTCTACTCCGATGGAACTCAACTTCAAGAATCTATGTGGAAGTGTTGCTGGGCTCGAATTGGCAAACCCTTCTGAATATAGACAACTTGTGGGGGCCCTGATGTTCTTGGTAAACCCTCGTCCTGGCATATGCTTCATTGCGAATATGTTGAGTCAATCTATGGTTGAGCCCCGTCACATACATTGGATTGCTGCTAAGAATCTCTTGATATATCTTCGTAGCACAATCAACTATGGACTGAGATACACTATCGGGAATTTGAGGCTAGATGGATATACTGATGCTGACTAGGCTGGAAGTGTGGTGGATCATAAAATCACGTCTAGATGTTGCTTCTCATTAGGGTCTTCTTCAATTTCTTGGATGAGCAGGAAGCAGAAATCGGTTACTCTAAGCATCGCCGAGGGCGAATACATTGTAGTTAGTATGGTTTGTTGTGAAGCTATTTGGTTGAGGAAGCTCTTTAGTGAGCTATTTGAGCATGTGTTGGATGTCACCATGATTTTCTGGGACAACCAAAGTGGGATTCGCCTTTCAGAGAATCTTGTGTTCCATGACCGCTCCAAGCATAATGATATCAGGTGCCACTTTATTTGGGATATGGTACAACGGGGAGAAATAAGGATCCAACACATCAGGACTGATGAAAAGGTCGTAGATATCCTCGCAAATCCCTTAGGGAAGGTCAAATTCTTATCCTTCCAAGAGAGAGTTGGAGTCATGGAAAGACCCTCCTATGAGGATCCCACTTGAGTTGGACACTGAGCAAACATAGGGTGACTGGTTCAACTTCCCCTATTGGTGCACTGTGTACAAGGTGAGCAGTTCACCTTCCCCTATAATACCCCATGATGGTTGACTGTGTAGGGTGAGTGGTTTGCTTCCCCCTATGATTGAAATATGCATAGGATGAGTGGTTCACCTTCTCCTGCTGATGCCCCAACATACACCTACCCATGTAGTGTGGGACTCATTGGAAGTACCTCTCATCTGGCTAATGAGTTGGGAAATGTGGATAGGGACCATAGAACTACCGATGGATGCATCGTGTACTGTCGTACTCCTTATGTCTAGGATTCATGGTGTTCAACAATTTGGTTTGGGATCAACACTGACATTTGTCAGTGGAGAGTGGTAAGGTCTTGGGACTCACTCTCGATCAATTCTTCTTCATTATTCATATCATCGTTCAACAGAGATGGTACATGATGACATAATGGCATGATCATCGATGATTGGTAGGTGGAATTCTCCCTAGTTGAAAAGGAGTGTTAAAATTGGCAACTAGGGCCAAATACCACCTTAGGTCAACTCATTTGATGGAGATAATGATTGCATTAAATTTCTCTTTTCAAGAGGACCAAAATTGATATAAATAACATCTCATTTGGACAAGCATAAGTGTGATTTTGAATTTATGCCCACACATGTGCAAATTGTCAAGGTTGGCCACATCATCATGTAGGTTGAGAAAGCCCAATAGATGTGTCACTTCACCCTCAACATCTTGTATAAATATAAGTGACCTCTCACCTCATTTGGCATCATCATCAACACTCATATTATTTTCTCTCCTTCTCTCATTGGTTTGTACAACTATTGGTCTCTTCTTTTCTCTCACACGTGGAACGAGGAGGACGAATTTCAGAGCTAAATTATAGGGTTGAAATTACAGAGTTGACTGCATTTTGACCAACTATGACTTTGATATTCCAAGGAGAGTTTGACTTCGATTTTTTGGGAGATTATTTGTTTGGGCAGGCCACATCTTTTGGCACAAAAACTAAGGTATTCTGAGCACTTTGACTGTAGACCAAAATTGTAGATTGATCACAGATTTCAAGACAACAGTTTGACCAAGTTTGACTATTGACTTTGTCATTGTTTTAAGCTGAATTTGACCTCCTGATGAGGCCGAGTTTGACTAGGGAAGACCGAGTTGTTTTGAGGAAATTCTATTATTTCTTTGACGAGCATTTACTTTCTTGTTAGGGTTGTTGACTACTATAGAAAATTGCAGATTTCACAGGGTTGTTTTAACAGTGATTTGGCAAGTCAATTTTGACTTTGACTCTTATAATTGTACTCTCTCTTTGTTGAACATATGATATAATAGTAAGAATATTTGATCAAATGGTTTTTCCCATCTTGGGGTTTTTCCTTGGCATCCGCAACATCTGGTGTTCTCTTGTCTTGGCTTGTCTTCTGCATATTGTTTGATGTTCTATCTACTTTTACTGTCAACGTAATTATTGGTTAATGTGATTGCTATTGGAAATCTAAATTGGAAATTGGCATTGGGCTACTAAAGGAACATTGAAGTAATTATGCTAAGCATAGAACGTGCCACTGTTATCTAAATTTAACATGTGAGCATCTAAGTGGACCAAGCTTAGATGTTAGAGGTGTATTAATACTTCAAACTTCGATCATATTTCAATATATATGTTGGCTTGTTGGGGCCTGACCCAAGTTCAGAAGTGATTTAGCCAAACAAATCCCAAAACTACCGGCCCTTTCGGCAACAGTCCGCGGTGCATGGATTGAGGTCTCACCTGAGGTAGTATGGGAGGGTGCTGGAACCAGATTTCTGCACCCTAGGGATGTCTTGATGAAGTCTAGGAAGTTCACGAACCGAACCTGTGCACTTGCGCTACTCCGCGCAGCCACCTGTCCTTCGCAACTTTTGCGACTGCTTCCGCGCAGCTCTATAAAGAGTGCGAAGAGGTGTTGTCTAGATCCTTTATCCTTACTGTGCTATTATTATAGATTTTAACTTAATTGTGTGGAACCAATATTCTCATTAATCATTCAATTTTCATAACAACTTTTATTAATCCTTTGTTCAAGTACAATCCCAATTCTGCCCTGCGCACTCAGCTGCAGGGGTCCACGCACAGAGCTGTGGACTCTATCAGGCCTCTGCACACACAGCTGCAGAGCCTCTTCCTACTACTACAACCCAAGACTCGGACTTATAGACTCAGAGCTAATTCATCATTCAAAACCCTCTGTTTCTTGTCAAAGCTAAGACTAACTTTACACTTAGAGCCTCACTTTATTTATACAATCCCATGGTTCGCAGACCATGGGTAGGCCGACATACCATACATTAAATTACATTATTTTAGGGCGGACAACCCTAGACTCTCGCGCTCCGCACCCGCATTTCGCAGGGTCTTTACATTACACTTAACCAAAATTCGAGCTTTAAGCCCCAAAAATCCGCTATGGGGGGATCCACTACCTAACAGGCCCCCAACACAATCATCGTGACTCATCTCGAGTCACTCTACTAGTGCGGCGATCTTTGTGTGAAGTCCATGCAGCTGGCCTCACATAGCTTGGGTATCCACAAAACACTTTTCGCCGCCTACTGTACTTGTTGCACGCATATCTTTGAATTTGCGTGAGCAGGGTCACATTTCTATCCAACCGTGTACAGTTCCTGCATCTGTGCCAGCTTCCCCTCAATGGTAGCTGTGATTGTGAACACTTCATCGATCCATGGCTGGATGCGTGCTTTCAGCAGGGCTTCCTTTTGGTGCGCAGTGTCTAATCGGTCCTTCAGTGCCCTTGCCTGTTGTAGTCTAGCGAGTCGTTGAGTAAGGGAAACCATCTACATGGTGCCCCGGACACTGTCATACTCCTACTGCAACTCGCGCGCCTCTGTCTCTAGGCGTTGTAGGTTCGGGTCTTCTTGCAAATGTGTAAGTATGGTGAGTGCTTGTTCCAACATCCCGGTGCACCCCTGTGTCGCCTGGCCAATTTGTTCCAACCCCATTTGGATAGCGCAGGTGCACTGCTCTCTGACTTCTGGGGGTGTGGAGGGTTGCACCTTCAATCGCAGCTCGGCGATTTGCAAGTTCAGCTCCAACTGAACCTTTGCCATTTCCTCCCGGGCCTTGCAGACTTGATCGCCAATCGATGGACCCGTTCTGTTGCTGGTAGTTTTGTCGGCACGACCAAATCTGGAACACTCCTGCATGCATCCTCTATGGCCTGCTCCAATCCACTAGCCTGCGCAACCAACGCATCTCTCTAGATGTTGAGCTGGTCCATGTTGATTTTCTACTCATTCAGGACCTGGATCACTTGGCCTTCCCAGGCGCAGAGTTCGGCAATTACCCCATCCTACAACTGCTATAGTATTTCACGCGGCAAGGCGGCCAAGTTCAAGCCGACGCCTTTCATGCTACTCATCGCAGCCCGATCCTCCTCGTTTGCTGCTACTAGCGCGCCTTCGGGCAATATGAAGGTGTTACTCATATGGGTGCACATCATCTGTTCGGCCTCAGCAGTTCCTGCTGCGACATACTAGGCCATTGTACCTGTTTGGGGGTGTTGTACCTCTAAACCTTGTAGCTGCGCGTTGAACGCCCCCGACACAGTGTTCTGCTCCATCCTTAATCCCTGGAGCGCACCCTCCGCGACTTCCCGAATCGTTTCGTTGAGATCCAATAGATCACCTTTTGTGAGCGTGATTGGGTTGTTGGACATCTTTGTGGCTTTCCCTTTCTTCCCAGGGACAGTTTTCTCGGGTCACGCGACCGCTTGAGTTGTGTTGATGTTGTAGTAGGATCTGCGCGGTCCTCTTCCCTGTCTACTTCCCTAGTCTGTTGCCCTAAGGACATTTCTTGGCCTTCCTCGGCCTCTTTGGTTAGCGCAGTTGTGGTTTTTGCCCTCTGTGCTACTTCTTGTTCCTGGCGCTTCCTCTCAGCGAGCTGCGCGAGGCGCAACTTGGTGTCCTTCTTGCGTTATCGAGCTGTGACCTTCTCCATTTTTGCCAATTCTGGGGCGTGCCACTCCAGAGGCCATGACTCCATTACTGCAAAAATCGCATTGTTCGTTTCAATGAACGAAAGCTTCTCCCATTTTCATACTAGATCCTTGCGCGCTCGGATATACAGGTTATGCATATTCGCCTTGAATTTTGTCACGCTTTGCAAGCTGTTATGAACTGTAGGGGATAAGCACAACTTGCGGTTGATCCATGTTCATATGTTTGCCTCCATGAACACCCAAAACACCTTTATCTCGCGAATCCTATTCGCGTCTCTTGTAGCCCAGAGTGAGGTGTACCTCGCGGCTTCAGGCAGGTCACCCTCAGTAGTGGGAAATTGGCTGTTCGTTGACAGCTCCCCTGCAACCAATAGGATGGATAAGAGAAACCATGCATAGAGGAAGGTCTTACCCTGCTCCTGGGCCTCCCTGCAGTTCATCAAGAATTCATCACATAGGAATTGCGCCCAGTTGAACTAGACCCCCTTTGCGCATTGCTCTGCCATTGCAATCACAAACGCTGGTACTTTGTCAGTGCGACATTTCCTCATCATCTTGCCGGCCAATAGTTGGGTGGCTACGCGCATCACTTGGTCTTTAATACTTACTATTACATACCCCCGCTTTCTCTTTTCTAGCTTATACTTGGTCTTCATAGTTTCTGCGAGGGTTAAGTTGCTGCTTTTCCCTACTATGGTCGCGGGGTCATTTCCTTTGACTGGCAGTCGAGAAATTCGGTGAATCAAATCGGCTATGATGGGAATCGGCTCCTCCAGCCAGAGATACCCATCATGCACTAGGCACAGGAGTTGCCTAATGACAAAAATGGTGATGGGCGTGCGGTGGTAGTGGGGTATCCATCGCAGATGGAGTAACCCAGCCTTCTCCACACCACGCAACCATTTCTGCTTTATTAACTTCTCCGTAGCCAACTGAGGGAACTTCTCGCTGTCCGCGAGGTCCCAGTCTTCGAACTTCATAGTAGGTACTCGTCCCAACGGCGGACCTTCAAACCTTATATCATCGAGGAGGAGCAGGATTTAGAGCGCACTCTTTGTGGCCTCCAGGTCCTTCGGTACCTTGGCCTTCCCCTTCCATGGGAGGATGTAAAGAGGTAACTTTGTTGCAGAATGCTTTTGGGGGGAATCCTCTGCCTCATCATCTTGCGCCTCAATTTGGGCGATTAAGGCCTAAAAGTCTTCCTCCTCCTCCTATATTTCCATGGTGGCAACTTTTCCCTTCTTTTCCACTGACAATTTTCCAAACCGTGGGTTCCTTGGGGATACCCGGACTGGCTCCATCATTTGCTTATCGTTTTGTGGCCGCAGCGTGTGTGGTTATTTTGAAACTTCGGGCCCAGTTGCTGCCTCTCCAGGCTCCTCATGGGCCATACTATGCTATGCAGTAACTTCGGCGAATTGAACTCTTGTTCTAGCAGTTGTCATTGTGTCTACACTTGAGGATGGTAAGAGTACGCGGTGCTCAATGCTCTGTACTTGCTCAATTCTCAAACAACCAAGTGTTGCCTTGGAGCTAGCCTTGGGGGTTTTATAGCGTCCTTTGAATTTGAATTCGACCCTTCCCCCCACTTCTGCATCATTAATGCCTTCTTGGCGGTAGATCGTCCCAAATCTCGTTCTTAATTCGTGTCTTAATTGCCTGCCGCCCACTCCTTTTTGCCTTAAATTGGACCTCTTGTCATGAACAATGACACCAATGGTCACCTCCCAGCCTACCTGCGTAGCAACGCAGCTCCCTATGCGTGACCACGACCCTTGTGTCGTCCCGATCCTACCCGCAACCTCCGTCTCACACATCTCCCATACATACTCTTTTATAGTCCCGCGCTCTCTTTCAACTGCTTGGAGCACTGAGACTATGCTCCCTACGAATAGTCAGGTGGTCACACCATTAGTGCGAGGCTTCAAATCACCTTCCAACCCGGTCCACAAGCCCTCCTTAGTTACCCTTGTGCTCTTCCCCATGCGGTGTGCTCCCTTGGTTACTTTGTTTGATAAGTTGCGGTCGCAGCCATGGTAACAGAGCCAGAATTTCTCAGTGACAATCTTCTAATGTAGTGGTATGGCTACCTGTATCTTGTCCTGTCTTTTTATCGACGTGACATGCTTGCGTGATTTCCATTTCCAGTTTTCAAATTTTTGCGTCCATTAACATGCTTTTCTGCTTCAGTCGTACCCAATCTTCTTCGAGTTCGCGAAGTTTCAAGTTCCCTCACCGAATTGCTCCCTGTAACTACATAATTCCATTACTTGGGTCCTCGCGTACTGTCCCAACTGTGGGAGCTGTTTTAGGGGGATTCTTCTCAGCTCTTATGGTTTCGTCTCTACTCGTTAGTGTTGGGATTACTTCCACGCTCTGGTTTTCGCTTATGGCCCTATAGGCCCATCGAACCACTGGTACAAGCAAGTCCCAGTCAGTTCGTCTCACCTGGTAAACCCTGTTCATGATTTCGCATAGCTTTTTGAACGCTCCGATGTGGAATACTTGTGGTGCACGTCGCTTTTCCTACTGCCGTGTCTGGTTTTGATTTTCGATCCTTAGTCTGGGATGTTCTTGCATAACACACGTCTGCACCCATTGACACAGGTGGGCGCGCAAGCTACTTCGTCCTAGCTGCCTGGCTCTCGTTCGATGTTGGGGGCTTCCAAATCATAAGCGCATCTATCTTCTGCATTCGTGCTAGTTTATAATGGTCTTCTGATGTGTACTCCACCATCATGCGGGTGTTTTGCGCAGCGCCCATTCCATCGCACTGTACCGTTGCTATTCTGGTACTCCACTTTCAAATTTGCCCAGGAATTCATCCATCGTCGTTACTCCATCATATGTTGGCAGTTCCCTTGCCTCTGTTGTCACACAATGCAGTGACCTAATCATCATGTTGCAATTTAGCGTTGTCACTTCGTGCAACCTGTTTTTCCCGCGTTCTACTTCTTCGTCTGAATCCGAAGTGTAGGAACTGTCGCGCTCCCATGAGATTCTCCCATTTGCAGTCGAGTTCACCTAATCCTCATCTCGCGCCATTATTTGGTAAATACAATCTAGATCATCGTCGCGCACTGGTTTAGTGTAGCACGCTCCTTCAGTTGGGTCTAGCGGAACTACTACATGTAGGGATTTTTTCTTGAAGATCATTTTCCACTTCTTCAGGTTGATGACTCCATTCATATCGGTGGCCCAGTCTATTCCTAGCAATGCGGGATAAGGATTTCTATCATCAACAATCTCTATTACTTCAAAGTCACGCTTTCGAAATCAATTGTTACCCCTTGCAACCTCCCCATGGGAAAAATCTTCTGTTGGTTTGCCATTCGTAATTGAATAGGGGACCACTGTAACGCGGGCTTGCCCATATGTTCCCATGTCTGCTTTGGTAATACATTCGCATCTGAACCCAGGTCTAGGATTACCTGATCCATTTCATATTCACCAATCTGCGCTGTCAATCTCATTTCCCTCCTGGTGCGCAATGCATGCTTTCCCAGTTTTCGGACTATGCGCAGTTTCCCTGACCCCGCGCACCTGGTGATCAACTCCTGTAGCCTCTTAACTGCCCTATTGCCACGCAGCAGTTTCATGCATGTCTCCAAAAAGGTAGTAAGCATAGAAGGATCCATCCCTGGCTCTGGTTGATCCTTACTACCTAAAGTAGAGGCCTCCGCGAAGCTCTTCTTAGCTTCCATGAACGTCTCCTTTACACGTTCTAGGTCAAACTCAGGTTCCTTTGTAGGAGCTTTGCGAACCCATGTATCTTCCTCGGGCTGCTTTGCCTTATCTTCCCCTGTGGTCACACCGCTTCTGAGCAGCATGTTCACATTTGGGTCTTCTTCACGTGGTTCATATCTCATCATTTGGATATTTTAAGTTGGACGAGGCTGGAGTACCCCTTTCTCGCACATCTATGCGATCAACGTATGACAATCTACCATTTCATGATCAAACTGAGCATAGTATGAACAATATACTCTTGTTGGGTTGGTACAATCGCGGGCGTAGTGCCCTGGTCCTCCGCAATTGTAGCAAATTAACTGTCTGCGGCCCCTCCCTGGTCCGATTCCTCCTCGTCCTTGTCCTCACCCCTAAAATCCAGCGCGTGCCATCCTTGTGGCTGGGTCAAGGCCTTGCATTTCTCTTTGAATTCTATAGGCTGGGGTCCGATCCATCATTAACTTGTAGCTATGACAAGTACGGTCATCGTGGCCCACTGACCTGCAAAAATTACCAAACAGCTGCTGGGAAGTCTAGGTATACTTCTGCAACAAATGGCAGTTATTTGTCATGTGTTTTCCTCCTATCTGACAGATCGTGCACCATAGCATGGGTGTCGTACTCAGCCCTGCCTGTGCCTCCAGTCTCAACGGCATTGGCCCCCCTCCTACCAAGTAGTTTGCGAATACTGGACAATGACCCTTATCATGGCCCTGGCCTTTGCATTTTATGCACCATACTTCTTCGCACGCCTCTGGCTGCGGTGCCCTATCCTGCTTCAAGCTCTGCATTTCCAACCAGAGATTCTGTAGTTGTGTGTGGATTTGTTGAACTCCCAGTCCCGGACCCTGTATCGGTGTCTCATGCAACCTCATCACCATTTGCAATGCTTCGGCTTGGGTAGTAAGTTTCTGTTGCGACAGCGCCATCCTCAGGTGCGGTGTTAAAGTCACCACGAACCATGCGCGGTGTTGCACATCCGTTAGTTTCATATTTGCCTCGTGGATCGTACTCTTCAGCCGCTGATCTAGATCCCAGGGGGTCTCGCCTAGAACCATTGCGATCTCTTTGAATCCGATGAGTGACTGAGTCTCTAATTTCGGCAAGCTAAATTCTTTGTTCAGTGCATTCTGGATCTCCGTTATCCTGCATTTGGGTGATCATTAGAGTGCTTGATATACCATGTCAACGCACGATCCTACAGAGCGCTCACCAATGTAGCCTTCTTAATGTTGTTGTTCGTAACCCCTTGTGCTTCCCACACTTCTCTTACCACAAACAAGAACTGGTTCAGATCCTCATTCCCTATTCCTCTGAATACGGGTAGCTTGATCGCGCTTACCATGCTGAATTGTGGGTTTGGTGGAGGTGGAGTGGGTGGAGATGGAGGTGAAGGAGGTAAAGCAGGTGGTGGCGTAAGTGGAGGTGGTAACTACAGAATGCGCTGCCTTATCAAACTGACTGCACTTCTCAGAGAGACCCAAGCAAGCTCTTCCTCGCTCTCTCGCGAAGGTGAAATTAAGATATTGTTTCCTAATTCCCTGCTACCTTTGTAGATATTTCCGCTCCGCGTCGTCCCAAACATTAATATATTCACATAACCCGCTTTTCACATAACAACATCTTAATCTAAGTATTCATAGATTTAATGTACTTACCTCGCGGTCCCTTGAGAAAACGCCGTTCTGCTTCGCTGTAGCTCATGGTTGTGTCTATCGCAAATTCAATGATAAATCCCCCTATTATCCGGTCGAGCCAATGGTCCACAGCTCGTGCGATCTTATCTTCTGATGCCTCTAGTCTGTGCACTAATTCCGGAGTCCACACTATCGGTTGGTTGAGTTTATACCTTCCCTGGCTATCGGCTAACCTCACGATCCACTCATAGAGTTTAGAAGGAAAGGACGCGAAGAAGATCTCGTGGATTTCTGCATATATGTAGTGATCCAGCCACCTTTTCTCAGATACCTGTGGAGTTCTGTTTTCCTATGTCACAAACTCGTGAAGCTTCTTGTCCAACCACTCTTCAATTTCCTTCTTTGTTGGGTTCCAGTGGCACGACATCAGACATCCCTTAGGCAGATCCTAGTCCCAGCAACAGAACCATTTGTTGGCTTGTTGGGGCCTGACCCAGGTTCAGAAGTGATTTAGCCAAACAAATCCTGAAACTATCGGCCCTTTCAGCAAGAGTCTGCTGAGGTCTCACCCGAGGTAGTATGGGAGGGTGCTGGAACCAGGTTTTCGCACCCTAGGGATGTCTTGATGAAGTTTAGGAAGTCGCGAACCAAACCTGTACACTTGCGCTACTTCGCGCAACCGTTTGTCCTTCGCAACTAGTGAAACTGCTTCCGCGTAGCTCTGTAAAGAGCGTGAAGAGGTGTTGTCTAGATCCTTTATCCTTACTGTGCTATTGTTATAGATCTTAACTTAATTGTGTGGACCCAATATTCTCATTAATCATTCAACATTCATAACAACTTTTATTAATCCTTTGTTCAAGTACAATCCCAACTCCGCCCTGCGCATTCAGCTGCAGGGATCCGTGCACACAGCTGCAAACTATATCAGGCCTCTGCGCACACAGCTACAGAGCCTCTTCCTACTACTACAACCCAAGACTCAGACTTATAGACTCAGAGCTAATTCATCATCCAAAACCCTCTGTTTCTTGTCAAAGCTAAGACTAACTTTACACTTAGAGCATCACTTTATTTATACAATTCCATGGACCATCGGTAGGCTGACATACCATACATTAAATTACATTATTTTAGGTAGGAAAACCCTAGACTCTCACGCTCTATGCCCATATTTCGTAGGGTCTTTACATTACACTTGACCAAAATTCGGGCTTCAAGCCCCAATAATCCGTTATGGGGGGATCCGCTGCCCAACAATATAACTAGATCAAGTCTTATAAAGGTGTTCCCTAACTTGATAGATGTGTCTAATGGTCAACCCTATTAGGTGCTTCCAACCCTCAAGGGGAAGTAGCATTTCCAAGGTCAACCCCTCAATCAATAGGTGTTAGTGCAAATTTATGGCAATGGAGGGGAAAAGGCTCCAAGACAAGGGCTATGGTCAAGAGGACCATCTCATAGGGAGATCACATCTTGAGTGCATAGATGTAAAGGAAGGAGAAATCATGGAGCATGAGTTACCCTTCTTGACCTTATTTTTCCATCCCTCTAGTGCACCTTCTACATGTTCTTGATAATGGCTTTATGTTATGGTGCATAGCTTAAGGGTTAGAGCTTGCTATTTATGATGTAGCACTTAATTTTATCCCTTACTATGAGGCAATTTATCATTCATCAGTGTTGGGAGATGAAAGGGTTCCTTTTGATGTAGAGCATTAAGTGCTCAAGAACCAAGTGATGGCCGAATGAGGAGGGTATAGCTCATGCTAGGCTCTTTCCCACATGCTATTTTATGTCCCAACCATCTTTTGCATTTTGATTTTATTCTTTTTCTTTCATTGTGAACATGATATGATTTTTCAAAAAAAAAATTCAGTTGCATCAACCTCGAGAGCTATGTTGTTGGAAACACTGAGAGGGGGGTGAATCAATATTTCTTTTCAATTGTTATTTTTACTAGTTAGATCATTTATATTTAGAACAAAAAATTAACAATAAGAATAAATGATTGTATTAATTTCTTCTTTGTAATAAATCAAGTACAAGATATGTAGGGCTCCAACCCTAGATGAAGACATCGATCTTCAATTCCCCAGGCTCCAACCTGTAATGTGCCAAGCACCAACTTGGACTTACCAAGGCACCAACCTTGTCAATTTTGAGGCACCAACCTCAAGGGCTCCAATCCTACATTTGGTTCAGGCTTTGACCTAGATTCTTGAGGACTTCGATCCTCTAGGGCTCCAACCCTATTCCCCAAGGCACCAACCTTGTCTTTTCAAGGCTCCAACCTCTTGGGCTCCAACCCTTGCTTTACTTCATCAAGATATGTTTAGTTGTACTTCACAGCTCCCAATGTCTTCTCCAACGAGCCTTGTCAATCTTCACTTAATCTTCACTTTAGTCTTCACATTGCATCATCAATGACAACCTTCATCTCTTCACATGAAGGTGTCTCTGTTGTCCTTTATGGTACCCAAACAAAATATCTCCAAAATCACCTAATGATGGCTTCAATGCATCATGATCTCCAAGGGTGTCTCCAAAAATTCAAGGGTTCAAGGGTTGCAAAGAAATGTCAAGAGATGCCCAAACTTCCTCAAGTGTCACTTATCCAACACACCGGAAGTCTTCTCACAAATCTTATGTTCTTCAAGTATTCCCTGCTATTATAATATTACTCCAGGCCAACAATGCTCCTAAAATAATTAGTGACTGTTAATAGATGATGATAGGGACTGCTCCAAATAGTCTCTGAGTGTTACTCCAAAAAAAATTTGCCTTAAGACTCCAAGTAGACGCGAAATGCCCAAGTCTGATTTTTTATGCTTCTATAATGTGAATTATGTTGTCTCCACAGTCAAAAATAAGATGCCTCAAAAACTTCTTAACGTCAAGACTTCAATCTGCTCCAAATGATGTTTTAAATACTTTTACTTCCAAACTTCAAATTTGTCACAGGTCTGAGCCCTCACCAAGTGCCTGCTCCACAGATTCGAGCTCCAAAAGTCAAGTCTGAGCCTCCAGGGTTAAGTTCGAGCCCCAAAGATTAATCATTGATCCAAGCTCCGAGTTTCCATAACTGTCTTTAAATAAATCATAGATCTGAAGTCTTCAACAGGTCTACAATTTGTTTAGGTCAGATCCGAAGCTTCCAAGTCCATTTCCTTGCAAATCCGAGCCCCCTTAAGTGACTGTCCTGAAGTCCGAAATTATCACAACTATAAAGTTTAGTTCAAGTTTCATAGGTTTTGCCAATTCGAGTTGTGACTGTTCCCACGGTTTATCTCTGGTCTGAGCTTCAAAATTTTGCGATGTAGTCTGAGCTTAACACCGAAATTCTTCGAACATAATTCTTGTTCTCCTCAGCCTCCTTCAGCTAGTTCACGAGATGTGAACTTCTACGCTATATTTTTATCTCTGATTTTATTTTCCGTGAAGAATAATCTAATGAATGATATTCACATGTATCTATATATATATATATATATATATATATATATATATATATATATATCTATATATATATATATATATATATATATATATATATATACTTCCGATGGTTTGAATTGTCATGTATGGGGCCAACTAATGAATGGTGGAGCCGACTTGATCGATCAGACAAAAGTCACTTTGGTTAAACCATGTGCCATTGATCATGATGAACAATTGTGGACCACCAAATACGATGTTTAATACTACATTTGAAACCCACACTTACAAGGGGTTGCCACATGGAGCTAGTTGACTTGTTGCAGAGTCAAATAGGGCATTTAACCTTCAATCATGTTGAGATCCCGCACCTCATTTCCGTTCACTAATTTTAGATCAATGGTTACCAACGTATGTGTGCCGACGTGGGTTTGTGGGGACCATCGAGGAGCTATGACCGCTGAGATGTATGGTGAAGTTATGGTGGATTGAATAATATGACCATTTAAAATACGCAACGTTCAACATGTATTTCAATGTTATAAAATTTTCACCCAACATAAAAGGCTTTTGGATATATATGATCGGTTGGTCATTTAATTAAATTGTGTATAGGAAAGACTTCCCTTTTTTTTTAATTCTTTTTGCTAATGGGTAAAGTGTCATGGGTTGTGATTTTATTATAAGATTTAAGTCAAGTGAATTTAGGATTTAGGATTTCTTTTGTAAGGAAACTAGGATAGGATTTTGTTATTTTATAAAGGTATGTATTTAGGATTAATGGTTTCATGAAGAATTAGGGTTTGAGGTTGGACTTAGGGTTAGGGTTTCGCCTTACTATTCGGTTCTTTTGTTAGGGTTTCTCCTTAAAGAGCATGGAGGGTCGTTTGTAGGGTAACCATTCATGAGAGAAGCTTATGTAAATTTTCTTTCTTTTATTAATAAATTACCTGAAGTGGTCGCGTTGGCTCAGGCCGTGGATTGTTTCCCTCTTTGAGGATTTTAACCACGTCAAGGATACTGGTGTATTGATCTGTGATCTATTTGTGAGCAGTGTCCTTTGATGTTCTATCTGAGAAACTTACCCTGTAAATTCCTGCATGCTATCAGAGCTATTTGAGGGCCGCATCCATTGTTGATCCAAATCGGAAGTCGGTGCAACTACATCCGATTGTTGTTTCCTAGATCTATTGTTTCTAACTACTTTCGGGCCGAGAGGACTACTCTATTGTGTTAGGAGCATCTTTACAATGAGGAACCCATTTTGTTTCACGCGAAAAGGTTTCCGATAACCCTAACTAAGTCATTTTTATGATCTGGAGGTATACAGTCTTTATTTGCAGTTTTAGTTATTTATCTCTCTATTTATTTCGGTTTATTTATCTCTCTTTTTTTATTACCGGATATATACTTTTCATTTATGCGTATGTTCTTTGTCCCGTGACTCTATGTGATCTGGGCAAATTAGAAACAGAAAGGAAGTTTTTTTTTCTCATGTGTATGCTCTTTTCCGTCGTGCCTTAGTGCGATCTCGGAAAATCAGAAACATTGAGGAAAATATATAGTTTCTCGCAAAAACTAACTTCAAGCCATAAGGTTTGGTTTTTTTGTATGTCCGTGTTGGGTTTTGTAGCTTTTTTTTTGTAGGTAAAAAGAGTTTTTTCAAGTAAGCACGCACCCCAAAGCTTCAGTGGCTAAAAAAAAAACCTTCCTCTTTTCCAAAAATTACTGATCTTTTAAACTAGCTCACTTGGTCCAAAGTTACTTTATGAGAATAGAACTTTTGAGTTCAAGTCTTTCTTTTTGTTGAGTTACTTTTTCAAAAAAACACATGTAACTTATATTTTAAAGTTACTTTATGTAAAAGTGTTCTCACACATTATAAAAAGTGAGTCACTTATAATTTTAAAGTCTCTTTATCTTTTATTTAAGTTACAATTTAGTGGGTAGCTCATAAAGTACCATTGTAAAAGTGACTTTCACTTATTTATAAAAGTGGGTCACATAATTTTTCTAAAGTGAGTTAATTAGATTAAGTTTGGAAAGGGGGGGATATTTTTTAAATATAACATTATCATTCATTTCCGCACATTCACGCACTTCGTCGGCATCTTCAACAACTTTTCTTCAAAAAGCCATAACTTCTTCATCCGAAAGCCGTTTTCAAAGCCGTTTTTTTTTATCAGCCTAATTTTTTGAGATCTTTCCATTGGAACACTTAGTTTTAACATCTATAGCTTTGGTTTTTGTTAAAATGGAAAGTCCATGCCAATTTATTCTTGACAGCACCAACTACTTCCAGTGGTGGTCCTACATTGTGGATTTACTCAGAAGTAAAAGTCTTTACAGAATAGCCTCAGGCCAAGAAACCAAACCTCAAGATGAATATAAGGCAGCTAAATGGGAAAATAGGCAAGATCAAGAACATGGGTTGATAGGGATGTCTATTTCTCCAGACCTTAGATTCCATATCACAGAACTTGATACTTTTAATGAAGTAATGAAACAACTCACTAAAGTTTTTGGAATTAAAAATGAAATTAGAGCCCATCAACTCGAAAATGAGTTGCTTACATTGGACCCCAATAATTTTTATTCCATTGAAGATTTATTGTCCAAGTTCAAGACCCTTAGAATTCTCTTGGAAGGTGTTAAGGTTAAGAAAGAAGATGGTATCCTTATCTATTCCATTCTTACTAAGTTGGGACCAACCTACTCTGTGTTTGTTTCCACCTTCTATTCTGCTAAAGAAGCCTTTATTTTTCATGGACAAGACTACAAGTCCCCCTCTTTTGATGCCTTTTGTGATTCTTTAATAAGAGAACAAGAAAAGCTCTTATATATTGGTCTTCTTAATCTTGGAAACTCTTCTAAGAAAGCCTTAGCTGCCCAACAGTAACCAAGTTCAAAGAATCCTAAGAAGCAATATCCTAAAAAGAATGGTCCTAAACCAAACAAGGGTCCTAAGCAATTTTAGTCTCAAAATGAAAAATCATTTCAACAAAATGATAAGGCAAATAAAAACAAAGGGAAGAAAACTGATAGACATTTCCACTTTTGTAATCGAGATGGCCACTTAGAATCCAAATGCTTTAAGAAGATGGAAGCCTTGGAAGCAGCAATGAAGAAGAATAACATCCATTTGGAGCACTCTTCAACTTCAACTTCATCTTCAGGAATAACACTTTCTGCATGTAGTTGTCAAGCATCTCGGTCTGGTTATGCACTAAATGTATCTTCTTCTTCTCATTCTCATGGGTTTGGAACTGTTCATCTAGACAATGGTCAATTTAATGATGTATTATGTGTTCCAACCTTATCATGCAACCTTCTATCTGTATATCAGATAACTCATTCAGGTGAAGGTAAAATCGTTGAATTTTCACCTCAGGATGTTGTAATTAAGGACCTAAGAGATCCTAGATAGATTTTAGCTACTGGCATTGCTAATGATTCTACAAGGTTGTATAAGTTTAACAACTTTGGGTCATCAAATCTTCCCTCGGTATTTGTTGCTCATAATGATGAAGTGAGCAAACTTTGCCATGAGCGATTTGGTCACTTAAACTATTGCTCCCTTCAGAAGCTATGTAAAGAAAATATGGTGACAGGTCTTCCAATGGTATCTTGCAGAGATGGTGTTTTTTCCGGATGTGTAATCGGAAAACATCATCGGGATAGTTTGGAAAAACATGCCTCTTGGCATGCCTCATCGCCTTTACAACTTGTGCATAGTGATTTATGTGGTCCACTTCCAGTTGTTTCATTCTCTGGCTACAAGTATTTCTTAACTTTCATTGATGATATCTCTAGACGCACTTGGGTATACTTATTAAAACTCAAGAGTGAAGTATTTAACATGTTCTTCGCCTTTAAGGCCTTTGTTGAAAAACAATCTGGACATCAAATTCTTAAGCTAAGAACTGATAATGGCGGAGAATATGTTAACAACAAATTCATCAACTTTTGCACTGAGAATGGAATTCAAATGCAACATACTATTCCAAATACTCCACAACAAAATGGTGTAGCTGAAAGGAAGAATCACACCTTAAAGGAAATGGCTAATTGTATGCTTCAATCTAAAGGACTTAGTCTTAATTTTTGGGTAGAAGAAATTAACTGTGCAAATTACATAGTAAATCGCACTCCTACTAAAGTTTTAAAGAATATCACTCCAGAAGAAGCGTGGAGCTCAATTAAACCAGATGTAAGTCACTTTTGTGTTTTTGGAAGTGAAGCATGGGCCCATATTCCAGATGAGAAACATAAAGCTTTAGAAACTAGGAGTGAAAAATGTATTTTTGTTGGATATTCTAAAGATGTCAAAGGATATAGACTTATTCCACTTAAGTCCAAAATGTTATCATTAGAAGAGATGTAAAGTTTGCTGAAAATATATTGGCCTACGAGCCTAGTTCGGCAGATGTATCACCTCTCTCTATCCCTTCTACTTCTGAAAATATTTCTTCTTCAAATGATGACAACGAAGATGACAATCCTCCCCCACCTTCTCAAGATCCTCCTTCAGCTCCTCAGCTTCCAAAATGGGTTCATGCTACTTGGGATGCAGCAGGTGCTCTTGCCGGTGATCCTACAGATCAACGACATACACGTTCTCAGTTCGATAGAGCCTCTTCTTTACTGGCTCAAGCTTCAGCGAATTATGATCCTGACACCTTTGCAAAAGCTTCAGGCCATCCAGATTGGGACACAACTATGAATGAAGAATATTGTTCATTATTGGCAAATGATACATGGGATCTTGTTCCTCTTCCAAAGGGACAAAAACTTGTTAGATGCAAATGGGTTTACAGAACCAAGTATGGACCAGATGGAAAAATTGATAAACATAAAGCTCGTCTTGTTGATGAGGGTTTTTCACAAGTTGAAGGCATTGAATATACCGAAACCTTCTCCCCTGTTCCCAAAATGAACTCTATTCGCCTTGTTCTTTCCCTTGCTGCCTCTTTCAAATGGGAAGTCCATTAGATGGATGTTAAATTTGCCTTCTTGCATGGGGACTTGCATGAAGAAATCCATATGGAACAACCTCCTGGCTTTATACAAACAGACTCCAACCTTGTATGTCAGCTTAAGAAATCCCTTTATGGTCTCAAGCAAGCGCCTCGGGTTTGGTATGCCAAAATGGATAGCTTTCTTTTAGAAACTGGGTTTTCTAGGTGTCATTTTGACAATACTGTCTACACCAAGAAAGTGGGCAAGTCTCTTATCATTCTTGTTCTTTATGTTAATGATCTTATCCTTACTGGTAGTGATCCCAACCTTATAAACCATGTGAAGTCCAGCCTTAAAAAGAAGTTTGAAATGACAGACTTAGGACACTTGCATTATTTTCTTGGTCTTCAAGTCTTGAAATCCAAGGAAGGTATTTCCTTTCCCAGTCCAAGTATGCCTATGATATTCTACGCCATTTTCACATGGAAGACTGTAAGCCAGCCCCTTTTCCCTTTTAGTCTGGAGCGAAACTTTCAGTCACTTGTACTTCCCCTGAAGTTGATGCTACCTTATACCGTCAACTTGTAGGAAAACTTTTGTATCTGACCCATACTCATCCTGACCTTTCCTTTGATGTTGGTCTTATTGCTCGGTTTATGCAAAACCCACATGAAAGACATTGGAAAGCAGCTAAAAGAATACTTCGTTATGTTTGAGGTACAGTTCAGTTTGGGATTCATTATAGTGTAGAAGCATCTCCTCTATTGGTTGGTTTCACTGATTTTGATTGGGCTTGGTGACCCTGATGATCGGAAGTCTACTGCCGGTTATGTCTTCACTCTTGGTTGTGGACCTATTACATGGGCTTGAAAGAAACAAAGTGCCATCTCTCTTTCTTTAGCAGAAGCAGAGTATCGTGGCGTCGTAGAAGCTAGTAAGGAAGCCATGTGGCTTCGTCAGATCCTGTCAGAGTTTGGTTTTCAACAGCATCATCCGACTACACTTTGGTGTGATAATCAAAGTGCCATTCAACTATGCAAAGATCCAGTCCAACATCAGCGCATCAAACACATTGAACTACACATGCACTTCATCATAAAGCTCATTCATGACCATGTCCTTGACGTGAAATATTGTTCAATAGATGATCAAGTTGCAGACATCTTTGCCAAGGCTCTCACAGAGGCGAAGTTTACTAAACTTCAATTTATGGTTGGAGTTCAGGAAGTTGTCACTAAGGGGGGATAAGATCTAATGCCTCCTTCCTTCTCCTATTGTGTCATATTTGTACATCCTTCAATCCTATCCCAAGTTGTTCTTAAGGGGGGATGTTAGGATATTCTGACACATAGGAAATAGTTAAGTATAACTTGGTCTAGTGTAGAGTTAGGTAAGTGTGTTTCTTTACTATGTACTTTTGTAACGTACAATCTGATGGTCACAATATGTTCTAGACATGAAGTGATCCGACGGTTCACTTTCTCCTCAGTATTACTGACACTTGATCTGTGGCTTAACACCTGATTGGTCCATGATCTCTATTTAAAGAGCATGGAGGGTCATTTGTAGGGTGACCGTTCATGAGAGAAGCTTATGTAAATTTTATTTCTTTTATTAATAAATTTCCTGAAGTGGTCGTGTTGGCTCAGGCTGTGGACTGTTTCCCTCTTTGAGGTTTTTAACCACGTTAAGAATACTGGTGTATTCATCTGTGATCTATTTGTGAGCGGTGTCCTTTGGTGTTCTATCTAAGGAACTTTCCCTGTAAATTGCTACATATTTAACAAGAAAAGGAGGAATTCAACATTATATTAACATAGACCTGGGGTTTTTTTACTTAGGGTTATAATTTAACACCTTAGGGTCAATGTCTTGCACCTAGGTTTTTCATGAGGCTCATGTATCACAAGAATATTTTCCATCTCCAATAATGCCATATTGACATCAATGAGAACCTTGATTAACAATCTCCCCCGTTGTCATTGATGGAAATATTCATTCCCTTCAACATTCTCTCCCCTTTTGACATCAATGGAAAACGGGGTGCCCCAGTGCTCCCCCTGTCAAGTTTCTTCTTTTCTTCATCAACAATAGTTCTTCATAGGTATGGTACTCCCCTTGTCATGGTGCTCTTCCTTCTGGCAATGTGGTCCATGATAGACATGTTTGAATTTATTCATGTGATGAACCAACTCCCCCTGCCTTTATAAAATCCTTTAGCTCAAGAAAGATTTCTTGCTTTGTGATCAAATGGAAGAGATTGCCAACATTAGTCCATTGGATGAGTAAGGATCATGCTCTTCAATGGAGTTTTTCCTGAGAGATGATTTAGCAAAGAATGATTGCCCATGTGTGACTCATCAATGATCTCATAGGGCCCTTTCACGGATAAATTTTGCAAGAATGTTTAAGAATCATAAGCTCCCCCTAACTATAAGCATGGTCTCTTTTTGGCAGAGCCTCACCATCACATATTTGAAATATCAAGGATGACTTCATCGAATCAACAACATGCGTTGTTGGCTAGAGTGTTCAAGAGGCTTTCGGATTCAATTTGCTTCCTTCTCCATACTTGTGTAACTTTCTTCTCAGGCATGGTTCTAGCTTGTGTAGGGGCCCAAGTCAAGTTATAATCATGTGCCATATGGCCAATGTTATGGCAATTGAAGCACTCCATCTTGTTCATGAATGAGAAATCATGACTTCTTCTTGCAAAATTGTTTCTAGGAGATTGACGGATACCATTATACATGTCTTTGTGATATGCCCTACAATCTTTTTCCATGTGCCCAAAGTTTGTAAAAAAATAAGAATAACCAAGAAATATACTATGGTACCTGGGAGATGAATATTTCCTTGATGTACTTATAAAATATTTTTGGCTTGGGATTATTTGATGTTATTCATTGCCTTCTATATTATTGACACTATCTGCAAGTCTTCTTGGAGTAGGCTTTCTTCCATAGTTGTCTTGACTCTTCTCCTTTCCTTTACTGAAACTAGGAGCATCAATATTTCTTTTTGGCTTCCTCACATCCTTGTTGTTTGAAGCATTACCATTCTTGCTTGAGGATTCACCTGCATAGCCAAGACCTTATTTATAAAGGGGAGACCTTTGAGGACTTAGGATGTCATCTAGGGTTTGAGAGCTTTTCAAGTTCTTATTCAGCAAGTCAACTTCCTTTTTAAGAAAGACAATTTATTCTTTCAACTTTTCACAATCTTCATCTTTCATAACTAGTTGCGTCTTCATTTCTTCCATCATCCTTGTTGCTTCATGTGTTTCAGTTTTTAAAGAGATGACATTTAATTTTAGTAGGAAAATATCTTCATCCTTTTCTTTTAGTTGACATGTCATAGTATTTATTTCTTTTTCTGACTGTGTGCATGTTGGATATGCGGTGTTGTGTGCATATAGTGTTGTGCGCATGTTGACATGTCATAGTATTTGTTTCTTTTTCTGACTGTGTGCATGTTGGATATGCGGTGTTGTGTGCATATAGTGTTGTGCGCATGTTGGATATGTGGCGTTGTGTACATATGGTGCTATGTACATGTTGTATATGCAATGCTATGTACATATAGTGTTGTGTGCATGTTGTACATGGGGTGCTATGTACAAATGGTGTTGTGTGTATGATTGTACATGTGGCGTTATATGCATGTGGTGTTGTGTGCAGGTGGTGTTGTGTACATGTTGTGCATGTGGCATTGTGTACATGTGGTGTCGTAGACATGTCGTGCATGTGGTGTTGTGTACATGTGGTATTATGTACATGTTGTATGGTTGTTGCAATGTACATGTGGCATTGTGTACACGTTGTGCATATGGTGCCATGTACATATGATGTTGTATACACGTTGTGTAGGTGGTGATGTGTATAAGTGGTACTGTATACATGTTGTACATGCGGTATTGTGTGCATGTCGTATATGTTGTATTGTGTACATGCGGTACTACGTATGTGAATTATTTAGTCATGGCATCGTAACTTGTGTATTTGTTGTGTTGTACTATGTGTATTATGTTAAACTGGATGTAGGAGTATGTACTGTGTTGTGTTGGACACTGGGTGTAAGTATATGTGTCATGATGTATATCAGGTGTAGGTGCATGCATTGTGTGGATGTATGTGTTGTGACGTACATTGTGTATGTGTACGTGATTGAAGAAAAGAAAAAGGCACTAGGTGTTTGTTGAGTATGGAAAACAATCTGGTGTGTGTACAAAAAGGAAAAAATATAAAGGTAGAAGCGAAGGACTGATTAAAGGATCAATATCAGTATTTTATTTTAGTATTATTATGCATGTGATCTATGATTTTGGTTTATGATTATTGCATGTGATTCATGATTTTGATCTATGATGGTTGTGTTTCGAGCTAACCGGATGTGATATGTTTATACATAATGATTTGATCAAAGAGTTAGTTTGTCTTGTTGTGACAGGATGTAAACAAAATTGCAAGTGTACCTTGTTGATGATCTACCACTGAGGTGTAATTTGGATT
This sequence comes from Pinus tabuliformis, assembly GCA_031772625.1. NCBI lineage: Eukaryota > Viridiplantae > Streptophyta > Pinopsida > Pinales > Pinaceae > Pinus > Pinus tabuliformis. The sequence goes on along the minus strand of CM062804.1, from coordinate 1,294,844,286 downwards.
TATTTCAATTTATTTTGAGTCTAATGGAAATTATTTTCTTGGTACAGGAAAGCTTGGAAAAATGCCTGGGTTGGGTGGTTGAAACTTACTACAAGCATTACCAACAACAACAAAAGGAATTCGAATAGGTAGTAGTATGTTGGTAAAGCACTTCAGGAGTAGGGATGTTGTGGGACACTGGTACCCAACAATTTATATTGATTTCGATGAGAATGCTATGACTGACATGATGGTTTTGAGGCTGGGATATGCCTTAGTTTTTGGACCTTCTGATGCAAGCAAGCCTTGGCAAGGGATGGATCACCCAGGATAGGGGATGTTGAGGTGACCGAATTGCCTAAGGGATTGTGTAGCAGATAAGGGAAGGTCGAGAAAGGATTTGTTTTAGTCATTAGAATTTCCAGATGAAATCTAAAGCACATTAGGAGTGTGCCCTGGAACAATGAGCCAATAATTGTTCACTAAAAGGACAAGTGACACAGGAATGTGGCACTGGACATTGGATGCATCTTTGACTTTGGCAGTGGATTCTGGACTTCCTGGGAAGGAGGTGAATCCTGGTACTACTTTTGAGGGTGGAGGTGTGAGCCTTTGGATTCCCTTGTTGCAGATGTAGGCATCATATCCTTTTATTTGCTGGTTAAAACAAATGTGCATATATGTGTGTGTGTGTGTGTGTAAATGCTATATCAAGTTGGATTTATAAAGCTCCATGGATAACATGGTTATTCGCTGGTTGAAGAATGTTGGGTGTGTATTATATTCTTTCCACGACTACCCCACGTGTGGGGGGACAATAGATCCCTCTGTACGTTGCGTTGGGCACAACAAGGGGTACGTAGGGGGGCTATAGCCCCCCTACACGGGGTCTAGCGCAGTGCCTCGGTAAATTTTTTTGGACCCTATATTAGGTGGGCAGACTTACTTATGGTTTTGTGCATGGATTTGGCACATGGTTTTGGGCATGATGGGTTTCTGTCCATGGTATTTTGTAGATATGGTCAAGGTAACTACTGTTCTGTTCTAATCTAGGGTTAATGGATTGGGGCTTATGGATGCTTCGACATTTATATATATGTATTGTAACATTGAAAGGAATATAATGAAAAATAAATTTGGTAGTCCTGGTTTTGGGATCCAGAGGAAAGTCTCTCTATATATATGTTTTATGTTTTATGCTCTCGCTATTGTTTATTTTCTATTTTTAGAATTCATATACAGGTAATTTGTGTACGGGGTTAAAACCTACATTTGGTATCAAAGTTGTTTCGGCTTCAAGGGGACGCCTTTGGTGCTAATGGGTTTTTGCTCGAGCGTATGGGAGACCCAGTTCAATCGGAGATCTGTGGGATCGATTCTTGTGGTGAAAGAAGATGGCAAGCAGTGGAAAGATAGAGATCAAAAAATTTAATGGTCAGAGTTTTGAGTTGTGGAAACTCAATATGGAGGATCTACTAGTGGATTGTGGTAGATTCACATACTAAACCAGCAACAACGTCAGCTGAAGACTAGGTGAAGTTGGATCGGAAGGCAAAGAGAAAAATATGATTGTGTGTCTCAAATTAAATATTGTTGAATGTATCAGTGGAAGATTCAATGAATGATGTGTGGGACAAGTTAGGGACCTTGTACCAATCTAAGTCTTTGGTGAATAAACTGTTCCTACAGAAAAAACTATATAACTTGAGGATGAAAGATGGAGACTCAATGACAGAGTATCTGGACGTCTTTAATATTGTGGTAAGTTAGCTATTATCTGTTGATATTAAAATTTTATATGAAGATAAGTACATCAGTTTGTTGTTTTCTCTACCATATTCGTGGGATATTCTGGTTGTTGCAATAGGTAGCAATGCAACTGCCTTGCAGTTTGATGAAATAGTATCATCCTTGTTTTCGGAGGAGATGAGACGAAATAATATGGAGGGCCTGAATGGTGATGCCTTGTCTATACGAGAATGGTCCCAAAACAGAAACAAAAATAAGTCCTCAAGTGGGAGATCTAAATCTCCAAGAAAACCTATAAAGGTGTGCTGGAAATGCGGAAAGGAAGGAAACTTCAAAAGGGACTGTAAATCTAAAGTTCCTGAGAAAGGAAAGAGATTTGATGATGCTCCTTTTGCAGAGGCGAAAACCACCTTAGATGAAAGTGGGGATGTGTACTTGGATTCTTATTCAATTACAAATGTAGATCATGAGGCATGCTTGATTGACTTAGGTGCATCCTTTCACTTCACTTCCCATAGGGAGTGGTTCTGCAAGTATGAGAAATATGATGGTGGTGATGTCTTCTTATGGGATGACAGGAAGGCTAGAATCATCGGTCGCAGAAAATTCAAGTTGAAGTTGCAAGGTGGAAGGATTAGAACAATTCCAGGTGTTTGCATATTCCCGCATTGGCTAGAAATCTAATTTTTGTAAGCAAGTTGGATAATGCAAGTGTAAAAACAGTGTTCGAGAAAGATACCTGCAAAATGGTTTGGGGACCACTGGTATTGATGCGGGGAGTTCGGATTGGAACTGTGTACAAGCTTTAGGGTAGCATTGTTATTGATGGGTGCAACAGTTATATGGTTCCTGAAAGTGGAGCAGAAAATCTAGTGGTCTCTGGAGAAAAGACCATATTATGGCATCAAAGGCTTGGACATATTGGAGAGAAGGGCCTTCGAATACTTCATGGTAATGGTATGGTATAAGCTATGTCTAATTGCTCTCTGGATTTTGATTTCTGTAAAAAATTTGTATATGGGAAGTAGAATCGAGTGAGTTTCCCCCTCTGGTGCTAAGCGGATGAAACTAATATTAGAGCTTGTGCACAGTGATGTGTTTGGACCTGTGTCGGCTCCATCACTGGGTAAGTTTTTATACTATGTATCATTTATAGATGACTTATCAAGGAATACATGGATATATTTCCTCAAGAAGAAATCTAAAGTCTTTGACAAGTTTAAAGAATTTAAGGCTCTTGTGGAAACCAGACAGAGAAGAAGATAAAGGTTTTGAGGACAGATAACGGTGGCGAATTTTGCAAGAAGGAATTTGAAGAGTTATGTAAGAAGTGTGGTATAGCACAACAAAAGACTATTCCATACAAACTTTAGCAAAATGGAGTTGCATAAAGAATGAACAAGACATTGATGGAAAAGGAAAGAAGCATGCTCAGTGGTGTCGGGTTAGGACAAGAATTATGGGCAGAGGCGATGGAGACTGCATGTTACTTGGTCAACAGATCACCTTCATCAGTGTTGGAGAATACGACTCCACAACATGTATGGACTACTAAGAAACCCTCTCGTTCACATATGAAGGTATTCAGATGTGATGCATATGTACATATTCCAAAGGAGAAAAGAACAAAGTTGGATAGTAAATTCGAAGGGTGCATCTTTATTGGGTATAAGGATGGTTTAAAAGGTTATAAGATTTGGAACCCATAAACAAGGAAAGTTGTGTACAATCGAGATGTGGTGTTTAGAGAGGTGAAAGATATTATTAAACATGAAGTCCTACCAAAGGAACCTGCTAATATAGAGTTTGAGCTAAAGGAGGAAGAATCATACTCTACAGTAGAAGAGGAATTAAAAGATGAAGATCCACAAACTCAAGTTGTGAGAAATTCAGTTCAAGAAAGACAATAGCCATAAAGGTATAGTCCATCTACTTTCTGTTCAGAATTTTCTTTATATATTATTGATGATAATCCCAGAATTGTGAGGGAATCAATAGATTCATAGGATGGAAAAATCTAGAAAGAGACAATATTTGATGAAATGAAATCTTTGCACAAAAATGAGGTTTGGGATCTGGTGGGGTTTTCATCTGGAAACTCATTAGCAGCAAATGGGTGTTTAAGAAGAAGATAAACATAGAAGGAAAGGTGGAGAAATACAAAGCTCGATTGGTAGCAAAAGGTTATTCCCAGGTGTCGGGAATTGATGTTGGTGATATTTTTTCTCCTGTTTCCAAGGTAGCTTCTATTAGATTATTTTTATCTGTTGTTGTTGCTTTTGATTTTGAGGTGGAACATATGGATGTGAAGACAACATTTCTTCATGAGGATCTGGAAGAAGAGGTCTACATGAAGCAACCTAAAGGATTTACGGTGAAGGGTGAGAAATCACTGGTATGCAAGTTAAAAAAGTCTCTATATGGGTTAAAACGGTCACCAAGGATGTGGTATTAGAAATTTGATACATTTATACGGGGACTTGGCTTCACCAAAAGAAAAGCAGATTACTGTATATTTTAAATTAATTGGCGACCATGTTATTTATCTAGTCTTGTATGTGGATGATATGTTGCTGGTTGGAAATGAAAAAGAAATTATCTAAGATTTGAAGACCCAATTTTCCTCCAAATTTGAAATGAAAGATCTTGGTGTTTCAAACTATATGGGCATGGAAATTAAACGAGATCGGGAAAAGAAGAAGCTTTGGTTAAACAAGAGGAAATACATCGAGACAATATTGCAGAGATTTAATATGTAGGATAGTAAACTGGTGAAGGTTCATATTCTTGTAGGTGTAAAGTTATCTATTGAACAGTGTCTCAAGACACAAGAAAAGGAAGAGGAAATGTCCCGTGTTCCATATGCAAGCGCAGTCGGTAGCCTGATATATGCAATGGTCTATACTAGACCAGACATTGCACATGCAGTGGGAGTACTGAGCAGGGTTATGTCAAAACCAGGGAAGGAGCATTGGAAAGCAATGAAGCGGGTTTTCAGATATTTGCATGGCACTAGTGATTATAGTTTGTGCTACCAAGGACGACTAGGATTAGACAAAGTTTTTAACATCCATGGATTTATTGATGCAGATTGGGCTGGAGATCTAGATCAGAGAAGATCTACAAGTGGGTATGTGTTTAAGCTATTTGGAGGTGCAGTCAGTTGGATGAGTACGAGACAATTTGTAGTGGCCCTTTCAAATATAGAGGCAGAATACATGGCAGCCACTCATGCAAGCAAGGAAGAAAGTTAGTTGCAAATATTGTGTTCAAGTATGGGGTTAGTATAACAAGCTATAAAGGTAGATTGTGACAGACAAAGTGAAATTTTCTTGGCAAAGAACCCTGCTTATCATTCAAAGACAAAGCAAATTGATGTTCAGTATCACTTTGTGAGGGATATTGTAAGGACTTGCAGTCCTTTCGTTCATGCGACGAGCTGGTTCATCCCTCAGGTGCGCGGTTTGAACAATGTGCGAGCTCACGACTTCATGTGGGATGGTGATATGTTATAATGCGCACAAGGAAGAGAGTGTGGAGCTGTTTATATATGCGTGGGAGCGTGGAGAAGCACCCATGGGCTGACCAACAAACAAAGTAAGGCTGACCTTACTTGGGAGCATTTGGAGGATGGCCGGTGAGGTCTTGAAGCATATTTGTGATGGCATTGAGGGCGTGGGCAGGTCGGCTAGGTAGCAATGACCTCGCCCTGCCACTCATATATATTGGCATTGCATTGGAGTCATTTGGCACCATCGCTCAACAAAACAACTTCGCTCATCATGTGAAGAAGGCGCATAACTAAGGTGTGGACGCAGCAAAGAAGAGGAAGGTGCAGTTTTGGTAATGCACCTGTTCTTGGGCAAGGCTGCACGGAGGTAGCATTTCTTGGTTTTGGGTGAAGGGCACGGGTATAGGTCGCCCACCAATTAAAGTAAGGCGTGCACGGGTGTGGCGCCCAGTTTGTGCAACGACTTGGCACAAGTTCTTGGGTGACTCAGGTGAGCGCCCGCCCATCGTGCAAGTGTGCACGATGTGACTTTTGGTGAAGTGTTGAGATTGTGAATGGAGGTGTGACTTGTGCAAAGGTGCCCGTGTGTGGCGACTTGGAGGCGTGCCCAAGTTGGGCAAACAACACAATCGTGCGACGAGGTGAACAAAGCGTTGGTGAGTCTTGCGGCGACCATGCAGAGGCACCGACGAGCTAGTGGAGCTGTTTATATATGCGTGGGAGCGTGGAGAAGCACCCATGGGCTGACCAACAAACAAAGTAAGTCTGACCTTACTTGGGAGCATTTGGAGGATGGCCGGTGAGGTCTTGAAGCATATTTGCGATGGCATTGAGGGCGTGGGCAGGTCGGCTAGGTAGTAATGACCTCGCCCTGCCACTCATATATATTGGCATTGCATTGGAGTCATTTGGCACCATCGCTCAACAAAACAACTTCGCTCATCATGTGAAGAAGGCGCAGAACTAAGGTGTGGACGCAGCAAAGAAGAGGAAGGTGCAGTTTTGGTAATGCACCTGTTCTTGGGCAAGGCTGCACGGAGGTAGCATTTCTTGGTTTTGGGTGAAGGGCGCGGGTAGAGGTCGCCCGCCAATTGAAGTAAGGCGTGCACGGGTGTGGCGCCCAGTTTGTGCAACGACTTGGCACGGGTTCTTGGGTGACTCAGGTGAGCGCCCGCCCATCGTGCAAGTGTGCACGATGTGACTTTTGGTGAAGTGTTGAGATTGTGAATGGAGGTGTGACTTGTGCAAAGGCACCCGTGTGTGGCGACTTGGAGGCATGCCCAAGTTGGGCAAACAACACAATCGTGCGACGAGGTGAACAAAGGGTTGGTGAGTCGTGCGGCGACCGTGCAGAGGCACCGACGAGCTAGGCAACCGAGTTTTCCGAAGATTGTAAATTTGGCTAAGTATGAAACTTGGTGTTTCCAAGTATACTTGTAAAGCTTTGTAATATTGAAAGACTGTATAATATATTATCGGGCAGACTCATTGTTCAAGGAGTTGCCCCTCCATTTATACTGTGAAATTGTGTTCTTTGTGTATAATTGTTGATGATAATGAATGTGTATGGGTGTTAATTGGTATAAAGGAAACATTAATAATACTTGGTTGTGAAACACAAACTAAGTAGGATAAGTGGTTAGGCGTAGTCCACGAACATAAGTATGGTGAAAAGAAAGTGTTTGGTGGTGTCGCACCTCGCCTAGAGCAGTTGAAAAAATACCGCAGGCCTGGGGGCATTACAGTTGGTATCAGAGCTTGGTTGGAGCTGGTGATTGAAGTTGATTCAGGGTTGAAGAAGTTTGACAGTTGGTGACAGTGAAGCAGGTACTTGCAGGTGAAGGAATTTGTTTCACCCACAAGTGGAACAAGGGTTGGTTCAGGTTGCAGGAAACTTGGTGAAGTTGTTGGATGGTCGACACTAGATTGCAAAGAAGAAGGAAGTTGTTGGCAATGGCAGCTGAATCTCAGGTTGGGTCTAGTCATGGTGCGAAGGATGCTACTATGGCATTCATTGAAAAGTGTTGGAGAAGATGGAGGACTTGGAAACTTTATGGACTAACAAGATGGACTTGATCGAGAGAGATCAAGAGGCCAATTCAAAGATGAAGGAAGAGCTCGAGGAACTCCGGACTCAACACGAGTACACTGATCTTATGTGTACACAACTTGAAGTAAGGGTCAAGGAGGTTGAAGAGGCAAGAGACCAAGGTCTTGCAGAGATCATGGGCTTGCGAAAATCTCTTGATGAAGCCACTAATGAGATCGCGGTGTTGAAGAAGGTCGTGAGGCATAACTCAAGTGGAGGAGTGCCTCATGTGAAAGTCAAGGAACCGGAATCTTATGATGGTACAAGGAGTGCAAAAACTCTTGGCAACTTTCTATGGGACTGTTTGGTAAAATGTTTGGTCAATTTAGAGTGTCCTAAATTGCTATATTAATTGTCAATCCAGGAGTCGTAAATTGTTGAAGTGCGGCGCACTATATGTGCAAGATAACCTATTTCTTACTTTTTGTCGTTTTTTATTTTTAATTTGTTTTTGGGTTTATCTTCATTGGTTCCCTAATGTAAGATGGAAATTCTAAAAGACAAGTATGGATAAAAGTGTTCAAGGCAATGATGTCCTTTAAAATGATTTCCAAAACTTCAAACTTGCAAAATGGTTTTAAAACATGCAATGATGAAATTAATTTCTAAAAGAGAGTGAAAATGTGCCACTATTCTAATTAAACAAACAGTGAACTATTGATCATGAAACCTAGTATCCTTACTGTTGTATAAATATAAAAGAAACTAAACTCAAAGAAATCCAAAAATTGCAAGCAAAGTAAACTAAAATCAAATTACATCAACTCATATTCTGACCCCTCACCATTCATCTTGCTCTGGCTTTCGGAGGTAATCATAAACAACTTGAGCAATCTGATATCTAATTTGCAGAAAATAAAACTAGTATCAAACTACACACTCATACTTCAATCTCTCACCATTAGTCTCGCTATGGCTTTCAGAGGTAACTGAAAATGACATGAGCAATTCAATATCTATCTTGCAGAAAAGTAAAATAATATCAAACTACACACTCATACTTCAATCCCTCACCATTAGTCTCGCTATGGCTTTCGGAGGTAACTCAAAATGACATGAGTAATTCAATAACTAACTTGCAGAAAAGTAAACTAATATCAAACTACACACTCATAATTCAATCCCTCACCATTAGTCTTGCTATGGCTTTCGGAGGTAACTGAAAATGACATGAGCAATTTAATATCTATCTTGCAGAAAAGTAAATGAGCAAAACTAAAATAAATAAAACAGTGCTGGAACTAAGAACTAAGAAAAATAAATCAGCAGAAGGAAAAGAATAATTCCATGTTATTAGTCATTATAAAACTATGTGCAAATGCCTGGGCTGCCTACTGTAATATGAAACAAAGACACTAATCAGTTAACAACATTATAAAGCATAAAAACTATGGACAACAATCAACGTGAATACCATAAGCAGTGCAATATATACAAGTGAATGATTATGGCATAAGGAACGTAAAGAAATAAAGCAGGAAACTATACAGCAATAAACAAAACCTCGGTGTGTACAGGGGCCCTCTGCACAACCTCGGGCAATCAGCTATCAACCACGAATTGAGCTTATAAACAGAGTCTTCTCATGTATTCAAAATGCAGTCATAACACAGAAATAAAGTTACGGCACAGTGGGCTCGTTAACAGTCAAAATTACATTACAAAAGCTAGCTACTATGCGTATGAGAACGCATTATTTATAACAGAGGATGACATAACTACTTTCCTAAAATCTGCGCTGATAAAAGACACGTGAACAACCATGTCCAGGAATCTAGCATTATGGCAGCCGTGAAGATTAAATCTATGGAGTGTGGCTATTGGATTCTGGTTATGGAGCAGTCCACAGGTGTTGATATGTCTCTTGAGATTTAGGAATGGCCACGTAAGTCTTCACGTGGTGAAAAACAGAGTTCTGTCATTGTAGGACTCTTAGGTTGACCACCGCTTGACTATCTTTGACCACGACCTTCTTTGGTGAATTCGACTGAGCCAATAGGACTCGGTCCATGTCCACGTCATTTCCAACTTGCCCATGTGGCTCGATTTGCCTGAAGACACCTGTAACATAGACTTTAACAAAAAGGCTGCGGAAAGTTGAACTGGCTGCGGAAAGTGACAAGATTCTGCAGCTCAATGAGCAAAAATCTAATTCAAACAGCAGACACAAAACATAGTTAGGAAACCATTTTATATGCCCTTTTAAACTAATATGCAATGATATTGACAGTTTAGGAGGTCCAGGTAAGTGGAAAAAGTCTAGAAAGGTGTATAGGAAAGATGCAAGTTTGGGACTCAACATACCCCCACTGTGAAGGTGTTGCATGTCCCCATGCAACCAAAATTTTGATCATCCTCCCTTTAGTCCATGTGCTTTGAAGCTTCTGCCAGTACATCCAGTCCTCTTCTCCTATTCTTTGGTACTACTACCATCCTGGGCTTCCTCATCAAACATCTGAATTTGAGACTGATCAATTTCCTACTCAACTTCCTGCACTTTTTCTTTAATTTCCTATTCTTTTTCTGCCATAGTCCCAGATGTAACATAGTGTTGTAATGAATGATCTTGTCCAATCTGCTTTGCTCTTTTAATGCTTCATTTTCATTTTTAATATGTCTATTTAAAACCTCCAATTCAAAGACTTCTTGTTTCAAGGATTGGACTTGAGCTTCTTGTGTTGTGTGAGGCTGAGTGGATGATGTGCTTGGACCTGTAGCTGTCTTCTCTAAGGATTATATATAATCGTACATCTCCTGTTGATTTGGGTCCACCTCGGTTGTAGCCTTTCTTGGGCTGACCCCAAAATCCTGTTGAGAAGGACTGATTTCAAACTCTGGCCGAGAAGGACTCATGTCAACATCTGGCTGTGAAATGGAAACATGGTGTGGGCTATGGTCAGGAGAGGTTGTTGGAGGCTTTTCTGGGGTTTCCTCCCCCAAATCAATAAAGTGGGGCCCTTTGGTTTTTACTGTTTTTAATTTCCCCTTAAGCCTAGAGCTTCTTCTCACATGTTGTGGACTAGTATCTTCCTTCATACCCATACGTTGTTTTTCCTTTTGTTTCCTTTTGGCTGAAGCTGCTTGTTCTTTAAGATAGGCTAACCTTTCGGACAATGTTTGGTGATCTTATTTTTGAGAAGGCTCTGCAGTTTGAGATATAGCTTCTATGTCTTATTTCCTTTTTGATTTTCTTTAGTTTCTATCCTTTGTTCTTTCTAGCCTCTTTTCTTGATCAACTTCTTTGGTTTTGCTAATAGGAGGGTCTTGAATTATTGCACTTTTCTCCTACTCCTTGTTGGTTTGCTGCTTTCAGGTGCCTCAGATGGCTCTTGAAAGTAGTTTCTCACTAAAAACCGTTCCCGGGTATCCCTATTTTTCTTCAATTGGTCCTCAATTAGAATTCTTACAAGCCCATGATGATACAAATGAGGTTCTATGTCTTATATATTCTTTTGGACTGTTGTGAACATCTTTTTCAAGCTCAGCAATAAAAAGTAGGGCAGATTGAGGGTTTGGTTCTCTAAAAAGTTCATCAATAACCGAGTATGATACATGTACATTGCCCCAAAACGGCCTTCACAAGTAATGAACTTTTGAATGATTAACAGTAAGCTGGACAACTCCTCTTTTAAAGCATGAACAGGAATTTCCTTTTTGAATATAGTTACGTCTATACCTGGGTTACGTAGCATTACTCTCCAAGCTTGCTCATCGAAACTCTTGTTCTTGAACCAGCGTTCACCTTCCTGGGGAAGTTCTGTAGCAGCTGCTATGGATGCCTCAGTGATTGTAAGCTTAAGGTCCCCAATTTCCACCACCTGGCCGTTAAAAGACCTCGCAAAGGCCTTGGTAATCTCCTTGTTGTAGCCTTTGAACTTTTGAGTAAACCGTAGTCATTTTTCCTTCTTCAGTATGTCTTTTATTTGTGGGTATCCTTCTAAAAACTTGGGCCCTTCCAGTTCTGCCCTCAACAACTGACCCATTCTTCTTTCTGTTCTTAAAACTCGTCTGCGTGAGGAAGGTTTAGCGGAATTGAGACAACTGGTTATGGGAGTGAACAGAATCTATGGAAAAACAGTGACTGTGAGTGAAAAAACAGAGGACAAACAGTGGAAATGAATTCGTGAAATGGGTGACGGCTCAAGGTGGAAATGTAGTCGTGATGTCAATAGAACAGTAGGGGGAATAAAGTACATTCGGCAGGATTTTAAATTGGGTGGCCACAAAGTAGATATGAACACGTTTATGAAACGACTGCAGATTCTATGCGGTTGAGAAGAGCCATAGTCAAATTGACCACGTCATGATTACAGGTGGAGTGTTAAGATGCAGCCAACACAAATGAAATCTGAAGGCTAATCATAAGACTGTTTGGACAATAAATGCATGGTTTGTGGAGGAATGTCGTGGAATGGTTATGGAACTATCACGACAATCATTGCATATAGTGGAGCTTATGGTTTAATAACTATGCAAAAATGTGTTTTGATTGCTATTTGAAATAAACTTTTACTCGTACCTTGGATTTTTGCCATTTGTTTGTCCATGATCAACTGCGCCTTATTGATGCCTTTAGGTGCTCCATGTCTTCATAATATGTCCTCGGTCATACCTGCAATTTGATTTCATGATTATTGAACTAACATCTTGACTGTCAATTTGAAAAACAGAGTGGTGGCTGCAAAAACTGCTTCTGGCTGCAGAAATTGATTCCAGCTGCGGAAACTGATACAACAACCACTTGACTGAATGAAGATGGATAGATGATAAAAGTCTGAGTAAATTGGTCATGAAAGAAACTTTTATTGATGAAATGAAATGAAATGGAGTGGGATGAAATGGAGTGGAGTGAAATGAAAATGAAATGGAGTGGAATGAAAATGAGGTGAAGTGAAATGAAAATGGAAAAGAAAGAGAGATTTTTTTTTTGGAAAATATAGGGTGTCAGGTGTTCCTGATTTTCACTCTATATTTTCTATATAAGACTACCAATCAATGATTGGTTTTTAGGCTTATACAAATTTTTATTTTTATCTTTTATTTTTTTTTTCTCAGAAAGGAACAAAGGCTAGGCTGGTGGAGAAGAAGGATTCTTCTTCACCGACCTTATTGCAGAATTCTCTTGAAACATTTGGACAAATTCCTCTTTTGAGAGTGGCTTATGATAGATCTTTAATATGTGGCCATTCACAATAAGAGGAGTTTGAAATTCATCAATGGTCTTGATTCTTACCGCTCCATTTCTAAAGACTTTGTCAATCTCATATGGCCCAAGCCAATGAGTCTGAAATTTACCTTTGAAATCTTTAAACTTGGAATCAAATAATAATGCCCAATGTCCGTCTTGAAACTTTTTCTCTTTGATGTATTTGTCATGCCACTTAGCTCTTTGATATTGAACTAGATTAGTTCTTAAGATGGCTTCTTGTCTGATCTCATCCAGCTCATTCAACTGCTCCATTCTGTGCTTTTGGGCTTCTGATAGATCCATCCCCAACTGAACTGCCATCTTGAAAGTTTTGACTTGAAACTCAATGGGGAGCAGGACTTCTTTCCCATAAACGAGTTCATAGGAAGAATGCCCTGTTGTATTCCTCCATGTAGTTCTGTAGGCCCATAAGGCTTCAGGAAGCCTTTCTGCCCAATCTCTTCTATGTAGATGAATAGTTTTGGTGATGATGCCTTCAATAACTTTGTTTGTAGACTCCACTTGGCCATTTGCTTGCGGATGGTAAGGAGTATATTTTCTGTGCTTAATTTTGTATTCTTCCATCAGCTTCTCCACCATGTTGGATGTGAATTGACTTCCCTGATCTGTCACAATTTCTCTTGGAACACCAAAGTGAGTAAAAATATCCTCATAAAAAAAACTAACAACTGAATTTTCAGTAGCAGAAAGTAATGTTTTGGCTTCTACCCATTTAGTGACATAATCAGTACATACCAATATATACTTCTTTTGTTTAGATGGTGGATTAATAGGTCCAATGAAATCTAAAGCCCATTTTTCAAAGGGTTCAATGAGTACTTGTGGTTGTAATGGCATTTCATTTGAAAGAGTCGGTTTCCCTACTCTTTGGCAGCTGTCACACCTTTTGACATATTCTTTTGTATCTTTGAAGAGAGAAGGCCAATGATATCCTAAAGAAAGGATTTTATAGGCCATCCTTTTGTCAGCAAAGTGTCCGCCACATGGTTCATCATGACATGCATTGAGGATGTTAGGCATTTCATCTTCCCTAACACATCTTCTGATCACAAAATCTGGCCCTGTTTTAAACAATTCATTAGAAATCCATGAATATTTTGAACTCTCCTGAATAATCTTTCTTCTTTCACTAAGAAATAGATGTGGAGGTAGTTTCCCTGTAACCAAATAGTTAGCAATATCTGCATACCAAGGAGTCTTAGTAGTTACTGCAAATAAATATTCGTCTGGAAACTTATCCTCTACAGGAGAATCTTCTTTAGTATTTTGGATCCTAGACAAAAAGTCAGCTACTGTATTTTGTTTCCCTGGTCTATCCAACACAATAATATTGAATTCCTGTAAAAGTAAGAGCCATCTTGTAACTCTACCATTAGTAACAGGTTTATTCATTAGATATCTAATTGCAGGATGATCAGTATGGAAAAAAGTTTCATAGCCTGTTATGTAATGCCTAAACTTATTGATTGAATGAACAACAGCTAAGAACTCTTTTTCAGTCACAGTATAGTTCAACACAGTGGGAGTCAAATTTTTACTGGTATAGTAAATGGCATAAGGAACTAAATCCTTTTGACCCAACACAGCTCCTAGAGCTGTATCTGAAGCATCTATAGAAATATGGAAAGGAAGTTTCCAATTTGGCCCTCTCAAGATGGGTGCTTCAGATATTCTTGTTTTCAAAGTTTCAAATGCTGATTAACAATCAAGATCCCATTTGAATTCACAGTCTTTTGTAAGCAATTTAAAGAGTGGAGATGCTATTTTGGTGAAGTTCTCTATAAATCTTCTATAGTACTCAGTAAATCCCAGAAAACTTATAACATCTTTTTGACAATTTGGAATAGGCAACTTGGAGATGACTTCAACTTTTGATCTATCAACTTTTATCCCATCCCCAGAAATGTGATGTCCCAAAACAATACCTTTAGTAAACATCATAAAGCATTTTTCATGACTCAATGAAAGGTTTGTTTCTTTATATCTTATAAGGACTTTTTCCAAATTCTTTAATGCTTCTTCAAATGTATTACCATAAACTGTAAAATCATCCATATAAACCTCTACACAATCATGGATTAGATCAGAAAAGATTCCTAATACTTCTCTTTGGAATGTTGCGGGTGCATTACATAATCCAAAAGGAAGCACTCGGTAAGCAAAAGTTCCCCATGGACAGGTAAATGTGGTCTTATCTTGGTCTTCAGGTGCTACCTGAATTTGATTATAGCCACTAAAACCATCCAAGAATGAGAAGTACTTTTTGCCTGCTAGAGTATCTAATACCTGATCGATAAAGAGCAAAGGAAAGTGATCTTTCAAAGTTGCTTTATTCAATTCCCTGTAATCAATGCATACTCTCCATTTACCAATCTTTTTAGGTACTATAACCAAAGGAGAAACCCATCGGCTATCTGAAATTGAATAAATGAAGTTTACATTGAGTAGTTTTTGGAGCTCTTCTTTCACTATCTCCCTAAGGTTTGGATTCATCCTTCTCTGAGGTTGTCTGATTGGTCTACCGTTTTCCTCGATGTAGATGTGATGAATGCAAGTCTTAGGGTCAATACCTTTCATATCAATATACTCCCATGCAAATGCAGTAGAATGTTTTTGCAAGATTTTGGTTAGCTCTTCCTGTTGTGATTTTTCCAAATTTTTATTGATATTCAATGTTTTTCTTGGAAAAATCTCAATGGCGGAACTACTAAACTCTTCCATAGAGTAAAGAGACATTTTTCTAGATGATAGATACTCAATGTCAGAATCTAACTGAAATTGTGTGTGGCCATATTCTAAAGATGTTTCAAAATTTTCTAATGTGTTCAGAATTTGACTATCTTCACTGATTTCAGAAATGGTAAAGACAGGTTGTATAGTGTCCTCATCATCGACCCATTCATTATATCCTACTTCTGTAATTGCTTTTGCTGGAGGATACAAATTGAATTTCTTTGTCGAATTACCATCAGAAATGTACATATCCCCAGATCTACAACTAATGAAAGAATCAGTTGTGGCTAGCCAAGGTCTTCCTAAGATGAGTGGGTGCCATCATAAATTACTCTTGGGAATCAAAATCATGAAATCTACTGGATATTCCCAAGAATCTAAAGAGACCGAAATGTCTTCTAATACACCATCTGGTTTGATAATTGATCGATCTGCAAGTTGCAGTAGAGTAGGTGTAAAAAGAAGATTAGGAAGTTTTAGCTGTTCCATAGTCTGTCTACTCATAATGTTGATAGAAGCCCCTAAGTCAATCAAAGTATTTGGAATTTCTACCCGTGTCTTGAAAATTGGACTACCGGGATCTACATACTTCTCCATGGTAATTTTTCCCATCATGATATCTGCAATTTTTCCTACCAGGCGAATTCTTCTTGTATCTCTTGGTTTTCTTCCTAGTCTTTTGAGACTCAACTCCTTTATTGTTTTTTCTAGAATAGGAATCTCTCTAATGGCTTGTAGCAAGGGAATTTTTATATAGACATTTTTTAATTCATCTAGGAAATCATAGTCTAGCAACAAGATTTGTTTTTCCACTCCTTTGTCAATTTGTAATCTTTCAAGAAAAGGAGGTGTGGATGAAGATGTAGGTTGCTCAACTATAGGAGTTGTGGGGGTTGACTCTTTTTTTTTTTTTTGAGTGCTTGGGTTTTGAAGAGATGCTTCAGAACCTTTATTGGCTTCAAGAGAATCTTCCTCAGAAATACTTTGCTTTTGAGCATCTATAGAAGGCTTTTCTAAAACTCTACCAGATCTGAGTTGTACATCATTGAGAGGAACAATCATATAGGTAGGAAATTGTTGTCCTTCTACCATGTAAGCATTTTGAGGATTTTTATTATTGGGATTTGGCAATGGCTGGGAAGGTAGTTGATTTGTCTTTTGTTGGAATGGAAGCAAGAGTTGAGAATTTGGATTTTGTTGAGAAGGTTGTTGTTGTTGTGGGAATGGTAATGAAAGTTGTCAATTTTGATTTGGAAGTTGTGGAGCTTGTTGATTTTGAAAAGATGGAGGATATTGATAAAATTGAGCAAATCTCCCATAAGGATTTTGCATACCTTGTACCCATGATTGAAATGGATTTTGAAGTTGGGACCAAGGTTGTTGCCAAGGATTCCAATTTGGTGGGGGTTGAAAGTTCATGGGGTTGTTAAACCCTTGATTTTGTTGCCCCTGCCAAGGTTTCCTTGAAACAAAGCAAAAAGACTCAATTGAATTTGGATCTTCTTGAAAGACAGATTTGAGCCCAGGAATTGAAGGACAATCCTTGGTCTCATGGCTTTCTGAGAAAATCATACATGATTCTGCAACTTTTGCATCCAAGGGGCATTCCCTTAGAGCATGTTTCTTCCTACATTTCGGACAAAAGATGGCCGAAGCTTCAGCTTCTGCTTTCTGCTTGTTTTGTATTTTAAGGGTGTCTAGTTGCTCACAAAGGCTCCTTAAGATATCAGTTTTGAACTCATCAAGCATATTGCCAATCTCAGCCCTACTTACTGATCCAATTGCAGATTTGTTTGCTCTAATGAGAGAAGGATCTCTAGGCCCTTTTCCGGTTTTAGATTTTCCCCTTGAGAGATGGACACATAGTTCTGCTATATCATGGATTGCAAGTTGAGAAATATCTCCCTTTCCCATCATGTTTAAAATATCTATCCATTCATCTCTAATGGCTTTTAATAAAAGGGCTTTCAAGGTCTCCTCATCTAGGTTACTCATTTTTGCTCTTTTCAGGTTGTACTGAAATCTTTCAAGTAAATCCTCCAAGTTTTCATCTTCTTTTTGCACCATCTTGAATACCTCATCCTTATGATTGGTGGGCATGCAATAGTCCAGGTATCTATCCAAAATTGTTTGTTTCATATCATTCCAAGTCCTAATAGATTGAGTGACTAATCCCATGAACCATTTCAAAGCAGCTCCCTTCAATGTTGAAGGAAACAATTTGAGTTTTTGAGAGTCTTCCATATAATCATAAGTTCGGCACATGACTTCAAACTCAAATAGAAATGTTTCAGGATCCTCACTTCGCAACCCATAAAAGTTTGGGAGGACAGATGATGAGATATTTTTCATTGTTATACGAGATTCCTCATCAACTATAGGAAATTCAAATGAGTTATTTCCATCCCTATTTCCCCCATTGTTACCTCTACCTCCTCCATTGTTTCTTCCTCCTCTACCTCTACCTCTACCTCCTCCTCCAAATCCATTTACTACTTCCTCTGTCATGATAGTTTCCTCAAAGATTTCAGAGTCCTCTGGTTCCTCTACTAATGGCGAACGAGGAGGAATTTCTCCCTCTTTTTCTTCAGATGATTCTACTTCCTTGATTACAATTTGTTCTCCTGTAGAAGTAAAAAAAGGTTCTTTTCCTAAGTCAGATTCGGTGGATAGTGTGGGAGAGTCTCCTAATTCAGCTGTTGCCCCTTGAATTCCAGGAATCCTAAGGCTAGGAGTGTGAGTTGGAGATGATGGAGGTGTATCTTGTCTATGCCTTGAAGTAGATGGAGTTGTAAAAATCGAACTCTTGGCCCTAGCTATAAACCTTCCCCTAGAATCTCTTGCTCTATGCATGTCATTTTTTTCTCTTCAAGTCGGGCTAATAATTCTCTTTCTAATCTTCTAGGTCACACTAGGTGCAAGAAGAGAGCATACTCAAGCAATTATTGAACCAACAACTCTCTTTTCTAATCCTCCAGATCACACTAGGTGCAAGAGGAGAGCATACTTTGAGAAGTTATCAATTTTTACCTTCCTTGAAATTTTTCTGTTTTGTTTTTTTTTTTTGAAGAAATTGGCCACCTAGTTTCACTTCCCCGGCAACGACGCCAAAATTTTTGGTCAATTTAGAGTGTCCTAAATTGCTATATTAATTGTCAATCCGGGAGTCGTAAACTGTTGAAGTGCGGCGCATTATATGTGCAAGATAACCTATTTCTTACTTTTTGTCGTTTTTGATTTTTAATTTGTTTTTGGGTTTATCTTCGTTGGTTTCCTAATGTAAGATGGAAATTCTAAAAGACAAGTATGGATAAAAGTGTTCAAGGCAATGATGTCCTTTAAAATGATTTCCAAAACTTCAAACTTGCAAAAAGGGTTTAAAACATGCAATGATGAAATTAATTCCTAAAAGAGAGTGAAAATGTGCCACTATTCTAATTAAACAAACAGTGAATTATTGATCACGAAACCCGGTATCCTTGTTGTTGTATAAATATAAAAGAAACTGAACTCAAAGAAATCCAAAAATTGCAAGCAAAGTAAACTAAAATCAAATTACATCAACTCATATTCTGACCCCTCACCATTCGTCTCGCTTTGGCTTTCAGAGGTAATCATAAACAACTTGAGCAATCTGATATCTAATTTGCAGAAAATGAAACTAGTATCAAACTACACACTCATACTTCAATCCCTCACCATTAGTATCGCTATGGCTTTCGGAGGTAACTGAAAATGACATGAGCAATTCAATATCTATTTTGCAGAAAAGTAAACTAATATCAAACTACACACTCATACTTCAATCCCTCACCATTAGTCTCGCTATGGCTTTCGGAGGTAATTGAAAATGACATGAGCAATTCAATAACTAACTTGTAGAAAGGTAAACTAATATCAAACTACACACTCATACTTCAATCCCTCACCATTAGTCTTGATATGGCTTTCGGAGGTAACTGAAAATGACATGAGCAATTTAATATCTATCTTGCAGAAAAATAAATGAGCAAAACTGAAATAAATAAAACAGTGATGGATCTAAGAACTAAGAAAAATAAATCAGCAGAAGGACAAGAACAATTCCATGTCATTAGTCATTATAAAACTATGTGCAAATGCCCGGGCTGCCTACTGTAATCTGAAACAAAGACACTGATCAGTTAACAACATTATAAAGAATAAAAACTATGGACATCAATCAATGTGAATACCATATGCAGTGCAATATATACAAGTGAATGATTATGGCATAAGGAACGTAAAAAAATAAAGCAGGAAACTATACAACAATAAAAAAAACCTCGGTGTGTACAGGGGCCCTCTGCACAACCTCAAGCAATCAGCTATCAACCACGAATTGAGCTTATAAACAGAGTCTTCCCATGTATTCAAAATGCAGTCATAACACAAAAATAAAGTTACGACATAGTGGGCTCGTTAACAGTCAAAATTACATTACAAAAGCTAGCTACTATGCGTATGAGAACACATTATTTATAACAGAGGATGACATAACTACTTTCCTAAAATCTGCGCTGATAAAAGACATGTGAACAACCACGTCCAGGAATCTAGCATTATGGCAGCCGTGAAGATTAAATCTATGGAGGGTGGCTGTTGGATTCTGCTTATGGAGCAGTCCACAGGTGTTGATATGTCTCCTGAGATTTAGGAACGGCCACGCAAGTCTTCACGTGGTGAAAAACAGAGTTCTGTCACCGTAGGACTCTTAGGTTGACCACCGCTTGACTATCTTTGACCACGACCTTCTTTGGTGAATTCGACTGAGCCAATAGGACTCAGTCCATGTCCACGTCATTTCCAACTTGCCCATGTGGCTCGATTTGCCTGAAGACACCTGTAACATAGACTTTAACAAAAAGGCTGCGGAAAGTGACAAGATTCCGCAGCTCAATGAGCAAAAATCTAATTCAAACAGCAGACACAAAACATAGTTAGGAAACCATTTTATATGCCCTTTTAAACTAATATGCAATGATATTGACAGTTTAGGAGGTCCAGGTAAGTGGAAAAAGTCTAGAAAGGTGTATAGGAAAGATGCGAGTTTGGGACTCAACATACATGGAGCAATACTTGGAACGATTGGGTCTATCTGATGATGAGACGAAGGTCAAGGTAGCTTCTCAGTTCTTAACAAAGGATGCTAAGATGTGGTGGCAAAGGAGGATGGATCAGATTGCCAATGGTAGTGCTGGTTACATTACTTCGTGGGATGAGATGAAGAAAGCTTTGCAGACCCATTTCAATCCTTAGGATGAAACGTGGGAAGCAAGGATGAAGATTAAGTTCATAAAGAAGACCGGGAACCTTCAGACATATCAACAGGAGTTTGCAAGTGTGGTTCTGGAACTTCCTGACATGGTGGAGAGGGACAAGGTGTTCAATTTCATTATTGGATTGAAGCCTTGGGCACACAATGAAGTGAAGAGGCAGGGGATTAGAACACTTGAGGAAGCTTTTGCTGCTGTGGACAGGTTGGTGGAGCATTATGATGAGACTTCTGATGATAGGAAGAAGAAGTCTGATAAGCCGAAAGAGAAGAAGAAGGATGATGCTTTGAAATCGGATGATAATTCGAAGACGAAGAAAGCCTTGAAGTGTTGGATATGTGCTGGACCACATACGGTGAAGAATTGTCCTTCTAGACCGAAAGTGGCTGCGATTGCACAATCTAATGCGAAGAATGAAGAAGCTTCTGTGGGGATGATGTAGATACTTGGTGCTGCTACTGCTACAGAGGTGATCTCTCAGAGGGATCCTGAGAGGAACAGGTTGGAGTATGTTCAGATGAAGATTGGGGGTGCTGATATACTCACTATGGTGGATAGTGGGGCTACTCACAACTTCATGGGCGAAGATACTGCGAGAAGAATTGGGCTGAAATTTGTACCGGTTGTTAGCCTCCTATTGCAATAGGTTTCATATTTCATGATTGACAGTGGAAGTGCCAAAAAATTTCATCTTTTCCATGTTGCAAAAGTTCCATTTTTGAAGGATTTCTCAGGTTAGGGAAGGCCAAACAGCTTAATCTTGGCTTCCCTAGGTTTAAATTTCTTGTTTTTAGAGATAGAGAATGAATATCTGTCCAAACTGTTTAATCTTGGCAGATTGTTAGATAGGTAGAGAAACAAGGGTGCTCAACTGCTTAATCTGAGCCCCTGGCAGAAATAAGGGTAGATTTAGATAGGAGGATAGCCAAAAGAAAAGATGAAAAGCTGGGTTTGCTAGTTCAAGTGCACCCAAACAAAAAGAAGATAAAATGCTAGGTAAGTAGGCTGGGTAGGTAGTTTTGAGGTGGCAGAATGAAGAATTGTGATAAATTTTGTGTTTCACAAGTGTCAAATCTACTTATATCACAAGTGCAAGACAGTTTTCCCTTGGAGCAGCTCAAGTGAGGCATGACTAACTTCCCCTTCTTCCTTTTCCCCAAATCATTCACTAATTTCCCCAAAGGATATTGAGATCTGCTCAATAATCCTAGATCTCTCCATTAAACTCCTTCTTCCTTTTAAAAGCCTAAGTTTCTCATACTTAGCGCTTTCTTCACAAATTCATACTAATTTCTAACTTTATTATATAAATCCCTTCTTATTTCCCCTTCCCCTATTAAAAATATAGTAGAAACTCCCCTTATATACATATCCCCTCCTTTTGGTTGAAATATAACCATAAATAGGCCCTTATCACTTCATTAACCATCTTCTAATGTGATCGGACCCCTTCTGATGCATTAGGAACCCTCTTTTTACCTTGTTTGACACCCTCCAATTCCATAAAACCTTCCTCCGATCTATAAAACCACCCTCCGATTGCAATAACCATTCTCCATTCAAGTTACCCTTCCTCTGATCCGATTGGATCCCCTCTGACACAATGTCGCTGTCAGAGGAAGCAGTCAAGAGTTGGCCCCCTTCTATGGTTCCCCGATATCATTCCCCCGATGCGATTTCGCAAATCGCAAGTCGCGAAGTGTCTGTGCCCATATGCATGTTCTCCGACCCCTTCCTCCGATGCGATATCGCTATCGCATCCGAAGCGATATCGCATCGCAAATCATTTCTATCGCAATACCCCTTTTTCACCGCATATCTCCCTTTTCTCCGTTTTACCGCAAACCTTGCTTTTATCGCAATTCATCGTTTTTTCCGCAAATGCATGCTTTATCGTAGAACATATGTTTTACCGTTAATCCATATATTTATCGTTAATTGCCCCTTTCTTGCTTTATCGCAATATCGCATCGCATCTATATAAAGCCCGCACCCCTTGACCTCCGCCGACGCGATATTGCAATCACACGGCAGCCGTCCGATCTTCCCTCAGATCAACGGTCCATATCATGTCGCAGCCCTCATTTCGCAATCGCAGATATAAAAGCCTCTGACCCATTGCCCTCCACCGATGCGATATGCCGACTTATCCTCAGCCGTCCGATCCGCTCTCCCCAATCCGATGGTGGACGGAAGCAGTGAGCTGGCAGTGCGTTAGCGTCCGATAGAGGGCGGGTTTTTCTCCCGTACGCAGGGACGCGTGCCCTGTTTTTATTGCATCGGGCCTCCTCTGCCATTTACCACCCCCGTACAATAAGCGGTCTGATGAAACCGCTTACCGCCGTCTGCCTCCGCTCCATCGACCCCGCCGATTGCGATATTGCGAAATTGATCGCAGTCGTTGGATCTGTCCGCGCTGGATCCAACGACCCTAATTTGTTCTCCGCTACAGTAGTCGCTTCCGCCTGTTTTTTCATCAAAATTCCTTTATAAAGCATTTTTGCCTTATAAAGGGAAAAGAGGCTATTTCTTCATGTTTTCTATGCGGCGCCAGCGCGCGCTTCAGCTCCAAAGGATTATGATCATTTCTCAGCCATTCTTCGATCGCTCCAGCCCAAATTAGCTCCAAACAGCAGGATTTTGGCCCCTACAAGCCATCAGTGAGCAGTCCTCCTCTATTATGCAGTTTTTCTCCTTTTTTGATGATATTTGATCGGCCAAGTGCCGAAACACCTCCAAAGCCCGCAGAAGGCCACGGAAAGCACAGCAGCAGTCAAATCTCACCATAAAGTGGCAGACAAGGGCGATTTTGCAGTTAAAGAGTATCAGAGTAGCGACAAAGAGTATCAGTGGGGCAAAAGAGTCCCGATTCAGCGAAAAGTGTATCAGTGGGCATAAAAGCCAAAGCAGAGCATTAAAGAGGATCCCCGCAGGTCAAAGAGTATCAGTGAATACTTTAAAGCTACATCAGATCAGTTTAATGCACATTAAAACCCACCAAGAGCAGCAGAACCGACTAAGAAGTGCAGATAAGAGATTAAAAGCGCAGTTATTGTAAAATGGCCAGCACACAGCTAAAGGACACCTTCAAGCCTCAATTTTGATGCAGCTGCCTCCAACGCAGCATTAGATAGATATTTTTTGCATTTATTTTAGGATAAGTTAGGTTAATCACAGTTATTTCCCCAGATCTTCCCTGAGATCTGTTTTGTAGATATTTTTCCTATAAATACCACCCTGAGCGATGTATTAAGGGTTGGTTGGTTGGTTGATAAAGTCATTCTAGACTTGTGCTATATATTTTGAGAACTTTTATGAACAAAGATTGCTGGAATGCATTGCATCTGAACTGGCTGATTGTGGTTTTAATGGTTGAAGAGAAAAATATGGAATCCTCCTGCTTCCTCATGGTTCAATAAGTCTTTCTTACCTCTGTTTTCAGTTTCTATTTGTCTATATCATCTATATATCACAATCTAAGCTGCAGAAAGAAAGAATAGCTCAGAACTCTTTCTATATGCTCTATGCTCAATTTCTGTGGTTTTATATGTTTTCCTCTAAATTAGTGATGAATATGCATACTTAATTGATCATGTTTAAGCTATTTCTCTCATTTCTGAATGCTGTCTAGGAATCCTTCATTTCTCCTATTTAGCCTTCATCCACTTTCCCTCTTTGGCTGGATGAGAGATCCTTAATTGCCTCTCATCCCCTGACCTCAATTTCATCTTAATTCTAGCATTTAACATTGTGCCATGTGTAGCTATCCTGCTCTGTATTCCTCTCTTCTACCAAAGAAACACACCCATCAGTTCACATTCATTGACTCCATGCCCAATGGTCTGAACTTCTTACACTTTACATGCCAACTCTGTCTGAAAACACCAACCAATCCACCAAACATAAATCAAACCCATGCACATCATATCTAGCCTAAAATCACCCCTAAAACAAAGCTAAATCATAAAGAGAGAGCCCTCTCTAATTGCAAGTAGGCTAGGACCTGCAATCCAAAGATTGGTCTGTGGTTACCTCGGCCGTATTCCCTTAGGAGTCAAAGGGAACAACCTGAGTGATAACACTGGTGAAGGCACAGATGAAGACAGTGAATTCTCCTCCTGATAGTATTCTTGGTTTAGCTGAAAAGGTGGACACAACACTAGGTGAATGGACAGGGAAGGTCGACTTCACCATAGTGCGGATATATGACTACAAAGCTGTGCTAGGAATGGAATTCTTGAAACAATTCGATGCTATGATTGTTCCACATTTGAAGAGGTTGTACATTTACGATGGAAGGGAATATGTACCCATTGGTGTTCCAACCATTGGAGTGAAAAAGCCTGATTGTAAGTTGGCAGTGATGTAAATGGAGGATGAGAATGAATGGAAGACATGAGTAAGCGGTTGTCTATGGTTGAGACAAAGCTTACCGAGCATTCATTGGTCATCAGGACACTTTCCGATAGTATCTTGGATTTTTCAAGAAGGCTAGAGGTGGTCGAGGATGATAATGATGAGGAGGTAAATGTGAGGCCGAATGTCCGGGAGGAGGATCGGGTCACTTATCTACAGAGGATGGAGATAGAAAATCCTGACAGATGGATTGAAATGATTAGTGAGGGTGAGCCTTCAGGCTCTACTCCCTCCACATCTTCTTAGATGATGAGAAGATGGGGCTCATTGTTAGCTGCTCATGGCAGTGAGTCCTTAAAACAGGTTGAGCAGGTATGGCAGATGGTGCAGGGATGGCTTGGCATCAAGCATCATGACATGTTGCAGATGGGATGGAGTTTCCATGGACCTGAGCATGGGTGAAATTCTTGGTGAGTCCGGGATGTGGCAGAATCCGAGATAGACTGGTGAAGGCATAAGGATGTTCACTCTCATGGCTTGAGCGTGACAGTTGGATTAGCTACCCAACTAGTTCAAACATGGGGTCCAGAAATGTGCAGAGAGATGCTGACATCAGGCAAGCAGGAAGGATGACAGTTCACAGGATAAGGACGACACATGATGGAGATGGGAGTTCTACATATGTTGCAGGGATGTTTGCAGTATGTGGAGGAGTTGACATCATGGCCCAAGGATGAGACAGATATTGATGATCTTGGTGGATGGCTACCAGGATGGTATGTTGTCGAGGACGACAACGATTTCAGGTGGAGGAGGATGTAAGGACCTGTAGTCCTTCCGTTCGTGCGACGAGCTGGTTCATCCCTCGAGCACGCGGTTTGAATGATGTGTGAGCTCACGACTTCATGTGCGACAGTGATATGTTATAATGCGCACAAGGAAGAGAGAGTGGAGCTATTTATATATGTGTGGGAGCATGGAGAAGCACCCATGGGCCGGCCAACAAACAAAGTAAGGCCGACCTTAATTGGGAGCATTTGGAGGATGGCCAACGAGGTTTTGAAGCATATTTGCGATGGCGTTGAGGGCGTGGACATGTCGGCTAGGTAGCTACGACCTCGCCCTGCCACTCATATATATATTGGCGTTGCGTTGGAGTCATTTGGCACCATCGCTCAACACAACAACTTCGCTCATCATGTGATGAAGGTGCAGAACTAAGGTGTGGACGCAGCAAAGAAGAGGAAGGCGAAGTTTTGGTAATGCGCCTGTTCTTGGGCAAGGCCGCATGGAGGTAGCGTTTCTTGGTTTTAGGTGAAGGGCGTGGGTAGAGGTCGCCCGCCAGTTGAAGTAAGGCATGCACGGGTGTGGCGCCCGGTTTGTGCGACGACTTGGCGCGGGTTCTTGGGTGACTCGGGTGAGCACCCGCCTATCGTGCAAGTGTGCACGGTGTGACTTTTGGTGAAGTGTTGAGATTGTGAATGGAGGTGCGACTCGTGGAGAGGTGCCCGTGTGTGGCGACTTGGAGGTGCGCCCAAGTTGGGCAAACAACACGATCGTGCGACGAGGTGAACGAAGGGTTGGTGAGTCGTGCGGTGACCGTGCAGAGGCACCGATGAGCTAGGCAACCGAGTTTGTCGAAGATTGTAAATTTGGCTAAGTATGAAACTTGGTGTTTCCAAGTATACTTGTAAAGCTTTGTAATATTGAAAGACTGTATAATATTATCGGGCAGACTCATTGTTCAAGGAGTTGCCCCTCCCTTTATACTGTGCAATTGTGTTCTTCATGTATAATTGCTGATGATAATGAATGTGTATGGGTGTTCATTGGTATAGAGGAAACATTAATAATACTTGGTTGCAAAACACAAACTAAGTAGGATAAGTGGTTAGGCGTAGTCCATGAACATAAGTATCGGTGAAAAGAAAGTGTTCGGTGGTGCCACACCTCACCTAGAGCGGTTGAAAGACTACCACAAGCCTGAGGGCATGACAGATATGGTTGAGGACAAAAAGGTGTTGTTGGTAAAGGTGGACACTTTGAAGAATACTGCAAATGCATTGACAAAGTCTGTGAGCACTAAGAAGTTCTCTTAGTGTAGAGAAACATTAGGCGTTGCAGGGTTGGATCAATGATTAAGCTCTCTAGTGGAAAGAAAACAACAAGTAGGAGAATGTTGGTTGTGTGTTATATTATTTCCATGACTACCCCATGCACGAGGGCATCATAGGGGGGGTGATAGCCCCCTCTATATGTTGCGCTAGGCACAAGGGATATGGAGATGGGTGGTATCCCCCCTACACAAGGTCCGGGGTAGTGCCCCAGGAAATTTTTTTTGGACACTATATTAGGGGGCAAACCTACCTATGGTTTTGTGCATGGATTTCACACATGGTTTTAGGCATGATGGTTTTCTGTCCATGGTATTTTGTAGATCCGATCAAGGGAACTAAAGTTATGTTCTAGTCTAGGGTTAATGGATTAGGGTTTATGGATGCTTCAACATCTATATATATGTATTGTAACATTGAAAGGAATATAATTAAAAATCAATCTGGTAGTCTCGATTTTGGGATCCATGAAAAAATATTTGTGAATATAGGTTTTATGTTTTATGTTCTTGCCATTGTTTATTTTCTATTTTTAGAATTCGTATGAAAGTAATTTTTTTATGGGGTTAAAAACTACAAAAAAAAAATGTGCATAAGTATATGTGGATGTTATTGGAAATATCGTAATGAGCTATGTTATAAAGCTCCAATGAAAAATATATTGGTGATGTTTCTGCAAGTTGGTCATTATAACTATTTCATCGAGCTAAGTTATAAAGCTCCATGGGTAGTATGTTTTGGTTCTCAACAGACTTGTTGGTTGTAGGTGTCATTGAACACCAAATACAGTGTTCCCCTAAGGGGGAGGGTTCTGTAACAACCCTGGTCAAAAATTCATGTAAAAAAAATATAAGAACAAGGTCATGGGACACATATTCCAAGTTGAATGTTGGAAAAACATCCTAGTGGGTGTTCATTTTGGTTATTATGGATAAACAAAATTGACAAATACAATGGAAAAGGTTTTGAAAAGGAAAAGTGATATTAATTGGCATTTTATTTATAAAAATAAAGGAAATTAGGAGAAAAGGAAGGTGAAAGGTCTCAGGTTGCATGTGAGGAGGAAATTGAAGGAAAATAGTGGAAAATGAAGAAAATAGAGGCCTCATTACTAAATAAAACTTATGAGGATTAGTTCACAAGCCTTTTGATAGTTTTTGGGTGGATCTCTCTCTCAATTATCTCTCTCTCACACTTAAAGCATTCTTGGAGCACTCTAGCATTGGATCAAGGAAAGAAAAGGAAGGACAAAGAAGGCATAGGGAAGTAAAGATCAAGAAAGAAATAGCATGATCAAGCAGCTATAGCGATATTACTTGTAGGTATCAATTTGCATGTGTGATTTCCTTGCTAGATTTGGCATGCATGGTACATGCATGTGAGTATTTGGTTCTCTTGTTGTCATTTGCATGGGTTTTGCTAGATTTTCATTCTTGCCTTGCCATTTCCAGATAACCATGGAGTGATGGGTTCTCTTTCATTTGGTTAAGCTAGATTTCTGGATGGTTTCAAATTTGAGTGAGGTGGTTTCTGAAGAAGAACACAAGGCCTAGGAATCTCTAGACCGAAGAAGGTGGGATTGCAGTAAAGCCGTATTTTGTGTACCTTGGTGGGCCTACGATTCCTCGACTGATGAATGGCGAGATATACAATATAGCCTAGAGGTGTGTTCCCTCGATTAGGCCTAGGAATCCTTGACCGGTGAATGGTAGGATATATGGTAAATCTTTGAGGGTGGAGTCTCGATTAGGCCTAGGAATCCTCGATCGATGAATGGAGGGATATACAGTAAAGCCTAGAGACTAGGAGTTAGACAAATTCCTCATGATGTAGCTGGAGAAATCTGGTGGCATCCATGCTTGTTTAGGGCCTAGTGATATGATGGGGATTAAGGTAAATCCTAAGGAAACTTGGATTGGTTTTATTGTGAGTCCCACATTCATGCTTGGAATATGGCATGGAAGTGATTGGTTGAAAGAAAGATTTGGTTTAGCTAATCTATGGTTCGGAGGTTTGTGGAAGTCCTGGACTCGGTTGGCTTATGCATTCATTAATAAGAGCTCTTTCTCCTTAGTATTTAATGTGTAAATATATTGTTTCATATGTGATTCTTATGGATGTTATATCCTTGTTATTTATGTTGGTTATGAGCATGTTTTATAATAGACTTGATATATGGCTCTCATTATGTTTTGATTTGCAAATGAATGTACAATGAATATGACCTAATAGATGCTAATGCAGCAACAATGCTTCTTTACGAATTTCATATAAGTATGATATCCCTATGCTCAAATATGTTGTTATGACATGTCGATTACATATTTGTGACATGTTCGAAGAAATGGCTGTCATGGCTAGTAGGGGTCATATCAAGTACCTTGTACCAATGATTGTATTAACACCCTTATTCCATTCTTATTTATCATTTTTGAGAGTTTCATGAAGTTTTGGGCAGTGGCTTGAGTCATGGCCCTGAAAAAGTGGCACAGAATTTGGGGTCGTTGGCTCAGAACTAGCTAAAAAATTCCATAGTCATTGGCATGCCTTGTTGTGAGAGTGACTAGAAGACCTCAATCACATGCATGGTTTTTCATGGGAGTGGTTGAGGGTCAAGACCAGTAAAATGTCAAGTTGTCTCATGGGTTGGTCACCTGGAAGAGTTGGTTGGCTCCTGAAGGTTTTGTAGCATGTGTGGAAGGCCATAATGGTTTTGTTTTGTCAGTTCCACTTCCTTAATTGTACATGGGGAGTTGAATCAAATCATAGTAGCCTCTTGTCACATATTTACCCTAGTGGATCAGTTAGATTGGGTAAATATGGGAGGAGGGCATTACAATAGGTTTTTTGTTTGCCTTAAGCAGCGTTCAAATTCAAATTTAATTTTCTTATAATTTCTTCCATTTCTTCCAACATATCAGGGCCCAATATAAATCTTTCTTTAGGTCCACTCTAATTTATAGGTGTCCTACATTTATGTCCATATAACACCTCAAATAGGCTCATCTTTAGGTAAGCATGATAACTATTATTGTAAGCATATTCCACCAAGTGTATATAGTCTTTCCACTTCGTCGGTTGTTGCATCACATACATTCTCAACATATCTTCAATCACTTGGTTTACACGTTTAGTTTATCCATCGGTTTGAGGGTAGTATGTAGTACTGAACTGCACTTGAGTACCTAATCCCTCAAAGAAAGCTTTCCGAAATGAAAATGTAAATTTAACATCCCTATCAGAAATGACCACTTTTGGTATTCCATGCAACCTGAAAATCTCTTTCATAAATATGTTAGCAATTTGAATCATCTTAAAGGTATATTGCACTAGGATAAAATGCGGAGACTTAGTTTTTCTACTACCACCATTATAGAGTCATTTTGTTTCTTGGTCTTAGATAGGCCAGTAATGAATTCTAATGTGATAGTCTCTCATTTCCATTCCAAAATAGGCAGTGGGTGGAGAAACCTGGCTGGGTGCTGGTGTTTAGTATTCACCTGCTAGAATTCCGAGAACTTAGCTAAATATTCAACCACTTCCTTTTTCATACATGGCCAGAAGTGCTCCTTCCTTACTGCAGTAATCAACTTCTGGTAGCCAGGATGAGCTGTGTAGGGAATTTTAAGACACTCATTTAGAATTAATTTCTTGATGCTTATTTGATTGTGAACACATACGCTATTTTGATATATTATATTGTTCTCTTTATTTACCTCATATCCTAGTTTTCGTTCATTATTTTTTGGATCTTGTTCTTGATGCGACAAAAATCGGTATTCGGATCTCTTTGAGCAGCCTCCTTAATATGTTCTTTAAAGGCAGTTCTTACTTCACTAAACCAGATTTCATAAACATAGTTCAACTTCCCACTCAAGGCGTCTGATACACGATTCTCCTTTCCTTTTAAATGTTTAATTTCAAACTCAAACTCGCTCAGGAAAGGAGTTCATCGTGCTTGTTGAGCGTTTAAAGTAGGATGCTTGAAATACTTAGTTAAACTGCTATGATTTGTCATCAATATAAATCATTTACCAAGTAAATAATGTCACCACATTTTTAAGGCGTGAATCGTTGTTGTCAACTCCAAATTGTAAGTTGAATACTTTTGTTCATGATCCTTCAATGTTCTATATTCATAGGCTACAACTTTTCCTTCTTGCATCAATACTCCCCCTAATCCATCTTTACAAGCATCCATACAGACAGTAAATTCCTTATCCAGGTCAGCAATTCTTAGAATGGGGGTAGTAGTAAGTAAATGTTTCAACTGATCAATTTGACACTCAACTATCCATTTGAAAATTCTTCCTTTCTTTTGCAGGGTGGTCACATAGGATAAGCTACATTTTGGAATCCTTCAATAAACCGCCTATAGTATCCAACCAACCCCATAAAAGATCTTATATCAGCCACATTCCTAGGAATGGGCCATTCCATTATAGTTTTTATCTTTTCTAGGTCTAAAATGATTTTGTCCTTAATAATAACAAGTCCTAAATATTGAATGTGTTCCTTATAAAACTCACACTTACTATATTTTACATACATTTGATGCTCCCTCAAAGTTTGCAAAACAATTTCTAGATGCTTTTTGTGCTCCATATACCACGAATAAACAAGTATGTCATATATAAAGATCAATACAAGTTTATCCAAATACTGATGAAATATACTATTCATTAGACAAATAAATGTTGTTGAGGCGCTAGTTAGGCCAAAGGGCAGAACTACAAATTCGTAATGCCCACAATGAGTTCTAAAAGTTGTTTTTATATGTGTCTTCTTCTTTAATTATTATCTAATGATACCCTAAACGCAGGTCAATTTTAGAGAATATTGTAGCCCAATTTACCTGATCAAATAAATCGTAAATACAGGGTAAAGGGTATTTATTTTTCACCATTAGCTTGTTTAATTGTGTATAGTCAATACACAATCACAGAGTGCCATCCTTTTTTTTTACAAAAATTACTGGAGCTCCCTAAGGTGACACACTTGGGAAAATGTACTTCTTGTCAAATAACTCTTGTAACTACATTTTATGTTCAACCAGTTTAGGGACACTCATATGATAGGGCGCTATGGACACAGAAGCAGCTCCTAGGACAGGTTCAACGGTAAAGTATATGTCCCTTTTAGGAGGCAGTCCAGGGATAATTTCCAGAAAAACATCAACAAAGTTTTGTACAATTGGCATATTCTCTAGAGTAATAGTTTTCTCCTTCGAGTTTGTATACCCCACTTGTACCACGCAAATTTGACATCCCTTCCTAATACATTTTTCCAATTGTGAAGTTGTGACTGGTCTTAATTTCATGGGTCTTTTCACTCCTTGAACTTCTTACCTCATACCCTCCTTGTTCAAATAACCAATTGTTTTGTCTTTACAATTTATAAGAGACCAATGTTCTTCCAACCAATCCATACCAATTAAAAGGTCATACGATCCTAGGGGTAAAACATTTAAGTTTTCTATTATTGGTTGTCTTGCCATCTCTATAGGACTATCGTCAACCTTATCCAACACCCTTATTTTTACCCCTGTAGCTAGTTGTACTCGCCATGTATTTTTAAATTTGGTGGTTTGAAAATGACATTTTTCTACTATCTTAGGACTTATTGAACTTAAACTAGCCCCTAGATAAATTAAAATGGACACAATTTGGTTGAAAATTTGGTGATCTTCCAGTGAAAAACTGATTCCGGACAAGCTCCTTGCAACTTCCCCTACTATGGATGCTTCTTGAATCTATGCTACCTTTTTTATTCCTTTTCGGTAAGCGAAAATTTTGACATAATACAACCCCCCACATCCCCAGCACTGCAATGGAGTTCAAGCTGCGAGTTCCAACTCTATTTTACCAGACTGTTCGACAAATTTTAGCTCATTCTGCAATTTAGTCTTTTGTTGGGTCCTCCCTGTATGCTTGTTCTATGATTCTTGTAAGACCCTTTAAAATTCATAGACTTCGATCCTTTAACACTTTATGAGGGTTTAAGCCTATTCTTTTCCATCTACCTTTTGCTTCCATCCCCCTTCTACTTCATATGTTGGTAACATAGTTGTGCTTTCCTAATAACTTTATCCATGGTTTTAGGGTTATCGAATTATAAACGTTCCTTCATGAATATAGGCAAATTACTAATAAATCGTTGTACTTTCGCCTTTTCTTCGCGGATATAAGGGACATATCGTAGCAAAGATGTAAATTTTTTTATGAACTCATCCATAGAAATTTTCTCCAACCGAAGATCATGAAATTCCTTCTCTTTTTCATCATAAAATTGTTTGATTAAATATTTATCCTTAAAGTGTTTATGAAAACTTTCTCACATTACTTTTGTTCCTCAATTCCCCATATTGTTTTTACTTCTACCCACTATAAGGTGGCTTTGCCTTGCAAATGATAGATCGCTAGTCGAGATTTCTGATTGTTGTCATATTCATAGATTTGAACATACTTATTCATATTAATGAGCCAGGCCTCAACAACCTCTTCCAAATCACCATCAAATGTCGGAGGTTTGATTTTCTTAAACTCTCCTTGCAACTCAAATTTCAATATCTTAGGTCCTTTGTGATATGAAACATTATCATATTCCTCCTCATGGTTTTCTTAGTCTCCTTACAATTTTGTGTTATCACCACTTTGCTTGTGTACCCCAATCTTGTTTCCAGAATCTAGGCTTGGTGCTGGATGTTGATGGTTTTTCCTGTTTGAAAGGATTTTCATAATTTTCTCATGTTCTTACATCAACCTCTCATTATTGGCTCAACCTTTCCATTCCATTCTTCAATTCTTGTACTGTCTCAAATATCGCAACATTAGTGTTCTGATAATCTTCCCGCAGTTGCACCCACATCTCAGGGTTAGCTTCTGTAAATGGCACTGGACCAGCTCCTACTATTGGTTTTACTAGGGTAGGCCCAAATCTCCTCATTATGTCTCTTTTCTTTCACTTTGTTAACACAACAACTTCTGTTATTCCTTTAGCTACCCAAATAGGCCACAATGTTGAAACGTGGCTTTGATACCACTTGTCACATCTCCCTTAGCATAAAATAAATCTCACAAAAATGACATCAGTTTTTTTTGCATAACATAAGCATTACATTTGAATTAATCTTATTATTAATATGGAACACCACCGATTAATCTCTGATAACGTACATCAAATAACGCTTAACACACACACACACACTAACACACATATATTATCACTAGTATTCAACCAACAGTAATAATGGTCATTTAGCTATGGTTATACGTTTTCTGATTTGACATTGAAAACTTCTAGAGATTGATCTCCCATATTACACTTGGCACTAAGATCTCGGGTTCTGAAACTAGATCTACGATCCTCCGATTATCATTATAGATCGACGGTGGGGAAAGAGGGTTGTGTTTTGATGGTAACTACCTACCCTATTTACGCCTTCCGGGCTTATTTGGTTTCGTCACTCCTAGGGTTTGGCTTTGTGCCTTGTGAGGGTTTCATGGTGTTTCTGTAGAACAATTACTCATTTGTCCTAAGGATTTAAGCAGTAATATCTCTCATGCAGGCTACTACTTGACTACCATAGGCTATAACAATAATAACCAAGAGTTTCCTAACTGAATTTGCACAGGAAATTCCTTCGCTCGCCCAAATGTGTACAAATTTTAGGGGTTTTATTCTCTTTAGAATTCAATGGTGTTAATTCTTGCAACAAGGTTTTGGCTCCATCCTATTTTTTGCAGATGTCAACTGTCTACACAGGGCCATCCGCTCTTAGTAACCCCAAGTTCCCTTCACTCAGTAATTAAGTTCTATACTCTTCCCTCTGGTTCATATTCAGTAACTCATTGTGGCAGTTCATTATTCTATCTTCTGTTAGGCTACTGAGGTGCTAGAAGTAGGATTACTCTGACTCAGGTGGGTTTTCTCTTCCCTTCGTTACATTTCCTCTGCTTCATGCACCTATGTTTTGTGATAGGGTTTGTTAATGACGCTCTGTCTCATGCTTGCAGGTACCAAGTTTTCTGTTGGTATTTAATACAATTTCCAATCTGGAAAATATACTAAGGTCCACTTCTTTGCTTCTCCAGTTATGGTTGCGGTTTTCTCGCTTCAACAGTGACAATTTTTTTTTTCCCTTCTAGAGATGTAGTTCAAGGGTTATTTCTTAAAGAGCTATGTTCCATGGAACTGACAGTTTGGAATTTTCTTTTTCTTTTTTTCAATTAGTTAATAGGATACTCGTAATATCCCTTCACGGTTTCGATGGAGATTTGTCTTATTTCTCAGCTCGGCTTCATTTGAGAGGATGCTTAGAAAATAACTGTATAAATTTAGGCATCATGCCATGTTGGTTAATCTGAATGTTTCCAAAATATAGTTGAACACTTTTGTGTTTGTAATCAATGATTACTCGCCACTATTTTTGGTTGTTTAATGGAAGAATTTTGTTAATTTGTTTCCAAGATAATTTTAAGAGTATTTCTAGTTTTCGAGTAGTATTTGTTTTTTTTCCTGGGTTCTGTTTAGAGTCTATAGACTTGGTAATTCTAACTGTATGTCGGTATTGTAATTCATATCTAGTTATGTTATGGTTAAAATAGTGACATTGTATTTTGTTTATGCCACTTCCATTGTACTTTCATTTGCGTGGTTTTCTATTAGATCCGTATGGAATTTGTTGGTGTGGAACCTGATTATCTTTTTTATTCATAGGTATCACCGCATTAGACCCCAATTCATAATGTGGCAGAAACGCCACCCGTAATATTTGTGCTGCAAGGGGGGTCCAGGATTTATTGTATTCAAAATAAATCTGATGTATTTGATACTTTCAAGAAATGGAAAGCTTTGGTTGAAAATGAGATAGGAAAAAGGTTGAAGTGTCTCATATCAGACTATGGAGGTGAATATTGCAGCAAAGAGTTTGATAGGTACTGTTCAGAGAATGAAATTCGCAAAGAGAAGACAGATCCAAGAACACCACAAGAAAATGGTGTGTCAGAAAGGATGAACAGGACAATCATGGAGCGTGCAAGGTGCATGAGATTGCATGCAGGATTGCCTTTACAATTTTGGGCAGATTCTGTAGATATTGTTGTTTATGTAATAAACAGAGGGTCTTCAAGTTTCTTGGATGGTGGTATTCCATAGGAGGCATAGATAAACAAAAAGATAAACTACTCATTTTTAAAGACTTTTGGTTGTAAAGCCTTTGTCAGCATTAATAAAGAAAATAGAACAAAGCTTGAGGCAAAATCAAATAAATGTACCTTTATTGGATATGGTGTTAATGATTTTGGTTATCGCTTTTATGATTATGAAAAACACAAAATCATTAGAAGCAGAGATGTCATATTCAATGAAAAGGTTTTGTATAAAGATCAGCTGCAGGAAAAGAAATAGGAGAAAGAAAACAGAGAATACACAGTGCTTGATGAGATCATAGAAAAAGTGATGGTGCCTAAAAATCATAATGATCAACAACCAGAACAACAATAGCAACCACAACAACAACAAGCACCTCAAACACCTGAAAGTGGTGTTAGAAGATCTACCAGGATAAGTAGACCCCCTGAACGATACTCTCCTTCATTATATTATGTATTGTTGACTGATTCTGGTGAACCAAAATGTTATGAAGAAACAGTGCAGGTAGAAACCAAGAAGAAGTGGGAGCAAGCCATGAAAGAAGAGATGGACTCCTTAGCGCATAACCAGAATTGGGAATTAGTCAGGTTGCATGTAGGGAAAACAACTTTGCAGAATAAATGGGTTTACAGGTTGAAGGAAGAAGATGGAGGTAGAAAAAGGTATAAAGCTAGACTTGTGGTGAAGAGGTTTGCACAGAAAAATGGTATAGACTTTGATAAGATATTTGCTCATGTTGTTAAAATGACTTCAATCAGAACTATTTTAAGTCTAGTAGCAGCTGAAGGTTTGCATCTTGAGCAGTTAGATGTAAAGACAACCTTTCTCCCAGGGGATTTGGAGGAAAAGATATATATGTAGCAGCCACAAGGATATGAGTTAAAGGGGAAAGAGAAACTAGTGTGCAGGTTGAAGAAGATCTTGTATGGCTTAAAACAGGCTCCAAGACAGTGGTATATAAAATTTGACAGGTTTATGTCTGAACAAGGTTATACTAGATGTCACTCTAATCATTGTGTTTATCTCAAAAGGAAAAACAATGGCAGCTATATTATATTGTTATTGTATGTAGATGACATGCTTGTTGTAGGTTCTAACATGCATGAAATAAATGTGCTCAAAAGAAAATTAGCAAACTCATTTTCAATGAATGATTTGGGTGCTGCAAAACAAATCCTTGGTATGAGAATAACTAGAAATGGGAAGAATCTAAAATTAACATTGTCTCAGAGTGAGTACATAGAAAAGTTGTTGAAAAAATTTAATATGAAAAATTGAAAACCAGTTAGTATACATTTGGCTAGCCATTTCAAACTAAGTAAGGAGGTGTGTCCCAAGACTCAGGAAAAAATGGCTTATATGTCTAAAGTTCCATATGCATCAACAATTGGAAGCTTAATGTATGTAATGGTTTACACAAGCCCTGATATTACACATGCAGTGGGAGTTGTAAGTAGGTACATGAACAATTCAGGAAAAGAACATTGGATGGCAGTGAGGTGGATTCTCAGGTATTTGAGAGGTACCACAAATCAAGCATTATGCTTTGGTGGTTCAAACATTACTCTACAGGGATATGTTGATGCAGATATGGCGGGTGATAGAGATAACAAGAGGAGCACCACAGGGTATGTGTTTACTGTAGGTGGAACAACTGTCAGTTGGGTTTCAAAACTGCAAAGTGTTGTTGCACTCTCAACAACGGAAGCAAAGTATGTTGCTGCTACAGAGGCTAATAAAGAAATGATTTGGTTACAAAGGTTTCTGGATGAATTGGGTAAGAAGAAGGAGTTGGGTAGGTTATACAATGACAGCCAGAGTGCCATACATCTTGCAAAGAACTTTGCATTTCATTCCAAGACTAAACATATACAACTCAAGTACCATTTCATATGGCCAGTGTTGGAAGATGGACAGTTGAAGTTGGAAAAGATACACACTAGCCAGAATCTTGCAAATATGTTAACAAAAGTTGTAACTAGTGAGACACTGAGATTCTGCTCAGTTTCAATTGGTCTTCAAGTATGATGAAGAAGATGAGAAACAACCAGGTCCAAAGTGGAGTCATTGTCCAGCAAATGAAGCAGCAGTGGAGTTGCTATAATCAGTCGGCAAGTGGGAGATTGTTGGGTGTGGAGCCTGATTATCTTCTTTATTCAGAGGTATCACCGCAATGAACCCAAATTCGTAATGTGGCGGAAACGCCACTCGTAATATTTGCACTGCAAGGGGGGTCCACGGGGGGCTGCCGCGATCTTTGGGAGCCCCCCCTAGCAGGGGATTGGGGGTAGCACCCCCAAAGCTAAAAATAGATGAAAATTACCTTGTAAAATGTTGTAATTTCGTAGTCAATCTGGGTTGTTCATTAGGCGGAGATTTGACGGTAGAAGTTATGTTTAATTTAGGGTTTTTTGCCCTAGAAGACAACCCCTCACTATATATGAGGGAATTGTATTGCGTCTATGTAGATTTGTATTCTGTGTGAGAAAGAGAGGAGATTGTGTAAGAGCAAAGAGGGAATTACAGCGGATTTACTGTAAGTTGTATCTCTTCAGTTTGATGGATAATATAAAAGGAAGGACTGGTTGTTTCCCATGGACGTAGCCCAAATTGGGTGAACCACGTATATTTGTGCCTCTCTTGTTTTATGTGTGTTCCGTGTTTATATTTCTGCAATATATTTTATGTGTTCCATTGCTCTGTAATATATAATTTTCTAACAGAGTTTACTATTCTCAGGGTTTCAATTACTTAAGTTCTTGTATAATCTTTATTCATTTAACTAGTTAGCTAATTAACCATAGGACACATGACTATCTCTAGGTTGTTGCAATGGCTTAGCCAGGAGACTAACCTCGAACTCCTACTGGATAAGAAGGAAGGTTGGGAGGGTTTCGGTCTGTCTTACTAGTCTGTCTCATGCCATTCCCTTATCTGCTCAAATTATTACCATCTATACACAGACTTAACTTGTTGTTGGGTTAACCATTCGACCAAATTACAGTCGTCAATAGGTCTCTACCCAACTATTTGGCAAAAAAGGAAGACTTGGCATCAGTTATTTGAAACAATACATCTGATTTAGCCAT
Organism: Pinus tabuliformis; assembly: GCA_031772625.1. Lineage (NCBI taxonomy): Eukaryota > Viridiplantae > Streptophyta > Pinopsida > Pinales > Pinaceae > Pinus > Pinus tabuliformis. Next base: position 1,294,805,010 of record CM062804.1, on the reverse strand, counting down.
GCATAATTACTTTGTTCATAATTTACCAGTGAGATTTGGCTTAAATAAAGTAATAGTAATCAACATAGTATAATACTTATATGTTATCTTAACAGTTTCCACAAGGATCATGTCACCACAAGGACCGCGTCTCCCCCCGAGCTATCTTCATAGCAAGGTGTTTCTTGTAGAGAGTACTACATAAAAGAATGGTCCAATGACTATCTGGTCCCAACTAGACTTAGCCGTAAGCAACTTTATTTTTCACACAGATTCACAGTTTGTACTCTGTTTTTGCATTATCTTGCAGTTCTTCTCCTTTAGATTACCTCAGGTCTATTCTACCCTTTCGGTTTCCTTTTTTTGAAAACTTTATTTTCTCAAGGAAAAGTTATGGGCATGTAACCGCCTAGCCGATAAGTGTCTAACCACCGTGACTTATGAGACTCTTTCAACATTACTTTCAGATATAACATATTGATAATCCTTGCACAACATTAATATATTCATAAACAAAATTAATTATTTTCTTAATTATTGTTTGACCTTCACAAAGCCTACAAAATATCATAATATTGTTTTAACCGCAATAACTAAATATTTACAAGTCACTAAGGGGAAGTCCCATGCATTGGACAGTTATTCCGGTGACAGTTGAAAGAAAACTATTCCGGTGACCGTCGGTTGTCTTTTTTCCTACACATGGGGTGGACCGTGGGCTGCCTTTCCTTCGACTTTTCTCTTTCAATGGCTAAACTGATCATGAGTCAAAAATGGCTTGCTAAGGAGAGTGACACTATTTAATTTCAAGTACCTGGCCCTTCCTAGTGGGTAGGGTTTTCTCCACGATCCTCACAGAGGAGGACGCATGGCATGGGCATTTATGTTTATAGTGCAAATTACCAAACCCGCTTTGTAGGTCATTGACAAGTTGAACCATGTGTTTGAAATTACTGTGCAATACATTGACAAGTCGTATAACGTGTTTGAAATTTCTCTGCAAATAATCTATGAAGCTTCGAATCAGCCTTTTCGTTTTCGACACCTACTAAAATCTATGGGATAACAATTTTCCATGAGTTAGTGACAATCCTTTATATATATATATATAGACACGCAGAGGGAATGAAAGTGGAATATATCCTTATTCCTCACTCTGCCCAGTGAACCTCGAGCGTTTGTATCTGATAGAATGCTGATGGATATGGGACTGTTAATTTTGTATTTTGTACTGCCCATCTCCTCCATTATCATATACTTCATCTTGGGAGTGTGGAGGAGAAGGTACTCTCGGCTTCCTCCTGGGCCTCCGAGATGGCCTATTGTAGGAAATCTATTGCAGTTGAGTAATAGACCAAACGAATCTCTCTTCCATCTTGCTACCAAGTACGGCCCTCTCATGTCTCTCTCCCTCGGGATGCAAACCACAGTGGTGGCCTCCTCTCCCGCCATGGCAAAAGAGGTTCTCAAAACCCATGACCAACTCCTTGCTGGCCGGACTGTCGTGCAATCACTTAAGGCCATTTCCCACGAGAAGTCCTCAATAGTTTATGCTCAGTGTGGATCTCACTGGCGTATGCTCAGGCGTATATCCAATATGGAGCTCTTCTCTGTGAAGAGGCTAGAAGCTCTGCAACACCTGAGAAGAGATCAAGTGAATCGAACGATTCATGAGATTTATGGGGATGCCCTGGAGGGAAAGTGTGTGGATATTGGACACATTGTGTTCCAGTCCGCGGTCAATCTGTTAGGCAACATGGCCTTTGGTAAAGGCGGGTTCGATCTCCACTCTCAGGCTGTTGAAGAGTTGAAAGACATTGTTACCAAATTGATGGAACTCTGTGGAATTCCCAATATAGCGGACTTTTTCCCCTTTCTTCAGTTCTTGGATCCTCAGGGAATATCGCGTGGCGTGAAATTCTATATGGGGAAGAAATACGAGATTATTGATAAATTCATAGACGGTCGCCTAGCCACTAGAGGCAACAGCAGCGACAGAATTGATGATAGTGAGAAGGATCTCTTGGACGTTCTGCTAGATATGAGAAGTGATGATTTTACTCTCACTGATATCAGGGGCTACTTAACTGTAAGCCTTTCTTCACATGCTAAACTTAATATTTGATTGTTGACTTTAAAAATATTTCAAAATTTAACTAACTTTGATGGTGGATTTTTGGATATATATCAAAATTGAATCGAGAGGATTAAGTTCAAATTTTTTTTTAGTGATTTATATCTGTCCATTCTCAATTGAGCCCCTTATCCCTTATCCCTTCTCAATTGAGTCAACCGTTTACTTTTTTTTATTAATTTGATAATGATGTTTCTTTGATTGTAGACTCCAGTCATAGGAGGGAAGTGAACCTGATCCTGATTACAGTCCAGCAGTAAAGTCAATAATAGAGTTTGTTATTATATTTTTTTAATCGAATTATGTTTAATTGATTAATCCGATTAGCTTGTTTTTATAATGGGAGGTTTAGTTGCAGAGTCTTTATTGTCTTTTTAATTAATTTGATAATGCTGTTTACTTAATTGTAGATTTCAGTTATAGGAGAGTCCAGCAATAAATTATTTTTAATTGATTAATCAGATTATCTTGTTGTCATTATGAGAGGGTCAAAGTCAACAGTAACAGAGTTAACAGGTGCTTTTATTGCTTTTTTTTAATTATTTTGATAGGTCTGCTTCTTTCATTGTAGATTTCAGTTAGAGGAGCGTACAGCAAATAGTCAAGTAGTCAATTTGATGAATTTGGTTGATGGTTCTTCTGCCTGATTACAGTCAAGTAGTCAAGTCAATAAATAATTGATTTTGTTATTCATTCTTTTAAATGGAATTTATGTTTATCTGATTAATCGGATTATGCTTTTATTCAAATGGTGAGAAGTTCGGTAAGTAATAAAGTTAACGATTGATTTAATTAAATTAATTTGATAATATTGTTTTTATAAAGGGAATAATTAATTTTATTATTGACTTTGTAATAATTTAATTGTATTGTAAAATTATATTTAAATATTAATAAATATAAATTTATTTATTTTTTAATTATATTTAAATATGATTAAGAAAGTTTTTATTTTTATTTTTTACTTTCATTTTAATTTTTTTAATAATTATTCATATATATTTTATTTTAAGTTTAATTATTTAAAATTATTCATATTTTTATTTTTTTAAGTTTAATTATTTTTTTAAGTATAACCTGAAACCTTCTTTCATGGAGATGTAATTAATCCTTAACATTTTCTCTGAAATGTGTTGAGATAGTGCATGTCATCTTTTATCTCCAATTAAAATGGTTTTTGATTATATTTTTAATATTTAAAATTTTGATTAGTTTTTAGAATAATTTAGAAGTTTCTTTATAGGGAGATGCAATTACTCTTTAAATTACTCTTTGATATGTTTTGTGACAGTGTTATCTTATTTGTGTTTGGTTATACTTTTTCATATTGGATTTGTTATATTATATGGTTTTTTTTTTTTTATTCCTTTTTTAAAGAGTTTTGTTGTTTTTTTTTTTTTTTTTTTTTTTAATTTAGTAAGGTTACATTTTCATTATTTCCAATATATATCATCCCCATTAAAGTGGGGAATTGAACTAGTATTTTACATCAATGAATGCCTTAACAAAACACTCAATCATCATTTATCCAAAATCTCCTGAACAAGATAATTTTGTTGTAGACTGTTAACCTTGTGCAGATCTTGTAGACTCTAAATTTTTACAACTACATATTTTTAAATCTGTATAGTAAATTTGATGCAAAATGATTAGTCTATATATTTTTAATAATATATATATATAATGAATATAAACTTTATTATATATCCAAATTGTACTAAATTTACCATTGACATAAACTCAAATCATATATAGAATGAACAAATTGTAAATTTTACTAAATTTACAATTGACATAAACTCAAATCATATAAATAATTTTCTAGAATGACCATGCCATTCTTTTAATAAAATCATTAATTCTTTCAAAATGTTTATATATATATGGAGAGATCTGAGACAAAAAGAGAAGAAGTCGATTTTGTCTAGTCCAGAAAAAGTTTATTTATTTTTTAATTATATTTAAATATGATTAAGAAAGTTTTTATTTTTATTTTTTACTTTCATTTTAATTTTTTTAATAATTATTCATATATATATTTTATTTTAAGTTTAATTATTTAAAATTATTCATATTTTTATTTTAAGTTTAATTATTTTTTTAGTATAACCTGAAACCTTCCTTCATGAAGATGTTATTAATCCTTAACATTTTCTCTGAAATGTGTTGAGATAGTGCACGTCATCTTTTATCTCCAATTAAAATGGTTTTTGACTATAATTTTTTTGTTTTTAAATTTTAATATTTAAAATTTTGATTAGTTTTTAGAATAATTTAGAAGTTTCTTTATAGGGAGATGCAATTACTTTTTAAATTACTCTTTGATATGTTTTGTGACAGTGTTATCTTATTTGTGTTTGGTTATACTTTTTCATATTGGATTTGTTATATTATATGGTTTTTTTTTTTTTCCTTTTCTAAAGAGTTTTGTTGTTTTGTTTTTGTTTTTTTTGTTTTTTATAAATTTAGTAAGGTTACATTTTCATTATTTCCAATATATATCATCCCCATTAAAGTGGGGAATTGAACTAGTGATTTTACATCAATGAATGCCTTAACAAAACACTCAATCATCATTTATCCAAAATCTCCTGAACAAGATAATTTTGTTGTAGACTGTTAACCTTGTGCAGATCTTGTAGACTCTAAATTTTTACAACTACATATTTTTAAATCTGTATAGTAAATTTGATGCAAAATAATTAGTCTATATATTTTTAATAATATATATATATATATAAACTTTACTATGTATCCAAATTGTACTAAATTTACCATTGACATAAACTCAAATCATATATAGAATGAACAAATTATACTAAATTTACAATTTACATAAACTCAAATCATATAAATAATTATGCCATTCTTTTAATAAAATCATTAATTCTTTCAAAATGTTTATATATATATGGAAGTCGATTTTGTCTAGTCCAGAAAAAGTCGCAACCTGTTCGCAGATGTTGGGCAGAGAGTATTAAACGTATCTTTAATTGAAAAAGTCGCAACCTGTTCGCAGATGTTGGGCAGAGAGTATTAAATGTATCTTTAATTCAATTTTGGTTGTTGTAGGACATATTTGGTGCTGGAACCGACACAACTACAACGACAATAGAGTGGGCAATGGCAGAACTGATTCGCAACCCTGAGATAATGAAAAGAGCTCAAAAGGAACTGGACGATGTGGTTGGGCGAAAGCGGAAGGTGGAAGAAAGTGATACTGAGCGTCTCCCTTATCTGCGCGCAGTAGTGAAAGAAGTGTTTCGCTTTCACCCGACGGTGCCTCTTCTAGTCCCACACAAAGCAGACAGCCGTTGTGAGGTTGGGGGATTCGTGATACCCAAAAACAGCCAAATACTTGTAAATGTGTGGGCGATCGGAAGAGACCCTACGCTGTGGGATGAACCAACCATATTCATGCCACAGAGATTTATGTGTGATGATAAGAAGATAAGTGATATGGAGTATAGGGGACAACACTTTGAGCTGATACCCTTCGGAGCAGGAAGGAGAATGTGCGTGGGGCTTCCATTGGCGAGTCGGATGGTTCATCTGGTGTTGGCTTCTCTCATCCATTCATTCGATTGGGCACCTCCCAACGGCGTGAATGCTGAGAAGATCGACATGACTGATAAGTTTGGGCTCACGCTTAAGAAGGCAGTGCCACTGTATGCAATTCCCACTCCACGCCTTCCTTCTGATATGTACTACTGAGGTGTATGCATGTCGTTCTCTGATTCATCGGCTTGTCCGACTCACTGTGGTATGACTCATCTCACAGACACTCATACACGATTGCAATCAGATAACTGATAATAATCATGTCATATGCTTAGGGTAGATATTGTACTGGAGCGGTATACTATAAGTTTCAGAGCCAATAAGATCCGTTAATTGACAGTTCACATGCTTGGTATAGATAGTATACTGGACTGGTCAGATAAATGTCATGTAAGACTTCTCTTTAACGTTTTGTTATGTAAAGGGCTTTGCTACCTACTATTTTGGAAGTGAGAAAAGTGAGTTCATGGTTTAATTCGGTTTTCGTTATTTGGTTCTAATCTAGAGGGTTGACGTAGAGTATATATATATATATATATTTTACACAATAATTTGTTTTTATTATAAAGTTTTATAATAATTCAAAGTTTTATTTAATTTAATTATTATTTTAAAATAAAATTATAATATTTATTATTTATTTATAATAAAACATATAAAAATACAATAATAATATTTATTATAAAATATCATTTAACGATAAAATATCACATATAGTTGATGATAAATTTTAAACTAGGGAGAGTTTTAAAGTACAAATTTAATATTTATAATAAAATTTTAATATTAAAATTTTATATATATATAATTATATATGTTATTAATGTTTATTAAATATTAATATGTTAAATATTAGTTTAATTTATTTTAGTTTTTGGTTTACTAATTATTTAGAGAGATTATCATGTGTAATTTTTTAGTGTAAAATTTGAAAAAAAAATTGCACTTTGAAAGATTCTTGATAGATATAAAATTATAAATTTAAATTTGTTTGTAAACCAAAAATAACAATAAATCATAATATTGTAGTAAAAACCATTTACTGGTTAATAAATTTAATTTAATTTTTTATTTTTTATTATAAAATACGTATTTTAACACTTATAACAAATTAACACTTAATAACATTTACCAACCCTTTAATTTATATAAATATATTACTAAATACATTATTTCAATAATAAAACATTTAACATACTAACAACTATCCTAAAAAGTGATCTCTATATTCAGAAAGAAAACGACTTTAGTTCTGGGTAAAATAATTGAGCGCCGGATTATAGTTTTGAGGATTATGAACTGAAGATTAGACTTCCATCCTGGGACGAATTTTTTTTATAAACATCCCCTGACATTTTTAAAAATCTCCTAGGTTCAAACGGTTTGGCATATTTTTATGCTCGTTAAGGATGTTGCTTAAATCACTTTATATATATATATATATATATATATATATATATTAATTCCTGCTTTTGGCAACGCAGGGATTATTGCGATCGATTGGATTGGATTGGTGTTTAACGCGTATTAAATTGCTTGACTAAGTATTGTATTTATTTTTTAACTAATGTTTTAGCAAAAATATTTGATCAACAAATTTTTATAGTAAGTTTTAATTTTGATCTCTTATTGCAGGAAAAATGTTATGATTTTACTAAACTTAAGATGGTCATTTAAAATTTTACTTAAACGATATTTTAATGCTAGCAAGTACTTAGCATTACTTGAAAAACATTTAATGTTTTGTTTCTTAACTGCAATATACATATATCCAAAGCAATGTAGCTTCGTGGCAAGCTGCATGTCCTTCTTTGTCCATTGATATATCCAAAGCAATGCAGCTTCGTGGCAAGCTCCATGTCCTTCTTTGTCCATTGATATATCCAAAGCAATGCAGCTTCGTGGCAAGCTGCATGTCCTTCTTTGTCCATTGATTTAGGCATTAGAGAAGTGAATTTATCATATCCCCACCTCATGTCCATTGATTTAGACAGCAGTGGGAGGAGTGAATACATCATATCCCAGACCTTTGATTTTGTTGGATCGCTATGGGAAGTTGATGGTTGAGGGTCTAAAGCCTGCAATTCCAAGCACTAGACGAAGTCCAGTGTTTAAAGTCTTCTATTCCAAGCAAGTCCAGCATTTAAAGCCTGTTATTCCAAGCACTAGACATGGTGGAGCTGCTTCCCAGTGTTCGGCGCGACACAATATCAAGTGGGGTACAAACCAATGTTAGCTCACAATTCTGCCAACTCCATCAAAACGGAAAATGTTGGCATGTAAGCTTGTGCTTTATTTCTGAATATTTATGTGCATCTCCTCCCTCAAGTCATGAATTTGAATGTTTCTTACAGTGGGGTGAAGAGCCCCTTTTTGATAAGGATAAATATCTGAAAAGAAAATTCAAACCAAGCCCTAATGGAATTTCAGCTAAATTAACAAAAAAATGTTCTTCAGAGACTTACCATCCCTAATTTCAGAGATTTTGATTTTGAACCCAAGTGACAACCCCTTCTGACTGAATGTGGGGTGTTAATAATATCTTTTCACGATCTTTGCTCCTGCTCTATTGTTTGACTGTTAGAGCGTCACGATTTTGTTGGAATGAAATCAATGTTGTTGGAATGAATGCAACATCCCAAACATAGCTTCAATTTAGGGTGTAATAGCTGAAGAAAACCTTGACTTTGTCATGCACAATAGATTCGACAGGGCAAGAGAAAACAATGAAAAAAAGCTAATGGACCAAGCAGGCTGGGTTCTTAATTCATGCTATGTGGATGGGACAGTGAGAGAGTAGTTATAAAGGGCGTGTATGAACCCTTCTTCTAGAGTCTGAACCCTGTAATAGGTTGCTTCTAGAGTCTGAACCCTGTAATAGGTTGGGAATAGGTGCCTTTAGCGGGCTTTAACAGGGAGATTGGCTGAGTATCGGTTATAAAGAAACACTTCAATTGAACCAGCCGGTCGGAACCCCTTTGGTAAACTCAACGCTGGCTATAGAGATTAATTTGAGGAGGATAGGTATTAGTAGAGAGGGTGTAGAGATGGTAGATGAGAGTAATAGCAAGACAAAGTTGTTTGTCAAAGTATGAGGAGAGGGAGTAGCTAGCTGCAGAGGAGCTATGGCAGAAGGTTAGGCTGATATTTGATACCTATGTTCATGCTCATGCTACCCGATGTGGAGTCTTATGACCTTGACATGTTTGCCTATAAGCTTACTGAAGCTCGCTACTCTGTTCAAAAAAGGGGTCGTGGTTGCAATGAAGTATCGGTCTGAAAGATTTCGTTGAAGTGGCAACACACACCCGGTTCAATGATCACTCTCACCCGGTTCAATGCATGGATATATCCAGATGGTACCAGGCAAACATAAAAGAAATATAACCTGTAACACAAGCAAGCAGCTAAGAAAAAGTTTGAGACACCTGTAGTTGCATGCACTCCCCACATGTTTGTCGAATAAGGTTTTTAACATTATTATTTATTATATTTCTTATTTTATTTTTTATTAATTTTTTTTCAAATTTTAATAAGTATGATAGAATGCATGCAATGTCCTAAGCTGCATGCTTTACACTTGTCCAGATGTGACTATTTCACCTTGAACATTTCTCTTGTTTGACTGTTACTCATGTTTCTTATGTGGAACAACATCTCATAAAATACCATTGTCCTGATAAATTGCAATTATTGTCATCACTTAAGACCACGGACGTTGGATTATGTCATTGGTTGTTTGGTTATACCGATCATCCCAATAATATAAGGTGGGATGCCCATTCCAACAACTTCAATCTGACCAAGCATGTATCATAGAGCAAACCTAGGAGGTTGCATCATATAATATCACATAACTGGCACTTAAAAACTTAATTTGTTTAGAGATTTAAGGACATTCTGGAAACCTGAGATCATTAAAAACTATGTTGTTGATGCTTACTCTATCTAATTATGACCTATAGTATTGTCATATTCTGGAAATTCAACAAAGGTAAATTCCAAAGAAGGTTGGAGACAAACAAAGTATGGTCTAACTAGTGAAAGGTGCACATTCCATTCACCTTCTACGTCACATAAACTTAATAATACAACCATAATAATGCAGGCAACAGTTACAACTTGGCATCATCCATCAAGAGAATTGTTGGTTTGCAATACTACAGCAAAAATACCACTAAGAGTTTACCACCCCCAACACCAGGTTTTATTTTCAGTGAACTTTATGGTGATACCTGAGAATAATTACATATCTTATGAGGATAATTACTCTGTGGGTAGTTTCTGTTTTAAAAGAAAATTTAACAATAAGAAAACAATAATCAAGGGCATCCTTCAACTGTATTAATTCTAATGAAAATAGTCTTGCTTGATTCTATTTAAAATTTGTAAGCCCACTGAACGAGTAAGTGTGGAGCTGCATTTAAATAAGGAGCTTTGCTAGCTCAAAATCAATCAAATTATCCAGTTTAAATTAATCAAATTTTTAGTTCTAAAATAATCAACTTAAAAAGGAAAAAGATGGGTGAACTGCAAGAAATGGGTGTGTGTTCCATTCGTAGGCAAAAATCAGAGGCCCAATCAGGAAAAAACTTAAATTGCAATATGAAGGTCATTTCACAAAAATGTCAAACAATATATAAGTAATCATATGATAATTTCCTTATAAAAATTACTTCAAGAAAATGTTACAGAAGAATGGGCAACACAAGACGGGCATCTGACTATATGCATGTGCAAGTTCCATGTCATGACAATGTAGCTATCAGCGTTCACAAAAATGTTTTTTGATCAAACATTTCTTTAAAGATGAGAAAGAATGGGCAACACAAGATGGGCATCTGACTATATGCATGTGCAAGTTCCGTGTCATGACAATGTAGCTATCAGCGTTCACAAAAATATTTTTTGATAAATTATTCTTTGATAAAAAAATTCTTTGAAGATGAGAGAGATGTCTATGTTGAAAATAGAAGAGAAAAACAAACTTTGGCTAGCTTGAAGCGAACCCCAGATTCGATCTGTGTTCTCTTTTTCCATTTCTCTTAATCTGTATTTATACATATAGGAACTCGTATGTAGTTACAATGTTACAATGAGACTAAAATGTCTTCTCTTAATGAGCATCTCTACGAAAGGACTAATGAAGCATCCATAAAGAGATTCAAATTGGGGTCTAGCATTTTGAGTTCCTCGTTCATTTCCATTTCAATATCGTTCGAAGGTAAAGGAAACCTATAGAAAGGACAAGTCCTTTGGTTATGATCAATCCATTTGTCCAAGCAAGCTCTATGAAATATATGCCTGCAATTCATCAGGCTTTGGATCTCTTCAATTTTTTCAATGTTGTTTAAGCAGATCGCGCACATAAGATCCCCATCCTCTGCTCCTTCTACAAAAACACCGAACTCTACAACAGGAAATAGCGCATGAATCTTTTGTGCAGAAACTAAAGATTTCACCTTGAACCATGGTTTGGCTTGATCTTCCTAGTAGGAGGTGTTGATTTCAAGAAAATATCCAAGAACCACAAGATGAAGAAGAAGATAGCAGATAATGCTTCTGATAAAGCCCAACAAATATGCTACATTAAGGACCAGCCTCGGGATGAGAAGTTCTGAATATCTAACAGGAAATCCCATGGTGGAAGAAAGGCAAGGCAAGGCCTCAATCAGTGAAACAAAATGTTGAAATTAGTGAATTTTTGCCTAGAAATTCAAAGGGGGCACCACAACCGTGGTTGTCCCAACCAAAGCCAACTATTTATAGTCCTGGAAGGAAAAATAAGGCAGAGGCAAGGAGACCTAGTTACAGAAAATTATATGATTTTTTGCAGACAAGGGCATGCAAGTTGAAGTCACATAATTGCAATGCAATCCAACAAGGGATCAAAATTCTGGTGCTTAGATTAAACAAACTAGTAAACCCTCCTCTATTTAAATGTACCACATGTCATATTTTTGATACACCAAGGGTGGGTACATAGGGAGTCCTAATGCAAGGGCTTGCAAGGTTGAAAAGGTGGCAATGTATTTGTAGTTGGCAGTGGCACACTCGAGGCACCCAATACCTAAAAAAATAACAATGTCAGTGAAATTGAGCACCATGTACCAATGTTTTAAAACTCTGACTTCGACTCGGCCGGCTCGATTCCGACTTCGACTTGGTATCGATTCAGCCGGCTCGATTTCAATGACTCGGTCATTGTAAAAAATACATTAAATATTTTTTTTTATATAAAAAAACATAATTTTAAAGATTTTCATTCATATTTCCAAACACACAGCATTATAATATAGATAGAAGACAACATATGATCAAAGTAGGCTCATGAATATATCCATTATATCAAAATGGCACCCAGTGCTTTGTCCAATACATACATGATGATGATATAGAGATCAAAGAAAAAACACATAACCAAGGAGGCTAGAAATGGCCTCTACAACAAAAGTAAACTGTGACCAGTACCACTGGCTAGTGGCTACTGCTAGAGGAGCCAAGATCATCTGGATCAACCACTGGTAGCATATCTACATGCTTCATAGTTTGTAACTCATTTTTAATCTTGTACCCTCACCAATCATCTTAGACCATCTCACCAAGATGGATGTTAATAGATGTATTCATGAGAAGAACTACAAAAGCAATTTATATGTGACATAGATCAAGATATAAGATCCCTAATGCCAAAACTTCTACATCCACATCTACATGTAGCCATGACAGACGCATCTACACCCCATAGAATATTTTGTGGCTATTCTCTAGTTTTAGGATCCCTTGGGGCAAGTTTGTTCCCATCAACTTTGTAATATGTCTAAAGATAAACTGCCATCTTCCAAGAGAGAATTGCACCTATAAACATTCTAACTAGGATCACATGTCTGATTAGCATTTCAATTTCATGTGCCCTCTTTATTACATGGTTCTCAGATAGTATCATTGTTTACTTAGAAATTCACATTGTTCCTTTAGGAATTTTATACAATGAAGGAAACAAATGTCTTGCTCCATTCTTATAGGAGATTTCATGTTCTTGGCAAAAAGTTCACAACATTAGATCCTATCAAATTGCCAGTGCCAGACTCATCACTTTCTATTTTCAAGCACTAAACGATTCATGCCACAGGAAGTCGAGTGAACAAGTAAATAACCTATGAAAACAGTAAGCTAATGTGGAATTCATGTGTCCACCAACTTTTAACAAAAATCTCTTCCCCAAAAAGTAAGTAAAAAAAAAAATCGTTGTTTTTTTTAGTTTTTAGGCCACTGTAACTGAGCCGGCCGAGTAGGCTCGGACTCAGCGGAGCCGGCCGGGTTATTACCAAGCCGGCCAAGTTGTTAGACAACTCGTCTAGCTTGGTAATAACCCGGCTGGCCGAACCGGTTTGATGGCTGAGTCGACCTGGTGAGGGCTTGACTCAGACCAACTCGGCCGAATCGGTTCTGAGCCAGCCGGTTCTTAAAACAGTGCCATGTACACCCGAAACTGGGATAGGAACTACAATGTTTTTCTAAATGTGTAGCAGGGGAGGATAAGTTTCACATGACAAACTAACTCCTGGTTGCTTAGTAGGCCTAGCATAACAGTTTTCTTTGTTTACATGTATTTCAGTTTTCTTTGTTTACATGTATTTCCATGATTTGGCAGACATTTATGTTCCACTAGTTGTGAGTTGTTAATGGGTTTGGATGTCGATTAGGATTGCTAGATTGCGTTTTTGAATGGTTGCACATCCTTGATTGACGTTGACATAGTATATCAGCAAGGACTAGCGCTACGCAGTTGCCCTTGTTTAAGATGTTGCATTTATCGAATTAAGAGATTTGTTGACACTTAATCATGGGGATTGGTTGAAAAGTTGTAAATAGTGTAAATAATAAATAATGGAAAAAGAAGAGTCGTCGGGAGATGAAACCCAAAAGTCACTCCCTCATGTATATAACTATGAGCAATCTAAATGAATAAACATATTTCATTTGAGGAGTTACCTCCTTGCCTGACATGGTATCACTCCACCACTCTACGTTAACTCCACATCACTCCATACCACTGCACTTTCATGCCTTAAAGGCTAACCACCATAATGCTGTGATTTTAACGCTGCCTTTTGTGTAACCTACCCCATATACACCCTCCTCTCCCATAAACCACCTCCCCCTCATAATACCTCTATTTGATATATGAGAGTGCAATTTTTATACTTACTATCAAAAGTACAATTTTATATATTGGTAGCAGAAGATTTTTTTTTACAGTACACAGATTTTACAATGCATTCATTGATATCTATTATGGGAATGGTTCTCACCGGGAAGAATGGTCACGGAAGATCAAACACACTCTCATTTTTAATGAATTGTGGAAAGGAGTGTGTGTTGGAGAAGGAGACAAAGAACCAGAGAAGCCTACCTTAGACAAGGAATTTGCCATATGGGAAAATAATAACAACAAGGCTTATGCCTTGATTGTAGCATCAGTAAATGAAGAGATGAGTCACCATATTTCGCCATTTTCAAATGCTTTCGAAGCCTTACAAAAACTGAAGGAACTCTATTACTAACACTCTGTACTTGAAGTTGTTCAACTCATTATTAAATTGTTCATCCTTGAATTACAAAATGATGATCCTCTTGCTCTTGCATCAAAAGTAAAATCTATTATGCATGATATCAAAGTCACTAATGTTGAACTAGACATTCCTCTGATAGCTTTTGTCAAGGCACTTTATCCCACTTACTCAAATTATCTTGAGTCATTGTAAGCAAATGGAAACCTCAAAGAAATTACCTTTGACTCCCTTGTGAATAAATTTGCTGAGAGAGTGAAAGATTTTTGGAAGAAGACATCTCCTCAGTCTTTTGAAGAGGATGTGTGTCTTGCACATAGAGAAAATAATCTTGCTCAAGATTCTTCTAGAGGAAGAGGTGGTCGAAGAGAAATAGGAAGAAGATATTTCAGAGGCAGGGGGGCAGACACTCTCAAGGAGAAAAGTAAGATTTGTATTGCATACGTTGTAATAGAGATGGATCGCATGATGCATCCACATGCAAGTTGTCTTGGGATAGAATTGAGCAGGAAATAAATCAACCTAAAGGTAAAACTAATGACAAAGATAAAGGTAAAGCACCTGAATCTGCTCACTATGTTGTGGCACACTGTAATAATGGAGTAAATAAAAACTTGTTTGATGCTTCACTTGCTTCTTGGAAAAATGATTGGTTGCTTGTTTCAGGAGAAACTTGCCAAATGACTTTATAAGAGATTTTTTTGAAGAATTTATTGACAATGTTGATGGAGCAGTATACTTTGCAGACAAATCAAAACTCAAGCCATCAGGGCTTGGCACAATCAGGCTCAAATTGCCTGGTCTTCCAGACTTTCTTCTGCATGATGTTTTATATCTCCCATAACTAAGGAGAAACTTGATATCCTTGGTCCACATCGATCAACAAGGACTCTCCATTCATATGTTTGATGGAAAGGTTGAGGCGAGAAAAGCATCAGATCACTCACTTGTCAAGATGGGGATAGAAGAAGAAAGGCTTCTCAAGCTGCAAGGTACCTCTGCTTGTGCACAAAATTTCCAATACAATTCTCATTATGATGAAGGTACATTTCCATCAAGTTTATTATGACATGCTAGATTTGGACACTTAAACTATCACAAACTTCGCTTGTTGAAGAAAAATGGTATTACTGGTTTGCCTACAATTCCTAGGAAACTTAAGCAATGTGATGCTTGCATTCTAGGAAAGCATAGCAAACATTATTTTCATGATTCACATTCTAGAGCACATATAAAACTTGAACCCATTCATTCAGATTTATGTGGTACAATGCTTGTCCCTTCTGCAAATGGAAATAAATATATGATGACATTTATTGATGACTACACCAGAATGTGATGGGTTTATTTATTGAAGAACAAATCTGATGCTTTTCAAACATTCAAGAACTTTTATACATGGATTGAAAATGATGCACAGTCTCATATTGGATCTATTCACATTGATAATGGAAAAGAATACACTTCAAATGAATTTGAAAACTATCTTTGCCAACATGGGATTAAACATCAAACAACTGTGCCTTATAATCCCCAACAGAATGGAGTAGTTGAAAGAATGAATAGGACAATCTTAAATGTGGTACACTCCATGATGTTTTTCAAGAATGTAAAATTGATGTTTTGAGCCGATGCAGTTCTATGTGTTGTATATGTAAAAAATAGATATCCATCTAATGCTATTAGAAACAGGACTCCTTATGAAATTTGGTAATGGCACATTCCTTCGGTAAAGCATCTTAGGGTCTTTGGTTCCACCTGTTATGCCTTGATACCAAAGGTACATAGAAACAAACTTGGTGCAAGGAGTCATAAGTGTATCTTCTTGGGGTATTCAAACACCTCCAAAGCATACCGTCTCTATGATGAAGTTAATAAAAAGTTTGTTGTATCTAGAGATGTAATCTTTCTTGAATCTTCCAAAGCTGACAATGTTGTTGAGCAGCAACTTGATCACTTGGATAGATTCGCAAATGCAAAATCATTTCAAGAATTTGATAATCAGATTCCACATCTTGAAGGGGGGATTCCTATACTGGATCAATCTATGGAATCTTCTTCTGAAGCACTCTCTCCCCCACATGAAACTCCAACCACTGATGATACTTTGAGTGATGTGATTGACATAATTGGGAGACTCAATCTTGATTCAGTCCCAACTCAATCAACTGAGCAGCCTGGACCATCTCAGAAAGGTCCCCCAAAGTGGCTGACAAAGACACTTGAAAGTGTTCATCCTGATGAGGTTGGAAAGACAGGAACAAGAAATTCAACCAGGCAAAATGGAGGTGATGTAGATGATTCTGATTCACCTATTGATATGGATGTTTCTTATGATTGTGAACTAAATTTGTCTACAAATTTTGAACCAACTTCCTTCAAAGAAGCCGCTTCTCATGATGAATGGAAAGAAGTGATGCAAAAGGAGTATGATGCCTTGATAAATAATGACACTTGGAAGCTGGTTGATCCTCCTTTGGGAACCAAACCAATTGCTACAAGTGGGTCTACAAGAACAAGTATAAAGTTGATGGCTCACTTAACAAGCACAAAGCCAAGCTTGTGGAAAAAGGTTTTGCACAGAAGTAAGGGGTCGACTATGAGGAGACATTTTCCCCCACGGAAAAATGGGCTACCATCAAGGCACTCTTTGCCCTAACAATTCAAAATGGTTGGAAAGTCCATCAAATGGATGTAAAAACTACTTTCTTGAATGGAGATCTAAAAGAGAATGTTTTTATGTCCTATCCTGAAGGATTTGTTATGAAATGACATGAACATAAAGTATGCAAACTTGTGAAATTCTTGTATGGCCTCAAGCAAGCACTGCGAGCCTGGTATGAAAAATTAACTGAGCGCCTTTTGAAACTCAATTTCAAACATTATGATCTTGATGATGCAACTTTGTTTGTCAATAAAGTTGGCAAAATAGTTGTACATCTTGTGGTATATGAGGATGATCTTTTGATGACAGGGAACAGTGAGAGCTACATTGCATCCATAAAGAAGGAATTGATGAAAGGTTTTGAAATGACTTATTTGGGCTATGTTCATTACTATCTTCATATTGAATTAACTCAACATCCGAAGTCTATATTCCTTTCTCAAAAGAAGTACATTGGAGATCTATTGAACAGGTTTGGCATGGCTGAATACAATCCTCTAACTAATCGAATGGAACAAAACTTAAAGCTCACATCCATTGAAGGAAAAGAATTTGAGGATGCAACAAAGTATAGACAACTTGTACGAAGTCTCAACTACCTGACTACTACCAGATCAGACATTTCTTTTGTTGTTGGAATCCTCTCCAGGTTTATGCAAAAGCCTTGTGAGGGACATTGGTCTACTACAAAAAGAGTTCTAAAGTACTTGAAGGGAACTCAAGACTTTGGACTCAAGTATAAACAGGTGGGCGACTTCAACTTGATTGCATACTTTGATTTAGACTTCGATGGAGACAAATAAACTGGGGTATCTACTTCTGTTTATGCTATGAGTCTTGGATCAAGAGTTGTCTCTTGGAGATCATGAAAACAATCAGTTCCAACAGATTCCACAACAGAGGCAAAAAATGTGGTAGCAGCTGAGGCAACAAAATAAACTGTGTGGCTCAGGAAAATCTTGGAATATTTGCAGGTAAAACAAGTACATTCGAATCCACTCATGATTGAAAACACCTTTGCAATAAAGTTGGCCAAGAACCCAAAGTTCCATGATCGAACAAAGCACATCAATACAAAATACCATCTGATTCGACATCATGTTGAGGCCAAGACAATCCATCTACGCCATTGTTCCACTAATGAGTAGATTGTAGACATCTTCACCAAAGCACTTGGAAGAGAAAATCTTGAAATATTCAGAACGATGCTTGGACTCACCAACATCCCTTCAGATTAAGGGGGGGGGGGGGGGAATGTTGACACCTAATCATGGGGATTGGGTGAACAATTGTAAATAGTGTAAAAAATAAATAATGGAAAAGGAAGAGTCATCGGGAGATGAAACCCAAGAGTCACTCCCTCGTGTATATAACTATGAGCAATCTAAATGAATAAACATATTTCATTTGAGGAGTTACCTCCTGGCCTGACAAGACCAAGAATTTTTCTGTAGTATAAATTAAATAAATCACATGCACTAGATATGGTCTTTTCCAATGTAATTTTCAAGTTATTGAAAATAAAAAGTGTTGTGTTATAAAAATTAAAAAGAAATGTTGTATTATAAAAATTAATTTGAATGTTACATATAACAAATTTGATTGGGGCGATCACAAATTTTGGACATCGACGATGTTATTCTGCAATTCTTCCCGACCCACAGTTTTAGAGTTGATAAACCCCAACCGATCAACAACTTGGGCATTGTAATCGTCATTCAAACTGCGCCATTATATCTATGATATCATTCGTTATCATAACTCATTCAAACTAACGCAATTATATTTCTAATATCTAGGGTTTGTAGATTTTGTGGGGATGATATTGAATATGAGATGCCGGAAATTGCTCCACAATAGTCATTTTTGAATATCTACCTTTCAAGTCTGCATCAAGACCCATCAGCACCACAAAGGTCGAGAGGGTTCAATATAAGCAAAAGAGAAATGGTGTAATAAATATGGAGAGTGTTCAATATAATGTACTAACCGTGAGAGGATGAAATATTAATGGAGGTGAAATCAAATTATTTGATATTTTTAATTAAATTATGCTAATTTTTTAATTGATTAAATAAAAATTTCTGATTATAAATACATAACTTATAAAATGTTTATAATTTTAAATATTGATATATATAATTATTAATTAAATATATAGTTTAATTAAATATATTAATATATATTTAAATAATTTAAATGTATTAATGTATTTAATAATAGATTAACAAATTATTTGATTTAGGTAAATTAATTAATGAAAGTATTGATTAATGTGTTTAAATATTTATTTGAAAATATATTTATAGTGAAAGTATTAACTAATATGTTTAATTATTAATTTCATCATATGTCTTTTAAATATATTTGTAATATCATTAGTCTTTTAGTAAAATTTGACTGCTTCGATAGTTGTTGTCATTATAAGCTTGGTTCTAACAATTTGATTTGATCATAATTTGGCATCAAGTTAGGGGTGGAACTCCCATCTAGTGTCATTCATTGAGAAACAATAATAGTTGCCTAATTCCAAAGCAATCCAAATCCAAAGCTCCAAATCGATCTAAATCTCCAACTTCTTGTATTCTTGGAATATGCCAAAATCCAATAAATTGAAGTTTCCAATCTATCTAAACCCTAAGTTAACTTGTTGCATTACAGAAATCCAAAAAATAACAAAAATTCTCTGTAATATTAAACAACGAGCCAAAACTAATTATATCTATACATGGGTTGATGTGCGCACAACACTGGTCAATCTATCTGGCATAGGACCTCACCCACAACGACAACTGTTGTGTCACCGCGGTGGACATGTCCTTGAAACAGTCCAAATTTAAGTAATTGCGACCCATGGTGAAGGTGTTGATGTTGAGCTGGTCCTGTATAATGAAATCACCCTCCTTGAGGAGCCTGTGGATGAGTATGAGGAATTTGAGTGTCGCAACCTAATTGTGGGTGCTCCTTAGGTGCCTCTTGAGCTCCGCTATGCAACGCAGTAACAGGAGTCGTGATGTCGAACACCCCAAGTAAATGGAATCCATGTGTTTTTATTACATGAGGGACTCCTTGTGGCTATGACTTGCAGGACATATCTCAACACAATACAAAACATGTGCGACATACCTCAAAACATGTAGGACATACCTCAAAAAAAATGTGTCATTGATTGTAATATTCCGTTTTCTAGATATGGTCAAAGTGGACGGAATATGCCCATGGTATTTTCCTTGTGGGAAAATAATAAAATAAGGTTTCTAGAGAGTCCCTCTAGCCTATTAAAGGGGATAGAAGCTAGGCATTTGGATCATTCATATTTTGTCTATCTTATTATGTTTGTTTAGAACTTAGTGTGGGTAGTTCTAAGTTGATCCCAGGACAAAAACTCTGTGGTGACATTTGTGTGGTGGATCCATTCATGATTCACAAGTGGGCTTCAGTGTCTTGTTTTTCTTTTGTTGAGCAGCCATGCATGCCATCTGCAGGGGTTCCAATCTTATTGTATGGGCATGTGTTATTTTCTTCAGCTAATAATATAAATAAAGGGTTGCATTTCTAGATCTCGTTTATGTTCTTATTCTTGTTAAAGGTTTACTTTAATCAGAAAACTAAAGTGTGCTAGATCTGCTAAAATTTTTAACGTTTGGGATCTTACAGTGGTATCAAAGTTGTGCATCCTACCAACCTGAGGGTTTTATTGAGGGAACTTCAGTGAGATTTATTTTCACCCTAGTCGACATTTCCATCTTCGATGGTATTCCCTACAACCCTAGTTGGTTTTATTTTTCAGTTGATTAAAAAGATATTTTTCTACATTGCTTCGAGGGTTATTATTTTATTGCAAAAAAAAGAGCCAAATATTACCTTTGCTAAATTATTTATTAAAGGTTTTCTTTTTCAGATTGGATCTGCATCTACTGTATAGATTTGTCCATTCTAGACCAATGTTAAATAGTGGACCAATTGACACTCAGGTACAAGGGAGCCATAGAGGTAGTGAGGGAGCCATACAAAGAAGCCATCAAACCTTGTTGAAGAGTGCATCATCTTGTCATTATAGAGTGAAGCCAAATTCAACTTTTGTTAGAGATCCAAATTCCTCTCTTGTATTGAGGTTGGATTACTTCCTTGGTAGATCAAAGGAAACTATTACTGGGGCTAAAACCCTCTCTTTCATAGGCTGAAGCCGAATCTTCTATAAATTTGAGGTAGAATTAGTATGGAGGTCGAGTTCTAGTTGTGGCAAGGGTTTTGATCATTGAGATTGATTTCCACCATAAGGCTAAGCCACTCATGCCACTCAATTTATCTATTCATCGTCACCATTAAGTAGAAGCTATATTATAGTGTAAAGAGCGTTGAGTAAGGCATGATTTAAGCACTAGAACAAGAATTCCAAGATCAGAGGATTGGGCCACAAAATCGAGGCATTGAGCAAGAGCAGAGTGCATATACTCCAACACTGTGGGTGCAACAAAGTTTGAAGGCTGGGTCAAAGGATCCATGTATATGAGCACAGTGGAGTTTAAATCCAGGCTAAAGGAGTCATATATCTTAGAATAACAAGGCACTTCACTAGGAGAAGGAACACTTTTGGAAGGATGCGGGCCCATAGCTGATGGTAACCACATCAAGGAGACTAGTTTGTGTCGTGGACTGAAGTTGAGCAGGTCGCAAAAGTTGCAGATGGTTCCCATTCAACCAATCATCCACCCAAATAGATCACTTATACTTGATATATCGCCAAAGGATGCCACAATTTTAGTATTCGTATTATGGGATAGGTGTAGTCTACACACCTACAGCCAAAAAAAGGATCAGACTATCACCCTATGGTATCCTTGACGCCCATGTGGAAGAAGAATTATCATCCATTCAGAGGAGACAAATTTTCTCAAGAGTCTAATCTGTTATCAAAGGCTAAGCATTGTGTGTCATCTATAGCGTATTAGATTTTTCCTTACCTGAAGCAGAGTTGTAATATCATGTAATATTCCCTTTCTTGATCTGGTCAAAATGGATGAAATTTGTCCATGGTATTTACTATGGTCTTTTCCCATGGTATTTGCCTTTGGTTTTCGAGGGAAAATAATAAAATAGGGTCTTTAGAGAGTCCATCAAGCCTATAAAAGGGGATAGAAGCTAAGCATTTGGATCATTCCGGTTTATATATCTTGTTGTGTTTTTCTTGAGAACTTGGCATGACCAGTTCTAGTTTGATCCCAGGGACGAAAACCTCATGGGTGTTATTTTGCCTGATGGATCCATCCAGTGTCCACACTTTTGCTTCAATGCATTTGTCTTCTCTTTTGATAAGCAGTCGTGCATGCCATTGCAGGGGATTGAAATTTATTGTATGGGAATGTACCATTTTATTCAGTTATTAATATAAATAAAGGCTGCATTTCCAGATCCCATTGTGTTCAGTTCTTTTATTGCAATTATTTTTAACTAGAACACTTAGATGTGCCAGAATGGTTGATTGTTTCGTTATTCAAGATATTACAGTGGTATTAGAGTTGTGCATCCTACCAGCCTGAGGGTTTTATGTAGGGAACTTCGGTGGGATTAATTCTCACCCTAACCGACATTCCATCTTCGGTGGTATTTAATATCAGCCTAGTTGGTTTATTCTAGAAATTTTCCTACTACGAGTTGAGGAACGGATCTATATTGGAACAAGAGTTCTTTTTCCGTCTATAATTTTTGGCTCTGATATCATTGATTTATAATCACAAGAGCACAATATCCTAAGTGATTGGTGATACACACTGTAGGAGACCAAAGATTTGTAGGTACCTTCATTCAGAGGTTGTGGATGCAACGACAAGGTGGATCATAGGCCAAAAGTCGATTACAAGGGTTGTGGGTCATGTCCTAGTGGGTGGTGATCGTCTGAGATGTAGGACCATTGACCATGAGTCATGGGCCAAAGACAGTGGATGCATTAGCCGGAAAGCAGATCGCAAGGGTCATGACCCATTTGCAGTAGATCGGGGTGTACACAGGAGCGCCATGCAAAAGGACCGAAGTCATCAGGCATTGGCACTTGCATTGATTTGCAGTGAAAGATGAAGGTCAATGCATAGTTGTGGAGGGTTGTGTATGTTGTAGTCAAATGTTTAGCCATGGGCTATATGTTTTGCAATGGAAGCACAGGGCCATGAACTTATTTTGTGAGGTTAAAACTATATCTTTATATATATATATAACCACTAAGAATATCATCTTATTGCAGAAGGTCGCAGATCAATCCAGACTAAATCTCGGCCTAATGGAGCTGATATCCCTCTTTAGACCGGGCATTGATCACTGAATTCCTCCCGGAGTGAAGAAGTTGGTCACAACGTCTAATTTGCGAGTATCTCTGTGGGGGAATAATTGGTGACTTGTCACGCAAATATTGGGAGGTCATGAGCCCAAATTTATGAACAACTGTGAAGATCAATATTAATAAACGTACATGGTTACGATGAAGAGGAATAGAGACCACAAATGCCACATTGCAGATCTGTAGATTTTTATCTGTAGTCAAGAAGTCTTTGTGTGTGGCAATTTTTTTATTTTTATTTTTATTTATTTATTTATTTTATTTATTTATTTATTATTTATTATTTATTATTTATTTATTTATTTTATTTATTTATTTATTTTATTTTATTTATTTTTTATTTTATTTTATTTTATTTATTTATTTATTTATTTTTTATTTTTTTTTTTCAGTATGAAAAAAGGCAGTATTTATATTAATCTAAAGTATGTTTACATAGATAATCTGAGTTTATGCTTATAGCAAAAGATATATTTGTGTGTGGCAATTTACTTGGTTGACAAGTCCACCCTGGCACGCTCGATTAGAGAAAGCCGAGTTTTATTCCCCTTAGATCTTACAATGGTATATTTAGATCACACTTGGTAGTTGGTGGGTTGGAGCGCCACACCACTACGCACAAGCCATTAACTGTGTGTGGACATTTGAGGTCGATTCCTTATATTTCATCACTGAATTGATTTCAAAGGTCGTAAGCCCCACACGTCATAGAGCCATGTACTGTTAAGGAGCCATTCAAATACCAGATCTTGAAGGCCAATGAGTCATTCTCATGTGCACTAGGTTGGTAGGCTTTATGCAACCAGTCACCAGATTTCAAGGGAACCGAGGAGCCATCATTGACAGTGAAGTCAGGTCAACTGGTCGAGGATGTTCCTGTAAGAAGAAAGGTTTGAAGGTTGTAGCATAATCACATATCTATTCAAGTGGAAGAAAAGCGTGGGTTCTACAGGTAATCTGGAGAGTGCTAAACAACCTGTTAATTAGTTGATATAACATGAACATCAACCACATTGCGTCACAACAACCCTCTGAGCACAAAAGGGAGTCGAGCATCGGTCTTGTTAAAGCCATCTTCCTCACCGCCAAACCTACCATGATAGCAGAAGCCACCTGGTCGTTACTTGAAATGGTCAATTACTATAGCTGCAAGAGCTACCAAAACTGTTTTCAGCATGCTGAACGACCATCGTTGACCGACATAGGAAATTAAATATTGGTAAATTATTGGGCACTGACATATTTTTTATTTTTATCTTAGGTCTATTTTATGCTGGAATGGATATAATATATTGTTTGATTTGGGTTTGGTGTTGGGTATTGGCATAGTATCTTTAATGTTGTATGGTGTTGGAAAGGTTTATTAAAAGTAAAGTGAGGTGAATATTTATTGATGTAAAAATAAAAGTTAAGTGTAAAATAGCTTGAAAGTTCTTTGCCATATTTTCTATCCAATTTCTTTGTACTATAGTATACTTATGCT
Source organism: Pinus tabuliformis (assembly GCA_031772625.1). Lineage (NCBI taxonomy): Eukaryota > Viridiplantae > Streptophyta > Pinopsida > Pinales > Pinaceae > Pinus > Pinus tabuliformis. The sequence continues at coordinate 1,294,780,284 of CM062804.1, read as the reverse complement.
ATATATCATCCTCAAATTAACAAGAGTGAATTCAGAGGAACAAATTGTTGTTGAAGATTTATCTATTGTTTCCTTTCAATCCTAGTAGAGATCAGTGTCTCAAAAGGCTGTAAATTGATTTTTTTGAAAGAGAAGGAATTCTAAACATTGAGATCAATTGATGCGAAGCCATAATGTCAGCACTTTGCCTTTGGAAATGCCTAAGGAATCAATATAGTAGTACATCTGCTAGTCCTATGGGTGGCAATACTTCGGTCGATAAAAAATGGCAACAACTTTCAGATCAGAAGAAAGAGAAGAAAAATAGGCCTTTCTCTCGGAAGATACATGCTATCCTTCAATAGTCAAAGGATATCCAGAAGGAAGATGTAAAAAGAAAGTGTCCCTTTGAACTTGAATCCAAAATGCAGAGAACAAAGTCAGAAGGTGTCCTCCTACCATTAGACACATTATACATAGTTTTATGTCTTATACAACAATCAAGCTGGAAAGGGTCAAGTTGGGCCTTGAAGCCATCCATGTTTAATTTGATACAACCTAGGTTCTTGGAGCATTCTTGTGAAAACTTTAAACTCATAGTCGCCACTTGTCTCAGTAAAATCTTAGCCTTAACAGATTCACTACCGCCCTACAATGATGACATAACGAGGAGGATTTTTCGAGTAATGGTTGGAGCCCTCCAATGATTGGACAATATCACCTTTATTACTTTCTTTCAGAGGTGAAATTTTTTAGAATGCATGGCAAAATCCAAATTTTTTATACTTATGCTGCATCTAGAATGTGATGACTTAATCCTTTAGATGCTCCAATGCTTTTGCACCAGCATTACAACAGCTCATCCAAAATTTGTCAAAATAGACATGCAAAAGATCAAGTCCCTAATTTTAGGAGAAGATAAGGCCATCTGTAAACAATTGAGGTCCAAATTGTTGGCTATTTGGAGGAAGGAGCTAATTATATCACCTATTTCCTATGAACTAGTTGAGGGGTCGGTCAAACATAACATCAAACTACTTAAAAGGAAATTGACCAAGGAGGAACTAATAAGGATTTGTGGATACAACAAGAATGAACTAAGGAGGAAAAGCCTATGTTTTGTATGCAAGAGATCTTGGGAACTTAACCATTCATGTCCATGTGATAGGAAGGAGGAAACGAGGCCAAAACCAATGGAAATGCCTTCAAGCTATGAGGATTCATATGAAGGATATGAGTAGTCAAGTACATATGGTGAGAAGTAGCACAATGTTATTCAGAAAGACTTGCAGGACAAGTCAAGGATAATCAGTCAGCTTGACAAAGTACATGGGGAAAGGAAGGAGGTAATTCTTCCTAACAATATGGTAGACTCTTGTAGAACCAAGTCCATAGATCTCCAGGAGGAAATCCATGAAGAGTATGAGAAATCAAGTGTAAATAAGAGTCCACCGATGCATCCATTTCTAAAAACCAAAGAGGATGGACAACAACTTATCCTTACATGTGGAGAAGGCTAGGAAGAAGAAATTAAAGGAGAATCAAATGAGAAGCTGAAAATTGTTGGAGTTTTAAGGATTTTCATAGAGGTGATATTTTATCTTTAATGTCATCCTTGGAATTTTAAAGCTTTTAAGGGACATGATATTTTATCTTTAATACCATGCCTAAAAATCATTGGAATTTTAAGACTTTTGATATTTTATCTTTAATGTCATGTCTATCGTTGGAATTTTAAGGTTTTTCAGAGTCATGATATTTTACCTTTAACATAATTATTAAAATATGTTGATTGTTGAAATATGGCAACAAGAATATTCCAATTTAATTTGTCCTTGAATTAAATTGTGAATTAAAATCGAATTTAGTCTTAACAGCTACATGGAAATAATTAATTAATTAATTTTAAATTAATTAGTTGGAGAAATTCAAGTTAGAAGTCTTTCTGAAGTCATGTAAGAGTTATCCCTTAAATTAAGGAGATAAGATTGAGTTATATTTGAGTTGTAATTAGTTAACTCAGTTTACTGAGTTAAGTCCAGTTAAATTAGTTCCAAACTGTTTGAGGAACTAATAGTGAGTTAATAGTTAGTTGATGCATTAATGCACTCAACTAGTGCTACTCTAGTTAACTGAAGATTCCCTCATCAGAAACTCATGCATGTCTATTCTGAGAAAGACCCAGTTGAGATTAAATTTCAAGGACAGTGTACTATCAGTTGCATGTGTTTTCTCATGGAGAAAACTCATGCATGCAGTCAAGGATTTATCCTTGAAGATTGTGCAGTTTTGAAGGATTAGTTTTCCACTTGGTAATAGGAAAATCATCCACAAGGAACAACGCAAGGAAATAGGAGCTTGGAGGGCAGAGAGGAAGGATGGAGAGAAGCCAAGATTGCCTATGAGCATCTGTGAGGATTGTACTGAGAGCTGGCTAGTTGTGAGAGCTAAGGATTTGTATAATTCCTATGTATTTCCACCATGTATGATAATACAATAGTGTGGAGTTTTTAGCTAAGGCTTTCCCCAAAGTATTTTCATGTGTATTGTGCCATTGATTCTTCTTCTTTTGGTTATATTGTTCAAATCGATCTTTAAGCTTCCGCAAATTGATAGTAGAAGTAGGTTATAGTATTTTGCTTTGATTTATATTGCATTATTGGGTTAACCTATCATAGATTTTATACATGGTATCAAAGCTGGATTTGTAGAAATTTTCTACATGGTATTGGAGTTGTGAACAGTATACTAAGAAGAGAATTCAATGTTTGAAGTTCGGGGCTACAGGTGCAAATAAAATTCATATCATACTTCAAAGTTGGCCAATGGTGTTCTATGGTTTGAGACTCGAGTATGCCTTGGAAGGTAGCTCGAATTACATAGCATGGAAAGATAGAATGGAGGCTGTATTAGAAGACAATGGCTTGAAGGAATTCATTGATCAAGAAATCCCAAAGCCAACTTCAACTAATGCACAAGAGTTGGCTGAGTGGAAGAAGTGTGTGGTGAAGGCGAGATAGATCATCCTTGAGGGAGTTCGAGACCATATTGTCTCGAGTCTCCATGGGAAGGATACTCCATTTTCAATGTGGAAGACATTGAAGGACCTCTACCAGAACAGTAGCGACCAGAGGAAATTGGCGCTCAAGGATAAGCTTTGAAGAATCAAGATGGAGAAGGGCGATACTATTTCCACATATCTGAACAATCTCACCACATGCAGAGATGAGCTTGGTAGTGTGGGAATAACTACTACTGATGATGATATGGTGAGCCTCGCTCTCCTTGGCCTTCCAAAGAGTTGGAATAGCTACCAGGACTCTGTGAATGGAAGGGAGAAATTGTCAGATTGGGAACAACTGTGGTCGAATCTTATGCAAGAGGAGATCAGGAGGAGCACACGAGATGGTTCTTCATCCAAGAATGATGATGAAGAAAATCTGGCCTTAGCAAGTAAGGAAAGGAAAGGGAAGGGGAAGGCTTCCCATTTCAAATCGAATTATTCTCATGGAGGGAAGAAGGGTGACATGTCTAAAGTAAGATGCTTTAATTGTCACAAGATGGGACATTATGTGACTAATTGCCCATTGAAGAAGTCCAAGAAGGGATCCTCAGAAGGATTAGAAGGTGAGGCATTAGCCTCTCAGTTCGAAATGGAATTTACCCTCATCGCATGCATGGTGTCATCGATGATGGGTTGTGTCTAGTATCTTGACAATGGAGCCTCATTCCACATGACCGGTGATAAAAATTTATTCAGTGCCTTGGAGGAGAAAGACCTCAAGATGCACATAGAGATGGGTGACGACGAAGGTATAGTGTTTCAGGAGTGGGTACAGTTGCTTTTCAGAGGGAGCATGAAGCTCCTCTCACCTTGACAGATGTGATGTATGTGCTTGGACTGAAGAAGAACTTGGTATCAGTCACGATGTTGGAGGACAAAGGCTACGATGTTGTCTTCAGTAAAGGAAAGGCATTCCTAAGACACATAGACACGGGTCAGACCAAGAGGATAGGGATTCGGGTGAAGAATATCTATAAACTAGAGGTAGATGATTGTGCAGCATTGAGTATGAAAGCAGAATTGGTGCAAAGCCAAGACATTGGTGAGTTGTGGCACAGGCAGTTGGGCCATTTGCATCATGGGGCTTTGAAGATAATGCAGCAGATATCTATAGGACTTCCAAAAGTAAACTTGAGCAAGTTAACACATGCAAAGGTTGTACCTTGGGAAAGTACACCAAGTCTTCCTTTCATGATCAAGACAGTCGAGCAGAGGCTATCTTAGAGCGAGTTCATACTGATTTGTGTGGACCATTCTCGACGGCATCCACAACGAAGCAAAGGTATTATGTGATTTTCATTGATGACTATTCTCGTAAATGTTGGATTTATTTCATGCAGAAGAAGGACCAAACTTTCACAAAGTTTTGTGAGTTCAAAGCTTTGGTCGAGAAAGAGTTAGGGAAGAAGATCAAGGCCTTGAGAAGCAAAAACAGTGGAGAATATGTCTCTCAAGAGTTTAAGGACTTCTGTGTAGTAGAAGGAATTAAATGAGAGTTGACGACACCTCATAATCCATAGCAAAATGGGGTGAATGAGAAGAAGAACAAAACTATTGTAGGGGCAGCACCGGCAATGTTGCATGACCAAGGCCTACCACTTCACTTGTGGGTTGAGGCATGCAACACAGTGGTCTATCTGCAAAATAGAATCCCGCATCGCATACTTGGGATGAAGACACCAGAGGAAGATTTTTCTGGTAAGAGACCAGATGTGGGTCACTTCAGGATCTTTGGCTCATCAGTATATTGCCATGTGACAAAGGATGCACGAAAGAAGCTTGAGCCAACAATAGAGTTGGGGATATTTGTGGCGTACACTGATACACCTCACAACTATCGGGTGTACTTGCCTACTAGTCGGAGGACAATGGTTCACAGAGATCTCAAGTTTGATGAGCAAAAGGCCATGTGAGTTTACCTTGAGAGGGAGCTCCAACTACAGGCTATGGAGGAACTGTTGGTTCCTAAGGAGGAGGAGCCTCATACTGATCTGAAGCAGTCACATGCAGAGGTTCCAGGAGTGGAGACATCCACTCAAGCAGAGTATTCCAGAGATGGACAGAAGCGCACAAGAGAAGCTGACAAATTGTTGGAGGATGTGAGAGAGATGTGGGAGCCACCATCTTCTCAGAGCAGACAGAGCAGGTCACCTGAGAGGAACATTGGATACATGGCCCTGCTAGGGAATGTGTTGCGACC